>OX276379.1:48053579-49253579 GCA_946251855.1 Alsophila aescularia
TTTTATAGATTACAACTGCGCCCCGCAACTTTTCCCGCTGCAATCTTTGCCATTCCGTCAAGAGAGTGCTCTTATAGATGGATTTTCAAAAAATCCTTTCTTGTGCACCTCAAGGATACTCAATTTTCCAAATTTCTTATCTCTAGGTCAGGCAGGTTTAGGCTGCGCGTTATTTGCTGGTAAAAAAATATGTCACTGTACTGTTTTTTAGGTATAATAACTAGCTGCGTCCCGCATCTATGCCCGTGTGCATATATTGCCACCCCGTTCACCTCCAAAGATCTGAATCCTTACTTATTGCACCTCTAGGATACTCAAGCAATATTTCCTCCGTAAATTCCTCGAGTCCACCAGTTTAGAATGTGCGTTTTCTGTCAGTCATTCAGAAGGTACGTCACGGTATATAAATAATAAATACATACATAAATAAAAAACATTTAATAATTTTTCATACGACTTTCTTACTTTAATTTAGTGAGAAAATAAGTGTTAAAATAGCAAATAAAAACAATGGCGATAGAGTTGTACTATACTATCACCAATTGAAAAATAAAACATTATCGATATATTATCTAACAATTTTCAAAGGAAAAGTTTTGATCACTGCCGAGATTCAAACCCGCATCATCCATGCCTTTGCGCGGCACATGCCTTAAACCAATTCGGCTACCGTGACCTTTCCCTCAGTATCTAAATCAGTCTTACGAGGATGGTAACGCCACCTATTGGTAGTTTGCTGAAATGACCAACCGAACACGACTAATATTGCTAACTTAATTAACTTTGTGTCGTAAAGATAACAAATCCCAAATCTAATGTTTTTTTATGATTTAGCACTAACGCCAGCTTAGTGAGAACATATCTTACAATGTTTTAAAGGAAAATTTGGTTCACTGACTGGTTTCGAACGCTTATCATCCATGACTGTGCGCGGCACATGCCTTTAACCAATTTAGCTACCATCATCCAATTATTTCCCTTATTTTCTAAATCATACATACGAGGTTGGTAACGCCATCTATTGGTAGTTTGCTGAACACGACTAATATTGCAATTATCTTAGTGTCGTATAGAAAACGTTTCCCAAAACTAATTTAATTATAGTTTTTTTAATTATATAACATTAATTATTAGATATGTTCTCGCTACCCAGGCGCTAATGTTAAATCATTAAAAAAAACCTTAAACCTTAAACCATATTGCAGCTTTCATTCTGATAGAACCAGCGTAAATTTATTTGTGCGTTTCTTTTTCCAGGTCACATCATAATCCAACCTCTTGAGCCTATCCCAACAGTGGGACTCACGATGGATGACGTCCCAGATCTGATCGCGAAGATCCACGAGAAGATGACAGCCACATACAAAGAACTTTCGAAAGAAGTTCTAAACGATTTGCCTGCAAACTACCCGTACACCAATATAGGATAAAATGTTACTTTAAGGACTATGTAATTATGTACAGATTGTTATAGATTAATCGTAGTAGATCCGAAATATGAAGAATCGGGGTTGGCTCACGTTTGTCAAAGGGGAATCTGCTGGATAGAGCAGGGTCTCTTCTCACGTCATAATGCACTGTGCAGACACGGAAGAAAGAAGGGCTCAACGCCAGTGCATTAACAACTCCCTCGAAAGCTCATCATCACTTTCAGCTCATAATGTTCCAAGTGGGAAGTGCAATCCGAGGCAATTCAAGAGAGTTAGGATATATTGAGTTGATGTCCGAAGTAGAAAGATGGCAACACAACATAAGGATGATCATCATCATCATCATCATTATCAGCCCACATCAGTCCACTGCTGGACATAGGCCTCTCCCAAAGCACGCGACTGAGCCCGATCTTCGGCTCTTCTTTTCCAACCGCCGCCAGCTATCTTGCGTATGTCGTCGCTCTACCTAGCCGGAGGACATAAGGATGTTAATATTTATTTTAATATAATTAAGAATAAACTAAGTTAAAAGCTAAATACATTAGTGGTAAAAATAAAATTGTACTCAAAGTTTTGATGATTTTATTTATTTAAATACCACCAACTATCTACTTACTGAAAATGTAAACGCAAAACAAAAGACACCAAAGTGACATACATGTCAACTGTAGATTTCAACGTTAACATTTAGTTAATGTAACGAAAGATTGTGGATGGAAAGGTCGAAAGCAGAAAGTTTGTCTTCAGAACTTTATTTGGACTAGTTAGGAGAAAAACATATTAAAAGACCCCACCCCTCTGACTGAGGTAAGCCCTAGGAGGGAGGGCATAAAGAAGGTTCCGTTTTCTGGTTTTTTGATTACATTTATAAAACGATGCATCATAGGAAATTTTGTAATAGAATTTAATAAAAGATGATTACATATTCTACTACTTTGATTCTATACACTTTTAACTTATTCCCAATCGTTGTCTAGCTATGTGCTCCGACAAGTGAAAATGGAAAATTGTGCTTTTTGAGGCGGTATGGAGCGAAACAGAAGGAAATCTCTCTGAACTATCGTCGGTATCAAAAGTCAAACCAGACATTTCCTCCCTTCCAGCAACTGAGGAAGCTCCGATGGAGCACTCTTTCCGTACTTACCACCAGGTCCAGGCTTGGCTTGCACATGATCTTTCTCCTAAACAATGGGGGAGGACACGGAATAATAGCAACCTTTTGGTTTCTGTGCAAACCTAAGATCCAGCTGCACTTTTCGGGCACTTTTTTTTCTTAGATGAACTGTTTCATAGTTATGGAGCAATGTATGACAGAAAATTAAAAATTTAGCGTTTTTCGGAGCTCTTATCTAGATAACAACGATTGGGAGTTGGTAAAAAGTGTATACAATCAAAGTTGTAGAAAATTTTATTAGCTTTAGGTAATGGTATAACAAATTTTCCTATATGATATATATCGCGGGCTTCAAAAAAAAGGGGCGTATTAACAAAACCCCTACTTTTCAGGAGAGATAAATACTCGTAACTGAACAACTTTTTTTGGGGTAAACCTAGCGCACTGTAAATTTGTATGTGGCGTTATAAACGCATCATAAATTATATATAATGCTTGATTATAATTTAAGAATTATATAACATGCGTTTTTTGTTCTTACATCTCTTTGGCTTGGCGACAATATCATGAAACTTAGTCAATTTTTCACAAAAAAGCCATAGGATTTGAGCCCTCCGTCCACTTGGATCCACATCTCAGCTCCACATCTGGATCCGTGGACACCTTTTTCTACTCTTAAATCTACCATTGAGTGGATTCAATTCTAAACATAATTTAATATGCCACTTTGATCCACAAACGAGGCGATCCAAAAATAATAATATTTTTCTATGTCACTTGAATCCAAAATCCGCTAACTATCAAGGGCATTTCAGGGGATTATTCCTGAAATCCACACCAGACCGTCCCCACCAGTGGAGATTTCGGGAAAAGCTAAAATAGTTTTCCCATTATCCCCACTATATATGCTGAAGTCCCTATCAGCAAGTAGGTACTTCTTAAAAAAATGTTTGCCGTTTTCCCCACCACGCCTACTATTATAGATCTTTATAATGAACAAATATAATGATAACTATCTTTAGGGGCTCTATGGAAAAAGGTCATTTTCTTAACGAAAAGTAGTTTCATTACAGATGTGATAGATCTCATCAATGTCTACTTTTTAGATGACAGCTGTCAAACTTAAAAGGTCTATAACTCTGAAACTATTGATCATAGACTAGTAGTTTCTTTACAAAAGTAATAGATCTCATCGATATCTTCTTTTTTGATGACAGCTGTTAAACTTAAAAGGGCTTTAACTCTGACACTATTGATCCTAGACTAGTACATAACATGTCTGAAATTAAAAGTATTATTCTCTAATAAGTGCAATTTGGGAAGCACTTGAGCTAAAAGTTCTCAACTAGAGCACTTGAGAAAGTAACTGGCTGTATATTTTATTTAGTAGTTTGTACGTTTAAGTGACATATTGTTTGACATGGTTTGGTTTTATATCGATGAGATATATCCCTTTTGTAAAGAAATTACTAGTCTAGGATGAATAGTTTCCGAGTTATAGCCCTTTTAAATTTGACAGCTGTCATCCAAAACGAAGATATCAATGTGATCTATCACTTCTGTAAAGAAAGTATTAGTCAAGGATCGATAGTTTCAGAGTTATAGCTCATTTATGATTGACAGCTGCCATCCAAAAAAGAAGATTTCAATGAGAACTATCACTTCTGTAAGAAAACTACTAGTCTAGGAATAATAGATTCAGAGTTTATTTATTTATTTAAGCCTTATTTCTACTACTTATCCTATTATACAAGTAACTAATTAGGTATGTATCCTCCTAAACTAAAATAACATTCTATTCTTTTCCTGAAAAGTACTAATTATATAATTTTAAGTATCGCATATAAGGTGAGCTTGTACTTATTAATATATACATATAGTTCTATTTTTTATCTATTGATCTAAGTAGTAGTCGCCTCCTTGGCGTAGGCCTCTCCCATATCTTTCCGCAACTTTCTTTCTCTAGCCTTTGTCATCCAATCTGGTCCAACCTTTTCTATGAATATATCTTTCCAACTTTTCCTCGGTCGACCTTGACTCCTGGTTTTGTTTCTCGGTATCCACTCCGTTACTCTTTTAGTCCATCGTGTATTTTCCATTCTACAAACATGTCCCGTCCATTTCAATGACCTTATAGTTTTTGTCACGTCAGTTACTTTGGTTTTTCCTCGTATATATTTATTGCTAATTCTATCTCTCTGTTTTATTCCTAGCATACTTCGTTACATCTTCCTTTGGCAGATAGCTAGTCTGGTCTCATCTTCTTTCTTCAGGGACCATATATACACTGACATCCGTAGGTTAGGCATGTGAGAATTACTATGTCATAGAGTTTTTTCTTGATATTATTGTTTATTTGTTTATTTTTCATTATCTCTTTCAAACTCCAATATTTTTTCCAAGCAATAGCTACTCGTCTATTTATCTCGTTTCCCGTGCTGTTCTCAAATGACACCATTTGCCCTAAGTATATGTATTCATTGACGTAATCTATATTATTGCCTCCTACCATTATATTTTGCATATGCCCGTTACTTAAAATTTTTGTTTTTGTTGCATTGAGTGTCAGACTACTACTTTTTTGCTTTGATTTGCTAGGTCATTAATCATCTTTTCAAGTTCGCTAGTATTTTCAGCAAAAACAACAATGTCATCCGCGAATCGCAGGTGGCTAAGATATTCACCATCGATCTTCACTCCCTTTTGATCCCAATCGAGGTTTCTGAAAATTGACTATAGGACGGCAGAGAAAATTTTTGGTGAGATGGGATCGCCCTGTCGAACGCCCATCTCGATAGGAAATTCCGTTCCTTCTCTTTCCAATCTGACTTTTGCACGGATGTTTGAATAAATGTTGTACAGCAAAACTATATATTTTCTTTCCACGCCTTGTTGTACGAGTGCTTCTCATATGGCTTCTTGTTTCAAAGAATCAAAGGCTTTTGTGTAGTCAATGAAACACATGTATAAAGTTTTCCTGTACTCATTGACCTTTTGTATCACCTGTGTAACTACATGAATGCGGTCTAATGTCGAGAATGTTTTTCTGAAACCCGCCTGCTCTCGTGGTTGCTGCTCATCTAGCGTTCTTGAAAGTCTGTTCAGTAAGATTTTTGAGAAAATTTTGTACATATTTGACATCAAGCAATAGGTCTATAGTTATTAAGATCATTTCTATCGCCTTTCTTATGTAGTAAAGTAATAATTGATTTAGACCATTGATAAGGCGTCGATCCTGTCCTCAATATATTATTGAATAATCCTTGGATAGGAGCATGTAGAGATTCTGAAAAAGATTTCAGCACTTCGTTTGTAATATTGTCTTCCCCAGGGGTTTTGTCTGCCTTCAGTGACTTTATTGCGTGTTCAATTTCACTTTTTAATATATTTTCATTCATAGTAGAGTCTAGTTGTACAAAAGTTTTAGTTTGGTAGTCTTCATTTACAATTCCTCTGTTTGCGTATAGTTCTATATAGTAATTGGTAGCCTCATTTATTATAGATGGTCTTTTGGTAATAATTTTTCCTGATCTAGTTTTTAAACTTCTAGTCCATTCTTTTATATTTCTTAATTCATTGTAAGCTTTTCTTACCGCACCAGACTTTTCTATATGTTTTTCTAGAGTTTTTTGTTGTTGCATTTTCTTTTCTTGCGATATTTTTCTATTTATTTCTTTGCTTATTTCTGTTATTTTTCCTTTTATCAATTTTGTCCTGTTTTCTTTATATAACTGTTTTCTGTCTTCGAAAAGTTGTTTAATATCTATAGATAAAATTTCTTCCTTGTTTTCTAATTTAGGTAATCGTTTTAATAATGTTTTCATTTCGGTATCGAAGGCATTGTACTGTTTCTGAACTTCGGTTGATGTGGTTAGAGATTCTTCAAATTTTCTTTCCCAATGCCTTCCATCTTCTCTAGAAAGGATTGGTAAGTACTTTGAATGTTTAAATGAACTTTTTACAAATTTTCTTCTGTTATTCAAGTCTGTCACTAGTAATTTGCATCTTATCATACGATGATCTGTTTCGAAGTTCAAACTATTTATAATGTCAAAGCCATGAATATAGGCTGGTTGATTAGTTAAAATGACATCAATTTCATTGAAAACGCACACGTTTGGCGATCTCCAGGTCCATTTCTTCCAAGGTTTAATTTTAAACATACTATTTACGATAATCAAATTTTTCTCTAAGGCAAATTCTATTAGTTTCTACCCATTCTTACTTCTTTTCCCTTCTGGATACTTGCTAAATATGTTGTCTTCTCCGTGTCCCATTTTCCCTATCTGCGCATTAAAATCTCCGAGTATTATTAATCTTTTTGTGTTTATAAAGCATAGAGCTTTTTCCACAGTCTGGTAGAAGTTGTCTATGTCCTCTAACTTGTAACTCTCTGTTGGTGCGTAAACTTGAACAACAGACCATACTGTATTTTCAGATGTTTGTATTGCCATGACTGCAACTCTATCCGAAAATAATTGGAAGGTCATAATACTAGTTTTTAATGATTTTCTAACTAGAAATCCTACACCATTTGTTCCTTTTGTTCCACTCGTATGGTAGAGAATGAAGTCGTCATACTCTTCTATTTTTTCATTTGATCTTCTGACTTCACTCAGGCCAATAATATCCCATTTTAAATTTTTGATGGCATATTTTAGTTACGTGATTCTGCTATCTTCTAGTAAAGTTCTTACATTCAGGGCCGTAACATATATATATATATATATATTGTGTTTTTTTCTTGTTTTCTGAACTATATGTGTCCGTAGTTAGTGTGTTTTTTTTGGGGGGCTGTGGTCAGACTTCCCCACGGTGACCAGCCGGCTTGGGGGAGGTGGAGGGGCTCTACTTAGGCGTTTTTTTGTTCTTCAACTATTTTGGCTGAGGTTGACATTTGTCTGTTCATCTGAGCATTACATAGATATGACGTAATACTGGCAGTTTTGTTTTTCTTCGGAACTTGTTTGATATTGCTATCTTTTTCTCCACTCGTATTATTTGTGACTTCTGGTGACGTCGACATATTTCTCTTCTATGTACGTACGTATTCTTTTCTTGTGGAATGCTCTTTCAACACTATAATTTTATCATATCGAAGAGCAACTTTTTTCCCCGAATCGCGTTCTCTTTTTAGTTCTTCTTGTAACTATTTACGTTTTTCTAAGATTCGCAGTGGATAATCTTCTTTTATGTATACTGCAGAGCCTTCAAGTGAATATCTTTTCTTAAGAATTTCTATTTTACCAGCCATATTAGTAAATGTTACCACCACAGGTCTAATCTTATCACTTTTTCTGCCTAGTCTTCTTATTTCTTCTATTTCGCCTTTCTGGCAATAAATTGACATATTATTAGTTATAATATCAAAAATCAAGTTCAATAACTCGTTGTAGCTGTGATCGCACTCCTCAACTCCGAAGAAAACTAAATTTTTCTTCCTTACTTGTTTCTCAAGTTGATTTATCATTTCTTGTTGTTGATCAATTTTGCTTTCCAACTCTATTGTTTTAAGCTCAATTTGTCAAAATTTTTCATTAATATTACTGTTTATCGATTGCTTAATATTTTCCTCCATATTTTTCATCTTTTGCTTCTGACAGAATATGTATGTCCTTTTAGGTATGTTTTTTAATATGTCCATCATTCCGTCCATTTCACTATTTAAATTGATGCCCTCTTTTGTTGGGTAGCGGTACTAAGTTGTTTGCTGATTTACTGGTAAAGATTTTCGCTTGATTCCGCTACTACACCATGGTGCTGTTTAATATTTCTTATCATCAAAGTCTATTGGCCTCATGGAAAATTTTACACTTTTAGGTTATAATTCAATTCTTTCCTCCAATTCAGCAATAAATCTTCACGGATTACTGTATAATATTTAAATAACCTTCCCAAATAACTGTATATTGAGCGTTCTTATGTATAATTCCAAAATATCGGCTGCACACAAAGATATTCGTTGGTGAATGATTTCCTTGCTTTCTTCTTTATTTTATGGATTTGGTAGATGATAACACTTGTACAGCGTCTCTGATGGCTATTACTCAGAACACCATAAATTTCCACACAAAAATTGCACTTTCTTTATTTTTACACTTTGAAATAACACGGAGAAGATGTAAACACGAGCACAGTAGCGCCCTGTCTGCAAGAACTATCACTTCTGTAAGAAAACTACTAGTCTAGGAATAATAGATTCAGAGTTAGAGCCCTTTTAAGTTTGACAACTGTGATCCAAAAAGAAGATATCGATGAGATCTTTCACATCTGAAAAGAAACAATTTTTCGTTAAAAAAAACTTTGTCTTTTTCCCATTGAGCCCCCAAAAGTAGTTATAGTCCTATATTAGCCGTGGTGGAGAAATAGTTTTTTTTTCCCCTCTGTTCTTAGTTAGTGGGGAAACTATATTCCTGAAATCCCCACTGGTGGTGACGTCTGGTGTGGATTTCAGGAATAATTCCTTGAAATGTCCTTGATAGTTCAATTCAGATGGCATAGATTCAAGTAGCATAGAAAAATATTAATATTTTTGTATCCCCTCGTTTGTGGATCAAAGTGGCATATAAAATTATGTTTAGAATTGAATCCACTTAAAGCGGATTGTGGATTCAAGTAGCATAGAAAAATATTAATATTTTTGTATCCCCTCGTTTGTGGATCGAAGTGGCATATAAAATTATGTTTAGAATTGAATCCACTCAATGGTAGATTTATAAGAAGATAAAGGTATCCACGGATCCACATGTGGAGCCGAGCTGTGGATCCAAGTGGACGGAGGGGTAGTTTCTTTACAGAAGTGATAGATCTCATCGATATCTTCTTTTTGGATGACAGTTGTCAAACTTAAAAGGGCTTTTACTCTGAAACTATTGATCCAAGACTAGTAGTTTATTTACAGAAGTGATAGATCTCATCGACATCTTCTTTTTGGATGACAGATATCAAACTTAAAAGGGCTATAACTCTGAAACTATGAATCCTAGATTAGTAGTTTTTTATAGAAATGATAGATCTCATCGATGTCTTCGTTTTGGATGACAGATGTCAAACTTAAAAGGGCTATAACTCTGAAACTATTGATCCTAGACTACTAGTTTTTTACAGAAGTGATAGATCTCATCGATATCTTCTTCTTGGATTACAGCTGTCAAACTTAAAAAGCTATAACTCTAATAATATTGATCCTAGTATCCTATATTACCTATCGACGTCTGAGGGAGACCGGAAACAAATTTTTGGTAGCCGCGAGTGAATGTGAGCCAACATAATGTTGAAGTCAATGAGAGAATACTACAAGCTTTGATGACAATCCTACAACAAGCATACGAGCATATTGCTGATGGACTTAACATAAAAGTTTAGAAAGTCTGGTCAGTTCTTCGGGCAGACTTACGTACTTATTTAAAATGTGATATTAAAACATTTTAACCGATTTCATATCTCAATGAAATGTGTTCACAAACTCACAAACTCACGGATTTCATAATTTGTTCCGAGTCTCGAAGAGGGCGATAATGCAAAACGTTTAGAGTTCTGCCGATTTTTATTGCACAGAGATGTTTAAGATGGCGACTTTTTGAAACGAATTTTGTTGACCGAAGTGTCAATTTTGGCCACGAAGACCTAGTGAATCTGCACAATTTGCTACTCTGGAAAAAAAGGACCAAAATCCTCACATAAAAAGGCCAAGTTCCTTCGAACGAAAATTCAGCGTTAATCTTTGAGCTGGTGTTATTGGGCGAAATCTTATTGGTCCATATTTTTTGCCAGTACGACTGAACGGAGACAATTATTTCGAGTTGCTTCAATATGATTTATCTGAACTAGTACTACCAATTTTAGAAGGTGTGCCAACTGTTTTCCGTAATGATGGCTGTCCGGCACATTACCAACGAACGGTACATTTTCGGTGAGACAACACATTTTCCAACTCGTGGATTGGTAGAACTGGCCCTATTCTTTGACCCGCTCGGTCCCCAGATCTGACACCCCTGAATTTTTACATCTAGGGACGTGCAAAAGAATTAGTTTATGCAACAGAGGTGCCCACAAAATAAATTTTAATGGAACGAATCAAAGCCGCATTTGTAACAATGAAAGATGAAATGCGGCTTCTAGCCACAACCACAGAAATCAGAAAAAGGTGTCGTGCAGGCAAGTAAGTTGTGGAGGCGGCCAATTTGAGAAAATGTTGTAATTTAAACTCAATAAAAAACATATCATATAGTATTTTCTAAATCAAGATTTAAAAAAAACTTATATTATGATATGTATTTTTTATTGCTAGGGTCAACTCAAGACCCTAGCAAATAAGTATCTCACATGTCAACCCCTGATGTATGATTTCTGTCATGACAGTGTTGTCTGTTATTTTCTAACGATATGCTACATGTAGCATATCGTTAGAAAAAAACTTTTTAAATGAAAGCTAAATATTAAAAATGGCTTTTGTTTTTTGTTTGCAATGTATTTAGAAATTGACACTTTTTATAACATTTACACAAATAATATGGCGAACTCCCATACATATTTTTACGTCAGTAAAATTCACGGCGTCTTTAGACCAAAAATAACCCTAGTAATTCAGCATCATTTCCTGAAATTGTCCTTGAATTGTTTTGTTAGTCTTATTTTGTTTAATTGAGGATGCCAGGAATCTTCAAAAATTGTAGGTTATGTTACTGTTAACGACTTTTGAAACAAGTCTTAGAGATTTTAATTATTTTATCTGCTTAATTAGGTAGGCAATTAAGTACTTACCTATGCGTGATAAATATAATGTTTAAAGATATTAGACCTATTCATTTACCTACCTAGTTTAACAGACTAGGCTTTTGAATACTAATTATTTTCAATCTGTTACTGCATAGCAAGATTACAAAACAATATGTTTAGATATGTTGCTGCTGTTTCACTGTGCAGATAAACAGTCGTTCAATATTAGCACAAATATTTTGCAACAATTCCTTCCAATAAATAATAACAACCAAAAATAATATAAAACCTACGGTAGACCATAACCTAACAAGGATTCCTTACTTCCTTCATAAACTATAATGCATTGTATTCTCTTTGCTATAATGTTTTGTTTATAGGTTTTATTATTTTGTATTTTTTTAGTGCTTATTTATGGTTTATGTATATATTTATTGCTTGAAAACCACTGTCCCTATTACCTCCGTTATTCCTTTCCGTGCATGGTTGTCTAGAAGAGATGTCTCTGAGCGATAAGACTGCCAATTGTGACACTTTATTATTAATTTTGTTTTTTTAGTTGTAAGATTTTTATTTGTGTGGTTTTCAATAAAGAGTTATATAACTATCTATCTATTGACGTACCCAAAGATCTAGAATTAGGTACTCTACCTAAATTCTAGAATCTATGGACGTACCATTTTGTGTATATCATTATTCTGTTTAACGCACGGAGATTGAATTACGCTTACTGATAAAAGGTTTAACGCCAGACAGCGTAATTCAACCTTCATTACCTAAAAAACCGGGTGGGAAGTAAGCGTAATTCAGCCTTCTTTGGTTTAAAAAACCGGGTGAGAATTCACAGAGTAACTAGAGTAACTAGCTATATTTGTTATATGTTGCTACGATGCAGATAGCAACCATTAATTGTTTCATTTTTAATTCATTGTTTGTTTCTTTGCTATGCGTCATGGACGTTGTGACATGACAAGTCCTGTCGATAGGCATTTCCTTCGCCATTGTGAGAAGTACACTATTTTGACGATTTTGACGTCCGAACCGGAAACGTCATTGTGTATTTTTTTTTTTTCATCCGTTGGGCAGGCAACAAGGCCGGTAAAACATTGTAGGAAGGAAATGAATAATCAATTAAATATTTCTTTTAATTGATTTGTTAACCTAGATTTTACTAGCTAGAATAGCATGGAGCTATGAACGTAAACGTAAAACGTAGAAAAATTATTACTAAAGTTCTGTAGAAATGATATTTCGGTCCTAGCCTCGTAAGGACTATGATCCTTTATTTAGTATTAATTCAACATGGCGTTCAGGCCCAAGTTTAAATCTACCGCATTGAGCTAATCACCCAATATCCTTTTTTTGCGAACACTGACTTCGGCCAGTAAACTGTCAAAACCTCATATGTGCAATTTTACGGGATGGCTGACTCTCGGAGAAGAGGTAACTAAATCTGAATTTATTGTTTAAATCTATTTGTTTTTTATTATGTTTATGTTGAAATCAATAGTCAAAAATGTAATTATTCATAGTTTACTATTATTTAGACAATAATATTGGTGGTTGTCAAAAAAATACATGGGGATTGTTTAGTCGTAAATATAGGTAGTTGGCTGATAATTTTATAAATTATTCTATAAAAGTTATATATGTTTTTATAATTCTCAGTTGTTTTTTTAGGTACAGACCAATATTTTAAAGAGAAGAGGAAGAAATTTCGTAGTGCACGAATGCACGAAATTTCGTAATGAAGCACATGAAAATCCAAACTTATGCCATCGTCGAGGTTGTAATAAAAAAAACTAAAATGACATGCTCTGGCTGACCCAATATACTTTAACTCCTGGGCCATTAGTAGTCCATACGGGCTAAATGCGACTGTTATTGCAAATTTGGGAAAATAATAAATAAATAAAATACTTGAAGAAAAAAATATACCTTCCTCAAATACAGATTTTGTGTATGACAAAGCTTTTAATCATTTTATTCAAAAAAAAAACCAAGGACTTCAAAAATTACGCGTTTCCACAGGTTAAAAATGTATAAATATAAATGTACAAATACCTTTATTTGCGAATTGAATTTATGCATCCCACTATGGTTTATCCTAGTCTTAACGTTTATATACACTTTGTATTTAAATATAGACCTTATACTCTTATGTAAATAAAGTTTGAGTCTGAAAGAGCATACAAAATTGTTCGCTTAAAAAGGCAATTGGGTAGTTAATTTAGAATACTAAATAAATCTTGGGCCTTACGAGGCTAGGTATTACATCAGGAATTATGTGTGAGTTCTAACATAATGAAAAATAAAAGCTCGACGGAATTGTCGACAGTACGATCTGGAAAAGCTGCCTTTAGACTGGGAGTCGCCGGGATTCCCCAGCTGTCCCCGTTTCGTACAGTTTTTCAACAGACAAACTGTTCGACCGCTTGTGTACATACCTATATACTTGGCCTCCGGTTATCAAGTGAAGCCCCAAGGAACCAAGAAACTTTTAGAGACTGAAAATGACACCAGTTGAAATAATGTCTTCGGCTTCGTCAGGCATCAGCGTTAAAACTAATTCCACAAAGACAAGGGCCTCGCAAAGATCTACCCGCGCGGAGCCTCGCAATGACTAAGGCCGCTGCCTTGGGTTACATTATTGCAATTTTCGTAGGGATCTCTAATTTTTTGAGAAATAAAATGGCATTCATTTTACTTGCTGATAATGTAGCTTTCAATAAATGAAAGTTTTTAAAATCAGTTCAGTATTTTTTGAGTCTATATATTACAAACAAACAAAGAAACATACAAACAATCAAATCTTTCGTGTCTATAATATTATTGTAGACGTAGGTAAAATAATAATAAAATAAATAAAGGGAATAATAATAATAATAATAATAATAATAATAATTTATAATATTTTTGTTTGTCTTTATAGAAATAAAGTTAAAAAAAGACGTATAAATAAATAAAATGAAATAATATTAGAAGAAGATAGATGTGAGGTATATATAGTAGCTAATTAAAATACTGAATATTTGTTGAATATTTTTTCTTTTATGTCAAAGTCGTTTTCTTTATTTTAGTAATAATATTCTATTTTCATCTATATAAGTAACTGGCTTTTAACCGCGACTTCGTCCGCGCGGACTACAGAAAAAAAGCATCCTATGTTCATCTAGCATCTAGCTAGGACATTAAAAACCAATGCAAAAGTAATAGCACCAACGCTTTTGATGCTTTTCGACAGACTTACAAAATAATTTTCATTTCAATAATTTTTAGTTAGAAATAATTTTCGTTTCCATCGCAACCATTCATTACAGCGAGTAATCGACATTTTCCAGTTTACCCGTGGAAACTTACCATTTTCCGGTATAAAAAGAATCCTGTGTTGGTCTCTATATTGTACAGTACCTATTTACAAAGTTTCGTCAAAATCGGTTCAGCCGTTTTGGCGTGAAAGATTCCCAAACAAACAATCAGACAACGTTTAACTTTTATATATTGGTGTGGATCGAACGTTTCACTTTTATATATTGGTATTGGTTAACATATGTTTTTTATACAAAATAAACGTGTATGTTGCTGAGATGAACACGAACAGATTTTGATAATGTTAAAAATGAAGGAAAAAAGCAAAGACAAAGACATTAAACAGACAGAACAAACTATTGTTTATTTTTTAAATTCAATTCATTGGGATGAAAAGGTCGTGGGACGAAAGTCCGAACTAGCCATGTAGATGACCAAAATATATATATATCACGTAAACTACTGGGCCTGTTGCAATGCGGTTTTCATAGTGGGATAGCTTAGGATCCTAGCTACGGTATATGCGCAGATAAACAATTGCCTATATAATGTAGGAAATTTAATATTTTTAACTAAAAAATCCGGGTAACCGGGGCTGTGCGTCATAGTTACGTATGACGCACCGTCCCGGTTGGCCAGTTTTTGAGAAGCTTTATAAAACCTACAGTACATAGTACTTTGTTATTCTGTGTTGTGTGTTTCAACATACTATTTCCTATACATCTTTTCCTGTTCATGAATAGTTCTTAGTTAAAATGTGGCACGTGATGTATTGGTTAATTATACTGATTATTTTGTTTTGTTTAAAGAAGATAACGAGCAGTAAACCTAGTATTATGAAATATTACTTCATGTTTTCAATTACTTTTATTGTGACAGGATGTGTATGTGGGTTGGCATGGCCATTTCTCTTGTTACGCCCGAGGGATGCGCGGAACGCGAAGTAAGTGGGTATCATGTTTAGATCCTTCTAGTTTCTGGTGAAAGGTCCCATGCATCTACAGTGATTGCAACTGAGTATCTGTCTGGGTCAGTGGTCAGCATATACCATGGTATAAATCGAGGCAGTGGCAGACCTTCATCATCAGCAACCCGTGTCAGTCCATTGCTGGACGTAGGCCTCTCCCAAGCTAACTGCGACTGCAACTGCTGCGTATATCGTCGCTCCACCTAGCTAGAGGGCGCCTTACGCTACGCTTACTGACTCGCGGTCTCCACTCAAGAACTCTACCCCAACGGTTATTAGTCCTTCGACAGATGTGACAAGCCCACTGATCCTAAGGGCTATGTTGACAACCTTGGTTCTCTGCCGGATCATCTCATTCCGGATACGATCTATCAGAGAAACTCCCTAAGCATAGCCCTTTCCATAGCCCGCTGAGCGACCTTAAATTAGTGGACTAGTCGTAACGTGAGTGTTCACGGCTGTCATAACAGATAGGACACACTGGTTGAAGTTCAAGGGAGGACCTTATTCACGACGAAAATTAAATTTTGAACCTATCTGAAGTGTTGATTTTAAACTGAAGTCTCAATTTACTTTAATAATATTACTATTAGCATGTAGTGTCCCAAAGGCTTCCAAACACTATTTCCAAACAATGCAATCCTGTGATTATTTTAAACCAGTCTTTACTAATGGTATAAATCACGTCCTGTCTGCGAATCGTAGTTTTTGCACTTTGTGGCAAATCTGTCTCACAGCACATCCGTCATCCGCTCATAAAATATAATATACGTTTAATATTTATGTTCAAATAAGGGAGTAAGGGAAAATGGTATTAGGAGAGACAAAAATTATCTCGGTGTCCTAAAACAACCTTTCCTGCTGTGGGGCACCCTGCTGAACAACGAAAGAGGCCCTGGCAACCGACAAATGGCGGTATCATCATCATCATGTCAGCCTTTAGAAGTCCACTACTGAACATAGGCCTTCCCCAAAGAGCGCCATGATGAGCGATCTTGTGCCTCCTCTATCCACCGACTTCCTGCGATGGCTACAATGTCGTCGGTCCATCGTGTGGGAGGTCTCCCCATACTTCGCTTGCTTGTTCATGGTCGCCATTCAAAAACCTTTATTCCCCAGCGGTTGTCGTTTCTACGAACTATACGAGTATGGCCTGTCCATTGCCATTTCAACTTGTAAACTCTGATTGTTATGTTGGTAAACTTCGTTCTTCTACGGATTTCCTCATTTCGGATTCTATCACGTAGTGAAACACCGACCATAGCTCTCTCCATTGCACACTGCGCAACTCTGAGCTTGTGTATGAGACCAATAGTTAGCGACCACGTCTCAGTGCCGTATGTCTTCACTAGCAACACGCACTGATTACAAACTTTCGTCTTGAGGCTCTGTATCTGCTCTCGGTATCTGCGACGAGAAGATATGGCGTAATTTCCCGAACTCTCCCCATCCGAGTTAGATTCGTCGGTTGACCTCTTTATCGAAGTTGGATCTACCCAGCTGAATCATATGACCTAAGTAAACATAGTGATCAACAGCTTCGATAACATCGTTCCCAACATAAACCGGCATGGGTACGACATGGGCATTTGACAGGATGTTCGTCTTGCCCATGCTCATTTTAAGACCCAACAGTTGGGAAACAATATTAAGGTCACTGAGCATTGCGCTTAGGTCTTCCAGGGTTTCTGCCATGATGACTATATCATCAGTAAATCGAAGGTGAGTGATGTATTCGCCATTGATGTTAACACCTTCTGAACTGGAACGGATATTTTCCAGTTCAGAAGCTTGAATATATCTTCCAGTGCAGAGGTGAACAGTTTCGGAGAAATAACGTCTCCCTGTCTCACCCTTTTTGCAACTGGATAGAATTCGTGCTCTGATCCTGAAGACGGACTGTCATGGTGGCCTTGCTGTAGAAATACTTCAACATATGGCTTCATATAATGTCGGTATACCTATATCTATTTTATATGTACAGCTAAATGCCGTAGACCGTTGAGGGGCAGCTGCGTCATAATCGAGCGAGAAGCTATGCTCTGTGATCGCCAACCCGCCTGCCGAGCGTAGCGGTTATGGGCATTAGCCTTCAAAATGACAAGCACAAATAAAACACGGACGTTCCCGGCCGCCCAGTGGCGTGGCTAGTCATGGCCAAAGTGGTGGCCACAGTCAGGGCTCGGGGCTGGCTACGTATAAAGATGGCTTCCCACGGTGCGTGATATTGCGGATGACATCACGCACGGCCGACGACCACAGAAAGCCACGAACGAGGCTATTCCAAAGGTGCGCGTCGATCTGGATACGAAGCCATTTGCTCATTCTAAAAGTGAAAGGGAAGGTCTCGCAGCAGCTCACTGCAGCTCTTGCAGCTATAATTCTGTACCCTACCATGTTTAAACACCTGGAAATTACAAAATGTACAAATTTTCGAATCTCAAAACTAGCTGTGCCCGTGGCGTTGGGATATAAGGATATTTCTTGGATGTAAGGATCCTATGAGTTATTCCAGAACCAAAGTGTATATATTAAAAATTCATCAAAATTCGTTCAGGCGTCTAATCGTTGTTATCGATTGCTCAACTTCTACTCATCGGATTGAGATAACACACCAAAAAGTAAAAGTTAAAGCATAACCTATGAAACAGTAAAAACTGTATTGCAATCAGTCCAGTAGTTTTTAAGTGATACGCAACAAACAAACTGACAAAGAGACGCCATTTTAAAAAATATTATTTTTTTGATCAATAGCTTATTTTAAGTCTAGTAATTCATATTTTTTTTTTCAATTATCTTCATTGTACAGACGTTTTGTTACTTACTGCTTACAAATACTAGTATCAAAAAGAAGACTTGACGAATTCTAGTCTCCTGAACAGGCCGGGTGTTTTTTAGTGAGGTAGGTTATACAGAAGTCTGAGGAGTATAACCAACACCAGTCTCTTGCTTATGTGGCCTATGAGAAGGCCTTTGACTCCGTTGAAACCTGGGCGGTTCTGGAGTCTTTGCGGCATTGTCAAGTGGACTGGCAATACATTGAAGTGCTGAGGTTTCTGTATGACGCCACAACTATATGTGTCCAAGTACAATACTAGCAGCACAGAATATATAATAGTACAAGTACAGAAGTTGCACTACTTTGATCTAGAAGAAATCCGCCGGTTTAATAGCCTACAAACGTAGGTACGTATTACGTAGGTATTCATACATCGAGCTTGCATGCTAAATTGCACTTAATAGTCGCGCATTAGAGTTGATATTACTATTTTCCGACTCTCGTCCATAAAATACCTACGTCGATCGCTCAAGTTAGTTGATTAGTTTATCTGCATAGAAAAATGAAATACCGTACAATGTATTTTAACATTTATTTAACTAAAACTGTGACTTTAGGTATGGGCGATAGTATGTCCACGTGTGACAGAAAAACGTCGCAGGCGAGCCGCGGGAGCGCCACTTTACTAAAGCGCGATTGGTTTGCCCTAATGTAAACAACTTAGCACAAAAACAAGCTCTCAAAAAAGAGAGTGAAACTCAATAAGCGCATAAAAAGACTATTCTAGTATACTAATCGGGGGTCAATTCAAAAGCTGGTTCGAAGCTATCTGACGAAGCTAACCACATCTTGTGGGGAAGTCGTCGTTTCGAGGCCAGAAATCCTCGTGTTGAAGTTGATGATTTTTATGGCCAATTATACACGTCGCAGGCATCCAGATTAGAAACCAGCACCGAGGATTCCAGGGCCACCCTGAGCACCACTTTACCGAAGAGCTGCCAGAGGTCAGCCTTGATGAAATGCTTGAGTCGTAATGGCTCCTAACCAGATCAAATATGGGTAGGCTTTCCTATTTTTGGGGAGGACGGAATTACTACGGAACTCCTTAAAGCACACGCCCGCTCTAAAAACTGCAGTGTATCGTAATTCCGTTCTCTTCTCTGGGAAAACTCCACAGGCATGGAACACGAGAATAGTCATCCTGTTTTTTCAAAAAGAGTGAATAAGAAGTATTATTCACTTCACTTCAGAAAAACTATCGGCCCATCTCCCTCTTAAACTATGCTGTTTGCAAGAATCATCATGAATCATCTCGTGCATAAGCTAGACGAATTTGAACCACCAGCTCAAGATGGGTTTTAGGAGGATACGACACCGTAGACCACATTCGCACAGTACCTACGGCAGATCGTACAAAATACCAAAGAATACAATCAGCCCTTGTGCTTTGCATTTGTGGACTTTATGAAAGCATTTGAACCCATTGACTGGTTGGTCTCGTGGCTAGAGATCCTAGGTACGAAATCGTACGGTCGCGGGTTCGAATCCTGCAAGGTGCAATCATTTGTGTGATGAGCAGAAATGTTTGTTTCCGAGTCGTGGATGTAATATTCTTATCTATGTATGTTTATCCGTTATCTAGTGCCCTTAGCACAGGGTATCCTAGTTTGGGGCTAGATAATTGGTGTGGAAATGTCCCGAATATATATATTTATTTATTTATTTATTGAGTCCTGGCCGGTGACCGCCTAACTCAAAGCTACAGTGATAGCGTTACCAATGCACTGTCCGTCCTTCATTGTGTTAAGATATGACATGGACGAACAGTGCATTGACGTCATAAACGATTAGGATTCCATTACGATCACTCAACCGCGGTCGCCGGGCTGGACTGTTCTGGAGTTCCTGCAGCGATGCCAAGTCGACTGACGATATATTCAAATATTGATGAAGTTCATTGTGATGCCTGTATGAAGCCGCAGCAATGACTATCCAAGTAAAGAATCAGCAAACTCACCAAATACCCTAATATGTTCAATGAGCATGTCTTTCCAGAACCAATTGCTGTTCATGGATTTCCTCGCAAGTTGTTTAAAAAAGTATGTTTAATTGTTTAACTTGGACAAAAACCGAACGCTGCAGTTATATAAGACAAGTTTGAGAGATAAACCCTATTGAACAATACCTACAGCTGGGAGGTCACCATTCAATAAACTTTATCAAATCTTTTCGTCACTTAACCTCCAATGCCAGAGGATGAAAGTCTTCAATCATAGCGCCGTACCAGTTATGATATACGAAGTTGAGTCGTGGATTCTCACGGTACGACTAGTTAGCCAAATTAGTCTCAATTAGTGTGCTATGAAAAGGACTATGCTCGGAGTTCCTTTGAGATCGAATCCGAAACGAGGTGATCCGACAGAGAACCAAAGTTCATCAAGTCATCATAGCCCTAACGATAAGCCACCTGAAGTGGCAGGGGGCTTGTCATATTTGCCGAAGGAACAATAACCGTTGGGGTAGACGTGTTCTTGAGTGGAGACCACGACTCGACAAACGTAATGTAGTATGCCCTTCGGATAGGTGGAGCGATGATATACCCAAGATGACTGGAGGCGAGCAGTGTGCGATGGTGAGCGTTGGTAGCCTAACGGTTCAATAGTGCAACTTAGAATCCAACGATACCGGGTTCGGTCCTAGGCTCCGCACCAATGACTTTTCTAAGTAGTGTGCGGTTTTTCATCGCTCCGTGCTCCGTCGATTAATAGCAGTCGTTAAGCTATGTCAGCGGTCCTCGGGTGGCCTGACAAACTTTGACACCAGAGGCACTACCTCATACGACAAACAAACAAACAAACAAACTGGCGGCTATTGAAAAGGAAGAGCTAAAAATTGGGCTTAGTGTCGTGCTTTGGGAGAGGCCTATGGCCAGCAGTGGACTGATACGGGCTGATAATGATGATGATTTATCTTCACAGCGTGTTCGCCTACTTAATATCTTACATCGTCGGCAAGATCTACGATATAAAATGGATATTGAGAAATCGGGAGATACTATCGGAGGAGCGAGGAGCAGTCATCGTGTCGAACCATCAGACGTCCCTGGACATGTTGGGTAAGTACCTATTTACAGGTTAAATTTGCGGGATTGAGTGAAATTTTGAAATATTTGACTCTATTAGTCTTATTTAAACATGGAGAATATTATAAATACGAGTACATTAAAGTTTAACTTATAAAAGAGTCGTCATCATCATCATCATCATTATCAGCCCGTATCAGATGCTTATATCCACTGCTGGATATAAGCATCTCCCAAAACACACCACTGAGCCCAATCTACAGCTCTTCTTTTCCAACCGCCGCGGCACCGCCGCGCTGCCAGCCATCTTGCGTATGTCTTCGCTCTATGTAAACGGAAGGCGTCCTACATTACGTTTGCCGAGTCGTGGTCTCCAATCAAGAACACGTCTACCCCAACGGCTATCAGTCCTTCGGCAAATATGACCAGCCCACTGCCACTTCAGCCTGCTGATCCTATGGGCTATGTCGATAACTTTGGTTCTCTTTCGGATCATCTCGTTCTGGATTCGATCTCTCAAATAAACTCCGAGCATAGCTCTTTCCATAGCACGCTGAGCAACTTTGAATTGGTGAACTAGTCGTACCGTGAAAGTCCACATCTCAGCTCCGTAAGTCATAACAGGTAGGATGTTCTGGTTGAAGACTTTAATTTTCAGGCTTGGGGAATTGGTGACGAAAAGACTCGACGGAGTCTACCAAATGCTCCCTAGTCCAGCTGTATTCTTCTACGCCCAAGCGCTTGCCCAACATACTGTAAACATACTCTTGAACAACTTCAAGGGGAGATCCATGAACAGCAAACGGTGCCGGAAAAACATGTCCATTGAACATAATTTTGGTTTTATCCAAATTTATCCGGAGACCGATGCGTTGAGGTGAATCAGCGGCCGTACAGCATTTTTGCAACATTTCTGCCATAACAACTATGTCATCCGGAAATCTCAAGTGTGAGATGTACTCCTAGTTTATATTTATACCACGACCTTTCCAGTCCAGAGTCTTAAACATATCCTATAATGCATTTGTGTACAATTTCGGGGAAATAAAGTCCCCTTGTCTCACTCCTCGATGCAGAGGGATTTACTTAATCTGCTGATTCTGTACTTGGACGGCCATTGTTGCGGCATCATACAGGCATCTCAACACTTGAATATATCGCCAGTCAACTTGGCACCGCTGTAGGGACTCCAGGACAGACCAGGTCTCGATGGAGTCAAATGCCTTCACATAGTCCACAAACGCTAAGCACAGGGGCTGATTGTACCGTTCGGTTTTCTGTATAATTTGCCGCACTGTGTGAATGTGGTCTATGGACGGCACCCTCCTCGGAACCTAGCTTGCTCCGGTGGTTGAAATTCGTCGTGTCTATGAGACGATTCGTGATGACTCTTGAAAACAGCTTGTAGACATGGCTCAAAAGCGAGATGGGCCGATAGTTTTTCAGAAGGGTATTATCCATTCTTTGTTGTTATTTTTTTTTATTTTATTGTATGTATTCTATGTGTATTAATTTTTATGTGTTGTCACTCTGCATCCATGATGTCTGACACAAATAGGATCCGACAGAAAATCTTTTTATGGCCTTAGCGTTTGCTGAGTTGGGACTTGTTTGTGACAACACAGCATTAATTTCGTACATTATATTTTTGTTTGTAATTATTGTTCTTTGTTTTTCTGTATAATGTTGTGTGTTGTCATAAATAAATGTATTTTGTTTCTTTCTTTCTTTCTTTTTGAAAAACAGGACAGCTACACTGCTGTACCATGCCTGTGGAGTTCTCCTAAAGAAGAGAAAGGAATTGAATATACGCTGCAGTTCCTTGAGCGCGGGTGTACCTCCTGCTTTTAGGAGTTCCGTGGTTATTCCGTCCTCCCCAGGAGATTTTCCATTTTTGAGCTGTTCAAGAGCCATCAAGACTGACTTCTGGCAGCTCTTTGGTAAAGTGGCGGGTAAGGGTGGCCCTGGAATTCTCGGTGTTGGGTACTAGTCTCGATGCCTGCGACGTGCATAAATGACCATAAAAATCTTCAACATCCGTGAGAACCTCAAGCCTCGAAACGACGATTTCCCCACTAGATGTGGTCAGCTTCGTCAGATAGCTCCTACCCAGATTTTAAACGAAGACTTTCGACCCCGACTTTGCTCAATCATCTCTCCTATAGAGCGTGTATTGGAGCTTCAGATGTCTCGTCTTACTTAACTTAGATATTTTTTGCTCAAAGCCCGCTGTGCTGTCAAAGTGACTTTTGGATTCTGGCGTCGTTTTTCCATTAGCTGCAGAGACTCTTCCGAAAGTTTAGATTTTCTGCCAGTACGTCGCATCTCGCAGAACTTTGTACCCTCTTCATGGAGGATTCCTACCACTTGGTCTAGTTCCTGGTCAACGTCAACGTCGATTGTGCTTTCCAAAGCAGCGAATCGGTCCTCCATTAAAATATATAATATCCAGGTTGCCTCGAACAAGCCAATCTGGATATTGATTATGAAGGTCACATCAAATTTTAGACCACTGAGACATCTCTGAATATGCGCCGTTTGTCTGCTATGAAGAAGTCGATCTCATTTTTCGTCATACTATCGGGGCTTTGCCACGTCCACTTCCGTTGAGGCTGCTTCTTAAGGAATGAGTTCAGTAAGAACAACCCCTCTTTCTCTAGGAAGATGACGAGCATTTGCCCCCTATGATTTCTGCTGCATTTTTTTTTTGGTCCTACTACCGATTCACTGCAAGCCTGAACTCCCACTTTACCGTTTAAGTCCCTCATGACAACGTTGAAGTGAGCCATGGAGGTGTTGTAAAAGGCCTTGGATATGTCCTCGTACATATCCTCTACTTCATCATCGGAGTGTGACGAGGTCGGTGCGTATACCTGAATAACCTTGAGGATACCTTTCGGTTATTTTGGTTACGAGGTACGCAACCCTTGTCAACACACTGGAGATTTCAACAACGTTGTCAGAGAGGAACTTTTTAACCAGGAACCCGACGCCAACATGAGAAGGCTGGTCTCACTCTCTGAAATACATAAGATGGCCCAATTCTAAGGTAACGGTATCCTCGTTATTTTGGTTACGAGGTACGCAACCCTTGTCAACACACTGGAGATTTCAACAACGTTGTCAGAGAGGAACTTTTTAACCAGGAACCCGACGCCAACATGAGAAGGCTGGTCTCACTCTCTGAAATACATAAGATGGCCCAATTCTAAGGTAACGGTATCCTCTCCCTCTTCGGATTTCACACAACCCCAGAACCCCATCTTATGTTTTTCAGTTCCTGTTCTAGTTTTACCTCGTATGCTCGTCGAGCCGTAACGTGTGTCCGATGGTGGTAACGATTTTGTGAAATTCATCCCCGAGGGTTAAAAAGGATGTTAAGCGTTTGTATTAATACATAGTTTTAAAGGTATCTTCAAGCAAACCTAAGAATATTGTCTATCAAATATATTTTCATGCAAGGGTAAAATCTGTATTTAAATACAGATTTTACCTCGCATGACCTGCCCATAACACCTCTGAATCTGGTTTTTAGTAAAAATCGATTAAAACAAGTATCTCCATAACATATCAAGTAACAGATTTAAAAACTATCATATACTATAACTATATACTATTATAACTATTACTATTAACTATATACAAACACAGAAAAGTACTTTATAACTCTCCATAGTCTCCAAAATGTCTGCAAAATGTCTCCAAAATGACTCCAAAAACTCTCCAAAATGTTTCCATATTGTCCCCGAAATGTATCCATAAACTCTCCATAAACTCTCCAAAATATCTACAAACTAACTCAATATCTCTCCAAAATATCACCAAAAACTCTCCAGAATGTCTTCCTAAAGTTTTCAAAATGTCTCCAAAAACTCTCCGAAAACTCTCCAGAATGTCTCCAAAATGTCAATTCTTCGTGTTTTTTTTTTTCAAAATATGTAATTGGCCTCTAAAGCATATAGCTTTTAAAGTAAATACTTTTTTGTGAACTAATTGTCTCTATTTCAAATTATGGAACCCTAAGCCACGCTTTTTTAGATGTATAAAAATAATAATAAAAAAATGTGCTTTTTTGTTCCATAAAGTCCAGAAGTTCTGGACGGATTTAACGGAGTTTATAGCGGTATGTTTCATAGATACGAGTAGGTTTGGTACACCTGGATACCGAGTTGCAGTAAATGTTTGTTGCAGTCCAATTCCCGTAAAAAATAACCACTACGGCTTACGAATTTACGGGAAAACGACCACTGCGGTTTTTAGAATCCGCACGGACAAATTTGCGGCTAGTAATTTATGTTATAATCCACACCAAAATATAAAAATGAAACGAGGTCTGTTTGTCAACACACACAAAACAGCTGATCCGCTTTTGATGAAACTTTGTAAATAGGTACTGTACAATACAGAGACGAACATAATTATTATACTTTTTATCCTGGACAATGGTAATTTTCCATGGTAAAACTGGAAAATGACTATTATAAGGAACGGTTGCCATGGAAACGAAATAATAACAAGGCTACCAAAAAACATCAAGAGCGTTGGTGCTATACTTTTGCATTGGTTTTTAACCTAGGATGCATTTTTTTCGCGATAAACTGTAGTCCGCCTGGACTAAGTCGCGGGCGAAAGCTAGTGTATAATAAAATTTACAAAAATATATTTAAATGCTTTAAAAACGACTTATCTATACTTGTAATAAAGCAATACGAACGAAAAAGTCTTTACAAAGAAGATAATTAAAAAAAAAAAGGTCTAGGGCACTTAAAATAAGTTACTGAAGCAATTTGTTTGTCTGTATATTTGTACGCGCATCAGATTAAAACTACTGGACCTATTGCGATGTGATTTTCACTATTGGGGTACTTGCTATCTTAATCCGATGATTAGATGCGCAGCAATCGATAAACAAAACTATTTGACGGACGAACAGTTTTGAAAGAAATGTAGTTGTTGGTTCTAATAAAATAACCACGCAGACAAAGCCGCAGGCACAAATAGTAGTTACTATAATTCGTTCTGATATTTTTAAAACTATGCATATTATGTCCTGGCGACATATGCAATTAACCATTTCATAAAATGATTAATTCTACGATATAGCTACGACACATACACAGGCAGCGTATTACTAGGTATATTAAAGTTCACACTACTATTAAAGTGCTTATTATGTAAGTGCCTATCTACAATGAATTTGCTAATTCCAGGCATGTTTACAACGTGGAACGATGTCGGCAGACTAGTGGCCACAGCCAAGAAACAGCTGATCTACCTGTTTCCCTTCGGACTGACCGCATATCTCGTGAAAACAGTGTTCATCGACAGAAGAGACCCCAAGAGTGCATACAGGCAGCTGAATGAGACATCGGATGTATTGGTCAAGAACAAGGTGATCAATAAAGCTCTACTATACAACGTACTAAGACGTGGTCGCTAACTATTGGTCTCATACACAAGCTCAAAGTTGCTCAGCGTGCAATGGAGAGAGCTATGCTCGGTGTTTCACTACGTTATAGAATCCGAAACAAGGAAATCCGTAGAAGAACCAAGGTTACCCATATAGCTCTCAGAGTTTGCAAGTTGAACTGGCAATGGGCAGGCCATATAGTCCGCAGAACCGACAACCGCTGGGGAATAAAGGATCTCGAACGGTGACCTCGAACAAGCAAGCGAAATGTAGGGAGACCTCCCACACGATGGACCGACGACATTGTAGCAATCGCTGAAGTCGGTGGATGGAGGTGGCAACAAGATCGCTCGTCATGGCGCTCTTTGGGGGAGGGCTATGTTCAGCAGTGGACTTCTAAAAGCTGAGATGATGATGATGATACAACGTACTGCTTATGTGACGAAAGAAGTGCAGTTCTATTACAGCGATTAATACAATATCCTATATTAATTATTAGCTGCGCCTCGCGGCTTTGCCGCGGGAATATTTGTCACTACTGTCACCCACTTAGGGATAGGATTTTCAAAAATCAGTGCACCTTAGTGCACCTCTGGGGTACACAAGGAATATTTTCTCCAAATTTCAAATCTCTAGTGCTTTGTCTGGCTGATGTTTTATTCATAGGTATAGATTTTAAGACTTTTTTGATTGTAAAAGAGTTTTTTGAAGGCGGTGCCAAACCGAGCCATAATTATTAATATGGTTGAGCTTATTCAAAAAGATAATGTCTGAAACGGCTTGATGTGCTATATAAAGTAATAAGCTTTTAAAGTAATTATCTACAAAAACTACTATCATTTACTAGATTGCTGTATTCGTGTCAATCGGTTTGTTAACGTGTGAAAGTCAAAATCTGCTCGTGTGAGTCTCTTGTTTTGTTTCTTGCGTTTCGTGTTTTGTATGAGGGAGCGTCATAGACAACTGCATATTAATTCGTGCGTAGATAGGTATGTATTAATTTTGTTAAGATATTAGATTTAAATGATGCCTGAGTTTGGCACCGCCTTCAAAAAACTCTTTTGTATCTTATTTATGCATTATTATTACGTTGGTAATTTCGAAAAAGTGATACTGTTCTGGCTCACTTGTTTTTATTTTATTCTTTTTTGTGGTTGTTTACAAAATAACATTTATATTATGAGGTCGTTTTTTTTTTGTAAAATATTTTATTTTTTGATTTTTAGTGGCCTAAGCAAATATCGGAAAGAATATATGCGAAAGAAAATAGTAGACACTCACTCACATTAGACTCAAACAGCTTTATTACAAAAAACAGACGAAAGTACCGGGTTTAGTCCATGGACTTAACATAAATCTTATAACAACACGAAGTTTTTTCGCTGATTCGAGTAACATCTATGGTACATACACATACATCTTTGATACTAAAGATAATCCTCCGAGGACCCTAGTTTAACTACGGTACTAACTCAACATTTCAACCTCTCTCAATTCACCCCTTTTTAACCCCCGAACAAAGAGACGGGTGTTATAAGTTTCTTCGTTCTGGTATTTCTTGTTCACGTTCTTATTCTTCTAGTTCTTGTTCTTCTTGTTCTTATTCTTATTGTTCTTCTTATTCTTCTTGTTCTTGTTCTTGTTCTTGTTCTACTTGTTCCGGTATTTCTTGTTCCTGATCTTATTCTTCTTGTTCTGGTATTTCTTGTTCTTGTTCTTATTCTTCTTGTTCTTGCTATTTTTGTTCTTGTTCTTCTTGATCTTCTTATTCTTGTTCGTGTTAATCTTATTATTTTTGTTCTTGTTCTTGTTGTTCTTGTTCCTCACCCCCATCCCCCCCCCCCTCCCCTCCCATTATAATGAACCATCTTATTTACCTCAGCTTTCAAACACAAAAACCGCATCAAAATCAGTCCATTTGTTTGGGAGCTACGATGCCACAGACAGACACACAGATACACACCCATAGACATATATATTTACTTCGCACCCTAAACTTATAACACCCGTCTCTTTGTTCGGGGGTTAAGAAACCGTTGGTCCATGGACTAAACCCGGTGCTTTCGTCTATGTTTAGTAATAAGGCTGAAAGCGTTGGTAAATTAAAACCAATGATAAATAAAACCTACATATATAACAACTGAATTAGTTTTGACCATTTTCCATCATTTTGTTTTGCGTTCCTGTGACTTCCTTCCGGCTCCATCATCAGACCCTGGATACCACATAAAACCAGAGAAATCACCAAGAAAAACCAAATGAGCCCAAACTCGAAGGGATTCCATCATCTGATTGTGTAGTTCTTTTGACGACTACTACTACTACTACTACTACTACTGTAGTTTTTAATTGTCATTAGAACACACCCATGTGTAGTTCTAATGACATCTATGCATCTACTCGTATGGACGTCCTTAAATTGTTCAATATTGATTGAATCCAGTCCTAAACATTATAGCACAGTGAATTAAATTAAAGCTTGTTTAAAGCTACTAAACCAATTTTGATGAAATTTATACAGTACCTCACTAGAGGTCTTCTTACTCAAGTAAAAACAATCATCTAATTCGGTTCAGAAATCCCAAGATATTAGAGAACATAAACTATAAAACAAATTGATTTTCTAATAAAACTACTGAACCAATTTTTATGAACTTTATATGCGACTACACGGAAAGTTTACCCTTTTGAATAAAAAAACAAACATCTAAATCGGTTTAGAAATCTTAGGGATAAACACAAATTAAAGACAATATAAACACAAAATCGAATGGATTTACTCAACAAAACTATTTATTCTCGAAAAACTGCTAAACTAATTTTGATACAATTTATATGGAAACACTTATTATACCCTTTCAAACAGCTTTTCTTTTTTTTTTAAATCGGTCCGCAATTGACGGAGATATCGACCGACATCCATAAAAAAAAACATACAGCCGAACATATAACCGTCTCCTTTTCTTAAGTCGATTAAAAAACTGAATGTTCATCGAGCAACAACTTAATATTTCAGTCAAAGATCTGGATGTTCCCTGAGGGCACACGGAACAAGGACTGCACGCGGCTGCTGCCCTTCAAGCAGGGCGCGTTCAAGATCGCCGTGGCCGCGCAGGTGCCCGTCCTACCGGTCGTGTTCTCGCCCTACTACTTCATCAATGCGCACAAATATACTTTCTCCAAAGGTAGGATTTTATACTAGACTTTAAATGACAGTATTCACAGATCAAGGAACGAAAGTGGAAATAGTAGTGGTAGTCTATACAAATAAAATTGTGAACAAGTTTCAACTACAAATCCCCAGAAGGCACCCAAGTATGAGAAAATTTATAAAATATAATATACTTTGAATCTAGAAAAGATAGAAACATGGCACATGGAGAAACATGACACTTCTTCTTTTTTTTCTTCTTAATTTATGTACCTATGAAACAACCTAGACGATTTAGTTTTCTAGTCTTGTCTTGCCGTATTCAAAGTAAAGTTTTGATATAGTACTGGTACTGTAGTAGTATTTTCCTCTGTTTCTTCGTAGTCATCATCAGAATATCATGGGACATAGGTAACCATCTCAGAAGATTTTTCATTCAAGCAAATAATACCGCAACAAAAATGGACGACCATAGGAGTTACTTAGGTGGCATGGCAACGGACAAAACTATGTCAAACGTATGACACGAGCGGTGTGTGGTTAAAAATATATCCCAGATTCCATTCTGAAAATGCCAGCATCAGTTTATTCATTTGTTTAATATTCCAGGTCACATAATTATCCAACCCCTTGAGCCTATCCCAACAGTGGGACTCACAATGGACGACGTCCCGGACTTGGTTGCGCGGGTCCACGAGAAGATGACAGCCAAATACAAGGAACTGTCGAAAGAAGTCTTGAATGATATTTCTGCGATCTGACGATCTGCGATTCGTGCATTTAATAAATAGGATAATTTTTAAATAAAGTATTGTAGATGCTATTGTTGCGGACTCTCGCGTAGATGCGGGGTTCCAGTTGAGAGAAAATGAGGCTTTGTTTAGCTCAGGATAGGATATAGATAGAAACACACTTGGTAAAACTTTATAGTTTATTTATTGTGTCAACAATATAGGATACAACATACAGACTTATAGTTTGAATTTATAGTATATCCCGATTTACAGAGGTTTGGCTATCGGAGCCCAGGGCCCTGTTTCATAAAACTTACAATTATAGTTTACCATTACAATTTAGTGTACATTGATGCATATGTTAGAGTGTTACGTGTAAATATGAATTTTGCTAGAAGATAATCTTCAGTGTACACTAAATTGTAATAGTAAACTACAATTGTAAGTTTTATGAAACAGGGCCCTGAATAAACTTGCGCTCGTTAACAGCTATATTGGCTCATAGTTATTAATAGAAAATTAGCTAGAATGCAACAAGTCAAAAATACCTTTGTGAATTGACTCTTCTGTGAAGCACAGTGCAAAAATAACAAAAATAAGTTTTTTTTTTAAATTTCATCTTTTTTATTGTAAAGAAACTTAAAAATGATGCAGGAAATTTACTAAAAGCTAATAAATAAAGTAAAAATCATGGAGTGAGTCGAATTTCTATTACTCAGGTTACGCTACGCCCCCAATTTTTTAAATGCAATGCATTGTTGCAACTATTAAAGTAAAGTAAAACATGTAACTGGAATGGATATGGAGTTAACATCAATGGCGAACGCATCACTAATTTACTGATGATATAGTCATCATGCGAGAAACCCTGGAAGATGCACAATGCTCAGTGACCTCAATATTGTTTCCCAACAGGTGAAACTAAAAACTAAAAATAAACAACTTAAGATAAACTAGGTACATAACACTTTGGACTTCTTTGAGTTGTCCTTCAGATAGCCTTCGGACATTCTCTTCGGATATTGTGTTCTAAATCTTGTGAAGGTCTCGATTTGAACTTCATTATTGGTGCTGACCGCCAAAGTGTGAAGTTTTCTTTAATTTGGGTAGTTCTTGAAAATAGGAACAGTTTCCGAAAAAGACTTCGCTCTTTATGCATTTTCATACTCGATAAAATTGTTATAATGCTTTCAAATATTTTTACCGTGATACAGTTGGTAATAGATTCTGTATCACATTTGTTGCGTAGTTTTTTATATTTCAGGTGTAAGTAATATAATACTTTCGCTACTTGAACTTGATGAACTGAAATTATTTAGTTTTTGCACTGTCAATATTATTTGTCTCCGTGACGATATCATCGTAATTTACGCGCTTTCCATTTTAAATACAGACCGCACTACGCGACCCAATTTGCACCGCGCGCTCTCATTGGTTAACTGTGAATTAGCAACCCTTCATTTATTTCGTGATGTATACTTACTTTTCGACCTAATAGCATAAGAAAGCCTCGACGGGACATAGTTCGACTTCGGATCATTAGTACCGGAGTTCAAATCACAACTGGAGTGTTTACATTTAGCACATTAAAAAAATGTGATGGCTTATAACTTGAATGGCCTAGCTGAGGCGGAAAGAGCTGACGAGCCACCGAAAATCATTTCAGCCCTCTCTGAAAGTCTTGAACCTACTCTGCTCCCACTTTTCGAGGATGGTTCCTCAAAAGACGTGGATAGTCCTAAAATGATACGCTAGGAAATTAGTTTTATTTTTATACTAATTTTCCCGGCCGCGAGTTCATCCGCGGGGACTAGTAGTAGATTATAGCGAAAAAAACAACCTATGTTCTTCCTAGTAGATTATTGCTAGAGATATTAAAAACCATTGCAAAAGTAGGTATGAACCAATGCTCTTGATATTTTTTGAAATACTTGTTGTTTCGTTTCCGTGGCAACCGTTTCTTACAGCGAGTAATCAATTTTTTTCTTTCTTACTATTTTCGAGGATAAAAGTATCCTATGTTTTATTCCAGGGTATAAGCTATCTCCATTCCAAATTTCATCAAAATCAGTCCATCCGTTATCGCGTGAAAGCTCCCCAAACATACAAACAAACAGAAAACGTGTCACTTTTATATAATGGTATGGATTACCAGAATTGTGTGTTTTATTGTCAATAAACAGGTAGTTAATTTCGGTTTTAATTCATGGATAATTTGTATATTATTAAGTTACCCCAACATCTATCTATCTAAATACTTATAATAAAACTGTAACGGGTCCAATAGTGTACAGTGAAGATATTTTGAATATTTTTAAACTGTTTTTTTTTGTCTGTCTGTCTGTCTGTATCTTGGCCGCTCATTACACCGAAACTAGTGAATGAATTCAAATGAAACTTGATATGATTTGAGTTCATACTAATACATTGACATCTAACGTATGACATTGGATACTTTTCATCCCAAAAAATTAGAGGGCTCCCGCAGGATAGGGGTTGAAACTTTTTTAAATGAACACGTATCACGCTGAAACTACTGGACGGATTTTGATTCAACTTGGCACAGTCATAGTTTATATAATGAGCTAAAATTGAGGATACAGTTTATCCCAAAAAAATAAAGGGTTCTTACGGGATAGGGGTCCAAAGTTATGTTAAGTTTAAAGTTTTTTTTTTGGTGGTAGTCTTTTTTCGATACTAAAGCCAAAGCTGTTTTTTTATAAGTCTGTCTGTCTGACCGTCTGTCTGTACCTTGATCACTCATTACACCGAAACTACTGAATTAATTAAAATTAATCTTGATATGATTTGAGATCATACTACTAGGTATGACATTGTATACTTTACATCCCGAAAAATTAAAGGGTTCCCGCAGGATAGAGGTTGAAAGTTATTTAAAAGAAAATGTATCACGCTGAAGCTACTGGTTGGATTTTGATGCAACATGGCACAGTCATAGTCATATAATGTGTTAATATTGAGGAAACTTTTTACCTCGAAAAATAATGGGTTCCTGCAGGATAGTAGTCCAAAGTAATGTTTGAAGTAATAAATATCTATCTATCTATCTATACTTATAATCTATACAAATAAATAAAATTGAAGTGTCTGCTTGCAATGTCAAAAATAACAGCTTTTAAATAAATGCATGTGAAAGTATACACGGTACGCATAACAAAAAAGCCTTTTTTTTGTCTGTCTTTCTGTCTGTTTCTTCGCTAATCTCCGAAACGGCTAGACCAATTTTGAAAGGTCTTTCACTGAAAGATAGCTGATATAACAAGGAGTAACATAGGCTACTTTTATTTTGAAAAAATAATTAGGGACCCATGCAAAATAAAATAAAAACCCCTCGCGGGCAAAGCCGCGGGCACAGGTAGTAGAGTAATAACTACGAACAAGTCTGTACAAAGAAGATAATTTAAAAAAATGGTAAGCTACTATAAGCTACTGAACAAGAATATAACATTTAAAAAAATCGTGTCTGTCTATTTGTCTGTACGTTTGTTCACGCATCACGTAAAAACTACTGGACCGATTGCGATGCGGTTACTGTTGGATAGCTTAGGGTTTGATTTAAAAACTGGGATACTTGGTATCTCAATCCGATTAATAGACGCCGAGCAATTGATTATAATATTTTTGAAGGCTAAAGGAGTTTTGATCAAATGTTGGTATATTGGTAAAGTCTTGGAATAGCACATAGGGTACTTTTTACCTAGAGAAATAACCACGCGTGCGAAGCCGCGGGTACAGCTAGTTGATAAATAGGATTTGAGGGTGCAACTGTGTTAATGGCATAGCGCACTGGATCCATTTTGATCCTTTTACTATTTTTATTAGTTCATGCAGTTCATGGTCAAGACAGAAAGAAACCAACTCCTGATTATAGTTTCAATAATAGGGAATAATAATTCGTAATGTTATTCTCCTTTTGGCCAAGTCCACTCTCTTTTTGAACAGACTATATAAATTAAACAACAAAAAACTATATATAAAAAAACATTCAAAGATTGTCGCGAGGCGGTCCTAGAGGTTATTCTACCATTCCAGGGACCGACGCTCAGCGGACAACATAAAAGAACAGGAAAAATTAGGACCACTCGGACATGTTCATCAACAGCATACGATCACCTTCATGGACACGTTGATAGCAGATGACTATGCACAGAGGTACTGCAAGCTAGAATATCAGCAACGCTCGCAGTACCCCCGCCAAGCGAGCTGATCTATTCTTACTGAACACTACTACGCTACTACGCTACTGGCAATTTGGTGGGCATGCTACCTGCCCCTATTGTGGTATTTATGCAATAACTTAAAAATTGGTAGTTATAGATAAAATAATTATTTATTTACCACTTTTAAAAACATATTATTAAAATAATATTCCGTAAAATGTAGAGTTTTTTCAATCAAAGACAATGTAAGAATTATTGGTAAATATTTGAATTTTTAAGAATAAATATGGACAAACTATCAAATGCGTTTTTATTATGATGAAAGAGAATGACATCGTCACATGAGATTTCATTTGCTTTCCCGAATGCCGTTTGTTTTTATAGTATTTCATTTGTTTGGCCGACTTTCATTTGTTTATCGGGAGTACTACTGGGAATGGTGAACGAACTTGTGTGTCTCAGAAGTTCTAATCTTCAAAAAAACATTCGCAGTTGAACTACTGGCATAAAAACTCCCACTATTTCAAGGGTTGAACTAATCAGGTGTACCAGTGGGAATGAGCCCTTGACAAAATTAACATGACTAACAAGGCCGAGATCATGCAGCGATGTGGCGGCCAATCGGCATAACATGCTGTAAGTTTGTGCGTGAGGCTTGTGCATACGAGCGGCATATCTTGGGTGCTTCACTTTCGATTTGGCGTTGTAGACTCCGTCTTTTTTAAACCTTCTTGCTCGTATCCATAACCGCATAGGTATTGGTGCACGCACAAGTGTGGAACTTCTTAACACCACCTCTGTTAAGTTGTTACTAGGATTAGCAATATTAGCCTAGAAAAAAGTCTCTTATCTTAACTTGATTTAGTTCAAGATATCAGGCGTCAGCATAATCGAGGACTAGCTAAATAAACTTGAAACTCACCATAATTTCTGCATCAGATTCTTATTTGTCAATTTTTCACAATATCGCGCTAAGCTAAAGTTTCAACTTTCTCCACAATTCCAGCAATAGTAGATTAAGGTCATAAGATAACGTTATCTTCGACCCCCGTCTACACAACTACATTCTATGATTGGTCGTTTTCTGTCGAATCAAAGCTGAATGATTACCACACCTTCACTCAAAGTAAAAATATCTAGTTCTTGCGTCGTAATGTTTTGTTTAACACACTAGCTGAGCTGCTATAATCATATCCTGTTATTGTTATTTATACAGGTAGGTATTATCCATACCAATATATAAAAGTGAAACGTTGTCTGTTTGTTTTTTTTGGGGAGCATCCACGCGATAACGGCTGGACGGAAATTTGGAATGGAGATATCTTATACCCTGGAATAAAACATAGGATACTTTTTATCACGGAAAATTTTAAGTTTCCTCAGGAAAACTGGGAAAATGTTGATTACTCGCTGTAACGAACGGTTTCCATGGAAACGAAGCGCATGGAGCGTTTGTGCTATACCTGCTTTTGCATTGGTTTTTAGTATCCTAGAAGAAAATAGGAAGTTTTTTCGCGATAAACTGTAGACCGCGCGGACGAAGTCGCGGGCGGGAAAGCTAGTTTATTTATATAGAATGTATGTCAAATTCTATTGTATAAGTGGTTTATTTTTTATGGTGTACCTGTGTATTTAACCTACTAGAAATACATCGTTGAGTCATTTTGTCCCCAAGGATATAAAAAGGTATTATTACATATATTGTTTGTTGTCAATTAGGGTAACATCTGTTTTACATTTTTAGAATTAAGGCAAAGTATAAGTGCCTTGGCTGTAAACCACCATCCATTACAACTCGTTAGTTTCTGATTTCTCTCCGTGACTGATGTTGCCACTATATTATGTTAAGTTTTATTTTCAAGCAACTTCAAGAGGATGTTCTTAATTCGACCCGTATGTACTATATTTTTTCGTATGTATACGTGATATCTCCGGCAATTGTGGATCGATTTCAAAAAATATTTTTTTAATGGATAGTGATCAGGGATAGTTCCGTTTAAATTTCATGAAAATATTCTACCTCTAAAGGTGGAAAATTAGGGGATGACTTAATTTTATTAACCTTCACTCACTTTATGACGCAATATCTCCGTTTTTTTTTAGAATATGATGTGCATTATGTAAGGTCCCATTTATATAATTTGGTGAAGATCTGATGAAGACCTTTCGGAGATACTAAGGAACTCCTCAATGGATAACAGCAAGTCACTTCCGATTATTGTAATTGCATGTTCATGTATTGTTCACGCCATTCAAAACAGGGAAATAAAATATACAATAAAAAAAAGTAAAAACCGACTTCAAAATGAATAAAATTATCTTATGTGGGAAATCGTTAAGGAAGTCGGTGCCCAATTATCTTAAATCTAACCAAATCAAGGGCAAGACTTCCTTAACTGTTTCCCACATAAGATTATTTTAATCATTTTGAAGTCGTTTTTTTTTTTTTTTTATAACTAGCTGTACCCGCGGCTTCGCACGCGTGGTCTTTTCTTTAGGTTCAAACTACCATAATGTGCTATTCAAGGAACAATATACCAACAAATGTTGGTATATTGGTCCTGAAATGAACAAAATTTCATCAGCCGTCAAAAATACTTTTATCAATTGCTCGGCTTCTAACTTACCGGATTGAGATACAAATTACACCAGATTTAAATCAAACCCTAAGCTATCTAACAATGAAAACCGCATTGCAATCGGTCCAGTAGTTTTTACGTGATGCGTGAACAAACAAACATACAGACAAACACAAAGAATGAAACGAAAAAAAAAGTTGTTCTATACCTTTTTTAAGCACCCAAGAGCATTTTTTTCACTTGAATTCATTTATTTCTGTGGGTGCGATGCGCGGTCAAGATACGGACAAACAGACAGACAAAATTAAAAAGTAAAACAGTTTGGCTTCATTATCGAATATAGAGAACCATCCAAAAAATATTTTTTATTACTTAAATATTATCATAACCAAAGTTATGATAATATACCCATATCCCGCAGAAACCCTTTACTTTTTCGGGATAAAACGTGTCCTCAATTTTAACCCATCATATAACTTAAGACAGTGCCAAGTTGCATCAAAACCCGTCCATTACTTTCAGCGTGGTACGTGTTCTTTTAAATAATAACCCATATATTTTTCGATATGTAAAGTATCCTATGTCCTACCTCGTAGTACGAACTCAAATCATACCAAGTTTCTTTTGAATTCATCCAGTAGTTCCGGTGGCGTGATACGCGGCTAAGATACAGACTGACAGACATATAGACTAAAATTAAAAAACATACAGTTTAGGCTTCTCGAATATAGAGTAACTTCCAAAAAAAAACTATATCTTTAATGTACAGAATTTGGACCCATATACCCCAGGAGCCCTTTATTTTTTCGGGACAATATGTATCCATAATTTTCACCTATCTTATAAACTATTTCTGTGCCAAGTTGCATCAACATCCGTCCAATAGTTTCAGCGTGCTAAGTGTTCATTTAAATAATTTTCCACCCCTATCCTGCAGGAACACTTATTTTTTTCAGGATGAAAAGTATCCATTGTCCTACCTAGAAGTGTGAACTCAAATCACAACAAATTTCATTTGAATTCATTAAGTATTTTCGGCGTGGGCGCAGCCAAGGTACAGACAGACAGACAGACAGACAGACAGACAGACAGACAGACAAAAATTAAATAAATACAGTGTTGGCTTAAGTATTGAATATAGAACGGCCTCTAAAAGAAATACATAATATCTTCAATTTACAGAATTTTGCACATTATCCCGAAGCAACACTTTATTTTCGAGATAAAAGTATCCTCAATTTTTACCCATTATATAAACTATGACTGTGCCAAGTTTCAACAAAATCCGTCAAGTAGTTTAAGCGTGATACGTGTTCTTTTAAATAACTTTCAACGCCTATCCTGCAGGAAACCTTTAATTTTTCGGGATGCTAAGTATCCTATGTCCTACCTCAAAGTATGAACTCAAATCATACCAAATTTCATTTGAATTCATTAAGTATTTTCGGCGTGATGCACTTCCAAGGTGCAGACAGACACACGGACAGACAGACAGAAAGACAAAAAATAAAAAAAATACAGTTCTGGCTTTAGTATTAAATATAGAACGGCCCCAAAAAAAAATACAAAATATCTTTCATTTAAATAATTTGGGACATTATCCCGCAGGAACTCTTTATTTTTTCGGGATAAAAAGTATCCTCAATTTTAACCCATCATATAAACTACGACTGTGCCTAGTTGCATCAAAATCCGTCCAGTAGTTTCAGAGTGGTAAGTGTTTTTTGAAATTTCTTTCAACCCCAATCTTGCGGGAACCCTTTCATTTTTCGGGATGAAAAGTAGCCTATGTCCTACCTCGTAGTATGAACTCAAATCCTACCAAGTTTCATTTAAATTCATTCAGTAGTTTCGGCGTGATGCCTAGTCAAGATACAGACAGACAGATAGACAGACAAAAATGAAAAAAAATACAGTTTTAGATTCAGTATCGAATCTAGAGTATGGTCCAAAAAAAATTCAACATATCTTCAATGTACAGAATTGGACCCGTTACAGTTTTATTATAAGTATATAGATTTTTATTTGAGTGTTTGGTGTTCATTAAAGAGTTAATTTATTTAATTAATCTATTTTCTGTGGTAGGTACCTATTTAGCAATGACATCAGTAGAATATCATTGGGTATTAGAGCATTACTGCTCCTCGATTTTATAGCAGCGCAATATCAAGAATGTGGATTTTTGAGGGTGAACCTGAGCATAAACCATTGCAATAACGAATAATTGTTGGTTAAATAAGAAATATTATTAAAGTTTTAGGTACAAAGAATCCAACTAATTAAACTAAATTAACACACAAAGTTCTTGAAATAAGATGTAATAAATATTGTTTTTTCACATATAACATGATGAAAAAACATGATGTGAATTCTCACAGCCAGTATAGTTTCTCGTTAATCTGCCAGTAAAGGTGCACAACGTTGCACGGTCTGTACATGAAAAGAAGTTGAAGTATAAAAATGTGGCACTTGATATATTGGTTTATATTACTATTTTTTTTGTATCTAATGAAGAGCATAACGTGCAGTAAACCAAGCATAATTAAATATTACTTCATGTTTTCAATTTATTATATTGTGACAGGCTGTGTCAGTGGGCTGATATGGCCGTTTCTCTTGTTACGCCCGAGGGATGCGCGGAATGCGAAGTAAGTAGGTACCATGGTTTGAAAGCTGCATGGTTTGGTTTGAGTTATGATTATACTAGCTGCGCTCCGTGGTTTCACACGTGTGGATTATGATAGTGATGATGAAAAGTTGCCTATGTATTAATCCAGGATATAAGCAACCTTGTTACCAAATTACATCCAAATCCGTTCAGCCGTTTGAGCGTGAAGGAGCAAGAAACATACACCGAAACCGATTATCATAGGTGGCGCTAATCGGGTTTGTTCATTTTATGACGTTTTGTGTGGATTGTCAGTTCTAATGTATGGAGTTCTGCACCGCGCATACTAAGTTTTCTGCTCGGTGAGAGTATTCATTTTTTAAACTCTGATTAGTCTTTTTACGACAGTGGCTTAACGGCGACAGTTAACGACTTCTCTGAAAATTCACAATTTTTTTTCTGTTTTTTATGGCCTTTTGGTCTAAGACCCTAAGTGGCTAGAGACCCTACTACGAAATCAAACGGTCGTGGGTTCGAATCCCGCAATGTGTAATCATTTGTGTGATGAGCAGAAATGATTGTTTCCGAGTAATGAATTTAATATTCGTATCTATGTATCCGTTATCTAGTGCCCATAATACAGGGTATCCTAGTTTGGGGCTGGGTAATTGGTGTGAATTGTCCCGAATACTCGTATTAATATTTAATAAGATTAGTGTGATTAGTGTTGTGGTCCCATAATACTCCAAAGTCAAAGAATTTATTGTAAATAGACAAAATAGTTGCACTTTTACCAATCAAAACTTAACATCTCATGAACAAAGACTAAAACATAAATTATTATAAATGATCATATCAATAAATTAGGTAAATGGACCTAAATCTCAATATGCCTACCACGCGTTTGATTTGGGAACAATGCGATTAAGGCACACTGCGTTTTAGGTACGCAGCGAGCAAACGAACTAAGTATGCTTTGAGTTTGAAAAGGAAATTTCCCTTTCATATGCCGACTCAGAGAATCTCGCACAGGAAAAGAAAAGTGCATTGTTACCCTAGGAGTGAAAGTAACTTATTTAGTCCCGAGACGGGGTTTGGCGCCCAAGCGTAGCGAGGGCGCCAATAGATCGTGGGACTTTCACCCGAGATAAACACTGTGCTTTTAATTACGAATACAAGGAAAGTATAAATAAAAACATGAATTATGTAGCTAAAGAAAACATGAGTGAATTTTATTTTTCATAAATCAACAACTTTGGTGAGATATTTATTTAAAGTTTATGGTAAAATTAGAGCAATTAGTTAAAGTTAGTGAAAAAACTGGGTATGTTGATATTAGACATAATCTGGGAAACTTCAGTTCCTATAATATCCAGGGATTCTTGGGTAAATGTTGGGGACATAGATATTCGCCTATTTTCTGCAGCTGTTACAGCAATATTTTTGGATTGCACCGGATAATCTTTTGAAGTGCTTGGTTGTGGAGAGTCAGTGGAATGCAGATTTATAAGCAGATTTCTGTTACTCAGTGTGATATCTTAGTTATAGTTTCCACTGACTCTAGTAGCTGAAGGCTACTTGCCTTCAACTACTTTACTCGACTTCCAACCTCCTTGCCTTTTAATGACAGTTAAAGCGGCACCGAAATTGGAATAGCAAAGTTACCGTTGTTCTGCGAAAGCAGTGACTCGAATATAGATTTGAGTTTGGCAAATTAAGGTAGGTGGCTATCTCTTTGGGACTACTCGAAATTTTGTTTTTGCCAATTACTTGCCGCAGACACTTCCCTTTATGGTAATTTATAAAATAAAATATTTTTCCAAAAAATATTAAATCGACTTCTATAAAAATATTATTTTGTAAACAACCACTAAAACGAATAACATAATTACAATTGCGCCAAAACAGTATCACTTTCTCGAAATTACCAACGTAATAATAATGCATATATACAACATAAGATAAGAAAGAGTTTTCAGAAAAAGAAATCATTTTGTTGTTGCGTTCCTGTGACTAACTCATGGCTCCATCATCAGACCCTGAAAACCACATAACACCAGAGAACTCATCTAGACAAATCAAATGAGCTCAAACTCGAAGGGGTTCCATCATTTTGTTGTTGAGTTCCTGTGACTACCTTCCCGCTCCATAATCCCTGGATACCACATAAAACCAGAGAACTCACCAAGACAAACCAAATGAGCCCAACTACCTTCCGGCTCCATCATCAGACCCTGGATAACATATAACACCAGATAATTCATAAAAACAAAACCAAATGATCCCAAACTCGAAGGGGTTCCATCATTTTGTTGTTGAGTTCTTGTGACTACCTTCCGGCTCCATCATCAGACCCTGGATATCACATCAAACTAGAAAACTCAAGAAGACAAACCAAATGAGTCCAAACACGAAAGGGTTCCATCATTTTGTTGTTAAGTTCCTGTGACTACCATCCGGCTCCATCATCAGACCCTGGATACCACATAAAACCAGAGATCTCATGAAGACAAACCTAATGATCCTAAACTCGAAGGGATTCCATCATCCGATTGTGTAGTTCCTTTGACGACTACTACTACTACTACTACTACTACTACTACTTCTACTTCCACTACTGTAGTTTTTATTATTGTAGTATTGTCATCAGAACTACACCCATGTGCAAAACTTCAGCATCTATGGACGTCCTTAAATTGTTCAAAATTGACTTGCAATCAGTCCTAAACATTATAACACAGTGAACATTATAACATTATAACAAATTAAAGCTTGTTTAAAGCTACTAAACAAATTTTGATGAAATTTATACAGTACCACACTAGAGGTCTTCTTACTCAAGTAAAAACAATCATCTAATTCGGTTCAAAAATCCCAAGATATTAGAGAACTTAAACTATAAAACAAATTGATTTTCTAATAAAACTACTGAACCAATTTTGATGAAAGAAAGTTTACCCTTTTGAATAAAAAACCAACCACCTAATCTTATAGATAAACACAAAATCGAATGGAAACAAAACTATTTATTCTCGAAAATCTGCTACCAATTTTGATACAATTTATATGGACCACCCTTTCAAACAAAAAAATAACTTTTAAAATCGGTCCGTAATTTACGGAGATATCGACCGACATAAATTAAAAAAAAACACATACAGCCGAACACAACCGTCTCCTTTTCTGAAGTCGATTAAAAACGGTTCGTTTCTATACCACTTAGTCGTAATTTTTGGTATTTTTCTATTATAAATACCAAAAATAAAATTCTTTTTTAATAATGAAGGTTCGGTCAACTTTGATTTTAGTGCCACGTAACTTCACCAGTATTATATCACCTTGTTTCTCATGATCAACCTTAATATTTACTAGTTCGAAACTTCTGCAAGCGCCACTTATTGCCAATATCAACACTACCTGAAAAGTAGATATATCTTTGGTGTATAAAATATAGAAAGCTACAATTTGATACAAATTTCTTATATGCGAATAACAATAAAAAGTTTTGCTTACCTTAATACTATACTAGGTTTATTTCATCAGGCGCTTGGTTTAAGATGGTAACTCTTGAGAAGTGAAAACTTTGGTTTTTTTCGGTATAAACCCATCAGATTGGCTTTTGAGAAACGATGTTAGTCTCTCGAAATCCTTTAAACGTACATTGTGTTAAGTACTTAATGTTGTCTTTAACATAGAATAAACGCTCCATAATGTTGAAGCTTTGTAAGTCTTTGATAATTCGTTGAAATATATTAGCAAAGCGTTTTTTGATAACGATTTCACTTTTTCCTCAGCGCGCCATTTCATAAAATCGTCGTACGATATTAGGTATCTTTGTTTTGATTTAGGTGGTAAAAGGTTTTCCACTACTGCTTTAGCCTCTTCTCTTATGAAATTAGGCGTTAAATCTATATCTGAATCAGATGAAATCATTGTGTTAATATAAATCTCTGCTATATAACAAAACTGTACAACTCAAAATAACAAGTAAAGATCGGATTGCCGCTTTCCCGCCTATTTTGTATTTTTTTCTGTGGCCTGCCAGCTATTCTGCCATTATTTTTGATTTTCATCATTGAAACAATGGTATATGTATTGCTCAAATCTATTTTATTTTAAATAAATAGTTGAAAGTAAATTATAATAAAGTAATTTTAAAAAAAAACTTTAAAACTTTATGTTATTTCAATTTTACATCGCGCAGTAATTGAGTGACTTTATAGAAAGTTGGAAAATGGTTCAGTAAAAATGTGAAAATAGAACTAGTTTTATTTATAATTTGACAGCTGTCAGTTGAAAACGATTCTCCCTAGGGCTGAAAATTATTACTCTCAACCCGCTCCTCAGGCAACTTCAGACCTACTTTCTGAGTATGAGTAATGAAAAATACCGTTCTGACACTACCATGCTTCGGCAATACTTCCCTTTAGGATAGAGAGCACCAAGAAACTCTACGGGGATGTCATTTTCTCAATTTCTGACAACCAACACCAATATATAAAAGTCAAATGTTGTATGTTTGTTTGTTTGTTTGGGGAAATTTAATGCCAAAACGGCTGATCCGAATTTGATGAAACTTTGTAATAATATACTTTACAATATAGAGGCCAACATAGGATACATTATATCCTGGTTAATTGTAAGTTTTCACGGGAAATGCGGAAAATTTCGATTACTAGCTGTATATAACGGTTGCCATGGAAACAACATAATAACAATGGCTATACTTTTGCATTGGTTTTTAATATACAAGAAGAACACAGGATGCTTTTTTCGCGATTATCTGTACGAAAGCTAGTTCTTTTGATATATTTTATAAATGTCAGAAAATAAAGGTAATAAATATATTTAAATGCCAAATACAAGAAATAAAAGTGCCAATGAGACATCCCACAATATAATGATGATGGTGATAAAAATAATAACAATTACCAATTAAAAAATATATAAACCCTGACGGGGGGTCGGATACCCCCCATTATAGCTGAGAAGTATCTCGATCACATCAGTTTTCTAACATAAAAACCGCAGCTAAATATAGCTAATATAATATATAGCTGTGGGATAGGGGTCCAAATTCTGTAAATTAAAGTCTTTTTTATATTCGGTACTGAAGCCAAAACTGTTTTTTTTCTGTCAGTCTGTCTGTCCGTCTGTTTGTCTGTATCTTGGCATAGCATCACGCCAAAACTACTCAATGAATTCAAATGAAACTTGATATGATTTGAGTTTATACTTTGAGGTATGACATTGGATAATTTTCATCCCGAAAATTTTAAGGATTCCCGCAGGACAAGGGTAGAAAGGTATTTAAAAGAACACGTATCACGCTGAAACTATTGGACGGATGTTTCTCTGTATTCTATATTGAAGCCAAACCGCGAATCACGTCAAAACTACTGAATGAATTCAAATGAAACTTGGTTTGATATGAGTTCATACTACGTGGTAGGACATTGAATACTTTTCATTCCGAAAAATTTAGGTGTTCCCGTAGGATAGTGGTTGAAATTTGTTTGAAAGAACACGTATCACGCTGTAAATACTGGATGGATTTTGATGCAACTTGGCACAGTCATCTATCTATACTTATAATAAAGCAATAGCTACGAAACAGGCTGTAAAAAGAAGTCAAATTTAAAAAATGCTCTTTACCCTAAAATAAGCTACAGGACAATATTTTTGTTTTAATTCGTGACTTTCTGTCTGTTTGTCTATATTTTTGTGAATCACGTAAAAAATACTTGGACCGATTGCTATGCGGTTTTCAATGTAGGATAGCTTAGTTTGACTTAAAAACTGGTGTAATTGGTATCTCAATTTGGCGAATAGAAACCGAGCAATTGATTAAAAAAAATTGACGGCTGAAGAAATTTTTATCAAATGTCGGTATATTGGTATTTTAGGTCCTGGAACACATTTTGGTACTTTTAATCTAAAGAAATGACCACGTGTGCGTAGCTGCGGGTACAACTATGACTGTGCCAAGTTGCGTCAAAATCCGTGTAGTAGTTTCAGCGTGATACGTGTTCTTTTATATAATTTTCAATCCCTATCCTGCGGGAACCCTTCAATTTATCGTGATGAAAAGTATCCAATGTCCTACCTCGTAGTATGAACTCAAATCATGCCAAATTTCATTTAAATTAATTCAGTGGTTTTGGCGTGATGCGTGACCAGTATACAGACTGACAGACAGAAAGCCAAAATTAAAAAAAAACTGTTTTGGCTTCAGTACGAATATAGAACAGCCTCCACAAAAATTTACACAACATCTTCAATATACAGAATTTAAACCCGTATCCCTTAGGAACCCTTTATTCTTTCAGGAAAAAAAGTATCCTCAATTTTCACTCATCATACAAGTCAACCCCTGTCCTAAAATAACCCTTTAATTTTTCAGGATTAAAAGTATTCTATATCCTACCTCGTAGTATGAACTTATATCATACCAAGTTTACTTTAAATTCATTGCGCAGTTTCGGCGTGATGCCTAGACAAGTTACAGACAGACAGACAAAAATGAAAAAAAAAACAGTTTTGCCTTCAGTATGGAATACAGAACAGCCTCCAAAAAAAATATTAACAAAATATCTTGAATGTACAGAATTGGACCTGTTACTGTTTTATTATAAGTATAGTTAAAGCAGTAAGTACCAAAAAAACTCTAAAAGGAAGATATTAAAAAAAAAGATCTAGGATTAATAATTTTTAAATTTCGTGTATGTCTGTAAGACTGTTCACGCATCACGTAAAACCTACTGGACCGATTGCAATGCGGTTTTCACTGTTGGATAGCTTACGGTTTCACTTAAAAACTGGTGTACATAATATCTCAATCCGATGAGTAGAAGCCGAGCAATCGATTAGGTTTTTTTTTTAAATGTTGGTATATTGGTATTTTAGGTCTTGGAATAGTAATAGAGTTGGCCACGCGTGCGAAGCCGCTGGTACAGCTAGTTCTTAATATTTTGGTAGGCTCCGCACGGCTAGTGCATTTAGCCAGCGTCAAGTAAAGATATTACAAGTTGTATGTATTTTTCACTAAATAGTTAAAATTTCTAGTCCCAGTCAGATAGGTAGTCAAAAATCATTTATTAACGAACATCTAATGGTTAATATTCCACCAATGTTATACATACTCGAAACACAAGTTTGACAAAATAATTCAAAGCAAACCTGCGCTTCGATTTGGTTTTCTCGCCGAAAAAAACATATTAATATTTGGTACAATATACTATTTCTAACGACAATAACTATTTCAGTCACATCTCAGTTATAATCAATGGCGAAGAAAATTAGACATTTCCTGTTATAATAGGAGGAACTGTTAAAAGGGAATTTAGTACAAATTAAAAGCAACGAATTCATTTTAATAATCGAATTTATATTTAAGTTATTATTTATTTCATACATAATTATACCTTCACAGCGTGTTCGCCTACATTGTAGGTATTATCATCGGCAAGATATACGATATCAAGTGGGTTTTAAGAAATCAGGAGATATTATCGGAGGAGCGAGGAGCAGTCATCGTGTCAAACCATCAGAATTCCCTGGATATTTTAGGTACTTGCATTCTTTTTCAATTAGCTTAAGCCCTTTTGGACTAAATAAAATTCTGAAAAATCGTTATTCTGAATAGTCATAGATAAATAAAGATAACCTAATGAAGAATAGGATCCCAAAAATTCTAATTCTAGGAGACCAGCAAGTGCAGGGCTTTGCACGGAAAATCATTCAACAAAGGGATGCCAACAAATGGAATAACATTTATACAGCTAATGGAATTGTTATGCCCAATGCAACATCGAAGCAAATACTTAATGATTGTGAAGAGATTGCGAAAGGCTTGCAGGAAAATGATGTAATAGTTCTTGGACTTGGAGCTAATGATGAAAACCCCTATTTATTGATCAGCGAGTTGTGTAGTGCCCTACATAAGCTTAAAAATAACAAAGTTTTTATTATTAATGTACTTAAAAACCGCTATTTAAATGTGTCCTTGTTAAACCAAAATATAAAACTTTTCGGAAAAACCTTCCCAAACTGTAATGTAATCGATACTAGAGATTTTACTTCTAATAATAAAAAATTAATATGTATGAAACTGAACATTGAAATTGACAATATTAATTTTAAGAAGCTGATAGATTATGAATTTAAACTGCTAAATAGTAAACATACCTCTATGCCATCCAAAAGCAAACTACGTAATGTTACCAAAGCCAAAAAAGGAACTATTCCATATTATTTTACCGTGCAAAAACGTAAGGATCAGCTGCGTCTAGATTCAGCATCAGAACTCAAAAAAGGAACGATCCCGTATCTCTTTTCAAAGAGGAGTTTTAAGAACACTGAACTAATTATTGAAAAAACAACGGATTCAAAGTTTTTTCGTTAATACGAGTGCACACAATACCGAACATTTCACACTTTTTCACCAAAATGTAGCAGGAGTTCTGAATAAAAAAGACTTGCTTGAAATAACTTTAGGAGAGTTACGTACTAAAAATATCACGGTAGATATAATTTGTCTTACCGAAACCTTTATGAGGAGGGGAACGGAATCAAATCTTAAGCTTAAAACCTACAAACTTGTCTCATGTTTTTCAAGACCGAACCAACGGAGAGGAGGCTCTTGTATCTTGGCAAAAACTGAATTGGATTGCAAAAGTATCAATAACTTAGTAGAGCCTGTCCTTTATCATTTTGAATACTGTGCCACAGAAATAATTACCCAACAGCTCTTTATTGTTTGTATTTACAGATTAACTAAATCAAACACAGCATTTTTTATTGCAAAACTAAATGAGTTGCTCAATAAACTTTCCAAAAAGAATAAAATAATTATTATTTGTGGGGATTGGAATATAGACACTCTTAAGAACAATAATATTACTAAAGATCTTACCTCGACACTAAGCAATTACAATATAAATATACACGTAACGAGACCCACAAGAAAAGCAGCTTGTATTGATTTGATTGCAAGCAACCTTATGAATGTACAGTGTAGTCTGCATCATCTTGCTTTATCGGACCACGAAACAGCACAAATGATTGATTTTGAGCTTGAAATTACTAAAGTGAGACACAAAAAACTTAAGTTCTGGTTCGTTAAGAAAAGATACTTCAGCGAGGACAACGTTCGTAAATTCATAACAAGCCTTTCAGTTTTATCATTTGAAGAAGTCTATGACAGTGACGAAATCAACGTGGCATTTAACTGCTTCCATGAGCTGTTTGTACTGTTTTACAACTTATGTTTCCCGGTTATAAGTGTCAAAAATACAAATAAGCCAATAAAGAACAGATGGATTACTAAGGGACTTAAAAAATCCCCAATTTTTAAGCGCCATCTATATTTACAATATCGGTTGTATCCCGCAAATAAAGGTATCATTAAAAATAGATTTAAAAATTATAATAGAATTCTTAAAAAATGTATCTCACAGGCGCAGAAAATTGAAAACACGCGTTATATAATGAACGCTGATAACTGCAGCAAAGCAGCGTGGAAAATAATTAAAGATAACGTTGATGCAGATGATATCTCCCATGTGATAAGTACTATTTCTATTAATAATGAAGACTATGATGACCCCCATCGGATTGCCGAAATATTTAATAGATTTTTCATTGACATAACCAATCAAAATATTGACTCGCAACGTGTAAATTATCTTGACTATCCCAATCATATAGCTAATAATGTAAATACATTTTTTTTGACCCCAACTGATCCTTATGACATTTATAGAATTATTAACTCACTGAAACACACAAATGCGACTGGTTTCGATGACATTAATACGAAAATGCTAAAAAAGTGTGCGAAATTTGTGTCAGATCCATTGTCTCACCTTGTTAATTTATCATTTTCACAAGGAACATTTCCCGAACGATTAAAGCTCTCGTTGGTCAAACCGTTACATAAAAAGGGTGACCATAAAAATATGAATAACTATAGACCAATCACTCTAATCCCAGTAATCTCAAAGATTTTTGAAAAGGTTATGTATACCAAGATTTATAATTTCATTACTAAACATGAAATCCTTAAGACTGAGCAGTTTGGTTTCAGGAAGAATTGCTCAACATCCTCAGCTTGTTTTTTATTAACTAGACTCATTACTGAATGTTTGAATAATAAAATACCAGTCATCTCTATATTTCTTGATATGTCTAAAGCATTTGACTTTGTTAATCATAAATTGCTTTTGTTCAAACTTGAGAAGTATGGAATGAGAGGAACAGCGCTAGACTGGCTGGAAAGCTATTTAAGTTTTCGCCGTCAGTGTGTTGAAATTTGTAGTTTTTCAAGGTCCAGTAAGATTGTTAACAGGTCAAATTATAGTGTCAATCGATGTGAAGTTCCCCAAGGGAGTATTCTAGGACCGCTCCTATTTCTGATTTATATAAATGACATGCCTAACATTATTGAACATAAGTGTGTACTATACGCCGATGATACTACCCTTGTTATAAAAGGTAGAGATATAAGTAAATTTGAGTCCGAAATTAATACAGCACTTAATTCTATTATAAATTGGCTTATGTACAATAATTTACACGTAAATATTAACAAGACCAAGATGATCCAATTTCAGACTTACAACAGCAATCCTATTAAACTTAATTTTAATATTTAATATTAATAATATTTTTATGGTGACAATGTAGTAGATGAGGTGAAATCAACTTTGTTTCTGGGAATAACAATTGATAATCACTGCAACTGGAAAGAACATGTAGACAGTTTATGTGCAAAACTGGAAAGATTTGTGTATGTGCTTTATCGCTTAAGACATGTAGCCACAATGGAGGCTGCAATTAGCGCCTACCATGGTTACGTATCCTCACGTCTTCGCTACGGTATCATAATGTGGGGCAATTCTGTGGACGCAGGGAGAGCCTTCATAACACAAAAGAAGTGTCTGAGAGCATTGTGCCAAGCAAAGCCCTTAGACAGCTGTAAGCCATTGTTTAAAGATAAAAATATATTGCCCTTACCCTGTCTCTATATATATGAAATTTGCATTTTTGTATACAAAAATAATAAGTATTTTAGCAGACATAATGAAGTTGTAACTAGAGCTAATAATTGGAATATATTTAAATTGTATGTACCTAATCAGAGATTAAGGGTATACAGTGACAATATTTACTGTATGGCAATACGCCTTTACAATAAATTGCCCAACAGTTACAAAGAGTTAAATTATAATATGTTTAAATGCCAACTCTTAAAATTTTTGAAACAGAAATGCTATTATTCAGTTAGGGAATTCATAGATGATAAATTATAATGTATTTTTAAGTTGTCTGTTATTTTACCCAATTTTATTCAAACATAATTAATTCAATTTTATTCATTATTTTATTTTCAATTGTATTTGTGACATTCTGTTTTTTTTTTTAATTGCATGATTAATCTTATTTCCATGTGTTTGTTATAAAATAATTATGAATATTTGTACGCCGGGAACGGTTGAATATTGATCTAATGAACTATAAACATCTGGATTTACAATATTCTTATAAATAAATTATTTGATTTGATTTGATAAAAAAGATTAATTATAGGTACTCCACGCTATTCTTATGTTAAAACTTTAAATCATAGTATATTTTCCATTAAATTATTTTATTTGGGATTATACTTTGGCACTGTTGCATGCGCCATGAACACGGATCATTATAACATATATATATATAATATTTTAGCTTTATGTCTGGAAATAGAAGTTATCCAAACTCCAAACTGTGAATGAAAAGGCGTAACTGGTGAGGTTATTAAAACAAAAAGCGAGCACGCAAGTACATTATTTGGTTTGCTCATCAAAAACCATCCCACCCGCTTTTACCTAATATACTCGTACTTCGAGATTGCCGAGAACATGCTTAAAAATAATAGTCGGATGACACGTCATAGGATGAATATGGAACAACCCCTTCTTGCAACAGTGCAAAAATAACAAACTCAAAACAAATGTATAGTTATATATATATATATATACACACCATTTTTTCTGTTTTCTTTTATATATTAGTGACTTTGTTAGTTTTAAAACATCATGCATTCCAAAATTTACCTATTTGTATAAATAATTCTCAAAATAATATCTCACCTCCATTCCTCCAGGCATGTATACTATATGGAACGATGTCGGCAGACTAGTGGCCATAGCAAAGAAACAGCTAATCTACCTGTTTCCCTTCGGACTGACCGCATACCTCATTGGGACCGTATTCATCGACAGAAATGACCCCAAGAGTGCTTACAGGCAGCTGAATGAGACATCGGATGTCATGGTCAAGAACAAGGTGATCAATAAAGCTTTACAATATAAAGTGCTGATCCAAAATTAATGAAGTTCTATTACAGCAATATGTAACCACAATAATGCTATAATAAAACACGATAGTGATGGTTGTTTTTGTAATAAAAACTGAAAGTTCATCGAGTAACAACTTAATATTTCAGACAAAGATCTGGATATTCCCTGAGGGCACGCGGAACAAGGACTACACCCGGTTGCTGCCCTTCAAGCAGGGTGCGTTCAAGATCGCCGTGGCCGCGCAGGTGCCCATCTTACCGGTCGTGTTCTCGCCTTACTACTTCATCAATGCGCACAAATATACTTTCTCCAAAGGTAGAACTGTATGCTTAACTTTAAATGACTGTATTCCAATATCAAGGCACTGTCACATCCATACAAATAAAATTAATAACAAGTATCAACTACAACGTAAAATGCGGGTATCCCCAGATGGCACCGAAATTCAAGATTATTTATTTAAAAAACTGGACAAGTACGAGTTGAACTCGCATGGAGAGGGTTCCGAACGATGAATATATTATTATAGATTTTCCTGTAATCTATAAGTACAGAACAATTTTTAGTAATATTTAATTTTAAGCCTCAGTAGTTTCGGAGATAAGGGGGTAGTGGTCATATTTTATCTACTTTCTTAAATGACTCTAAATGGTATCAAAAAAATTGAGACCCTCACAACAAGTCCTATGAAAGAACTTATTGTTGTAAAGCATCTAAACTTTTTTATTATTTTCTAGTTTTTCCCTAAAGTGATAATAGTACTCAAAATTCATTTATTTACGTTACACGTCCATATTTGGGGTCACAGAAATTCATGAGTACCAAATTGATTCGCAGCAAATTGGCTAAGACAGAGGAACAGATAGACAGACATACGAGTGATCCTATAAGGATTCCGTTTTTTTTTAATTCGGATATACAGAACCCCACAGAATATCTATTTTATTCATATTCATAACTTTGAAACTAGAAAACATGAGACTTGGATATTTACTTCTTTTTCTTCTTATTTTCTATGAAACAGACTAGAATTTTCAGTTTTCTAGTCTTGTCTTGTCGTAGCCAAAGTTAGGTTTTAATATAGTTCTAGTAGTAGTAGTATTTTCCTCTGTTTCTTCCTAGTCATCATCAGAATCTCACGAGAAATAACACATCTCAGGAAATGATTCATTCAAGCAAATAAAAACGTATCAAAAAAAGTTTTTTTTTTTTTGGGTCTTGTTTAACCCTCAATAAAGAAATACCAGATGCTATTCTGGCAATGCCAGCATACGTTTATTCATTTGTTTCATATTCCAGGTCACATAATTATCCAACCTCTTGATCCCATCCCAACAGTGGGACTAACGATGGACGACGTCCCGGGCTTGGTGGCGCGAGTCCACGAGAAGATGACATCCAAATACAAGGAACTATCGAAAGAAGTCCTGCGATCTGACCATGCACATAATAAATAGAATAATTTGTGTTAAATAAAGTATTGTATTTAGATGCTATGTCGACTCTCATTTTTTATAGATGCTCAAATGCAATGCAACAGGTCAAAAAAAAAATACAGTTCCACACTAGAGGTCTTCTTACTCAAGTAAAAACAATCATCTAATTCAGTTCAGAAATCCCAAGATATTAGAGAACATTAACTATAAAACAAATTGATTTCATAATAAAACTACTGAACCAATTTTGATGAAATTTGTATGGGACTATACAGAAAGTTTACCCTTTTGAATAAAAAACAACCATCTAAATCAGTTGAGAAATCTCAGAGATAAACACAAAATAAAGGCAATATAAACACAAAATCGAATGGATTTACTCAACAAAACTATTTATTCTCGAAAAAATGCTGATCCAATTTTGATACAATTTATATGGGACTATTTGGAAAGTATACCCTTTCAAACAAAAAAAGAATCTTTAAAATCGGTCGTCAATTGACGGAGATATCGACTGACATTTTTTTTTTTTTTTTAAACAGCCGAACATATAACCGTCTCCTTTTGTGAAGTCGATTAAAAACATCAACCGCATTGGTGCTATACCTTCTTTTGCATTGGTTTTTAAAATCCTAGAAGAAAATAGGATGCTTTTTATCGCGATAAACTGTAGTCCGCGCTGACGAAGTCGCGGGTGGGAAAAATAGTATAAAATAAATATGAAAATAATTGATTAAAAACAATACTTGCAAATGATTAGCAATTTTAATAGCAGATTTATTACTTTTAGGCTTTAATTTTTTCAATTTTGCACGTATACGAGAAATTATAGTATTAAATTTTTTAACACCGGCACCCAATTTTAATTTTGTTTTCATAGCTTTTCTCACTACCCAGGAGGCAAGTTTTTCTCTAGTACTAGCGTCTTTTGATCTAAGTCGTCTTTTAGCTATGTTAGAGAGTTCAGCGTCTGCTTTATGACGATCTTCTAAACTAGAATTATTCGAGTAAGCAATGTCGTGTTGTTTACAAGCTTCGTCCAATTTATTAACTCCTTGGTCACCACGTAATAAGCGTTCTCGTAATCTTGTACCAGGTCCACAATAATTATAACCAGGTAAATGTAGCTCAAACGGTAAATTATTTATTACTTTATTAATGAGTCCACCTCCTTCCATCGGTTATATGTAAATGATTATATTTTATGTGCCATAACTTTTTCTAGATTATAACATTTCATTTTTATTAATCCATGAATTTTTATTTTCACTAAAACCTAACCATTTAATAAACAACTTGTTACCTTTTCTTTTCAACACTTTTTCTACCAAATATATATCAGGATGTTTAGTTTTTTGAAGTTCTTGTTTATAAAACGAACCTAATATCATTTGTTTGTATTGATCTTCTAAATTATACGTTACAGGGATTGTGTTATTTACTGTTACTACTGTAAACAGCTCAGTTGACCAATTCGGTGTATAACCCTTTTGAAAACATTCCTTATACTTACTGATGCGAACTTGGTCTTCCACTAGAAAATGCTCTTCTTTTTTTAAAACACGTTTTTGTGATTTTATGATATTATTTAATACAATACTTTTATTCGATGGATTAACGTCTTTTGGTTTTAATTTAATTGTACGATGCAAAGTGTTATTATATTTACTAATATTTTTTTGTAAGGGCTTTCCATTCCATACATAATTTCCAACTAAATCAAAATACTTATAAAGTTTGTTCTTTATTGTTCTAATGAACCGTTCTACTATAGATGCTTTTTTAGTAGAAAAAGTAGAGTAATGATTAATATTATATTCACTCAATATTTTTTTTAAAGCAATGTTATAAAATTCTGTTCCTAAATCTGTTTGCAAATTTATAGGTGTTCGTCTTTTTATAACATTTTCGAAAGCATTCGCTATTTCACACATAGATTTACTTTTAACGGGAACTGTCCATCCAAATTTAGAAAAAGCATCAATTATAACTAGAATATACTTATAACCTGAATTAAACTGGCTTAAGTTTTTTATATCAATTAAATCAGCTTGCCACAATTCATCGATATCTTTTATTACAACACAGCGACGAGTAAAATTTCTACGTGCTTGCTTATGAATTCCATTAACAATTTCTACTTTTGTCATTTTTTAGTGAGCGGTTAATTAATGTGATTTATTGGATGTTTAATTTCACTTTGGTGTTGACTTATATACGCTTCAATTTGACTCTGTATTTCTTTCAATTTTTTATCTATTTCTTGCTTGGTGTAGCAACTTTTTTTAATGAGCTGCTCATTAAATTCTGTTTGAGATTTATTAAACTCATCCAGTAAACGTAAGCGTTTATGAACGTGACGCTCAAACTTATCTATATTCATAGCAGCAAAGGTATTGATTGATGGACTTTCAACATTAAACTGAGTATTCTATCGATACAATATAGTTTATATCTAACTAATTATACCATATTCGTGAAGTTCTTCAATTATTGATATAATTTCATTATCTAAACTAGTATTTCCAGCATCACGAGATGCGATCAATAGCTTTAATCTCTCAACCAATTCATTGGGGTCATCCCAGTAAATATAGTCCACGTTCGGTTTTACCTTTTTTAAGACTGGCAATCCTAATCCATGTACATGACTTTCAGTACTTGTTGTAATTTCTTTACCCAGTTTAAAAAGTGGTTTTATAATATTTAAGTATTTTACGCCTTTATTCGTTTTGATTGGTTTTTTTGGATCATGATCACGACGATGTACATTTGTATCTAACAACATTTGTTTATAGTTGCGCTTATCATCTTCAGTTATTATAGATAAATTAGGTATTTTTTTAAACAGTAACTCATTAAGCCCAGATGTCTTAACATACAATCGTCCTCCTATACTAATTTCATTTTCATTTATAGACACATGTAATGATCCCATTTTTAATTTTCCTTTTTCTAATCTAACACCAAAAGGAACGTCTTGAAATACATCCTCTGATAAATTCCATGAAATATCATCCGGTTCGAAAGATTGAAAGGAACTACTCTTATCAAGAGTTTTACTTTCATCTTCACCCTCAGATTCATCTTCAGTTAATTTATCAATAACACTTGCATCAGACATACTATCTTTGGCAGTGAATATAAAATCATTATTTAATTCATCATCTACCTCATTGTATTTAACTTTTTTTAATTCTTGATCATCATTTAATGAAATTCTTTTTGTAACCATTTTATTAAGAGGATCTGTTATTGGTTTTAATGCAGATTCGATTGCCATCTTAGCATCTGATTTTAAACTTCGCATTAAGTTTACCTTTCTTTTAACAATATCTGCAGATTTCACAATTTGTTGTTTTAACGTCTTTTCTAAATTTTCCATAATGACTGTAATAAGACCTATATCTTCCAATGTCGGACTGTTGAATGAAGTTTATATTAATATATAACGCATTTATATATACACTACCAGCTAATCGATAATAACAAAAGTGTCAAAGTTTTTTCTGTAACCTCCTTTGTTTTTTTCACAATCTTTATTAATTACTAAATAATTATATGGGACACTCCAAATTTCTTTACATATCTGACGAAACTGATTCCATGATATATCTGTATTAACATGTTCATCATAAGCATGTCTAAGGTTAATTTCATCTTGCTTAAAAAGAACAATAATATTTGCGTTGTCTCTAATAAGTTGTTTCGGTATTTTACTATATGTTTGATTTAAGTAAAAACAATCAATTTGTTTGTGTCGCCCTGTAGCAAAGTAATCACGTATATTATTCTGTTTTTCACAAGCCACGTCATCAAATATTATCACTGAGTCTGTCTTTGCGTCTATTGGACTCAACACTTCATCATTTTCTTTAAATTTATAGTAATTAATCGCAGGTACTAATTTGAGAACATTGTCTAAGAATATATAAATCGGTTGAAATAAAGTTTTTGAGAATATGTACACGTTTAATAATTTTAATCCGTTTTCATGTAAAAGAAGACCAATCAATAAATTGGTTTTGCCGCAGTTTGAGGGGCCACAGACAATGCAGCGAATAGAATTAGGAAGAAGCTTACTATGTTTGTGAGTCTTTCCAGTAGTAATTGATGTACAGATTTGGTTTAAATTCAAAGTACAAGGTTGTTTAACGAACAACATGTTAGAGTTATTTGACTAAATTCAAGTTCAACGAGATATTTTATATCCAAAATATTATCATAGGTCGATTGAACGCACAGCGGTAATTTTCCAGGCCTTACGTTCGCTTCGCTCACTGCAGGACGTTCGCTTACGCTCACTCCTGGGAGTAGAATTCCCAATATTATCCTACTATCATCATCATTGCGCAGGTAAAAACGCGGGGCGCAGGTAGTAATATTATATCATAGGTGGTGTCTTACCATTATGGATCAAAAAGGAGGGTAAGCTAGAGCACCTTCAGGCTTACCGATGTAACTCCTACGTATGTTCAGCGATTTGTAATAGTTTAGGAGTAACGGGATATTTTAGTATTTTTAACTCAACTCCAGATTTCATTAGAAATTTAGTAATTGTGACCAAACTAAGAGCACTAACGTTGTGTAATTTTTTATTGTAGGTAGTATAATAATAATCTATTTTGTGATAAAACTTAACCATTGAAATTTTTACCTCAAACAGAAATGTATTTTCACAGAATCTAAAAAAATATAATGCAGTAGTATTAATGTATTTTAAAAGGCCCATTATTATACTACCTGCAAAAAAACACAACGTTTGTGCTAATAGTATGGTCATAATTACTAAATTTCTAATGTAATCTAGAATTGGACTAAAAAGAACTACAATATTCTGTAACTCCTTAACTATTTCAAATCGCTGAACATACATGGTGGTTCAATTGAACTAGTGGTTTTCTAGCTCACTCCCCATTTTAATCCATCAGAGTTAAAACAACCTGTATATACATCCTGTCCATCCTGTACATGTGTCAGTCTACCCTGTGTTTTTGGGACTTCCTATATAGAAAGTCCCAAAAACACAGGGTAGATCTGGACACTCGGAGGCTTTCCATACAAAAATCAGATTCGTGATTGCTACTAATACACGCTAGTATATGCACGCAGTTTGTGTGTGCAACAGAGCACTAGGGATGGTGAACGTAGTGTGGCACAGTAAAGTAAATTATACAGTCAGTCATAGTGTTTGATATTTGCGTAAAACCTGACATCGCAAAATCGATAAAAAAATACAAAAGTAACATTACGTCCATTTTGAAATCCAAAATGGCCGAGAAACCTTGGAAATGACACCCATATAACTTATAACTTTACTAAATTAACACGTCCGCCATCTTGAATTTGAAAATGGATGTCATTTTCGTTATAGGCACCCCGAGATAGCTCGAAAACAACCCCCACATCATTTTACTAAAAAGGATATGTCCACCATCTTGGATTGGAAAATAGATATTTTTAAGCACACCGAGAAATCGAAATTGGCTCATCAAATTAGCATTGCAGTTCAACGGGGCAATGCCACCAGCATGGGTACGCTGCCAACCGGTAGTGGGCAAGAACAAATTGGATTTCCACGGCATGCGGGTTGTCCCACTATTTCATGTTTAGTATAGTAATATTATTTATTCTGTGGTACAAGTTGTATTTTGTAGTAGGTAATAAACAATTAGTTGTCCCATAGATCTATATTTTGTACTTTCATATAATATTTTTAAACTCCCAAACAGTAAAATGTGCTACATTTTTGCATAACTCTATGTACTGGTATCACTCGCATCAAATACTGCCAAGTCATATATCTTCTATCTATCTATACTTATAATAAAGCAATAGGAACGAAAAAGTCTGTACAAAGAAGATAATTAGAAAAATGTCTAGGATACATAAAATAAGCTACTGAACAAGAAACATTTTGACATTTTTAAAATTCGTGTCTGTCTGTTTATCTGTCTGTATGTTTGTTCGCGCATCACGTAAAAACTACTGGTCCGATTGCGATGTGGTTTTCACTGTTGGATAGCTTATGTTTTGACTTAAAATCTGGGGTACTTATATCTATACTTATATATCTCAATCCAATGAGAAGAAGCCGAGCAATCGATAAAAATATATATGACGGCTAAAGGACTTTGGATCAAATGTTGGTATATTGGTATTTTAGGTCCTGGAATAGCACAAAGAGTACTTATAACCTAGAGAAATGACCACGCGTGCGAAGCCGCGGGCATCAGCTAGTATAGACATCTTTTCTTACTGTCGTTGCAAGAACCTGATTCAAAATTTGAAATGTGCTCTGGATAACTGGAGTGTATCTTGCATGATGTATACATACTTATGTGACGATCTTATCCTTCAGAAAAACCCCAAGCATAGCTGTCTTCATAGCTCGCTGAGCAACTTTTTTGTTAAATATTTTTGTCAGACTTGTTATTATTTATTTTCCACGGCAACGGCACGTCATTCCGATCCTTACAGCGAGTAATCGTCATTTTCCAGTTTTCCCGTGGCAAATTACAATTTTCCGGTATAAAATGTATACTATGTTGGGCTCTATATTGTACAGTACCTATTTACAATGTTTTATCAAAATCGAATCAACCATTTTGGCGTTAAATCTTCCCAAACAAACAAACAGACAACTTTTCACTGTGATATATTGGTGTGGATTAGACGCACACCTTCAATCAACGTAAAATAAACAGTTCGTGACAATATGTTTTATACTAGCTGAGCTACTCGTACTGTCTAAATCCTGTAATTATTATTTATCTTTGTAGGTATTTATTTATTTATATATATATTTTATTATATTTTGCATATTGTATATAAGTATCCATTTAGTTTATATTTTATAGTGTACTTATGTATTTATTTATTGGCTGTAAACCACCGTTCCTTACGGTTAGAGTTTCATCAAACTCGGTTCAGCCATTTAGGCGTCATATCTTCCCAAACAAACAAACAGACAACTATTCACTTTTATATATTGGTGTGGATTAGACGCACACCTTCAATCAACGTAAAAACTTCGTTTTAATACTTTTTATTTATCACACTAGCTGTGCTACTGTCTCAATCCTGTAATTGTTAATTATCTTCGTAGGTATTTATTTATTTACATATAATATATATTATATTTTGCTTACTGTATATAATTATCCATTTAGTTTATATTTTATAATGTATATATGTATTTATTTATTGGCTGTAAACCGCCGTTCCTTACGGTTACTTTATTTAACCCTCACGTTAATTTCCCTCCGATGACGGTTGTCTGAAAGAAATCGCTCTGAGCGATAAGACCGCCCATTTTGACACTTATTATTATGTTTTATTGTTCACCAAAGAATTGATGTTTCTATGACCTATTTTCTGTGGTGTTAGTGCATTACTGCTCCTCGACGTTATACAGGCGCAATATCAAGAATGTGGATTTGTGAGTGTGGGGACCTGAGCATAAACCCATAGAGTAACAATTAATTGTAGGTTTAATAAGAAATCTTTGTAATTAAGTCATATACATAAATGTTTTAGGTACAAAGGAAAAAAACGAATGAAAGGGAACGTAACATTTTACTTTGAAGTGAGAAAAAAGAAAAGTCGTGGCCACTGATCAAACCTTAGTGAAAATATAGGGGACTTCAATGCAAACAAAAAACGTTTGAAGACAAATAATTCTTAACTTTTCGACGGCCACCGCTTCGCTGCCGTACGGCGCGTAGATCATGAAGTGTCTACATTTTTTGTTTGCATTGAGGACCTTTTTAACGATTTATGATCAGTGGCCACCAATATTCGGTATTTTCATTTGTAGTTACAAATGCTTAAAATAACCTTTATTTAACATACAAAGTCCTTGTTTGTATGTTAATTAAGGGTATAAAACAAGCCGTAATCTTGTTTTTCAAATGAAAAACTTTATAAAACATACTAAATCAGTAAGTGAATTCTCATTGTTTTATTTTCTTGTGAATCAACAAGAAATGTGTACGTACATAGTTGTACAGCGCCTGCCCATGAAAAGACGTTAAAACTTAAAATGTGGCACTTGAAATATTGGTTTACATTACTATTTCTTTTGTTTTTTATGAAGAAGATAAAGAGCAGGAAACCAAGTTTTATAAAATATTACTTCATGTTTTCAATATATTATATTGTGACGGGATGTGTGTGTGGGCTGATATGGCCAATTCTCTTGTTACGCCCGAGGGATGCGCGGAACACAAAGTAAGTACCTAGTAGCATGGTTTGTAACCTTCCTGAACATTCTGATAATTTGGTCCCATCCACACCAATATATAAAAGTGAAACGTTGTCTGTTTGGTTGTTTGTTTGGGGAGCTTTCACGCGATAACGGCTGGACGGATTTTGATGAAATTTGGAACGGTGATAACTTATAACCTGGAATAAAACATATAGCTACTTTTTATCACGGAAAATTGTAAGTTTCCACGGGAAGACTAGGAAATGTTGATTACTCGCTGTAAGGAACGGAAACGACATAACAAGTCTGTCAAAAAATATCAAGAGCGTTTGTGCTATACCTACTTTTGCATTGGTTTTAATAACCTAGAAGAACAAAAGATGCTTTTTTTCGCGATAAACTGTAGTCCGCGTGGACGTGGTTTCGGACGGGAAAACTAGTACATAATATTTACTCCTTCGTCATCGTTCTAGCAGTGTCTGCAACTATGCACCCACCATTTCGGTCGAGGCAGTGGCAATCCTTAACTTAAAATATTATTTAGTAGGTTTTTTATTAATTTAAATAAGTAGATATTTTCTGAAACGTATTTTAGGCATATTAGAACTTGTTGATATTTAACGAACCATTGTTTGTGGTTCGGTATGTAAATAATTAAGTTTTCCCACGTATCTGCGTCAATGCTTGCAACCCACATATATCCTCGTGATGCTAATGCTACTGATGCTATCTGCGACACTGAACAACAACAAATCAAGGGTATACTGCGAAAACCAGTTAAGAGGAAATTAGTTTCGAGTAATTTATGGGTAATTATACCACTATTATTGAACTGGTTTATTTATAACTCAAATTTAACAATACTTAAATAACGACTGATGACGGATATATGAACTGTCATGGACACCGACAGAGAAAATTATTTATAGACTTCGTTGCTCTCTGGCATACTGGGCCCTATTTCATAAAACTATAGTAGACTGACAAATGTCAATCGACAAATGTCAGTCAAACTACTGAAATGCGTTTCATAAAAACCCGACAATTCATTCAATGAATTGTCGAAATATTACTAAATGTGTTTTATAAAACAATAGTAGTGACCGGCAGTCAACCGACAATTGTCTAACAAATGTCAATAGAAAAACGTTTTATGAAACGGCGGTTGCTTAAAAATTACCATGATTTGTAGAATTGTCGTGACAATTGTAACAGCCGAAGCTTTACCCATCACACTACTATGACTGGCATTGTGAAATGCAATATGACTGGCAATCATCAGTCCTGTCGCGATTGTTTGTTATATGAAACGCAGGTTTGGCGTATTCGACTGACATTTGTAGTTTTATTATGATTTGTCGCTTTATGAAATAGGGCACTGGTCTCAAAGTTGTAAAATATTTTGTCCAGAGCCAGTCTGATATCATAATATTCTTGAACTATTGAATTGGGACTTGTGTTATTCACATTGGTATAATATTTTTATTGACATTGCGTAACTGTTTTTATTACATAATAATCTCATTTTCATTTAATAATATACTATTTATGTTAAATACTTATCTACCGTTACAGTGTGTTCGCCTGTTTTATAGCTTATGTCGTTGGTAAAGCATACGATATCAAGTGGGTATTGAGAAATCGTGAGATATTATCGGAGGAGCGAGGAGCAGTCATCGTGTCAAACCACCAGAATTCCCTGGATATTTTAGGTACCTACTTGCCTTCAAGTTCAATTAGTTCACTTAAAGGTCTTAAACCTTTCGGGCTGAGTTAATTCTGTAAAACCATGATTCTGAATAATAATTAATACCTACAGAGAAATAACAGGTACTTCAAACTAAATCAATGTTTAAACTTATAATTAAAGTTGATATGATATTTATATTTTAATTCTTTTGTTTTTGGCTAACGATATTTCGTTTCTGTTGCATGCCCCATGAACTAGAACCATATAATGTAATTAAGTATATTACTTTATTTTAAGAAACTGAAGTTCACTGTGAATGAACATTGGTAACTGGTAAGGGTCTCTATAACAAAAAGCGAGCAAGCAAGAAGGTAGATCGTTTTTTACACGACTGCCCAAAAAAAGGAGTGTTATGTTTTTAATAGCTTTCATGTAAAAAAAACATAACACTCCTTGATAACACTCCTTGTGTTATGTTTTTATTAGCATTCATGTATGTTTGTATATTTGTATGTATGTGAGTTTTTTATTCCACCATAACTTTTAAATGCCTGAACAGATTTAGACGTGTGGGGTATGGTTAGAATCATTACATAACAACAGCCGAGTAACATAGGCTATATTTTTTTTAAAACATTCAATATTTGGCCAGTATGGCAAAACTTCCACATTCGAAAAAAAAATGTTTCTGCCAAATTAACAACATGCGTATCAAATTGAAGGTCTTGATAAGCACATTTCAACAGTATATAATTTATTGGCAAAACCTCTTTTTTGGCAGGGCAGGCGTTTTAGCTTTTAAGCTAGTTATTGCCCTTATAAAATCCATGCCACCCGCCTACTTCGAATTTTCCGAGATAATGAAACCCCTTGAAACCACAGATTAGCTGAAAAAGCTGGCGGCTGATGTCTTAATATCAGAAACTTAAAACAAAAGAATCCCGTCCCGTTTATAATAATTATAAACGGGATATATAACATTAATATATAATAATTATAATAATATATTATTATTATTATGTGAATACATCAGTTTAAAAATTACAGTACATATTCATGAATTCTCAAAACAATCAATCACTTTCCCAGGCATGTATGCAATATGGGATGATGTCGGCAGATTAGTGGCCATAGCCAAAAAACAACTGATCTACCTGTTTCCCTTCGGACTGACCGCATACCTTGCTGGAACCGTGTTTATCGATAGAAAAGATCCCAAGAGTGCATACAAGCAGTTGGATGAGACTTCGGATGTCATGGTCAAGAAAAAGGTACCTAAACAATAAATCTCCACAGCGGTGGTTGTTTGTGAACTAAAATAATGAATTTTCATCAATCAACAACTTTGTATTTCAGACAAAGATCTGGATGTTCCCTGAAGGCACGCGCAACAAGGACTACACGCGGCTGCTGCCCTTCAAGCAGGGCGCGTTCAAGATCGCCGTGGCCGCGCAGGTGCCCATCCTACCGGTCGTGTTCTCGCCCTACTACTTCATCAATGCGCACAAATATATCTTCTCCAGAGGCAGGACTTCATTTTATTAAAAGTTCTTCACTTTTATGTATACTTGTGTTTTGTCTGTCCTGGAATCTTGCAATTCAAATTTTGAGCACTTTCCGATTAGCTATCCGGCTGAAACTTTCAAGGTAGCACAATGTTTTTTGTAACAATCTAGCGGTGCACAGTAGCGCTATCTAGTGACCTGATTCTAAAACTAACATTAATAACCAAGGTGCTCCATCAATCCCTAACTAGTAGGTAAAGTGCTGATTCCTCTGGTATAAACCTAAAAGTGAGCATTTGAGGAGCTATTCTGCTCATCAAGCCGAAGATCCCATACGGTGGAGATATTAAGTTACCCCCTTTTTGTCCTTTTTTGGAGGAAGTACTAATTAAAAATCCCTAACAGTAAAAATAAATTCAAAAAACCGTTATCTCTGTATATCAAGTTTCGTCCAGATCGGTTGTAAAATACGACCTGTGGAGAAGTACCAACAAACTGACACACGAAAGCAAAATGATTGAACCTGAAGCAGAGACTTGAAGTCGCTTCTCTCGCTTGTCAATTATATTAATATTCTGACAACAGATGACCAGCATACAGATTATATTTTTCATACGTTATCTGTTCCAGGTCACATCGTTATACAACCCCTTGAGCCTATCCCAACACTGGGACTAACAATGGATGACGTCCCAGAGCTGATCTCAAAGGTCCACGAGAAGATGACAACCACATATCGGGAACTGTCTAAAGAAGTCCTAAACGCTCTTCCTGAGAATTACCCGTATACCAATTTAGGATAAGTTATATTCTAACCGGGCTAGAATTCCTACTATGAGCACAGTTCTTATATAATTCTCAATGTGGTCGACATTGAGGCGACTGACCTATCTCGTTAATTATACTTTCATAAAATAAAAAATACTTAATACCTTAACTTTTTTTAAACAACAGTTTTTTTGAACGATCTAAACAATGTCCTAGGTAGGAACATACCTCATATTAATTAATAACGAGAATTTGAATATCTAGATTAACTGGTTCAGAACATTATTTAAACTTTATGTATGTGAAACAAGTCCTTTGATTTTTTTTTTCTTCTCCCGCATTATTAATCTTCTATACATAATTATAAAACTACCATGACATACTGACTGACATGCAACGCACAGACCGGCGGACTTAGGGATTAGTTTGGGGGAAATATTATACCTTAGAGATGCACTGACAGATTTTTTAAATTTCATCCGTTTGGGGGAAAACGGTGTGGCAAAAAGGGGGTGGCGGTGGCAAAGATTGCTTGCGAGCAAAGCCGCGGTGTCCTGAGAAATATGGTAATTTAGTGGACCTCAAGGCCTAGCGGAAACACCGTATACTGGGTGTTTGGTAGAGGGTCCGACAAACCAAATGAGCGTGTTCGGGGCCCACTTGGAGAATACAAGTTGGCCAAAAAAAATCCCCGACCCCCCATTTTTTTATTACTTTTCTTTGTGAATTTTTCCCGTTTTCTCCGAAATTGTACCTATTTACCACCATAACATATTTTGTAAAATCTGTTAAGAATACACGCGCGGCATCTACGGCGTATTTCTTTTGTAGTCGTGTTCAGCGTCATCTCTACTTTCATTTTTGAAAAAGCGTCCCCAATTCTCGTCACCAATTCTTCTTTTGTGTTTATTTTAACTTCGTACACCAACTCTTTAGCACGTCCCCAGACATAAAAATCGAGCGGTGTTAGGTCTGGGGAACGTGCGGGCCATTCAATTGGGCCACCTCTCCCAATCCATGAATTGAGGAAAACGTTGTCTAGGTACTGTCGTATAGTACGACAGTACCTAGACAACGTTGCGGTAGTGAGCCGGGCGGCCGTCATGTTGAAATACAACTGCCCGGTCATCTTCGAAAATCAGCAGGTCACTCATTAATTCCGGTACGTCATTCATTATAAATTCTAGGTAATTTTCCCCATTCAGTGTATCTGGGAGATAATGGGGTCCTATGAGGTCTCTCCCAATGACACCTGCCCATACGTTGACCGAAAACTTGTGAGGTCTCTCTAGTTGCGCGAGGATTTTGCGATTCCCATCTGTGGAGATTGTGTTGGTTAAAGATGCCCTCTCTCGTGAATTTAGATTCATCCGTCTAGAGAATGGTCTTCAGGAATTCGTCATTATCTACGTCCGTATGTAGAAGAAAACGGCAGAACTGCAAACGCCGCTCTTGGTCCCCTTCTACTAAACATGAAACCAAAACAAACTCGTTTGAGAACATGAGATGGGCAAATTGTACGGCAATTATTATTATTGTAGAGTTCGATACACCACCGAACAGTCATAATAATAAAAATTTAACAATCCACTACTCAAGAGAATTTGAGCAAAGCCCATTGTCCAGTGAATGCGAAGTGAAGCGACGGGAATACTAATGAATTTAGAAAAAAAATAAACGGCGGTAATGGTTGATGTGTGGAATGTTACTTAATGTTCAAATTCAGGCTTCTACCGTAGATTTTATCACTGTTGCCGATCTTTACGAATCTCTTTGCAAGTTTTTCGTAGCTGAAGAAATGAGAATGACTGCAAGTGATACGTTCCGGGTTAAAACATTTCTCGTCCTCATTGACAGACTCATGTCCGAATTAGAAAAAAGGCAGGAGGCCTACATTTTCAATGCCACCTTTTATCTGAATTAATTTAGATAAAAACAGATTCTGGATCATTGAAAAGCCCATATATCTTCATTCTTGCGTAAATAGAATTTGCAAAACGTTTATCCAAACTTGGATATTGCAGTTTGCATGGCTCTATGTCCAACAGCCACAAATACACTGGCCTTCTAAACTTAGCACCACAATTTTTTAAAAGCTGGTGTACTTGCAGGAACCAAGCAATTTAATAAAATAATTAAATGAATAAATTTTAAAAGTGTGGTATTCAGTTTTGAACAAAACTACTGGACCGATTGCGATGCGATTTTCACTGTTATAGCTTAGGTTTTGACTTAAAAACTGGTGTTATCTCAATCCAATGAGTAGGAGCAAAGCAATTTAATAAAAACTATTAATTTGAAAAGTGTGGTACTAAGGTTTAAAAGGTGAGAGAAGCTTCTCCTGCTTAAAACGGATGTTTTTTTTTTGTATCCGAAATTATAAAATTATCTAAAAAAAGCCAAGAAAAGCAAAACGCCTTAGCTCTTTTGTGCTTAAAGTCAGAACTAAGAATAAGATTTCATATGATGACATAACTGAAGATTTTACGAACAGAAAATCGCGAAAAGAGATATTGTAAAACTTTAATAATTTAATTAATTGAATTTCATCTCCATCATCAGATTGTTATCAGATAATTGAATTATTTTGTTTTTAAATTGTAAGCAAATGCAAAAAAAAAAACGTTTGCCGAATGTAAGATCCAATTTAACCTGATGATTGGAAAAAAGGAAGGAAGGACTTTCCAATATTTGTAAGTTGTAGAAGGGTTAGGGAGGGTGGGAGGGGGAGGGGCGTGAGAGAGGAGGCTCCCCCATGGAAGGGGGGATGGCCATAACAAATAAAAAATAATAAAAAACACAAGCTTATGTTCCGAAAAAAATGTAAAGAATTGACACTGGGAGGGGTGGGGCAGGTTGGAAAAGGAATAAAAATTTGTCTTCGGTATAGGCTCTCGCCAGAACTCTCGCGAGGTTGCCCCTGAGCGTCGCTTCGCCCACTCGACCTACGCTCCACTACGGATGTCGCCGGGTCGCTACGATCGCCACCATCCCCCCTTCGCTACACTTCGGCCTCGCGGTCTTGCTCCACTCTGGACCTCCCACGCGAGCTTCTGGCTCCGCACTTTTTATATACACTCTAGGGGTAGGGACCACAAGACCAGGTGGCATCGGGTGCTCTGTGTTGGTTCTGTGACTCATTTAGAACCTAACCTACTCATGTCGGGATGCTCTGTGTTGGTTCTGTGACTCTTTTAGAACCTAACCTACTGATGTCGGTTCTGTGACTCATTTAGAACCGAACCTACTCATGTCGGAATGCCCAATGTTGGTATCGGTCTGCCAAGCGGCGACCTCACGAGTGTTCTGGCGAGAGCCCATACCGAAGACAAATTTTTATTCCTTTTCCAAACTGCCCCACCCCTCACAGTGTCAATTCTTTACATTTTTTTCGAAACATAATCTTGTTTTTTAAAAAATAAAAAATATTATGGCCATATGTGGGTGAGTGTGTGTGTGTAGGAGGGTGTGTGAGGGTGTGTGTGTGTGTGTGTGTCTGTGGCATTGTAGCTCCCAAAAGAATGGACCGATGATGCGTTTTTTTTGTTTGTAAGCTAGTGTGATCGAGATGGTTCTTAGATATATGGGGAGGGGGAGGGGTGAGGGGGAGGGGGAAGGGAGGGGGGAGGGGGGGAGGTGAGAAAAGAGGATGAGAATCGTAGCTTCCAAACGAATGGACCGATTTAGCTGCGGTTTTTATGTTTGAAAGCTGAGGTAAACGAGATGGTTCTTATTCTTAGCTATAATGGAAGGGAGGAGAAGGGAAATGGGGGTTAGGATCGTAGCTTCCAAACGAATGGACCGATTTTGATGCTGTTTTTTATGTTGAAAACTTATGTGATCTAGATGGTTCTTAGCTTTATGGGGGGTGGGTGGGAGTCGGAGGTTATATAAAATTTTAATTTGTGCTTGTTAGTAGTACATGATTGAGCTTTAATATTTAGTAGTTCAGAAATATACCCAAAAACTATTTCTTGTGCAATCTTAGTTAAATCGTTGGATTGTAAAAATAATCTAGGAACACTTGTAGAGGTCGGTAGCGGCGGCAAAATTTGAATATTCTATTGGTGGAAAATGTTGAATTAAAATCCGCCATTGCTTCCAGTCGCTTGCTACGCGTGCTTGCTAGGTTTGTTTGTTTGTAAGTTTCTTAGGCACGTCCTACAGCGTAAACGGCTTGACGGATTTTTATAAATGAAGTATCATTGGATTCGTCTTGATCACGAGATTGCTACAGGATAAATTAACTGTCAAGAAAAACAGAATAGGGCAGCGTACAGCTGCCATTATTGTATTTCCAACGGAACAAAATATGACCAAAACCTTTCAAGTGAGATATCAAAATGAAGGTCCTTAAGAGACCATTTCAAGTATTTACAATTCTGGCAACCGACAGATGGTATAGCCTTCCAAAGCAAGTGTAGTGAAATGTCTCGGGCCGGTAACGGGCAGCTTCACTGGTGAAAAATGCTACATACTGAGATCGCCAACCCGCATGCCCAGCGTGGCGATTATGGGTAAAACCTTTAGTAAAACAAAAAATGGCTCCTAGTTCCCGGTCGCTCTGCTAGTCCAAACCACGATGGCGGTTTTGGAAATGGCAGGGTAGGGGGTGACGGTAGGCCACCAAAACCAACTTGACTTGGCAACGTACAATGGACGAACACTTAGGCTGGATGAGCATTTGGCCACAATTGGAATCGGAATTGCATAGGATACGTTGGCAGATCCTGGGGCTCAGTGAAGTCCAAAGAGAGGAAGAGGACGCCTTAACCCTGGAATCAAGCCATATAATGTATTTCCGAGTGGGGGATTAACAATCCCAGGGTGGCGTTAGATTCCTCGTCAATAAGGCCCTCGCTGACAATGTCAACAACCTCGGCACACTCGGACGACGAAGTGGAAGATATATATGAAGACATATCTTCAGCGCTACATAACACCACTAAAGCGCACTACAACATTGTCATGGAGGACTTTAACGCCAAATTGGGAGTACAGACATGCAGTGAATCGATGGTCGGTCCACACGGTTACGGAAGTAGGAATCACAGGGGACAAATGCTCGTCAATTTCTTGGAGAAAGAGGAGCTCTTAAGAAGCAGCCCCAAAGAAAGTGGGCGTGGCAAAGTCCCGATGGCGTGACAAAAACGAGATAGACTTCATCATGACGGATAAAAGGCATATATTCAGAGACGTCTCTATGATCAATAGGTTTAAGACCGGTAGTGGTCACCGACTACTACAAGGCTCTCTGAATATCAACTACAAGCTTGAAAGATTGCGAATGGTTAAGTCTTTGAAAGCAGGTGGTAAACCTATCCTTCGAGAGCTTCAAAAATTGTTCAACCCTGTTCTGAATACTAGGAGAACTCCAAAGGCGTTGAACAGGAGTATTGTAGTATTATTTTTCAAAAAGGGTGATAGTAACCTTCTGAAAAACTCTCACCCCATCCCACTCCTGAGCCATGTCTATAAGTTGTTTTCGAGGGTCATCACAAATCGTCTCGCAAGAAGACTTGACGAGTTTCAGCCTCCAGAGCAGGCCGGGTTTCGCGGAGGATTTGGTACCATAGACCATATACACACATTGAGGCAGATTATACAGAAGTCCGAAGAATATAATCAACCCCTGTGACTAGCTTTTGTGGACTATGAAAAGGCCATAGATTCCGTTGAGACCTGGGCTGTTTTGGAGTCACTGCAACGATGCCAAGTGGACTGGCGGTATATCAAGGTGCTGAGATGACTTTATGACGCCGCAACTATGAGTGTTCAAGTACAGAACCAGCAGTCTAACCATATCTAGTAGCGCAGGGGAGTGAGACAGGGGGACGTTATATCCCCGATACTGTTCACCAACGCCTTGGAAGATATGTTTAAGACTGTGGACTGGAAAGAGAAGGGCATAAATATAAACGGCAAGTACCTCTTACACTTACGATTTGCCGATGACATAGTCCTTATGGTAGAGTCGGGGCAAGAACTTGAGCAAATGCTAAACGGCCTGCCTGATGCTTCTAGACGGATTGGTCTCGGGATGAACTTAGATAAGTCCAAGATCATATATAACAATCTAATTACCCCAAGACCTGTAGCTGGCGATGGTGAGCCCTTCAAAGTTGTTAATGAATATGTCTATATCGGGAAAACTTTGCAGTTGGCTAGACATAACTTCGAGAAGGACGGCCCACAGAAGGATTCAGTTGGGCTGGGCAGTGATCGGTAAACTTCGTCAGGTCTTCTCGTCGTCCATTCCACAGAGCCTGAAGACGAAAGTCTTCAATGCATGCGTCCTCCAGTGCTGACATACAGAGCCAAGACGCGAATACTCACGGTGGGACTAGTCCACAAGTTTAAGGTCGCTCAGCGAGAAATGGAGAGAACTATACTTGGAGTTTTCCTGAAGGATAAGATCCGGAATGAGGAAATTCGACGGAGAACCAAAGTCGCCGACATACTCGTAGCTCAGAGGATTAGCAGGCTGAAGTGGCAGTGGGCTAGTCACATTTGTCGAAGGACGGACAACCGCTGGGGTAAACGGGTTCTTGAGTGGAGACCACGGCTTAGCAAACGTAGTGTAGGACGCCCACCGGCCAGGTGGAGTGACGACCGGCGAAAGGCTGCTGGCATAAACTGGATGAGAAGAGCCGAAGACCGGGCTCTGTGGCGTTCATTAGGAGAGGCTTATGTCCAGGAGTGGACGGAAACAGGCTGATGATGTTCAATCAATCGGTGGTGAATGATTTCGAGCTCATATTATGCAATTGACTGTTTTTTTTTTGTTATAACTCCATAGTAGCAATTATACCTCAGTGCTTCGTTCTCGATTATAATCTTTACCATGTAGTTTCTTCAATTCTCTCGGCACCAAACGCAATTTTCAGAGCTTAAAACCTCAGAAAAATAAAAAATATAGTTTGTGACCATATCTCATTGAGTAAAAGGTTTATATGCCATATATTTGTTATATGTTGCTATGATGCAGCTAGCAACCATTTATTGATTAATTTTTTATTCATTTTTGAAAATAGTGTTGTGACGATTTGATCCTCTGAAAATAAATCGATTTTGTTTAATGTTATCGATTTAAATAGAATTGTCAAGTGTAAGCCTTGTGTTAGTGTCGTAAGTAGATCAGTACATGTCTTTGAACCATTTTAGTATGCAAATTATGTAATGACAAGGACATCAAATTTAACTTGTGTTTTACGACAAGGTATGACTTTGATTATACTCAGTAACTCTGATTGACTGCCTACTTTAGAGCTGTGCAGTGAATTGCATAAGATTCTGTCGCTATAACTAAGTACGTTCTTTTCAAAATATACGTACTGACATATACTTTTATGTGCTTTTTTATAGATACGCTCGATGATCAGGACCACGGGCTACTTGTATATTATTTAGTTACCTATACATGTTGTCCCAAGAAGTAGTGATAAGTGGAGGTGACTCTAATTAATTCTTGGATCCGTTAGCTATCAAGTGGTGCAATTTAATTTTGGATATCGATGATAGATACGGAGCTGCGAAACAAACTGTATCCCCAATTTTGTTATCATCAGTTTTTTGGATTGCCTCCATAGGGAAGCAAATTCATAGACGTATCCACGTCAAAAATAATCAAACTTTACTTCATTTATAGTGCGATATTTTTTTGCCTATTTTATAATAATAATAATAATATAATACCACTTATTGCATAATAATGTACACATAACAGGAAAGGAATTACTGGTGGTCCTCACACTAGGTCAAAGGCTATCTCGTGAGGGCCTTTCACAATTTAATATCTATGTTACTAGTTTATGTAATAGAATAGCAGAAAAAAACTAACTTCAAGTATATATAAACGAGTGAGAAATAATGTTTTCTAGTGATTTAGTAAGCCATGGAGTTTTGGACCACATTTTTCTGTTATTATACTTTCTAGTTTTAGTAGGTTCCTATTCGTAAGATATAAGTACCTATCAATGTTTATATGAAATTTGGTAGGCAGATAGTTTTGATTTAGATCCAGGAAAATGAATAAACTATTTTTTATCATGAATATCATACTTCTCAACGTGAGAGTGCTGCGAGAACCAGCTAATGGGAAATGGGCAGCAGCACTTTGTTGTATATTATCTTATCACCAACTACTGCGAGCACCAAGATGCATGCCAATGCTAATGAAAGGTAGTCATAGAAGTTCTTGAGAGAAACCGATTGTTGTGGCGTTAATGGGAGCTTATGGTTTATGGGTATTTACAAGTATATGATGACGATGATGCGTATGAAGCCATGGGTCGCAGCAAGTAGACATAGTAGTTGCTAACTGACCAAGCGAGCGAAAAGCGCGAGCGAAGCGTCTCCGTTTCCGAATGTCCGGCTGTTCTCCTCTACAGGTCGCATTTCTCAATCGATCTCGTCGAAACTTGGTAGGTATGTAGATTTAACGAATTTTGAGAATTTAAATCGTTGTGTCGTCGGGGAATTTTTGCTTGGGGGGTACTTCCCCAAAAAAGGGCAAAAGGGTGCTACTGAATATCTCCACCTTATTATATCCGAATTCAAAGTTTTTATTTTATTTGAAAGGTATATAATAACTTTAAGTTGGTCTCGTAAAAAATTGGCGAAGATCTCAAGAGGATCATAGGCGCGATGAGTAGAATAGCATCAAATGTGAAAATTATGAAATTGATACAAAGAATCGGAAATATGCAGTCAGGGACCGGCTTTATGACGCTTGGTGGAGACGTGCAAATAGACAAACTATCAGGAATTTAAAACTTCCTTTCTTGAAAATTTCCACTAAAAATTGTGCTTACGTTGGAAGGACTTTGGAGCTGTGTTGAAGGCGACGCTGACTATGACGAGGCACGCGATCAGAGGGCTTTAGCTCGCATGTGTTTGAGTGTTCAACAGACATGTTTTCAACATGTGCGGTTAAGCAAAACTGATCAAGATGCGTGGTTGAAATTGGCTACTATATTTGAAGACAAAGGCCTGTACAGACGTGTTACATTACTTCGACAGCTGCACCGTATGGAATACAGTCAATTTAGTTCAATGACTATGTATATTAACAGTCTGATTACGTTGGTGCAATAGCTTGCTGATATTGGAAAAAACATAGAGGATGCAGAGATTGCTGAATTGCTGTTAAGCAGTTTACCACAAGAGTTTGATGCTTTGATTTCTAACCTGGAAACAGTCTGCATCACTAATCGTCTTTCGAGTGAATTGGTTCGCACAAGAGGAATTTAGAAAGAAAAATTACAGTGATAATGTGGATACTGCTTACATTTAAAAAACTAAACATTATGAACAAAACTCAAACAAAAGTAATATCATATGTCACTATTGCAAGGATGCAGGTCATATTAAATCAAAATGTTTTAAATTGAAGAAGGATAGCAAGAAACCTGAAGAAAAGTGTGGTATCTGCATTCCTCGCTAAATCACAAGGCTGACTCGTCGATTCCGGATGTACAGCGCATATGTGTAACAATAGGGAAATGTTTTCTGAGTTAGAGGACACTAGTTATTCAGCCAATGATGAGAAGTTACAGTGTTTAGGTAAAGGAATTATACACATAAAAACTGGAAATGTGGTAAGAAAACTATTAAATGTTTTGTATGTACATAAACTTTCTCATAATTTGTTGTCTGTCAGCTGTCTTAAACAGAGAGGCTTCACCATAGTGTTTAAAAATGGGAGATGTTTTATTTATGATGCTAAGAGCAAAATTGCTGGCAACCCAATAGCTTATGCTTCAAAGAAAGTGGTCTTTATAGGTTAAATTTTAAAGTGTGTAAGTCTTTAATATACTCGCAACATGTCCATTCTGCTCTCCTTTGTGATAGAGAGAAGGTTCAGAGTGCAAAAGTTGCTGCTCATATTGTGCCTGTAGATATATGGCACAAGAGGCTCGGCCACTTAGGTATACAGGGTATGTGTACTCTAAAGAATGGTAGTGCAACGGGTGTTCTGTTTCAGACTGATAACGAGCAGGTGTTGAAGGAATGTATCCCGTGCTTAGAGGGAAGGATGGCTGCCAAGCAGTTTCCGGTTGGAGAGGCTCGGCGAGCTACCCAGTCCCTTGATCTGATTCATTCTGATGTGTGTGGGCCATGAGAGTAGCTGGGGCGGTGCGAGTTATATTGTAACGTTCACAGATGACTACACAAGGAAGACCTTTGGATATTTGATGAAGTTTAAATCGGAAGTAATGTCTCATTTTATTAATTTTAAAAACCTCGTAGAGAAGCAACTGGGTTTACCTATAAAAATGTTAAGGTCCGATGGCGCTGGTGACTACTGTCATGGTAGATTCTCTAAATTCTTGGAAGATCAGGGGATAATTCACCAGGTTACTGTGCCTTATTGTCCTCAACAAAATGGCGTTAGTGAACGCCTCAACAGGTCACTTATGGAGAAGGCTACATGTATGCTGACAGGTATGGGTCTCTGTGGGCGATATTGGGGCGAAGCAATCATGACGGCCATTTATTTAAAGAACAGGAGCCCCACTTCTGCTCTTTCAGGACGTACGCCTGAGGAAGTTTGGACCGGATCAAAACGAGATCTTAGTCACCTCCATGTTTTTGGTTGTAAAGCATACTCTTTAGTGCCTGAACAGAATTGTCGTAAGTTGGATCCTAAAAGCAAACTATATATATAATATATGTATTTGTAGGGTATTTTGAAACTACAAAAGGCTACAGATTAATGGATCCATCAGTGCCTACAAAATATAAATATAAATAAAATAAAAATATAAATAATATTATCAAGAAATGTAGCTTTTATTGAGAATAAATTTCAAAATAGCTTTAAAGATGATAATAATGAATGTGTTTATTACGAATTGACTAATGATATTAATAATTTGAATTCTAATAATAATAATAATATGCTGAATTCTAGTCAAAATAATGATAATTCTAGTAATATTGGTAATGTGCTGAATTATAAAGAAAATGTTTCTGAGAGTTCTAGTAAAGATAAAACAATGCTGAATTCTAATCAGAATATTACTGTATCAGAACAAAGTGACAAATCTTTATCGAATGAAAATAACGGTAATATAATGGCTTTTTCAGATGGTGATGAAGAGTACTGTACGTTCAGCGAGGACGAAGGCATCCCTGCTGTGTCGCCTGTGTGCGTCGTCCACTCTGAGCGTGTGACGGCAAAGGTGTTTCTATACCTTCGGTAGCAGACAGTTTGCGTCCTGTATGTAGTACAAGATCCAGGTTACCGGTAAAGTACAATGACTACGAGACAGATTTTTCTTTAGTAGCTCAAGATTTTCCACTTGCTGAACCTCAATCGTTTGAGGAAGCTGTACAGTGTCCTGACAGTCATGAATGGCAGGTTGCTATGTGGTCGGAAATTCGCTTATTTCAAATAATGTATGGAAATTACTTGCAAGAACCACTAATAAAAAATTTGTAAAATGTAAATGGGTTTATAAGAAAAAGTATGATGCTAATGGGAACTTCGATAAATATAAAGCCAGATTGGTTGCCAGGGGTTTTACTCAGATAAAAGGAGTAGATTATAATGACACTTTTTCCCCTGTGGTTCGCCATTGCACAATGCGTATATTATTTTCATTAGCAAACGAGTTAAATCTTAATATAGATCATATTGATTTATTGATTCATGACTGCGTTTTTAAACGCAGTCATGTTTTGGTGACCTTCAGGAAACTATATATATGGAGCAGCCTACATGTTTTAGTAATACTGACCAAAGTAAGGTATGTTTATTGTTAAAGGGCATTTATGGCCTTAAACAGGCTAGTCAGATATGGAATGCTAAAGTACATGATTTATTGTCTAAAAATTGCTATAATCAAAGTAAGTGTGAGCCATGTGTATATATGAAAAGATCTGAAAAAGATATAGCTATCATTGCTCTGAATGTTGATGATTTTTACATCTTTTACAGCACAAAATGTAATCCTATATTGCCTTTGCTCGAAAAGAATTTAAATGTCATGAATCTAGGAGATTTGAAAAATTGTTTAGGTATAAACATTGCGAGAGGTAGAACAAAGGGTGTACCTAATTAAATTATGTCAATCTGAATACATTAAAAGATTGTTGATTCGCTTCGGTATGGAAAATTGTAAAACTGTTAAAACACCGATGGCTCTTAATGAAAAATTTGTTAAGAGCGGAACTCACTTAAATGATGATAAGTATCAGTATAGGCAAGTATCTTATGGAATGTCTTATGTATTTATCATTGTGTACTAGACCCGATATCTCATTTGCTTGTAGTTAATTGAGCCAGTATGATAACTGTTTCGACTTGACTCATTGGCAGGCTGCTAAGAGAATTTTGCGTTATTTAACAGGGACAATTTACTATTCTTTATATTTTTATAAAGGCGAGAAATTGAACTTAACTGCTATGGCAGACGCAAGTTGGGAAATACTGAAAATTGAACTTAACTGCTATGGCAGACGCAAGTTGGGAAATACTGAAAATTGAACTTAACTGCTATGGCAGACGCAAGTTGGGAAATACTGAAAATTGAACTTAACTGCTATGGCAGACGCAAGTTGGGAAATACTGAAAATAGACGTTCATATACAGGCTTTATTGTAAAACTGGTAAATAATGTCATTAATTGGGAATCAAGAAAACAACGTTGTGTAGCTCTCTCCAGCACAGAAGCTGAGTTATCTGGCAATTAGTGATGTTTGTAAAGATATATGTTTTTGAGGATTTTTTTGTCAGAGATAGTCCCTAAGGAATATCATGTAACAATTTTTAACGATAATCAGTCTGCCCAGAAATTGTTACAAATTAAAGAATATTGTCATAAACGAACTAAGGATATAGATACCATTTTGTAAAGGAATTAGTTCAAAATAATGTTATAACAGTCAAGTACTTGCAGACAGATTGTATGGTAGCAGATGTACTTACTAAAGCTTTAGGTACTGTGAAACATTGTAAGTTTGTTAATGATATGAATGTTCAAGTCTGAATTGTAATGTAAAATGTTATCTGTAGGTATAGTATATGATATTGTGTCATTGTTTATTATATACCTACTTGACTGATTTAGTAGAACACATTACTTTACTAGAGATTAATGTAGAGTCCTTACTCACAGTATAATTAATTTGTAGAGTTATAGAGTAAGTGCTTAATAATATTATTAATTTTAGCATTGACTTGTATGGATTAAGGGGTAATGTTGAAATGATGTTCTAATCCCTACAATATTATTATCTCTCTGGCAACTTCACCATTACTTGACACTGATCTGACGTTTCATTGTTGCTGTCAGTTTGACGTTCGTCTCTCTCTCTCTTATCTCTGGTATCCCAACATGGTGAGCTTGCTCCGAGTTGTATCTAATTATAAATTGATTATTGTAAAGTTATATTTAAATAATAACAACTAACACCACTTGTGTATCTATCTTTATTCTGAGCAATAAAGTAGAACAACGATATTTCATCTTTCATTGAAGACGCTCCACACAGAATCACTATAACACGTGTCGTCCCCTGGGTATAATATTCTCACGCTTTAATCCACACTGACCTCAAAAACATGGTTGACATCTGATGTCCTTGTCGTATAGACATTTCTTACTGTCGTTGCCATATCTACTATGCTCCTGCCTGTGTCATAATAACCATACGTATATATTCTATCTCTACCTAGTCTGTGATAATAACTCATTCTTTTGTTTTGCGCGGCGCCAAAGATACATTATTTTTTCTTTGTAGAAATTTTATGATTTTATTCCACGAATAAATAATAAGTCAGGAACTCAAACAAAAAACAAAACAATTTATTAATTAATTAATTTATTCAGAACAAATGTCACAATAAAAGTGCCCCTACTTCAAACCAAAACGACGTAAGATTCAAAGTACGAATCACTTCCGAGGTTACAAATAGACATGCTTGGTGATTGGTTTAAATTCAGAACGAAAGCAGGGATTGGTTCGCGCGCGTAATGCAATGTCTGCTATGACAGCTGAGTCATAGCGGCGTGGACGATGTTATGCAATAAGTGGACCGGACCAAGTCAGTAATAAAACAATATTACTGTACAATGTTTTTTTTTTGGCTCACTTTTTACAATTCATTAAATTGATTGTCCCACGAAATATAATTAATTTATTAAGTTTTTGTCCAGAAGACATTAAAAGAGAATCTTTCTTCGCAATGTAGTGAAGACGGATTCTGAGAAATTTAAAACGGAATGTCCTCCTGTCAGCCTGTGAATTTAGAGCTGAGGTTCAAGTTCAGTAAATTATTTTTATATATTTCCATAAACTGTCAGGCGTTTGGGTTATTGTTGCAACGGCCGTGGTTGCGGATCACTCCAAAAACAACTCAATATGATCTTGGCTTAATATGGTTAAAAAATAATTATATGATAGATAGATAGATAGATAGATAGATAGATAGATAGATTATTTTTTGGTTATGGTTATGGTTATGGTTATGGTTATGGTTACTAATTTTTGATATAATTTGACATTAACTTTAATTTGTCATTTTGACATTAATTAAATAATAAACCCTATATTTTACTATTGAATCTTGTTTATTATCGTTGTATTTTTTTGTATAGATATGTTTGCACACCATTGTTATGGTAGGATGTACTGGACTTTTATAATTGTTATTACCATCTACTTAATTACTACATTCTTGTGAATAAATAATTCTGATTCTGATTCTGATTCTGAAATAAATTTCTATATTTGTAACTCTACTAGCCGTGCAAAAAGTAATTTAAAACTTGAAATACATATGAGGAGTCCTAGAAGTCCAGTTTTGGACTGAGTTTTGGTCACTGGTTTCAAAGAGTTAGTATATACTGTTACTCTTTGTCCATTTACTGTTCGAGTTTTTTTTGACTGCACATCGATTTAGAGACCTTTAATATATTTTTCGCTTTGATCCAAAACGTCATGTAGTTTTTCTTTTTCTACCACTGAAAAGGGGTGTTTAAACCCGTATCGGTCGGTCTTGAATTTAGTATGTCGAAAAGGTTGTTAAACGTTTCTAAAAAGCTAACAGTTGCATCTGTTTCTTGAAAATCAGGCATGTTTAACTGTTGCGAACCAAACTTAATCGCATCAGCTACACTTTGACTTAAGGTTTGAATCGCTAGTTTCACGTTCATGATATTATTTCGGAAGTATAGATGCCGATTTGACAATTTATTCCCAAAATGCAATCCAACGATATCTTGAACATTTTTCAGTTTCTGCAAATGTGCCCACTCAATTTTTTTTCTTGTTTTTATCTACGAGTGTATTTTTCCTCTAATGTGTTACGCACAAGTTTCACTATATGAAATGGATCTAATATTACAACTACTGGGTATCCGGTAGATGGGTCGTCAAAAACGATTTTGAATTGTTTGTGTCTTCAAAATTGCAACCCAACATCTTAGCCGTAGCGATGTTAGATGCACAGCCATCAAAGATCAAAGTAACTTTTGACTTTTTCCTTTTAAGGGCTAAAACTATATCGTCCGAAAAATCATTCAATGCAGTATTTTCTGTAGTATCGCCAAATCCATTTTTCTTCAATTGGGATAAAATATTTTAAGTGAAATATTCTTCATAGTTAATCTTTTATTTGGGCGTTGTAGATTTCTGATCTGTGATAGTCGTTATACTGCCAAAATAGTTTTTTTCTTAGTTTTTGCTTTAAAATGTGTGTTTTAGGAGTATTCAGAGCAGATTCAATATCTGACGATGGTATATTTATCGGCGTAACGCATGATCCTCTGTCTTCAAAACTAAAGACTTCGGTTGAAATAAGATTATTTTTTAATTTTGTTTTTCTTGGTTCTTTTTCTTGGTTGGTAAGGTTATTTTCAGGAGAATAATATCAACACTGACTGTAATGACGGTGTTGTTTCAGGTGAATAATATCAACACTGAATGTAATGTCGGTGTTGTCTTCAACACCGTCATTACATTCAGTGTTGATATTATTCTCCTGAAAATAACCTTATTGAAGATCAGTTTCAAATCTATGAAAGACTGTCTCTAATTATGTCGGTTTGACTATCAAACCTAAATATTAAGTGCAAAAAAAATAGTGAAATCTTACAAGTTTTTGTGCCTTATTCCTTGAGGGTTTGCATTATTTGTTTTTTTTGAGCAACTCAGGTAAATCAAACACTTCAAAATTTCCAGAAGGTGAATTTTCATTAGCCTGAAAAATTAAACGTGCTTTAATTCGATCAAACTTTGAACTGTTTTTTTAATGCTATTGTAATTCCCATGAGTCGAAAAAGCCGAACCTATATTACATACCAACTGTAATCGTTCATTATTGTTTATTTGCTCATTTTGTTTAGTATTCTCCTAAATATGTTGACGTTTCTTAGATATGAATCATCTGCGTGAAAAAAATAACAGCTTAATTTCAAAATTTCATCGAGTAGAAATTAAACTTTAGTGCAAAAATTGACTGACTTTATTTTGCATAGTATTGACCATCGCGGTTTGATAATGTATTTGAACGTCTATGAATATAATTATAATTTTGCAACTACTAATAGTGAAAAGTGATCCCTGGACATTTTAATCTTGTATGGCTCCTGCACCACTTCACAACACATGCTGGCATGATGATTCACAGCGGTAGTTCACAATGATAAAATTAAAACGTACGCGAAGATATGACGTGTGCTCGCTTGCATGAAAAATGTACGACTGATGACGCGCTGGACACGACTTTTAAGCCCCACCTACTTGGGCACGACTTTTGTTGGGTCATTTTATTAACGCTGTTACGTTTCCTGACTTATTACTTATTCGTAGATTTTATTATTGTGTTTATCGGAAATAAAAATGCCCAAGCGACCAAAAACGTCGCAGAGCGTATTGCAAAGTTCAACAGATCGACCGGCATACGCGCGTTGTATTCGGACATCAGTCTTCAGCGGAATTATGCATGTGGAAAGTTTAGTAATATTTACTTAATCTACATAATATTTGTATGTTCCAGACATGTTCCAGAGGTTATTTACGATGAACACTGAACAAGATCTTGGCGGGTGATGTACGTGATACACTGACGCTAAACTCTTTATAAATTTCGGGGTGTTTACGTGATAGCCACACGAAATATATATTACTTGGGGCATGTCCGTGAGGCATGACGAAAGTATAATACAATGCATCTTTCAATATATGCTGACAGCAACGCTTTCTTAACAGATCGCGATTGCCACTAGGGAGCATGAAAGAGGCACGAGAGTAGTCAAATGATATGGGAATTGCTCTAGATAGCCCTTTGCTCATTCAATCTGTATTGTCTACGGAGGTGCCTGCTCCAGACAGGCCATTGCTCATTCAATCTGTATTGTCTACGGAGGTGCCTGCTCCAGACAGCCCATTGCTCATTCAATCTGTATTGTCTACGGAAGTGCCTGCTCCAGACAGCCCATTGCTCATTCAATCTGTATTGTCTACGAAGGTGCCTGCTCTAGACCCTAAAATTACAGGCGAAGAAAAGCAAATAGATCCTGAGATACTATAATATAGTCATTGGGGAGTCACTTAATCCAAAACCGAAATACGGCCCTGTTATATATAACGATCTGGCTCTAAGTTGGTCAACTATTTTAGAGGAGGGGCTATCAGAGGAGACAATGGAGACATGCTGGAATAGTTCCAGATTCCGGGAAGTTATCCAAATATGGGAGCTCCCAAGCTTAATCCTAAGATAACAACAGTAATACCAGATTGCATTGAAACTACTAAGTGACGCATACCACATACTTGCAGAATTACATCAATCAGACAGATTTTTCGGAAGAAAGTTCCACCAGCCCTAGACAAAATATTTCTTGATGTTATAAAGGAAGTCCAAAGAGACGATTATATGTACGGCGGTAATTTTACCCAGACAATTAAAGCAATTAAGGGTACGGAATCAGGGAAACTTCCAAGGTCCGCCTCGCTATAAAACGTTAATGAGGACACAGAACTGTGGCATAGTCACCAACATTCAACCAGAAGCCACATCCTCAATTAGCACCATCTGTGAATAAACACAAGAACGACAGGACACGTCCGGCGCGTTAGAGGTGGTCATGTTGGCCGATTTGTTTTTTTCTTTAAATTTTGCAGGGAAATAACTACAGACTTGAGCAGCTCAGCGGATAAACAATTCCTTTTCACGATCGACTGTGTCGAGTGATCATTCCAAATATACTTAAACCAACTTCTCAACATGAAAAAGAGGATATTTATAATCATCATCGGCCTGCGTTTGCCCACTGTTGGACTTAGGCTTCCCAATGAAAGCCACAGAGCAATGATCTTCGGCTCTCATTCTTGATATTGATATATTGTTATTATTATTATTATCAGCCCATATCGTCCCACTGCTGGGCAAAGGCCTCTCTTCCCTCCTTCCAATTTTTCCGGTCTATTGCTTTAGTTCGCCATTCTTTCTCGTACACGTCAAGTTCGTCTCGCCACCGTCGTCTAGGCCATCCACGCTGCCGCTTGACGCCTTGCGGGATCCATTCCATGATGGATTTAGCCCACAGCTCGTCTGACATACGACAGACGTGTCCAGCCCAGTCCCATTTAAGCAAGGCTGTTTTTTGGGTTACATCGGCGATCTGGGTCTTGGAGCGCAGTATTGTATTTCTGATACGATCTGTCAGTTTTACTCCCAAGATACTGCGCTCCATCGCTCGCTGGCAAACCTCGAGCGTGGACCTTTATTGAACAGTCAAAGACCAAGTCTGAGCGCCGTATGTGAGGATGGGGAGAATGCACATGTCCATGAGTTTACGTTTTAGGCACATGGGTAAGTTACCCTTCATTAAGTCCTTCATGGCCCAACAGCTCCTCCAGGCGTTTTCGGTGCGTCTAGCAACTTCTTTGTCTTGTCTTGCGTGGAAGGAAACTATTTGGCCAAGATATACGTACTCCTGGACATACTATGCCATCTTGACCAGGACTCTTGTGATATTTCATGCTGCAGAGTGCGCGATCAACTTCGAAGCCTGTGATTGGTGCAACTGTATCAGGGCATGAATATTCGCTGGTGAGTATTGGGGAACCTATAGCGCTGGAATATAGGGATTTATAAAAGTTGGACTTATTTCGAGGATTTTGCCCCTATCGCTGTGCTTCGTGCCGACCTTGTCTTTAAGGCATGCTATCATTGATCTTCCTTGTTCCATCCCTTGTTTGGCTATCTTGAGTAACCTGTTTTTTTTCTAGAGCTGTTTGCACTTGTCGACTGTTATAGTGTCTGATATCCTTCCTGATACTTCTTTTAACTCTTCTGTCAAGTGTTGTGTACTCTCTTGTGTAATATGTAAGTTTTTGTCTGTCTTCTATCAACTTTTTAGAATCTTCACTCAGTTTTTCTAATTTTTGTTTGGGAGGTTTTATTTTCAAGCTGGCATTTTTAATTGTGTTTCGTATGTTATTTTCAACTGTACATCTACATTTTCCGTATCTTTTGTCTCGAGTATGCTAAAACTGTTTTTCAATTCCAGGTTAAACTGTTCTTTGCATGTGAGTAAAGCGCTTTTATTGATCCGTTTCAGTGTATTTTTGATCATTTTAAGTCTGAGAATTTTAGTTTTGAATGTGGCTGTAATTCGTAAAGGTATGTGGTCTGAACTAAATTGGATATTGTTGATTACTTCTGTGTTTTTGATAATTTGCTTATTTGAAGAAAGACAGAAGTCTATCTCGTTCTTAGTTGTACCATCATATTGTTATTAATAGAAACTATTTTACCATGTGAACCAGGTTCAAGGCAATACATTTCTAAAGTATTTCTTATTCCCAAGTCTGACGGCAGTAAACATAAGAAGTATCTTCGTTTTCAACATAAAAATGAACCTAACTTTTCAGTTGGATGAAATATATACTGTCTCTTAATTAATATATAGAATTTAATTTTTTATTTAAAAAGTTAAAATAATTTAAAAAGACGAGAAGACCCTATAGAGTTTTATAAATTAAAATTATTAGTTAATTATTTATATATATTTTTTTATGATTTTATTTATTTTATAGTTTACTTGAATTTAACGTGGTGCTTTTTGGGCTGTGCTCAGCACCTCACACGTTCACTAAAATCATGAAGGTGGTAGTCTCCAATTTAAGAGAAAGAGTATTAAATCAGTGATACTTCTAATTAGATGATACACTTTGTATCAGATCAGATTATACGTCTTGGATACAACATGTAAAACAGACAATATCGTTTTTAGAATGTCTTGGTTTTGTGATAAACAAAGAGAATACAATACTAGTGATAAACTATGAGAAATGTCACGTAGAACCTACTCAGACTTGTAATTTACTGGGTTGGGTAAGCATACATCGGAAAGAATATATTATGCCAATGAAAACAGTAGACACTCACTCAAACACTAAAAATACGGCGAAATTTTACTATAGCTACTTACATAAAACTTTAGCAACTATATTTGCAAAGATAACAGATATATACAGAACCGCGTCGTCAGAAAGAGATAAACATATATTGTCAGTTACAGTGGGTTGCAGTGTGCGGCCGATCGCCAATCACCGCCGATGACGGCCTGTGACGTGACGTCGGCTAGCAGCTAGAGTAATTTGGGGCAAAATAGATACAAGGGTTTATTCAAGATGAGAATAAAATTATTTTTTTGATAAAACATATACTTTCGTAATAATAGTTCTATATATTCCGGAGAACACCCGTATGTTCGCCAGACACTTGAGAGCCGCGCATAAAACTTTATTTTTTTGTGAATTGCTTATAGAATAAATTACATTACCATTTTATAGCTAAAACAATAAATATAGAAAAAAATACTATTAAACTATCAAAAATATACTCATTACTCACATTAACATTTTCCCGCCAAAGTGACAAAAGGCACTTTGTGACAATCGTCACTCGCGGGATACTAAACACTAAATTATTTTAATATTAGGAATTTTAACTGTAAGGAGCTTACAGTATAATTAGTCGTAATAACACAAAACTACAAGCCATAAATCAATAAAAAAAACACAAAAAATGTCAAAAAATGACTCACTGCGCGGTCGATGAAATCGCTAGGACAAACTGAACTCACAAAAAAAACGATTGGGACTGAACCACTTTATTTTATTATCCAATAAAATCGCTCGTTTCAAGCTGTTTTCAAATATATGTAACACAAATACTATACTCTATCCTAATCCAATACAAATAGGGTTGCAACTCCGCTAGATTTCCCGACTGAAGATCTTCAGCCGTGGCCTTTACGGGTCGGAGCTCAGACTAAAGATCGCCAGCCGTTGGTAAGCCCCAACATCCCCTAGCATCATATACTGCGCGCCATTATCGCGTTTTCTCTGTCGCTCTTACATGTAACCCGCTACTTGTCTCGTTCGTGTAGGTGACGCAGCGGCAGCAACACAACAGTTGATTTGAGTAAAATTAAATTTATTATATTCCATTTTCAATATCGTAAACAGTACCTAAAAATGAAAAAAAAACACATCCTTCCTGCCTTTCAAAGTAGTCCCAGTGTATGTAGTGCGCTTTCTAAATACACAAGATGGCATTTTTAATTAATTTTTCATATTTCGGAAGTCGCGTGTATGTACGTGTTGCGTCGTTGCCACTCTATTTGAGACTAAGTCGACACAAGCTAATTAGCTTGTGTTTGCTTTGCCACGCAGAGCAGAGTACAACGTATCTACCTCAGTTTATATATAACATCATTGCATACTGCCGAACATATAACCGTCTCCTTTTGTGAAGTTGATTAAAAAAGGAGATACATTCATAGATCAGTAAACAGATTTTTAAAGTTATAATAATAATAATATAATAATATATTCGGGACATTTCCACACCAATCATCTAGCCCCAAACTAGGATACCCTGTGCTATGGGCACTAGATAACGGATAAACATACATAGATAAGAATATTACATCCATGACTCGGAAACAAACATTTCTGCTCATCACACAAATGATTGCACCTTGCAGGATTCGAACCCGCGACTGTACGATTTCGTACCTAGGATCTCTAGCCACTAGACCAACCAGTCGTCACCAGTTTTTAAATTAGAATGAATGTACTATTCGAAAATAGCACATCGGATGATATTTGTTGTGGATTATTCCCGAACTCCCCCCAGATCGTCCCCACCAGTGGAGACTTCGGAAAAAAGCTAAACCCCAGGTGCAATTTTTTACATTCTGATTCAAAATTGGAAATCATATGGTGGTCAAAGAACATACGTAAGTTATCTAAACATATATGTAAACATATAGTTATGTTATGATATGTATTTTTTACTGATGCTTAACTAACAGACTGGGAGGGTTGTATGTAATAATAGCAGAGTAAATGGAGCTTGTAAAAATGAGGAAACCAGATATCATAATATAATCTATTTGGACCTATAGGCTGTATTTTTAGCATTAAATTCAAATGGCTATCAAATTACATTTGCAGGTTCGGCAGACTATCCTTTTATTATAATAATACAACATAAAAGCTACATATAATAACAATATTTAATAAAACCAAGAATAATATTAAAATAATGATAAACTCAAAAACGTTTCCGTAGTTACAGCGTATATCGGGCGCCCGGGGAAATCGTATCCGTAGTTACAGCGTGTATTTAGCGGATAGAAAGGTTCGAATTTTAAAAACTCTTTCCACGCTAGCGGGTAAAATGCAATTTTGCACTCAGATTTCGAATGACAAACAGAATCTTTCCGAGCTTGTGAGGTGAAAAATATATTTTCCATAGTACAGTGACCGGACTACGTTTTTTTTTCTGTAGTAGTCTGGTTGACCCACGAACCTCTACTATAACTGGACTGCGCAGTGTTTCATAAAAACGAGCCGAATGAGAGGCATCAAAGTTGTACTATATCCCTTTCTAATAGGGCGTCCATGCAATCTATATACTTATAATAAAATTCTGTACATTGAACATATTTCGTATAACATATTTATATATACTGCAGCCAAAACTGTATATTTTTTTCTTTTTTGTCTGTCTGTCTGTATCTTGGCTAGGCATCACGCCGAAACTACTGAATGAATTTAATGAAACTTGGCATGATTTTAGTTCATACTAAGAGGTAGGACATTGGATACTTTTCATTATGGTAAATTAACGGGTCCCCGCAGGATAGGGGTATTTTATTTGAAGTTGGTATTCATGTTTTACGGTTTATAGTTACTTCCGAAGTTCACTATTACTATAAGTATAGATGCCCTTCACTAAGGGCATCTATACTTATAGTAAAGCTGTAAGTACCAAAAAATCTGTAAAAGGAATATCTAAAAAAACTACTGAAATAGAACAAATCATTTTTTTAATTCGTGTCTGTTAGTCTGTTCACGCATTACGTAAAAATTACTAGACCGATTGCGATTGTGATGCGGTTTCATTGTTGGATAGCTTAGGGTTTGACTTCAAAACTGATGTACTTATTATCTCAATCTGATGAGTAGAAGCCGATCAATCGAAAAAAACTTTTTGACGGCTAAAGGAATTATTTTTCTATGTTGGTATATTGGTGTTTTAGGTCTTGGAATAGTAATAGAGTTCTTTTAACCTAGAGAAATGGCCACGCGTGCGAAGCCGTGGGTACAGCTAGTCAATAATAAAAAGCTAGGTTTTTTCCGTAAGAGAAGAATAAAGCCCTATTCTTGCCTATGCTCAAAAAAATGGGCACTTGCCGGCTGTTAATGATAATTTGAGATATTTTTTCATGATTGAGTTAGGTAAGTAGGTACCAGAATATATTGTATTATGATAACCTAGAAGAGTTTATTTTCTAACACATGTTTAAGAAATAAAACTAGAAAGTTAATTTAACAAAATTTATTGTTACAATAACCTATTATATTAACAAAGTTAATTAAAGGGGGTTATAAAAACATTTCAGAGCAACAAATATAGCATCGTGTGTCGTACTTAAATACTTCCTGAGGTAGTTTATAATAAAGCCTTTTATTCCAAACCTAGACAGCAAACTTCAATGTTTTTCTTGACTGATTAGTCTTCATCTTTGTAATGTAGACTACATACTACCGACGACTTCGCGACTATCCTAGGTATTCTTTCACGTCTCAGCTATATTTTTATCCTCAGGTATCATAGGAGCATGAGTAACTACAATCAGTTATGTTCGGATCAGCTTATATTCAATAACTTAAAAAAATGTGAGCCTGTGTCGGGGCGTACGGCCGTATGTTTGTCGTGAAACGTCTACGCCAGGTACAAACTGCGAGCTATACCGAATTGCCCCACCTATCCTTACACATCTCTACCAATCCCCAACTACCCCTACCTAAACCCACCTCTCCCTAACCACCCCCACAAATTCTATCCTCTTACAGACTTACGTTTGACCTCTTCCGTATTCTGGTCTTGTGGTATTATTATTGCAGAGAAAAATTGTTAACAGCTGTCAAACAAAATGAAGATCTCGATGAGATCTATCACTTCTGTAAAGAAACTACAAGTCTAGGATCAATATTTTCAGAGTTATAGCCCTTTTAAGTTTGACATCTGTCATCCAAAACGAAGATATCGATGAGACTTATCATTTCTGTAAAAAAAACTACTAGTCTAGGATCAATAGTTTCAGAGTTATAGCCCTTTTAAGTTTGACAGCTGTCATCCAAAACGAAGATATCGTTGAGACCTATCATTTCTGGAAAAAAAACTACTAGTCTAGGATCAATAGTTTCAGAGTTATAGCCCTTTTAAGTTTGACAGCTGTCATCCAAAACGAAGATATCGTTGAGACCTATCATTTCTGGAAAAAAAACTACTAGTCTAGGGGCCCGTTCACATAAACGTTCGAGGACGCACAGATCACCCGCGCGCACACTCGAAATCGATCACGGCGTCGTCCGGGCATTCGCCTGGGTCATCCGAAAAATAGTAGTGGAGGGGAGGAATAGTATGAAACTGACACTTGACAGTTGTCAGTTGTATGTGAACGTCCAAAGTCGTTCACTATCTTCGGATGATCGAGCGATAATCGCACGGATGATTCGAGCGTGTAAGTGAACACAGCCTAGGATCAATAGTTTAAGAATATAGCCTTTTTAAGTTTGACAGCTGTCATCCAAAACGAAGATATCGATGAAATCTATCATTTCAGGGGCGCGTTCACTTACACGTTCGAAGACGCACGGATCATCCGCGCGATCGCTCGAAATCGTTCACGGCGTCGTCGGACGTACGCCTGGGTCATCCGAAAAATAGTAAGGGAGGGGAGGAATAGTATGAAACTGACACTTGACAGTTGTCAGTTCTATGTGGACGTCCAAAGTCGTTCACTAACTCCGGATGATCGAGCGATAATCGCACGGATGATTCGAGCGTGTAAGTGAACACAGCCCAGGGGTGCGTTCACTTACTATGCTCGAGGATGCACAGATCACCCGCGCGATCACTCGAAATCGTTCACGGCGTCGTCGGGCGTCCGCCTGGGTCACCCGAAAAATAGCAGGGGAAGGGAGGAATAGTATAAAACTGACACTTGACAGTTGTCAGTTCTATGTATGTGGAAGTCCAAAGCAAGACTAACTCCGGATGATCGAGCGATATTCGCTCGGGTGATTCGAGCTAGTAAGTGAACGCACCCTAGGATATCAACTATCAAATTTCAAAATATAGATATATACCTGATGGGGATGATGATGAGTTGTTCATAAATATTTGTTCAGTCAGTGTGGATTTGAATGGAAATAAATAAATCCTTTTTTTTAAACAATAACTTCATAATTAAGTGGTAATTTTTATGGCTAACATTATTACGTTTATATTCTCCATCGACCACATGCGTTGATTTGGTGTAAGAACATACTTATGCAAGTACAATCGACACAGACTTACAACGCCAGAAATACTGGACACCCTATTCCATCGCTATTTTAAAAACTTGTAAAATAGCTCACCTGTTGAAAATTATGCCACAACCACGATACCATTCACTTTTGCAAGTATTTACGCAGCAAAAATACACCACTCTATATAATTTTACTGATAGATTAAGCTAGAAACACGAAAAGTATAATAAACGCCAAGCAGCCATAACAATTTTATTGTTTTCTCAACAGTGTGTCCACAGACAACGACATACTACCTATATGTTTTTAATTTGAATACATACCAATTGTGTATTTAATTTGCAATTTTCTAGGCAAAAATTAATACCATGTAAAATTAAAATCGATTAACTATATTACTGTATTTTCAAAGTAACATATACAAACTACTTCAGCAAAATTAAATGTATTCAAATGTAAGATTTCTCCCAAACACTACCAAAAAGAATTTCACTAAGCTACGGCAACATGCTAGACAAGGATAAACTACTACTTATGCGCTATCTCATCCCGCTTGATTTTCTACTTTGACATGAGAAAAGGAAAAATGTATTTTATGTTGTATGCTACTATAAGTTTGTATGAATGATATATTGGAAGTACGCACACAGAATAAATAATATAGTATACGCGATCCAGTAGCCCGACCACATAACTTGGCTTCAATCGAATTCTCAATATCGCAACCACTAATGCCTTGCGATAGAGTCGAAATAGCTATGAAAAAAGTGATAATCCGATTGTAGCCAAGTTCTGTAATTGGGCCACTGTTTACGAAGTATTACCACAGAATAAATAATAGGTATTACAGTGGCCCAATTCCATAACTTGGCTACAATCGGATTATCACTTTTTTCATAGCAAATTCGACTCTATCGCAAGGCATTAGTGGCTGCGATACTGAGAATTCGATTGAAGCCAAGTTATGGAATCGGGCTGCACATTCATGGTTTGACCCATAGATTAAGTATCAGAATGGATAGAGCTATAAAACGTTGCCGCTCCGCCCGCCCATTCGTTCACGCGTTGCCTTGTTCCTTTGTCTTTTACACGTATCGTCCCCTTGAGTGAATGAGAAAGCTATTGTAAGATTGGCAACCTCGCACTGTCCGTGTGCCTCGTGCCAATTGTTGACCTCCTAGGAGGCCATAACATTGCATCCTGTGTGCATATAAAGTGTAATTCTAGTGAAATATCTTTGCTAAGACTAGACATTCTAGATAAATAATAAAACTATGTCGTAATGTGCTGTGTTTTGTGCATCAAGAACAACAAAAGAGAAGTAAAAGATCCGGAATTATCATTTCAAAGGTATGTCTTTACTGGCTATTATTATCTTAATTATCGAAGTTTCAAAGCAAAAATGTATTTCACATTAAGGATACACAAAATTTGCTTATAGAATAAATTACATTACCATTTTATAGCTAAAACAATAAATATAGAAAAAAATACTATTAAACTATCAAAAATATACTCATTACTCACATTAACATTTTCCCGCCAAAGTGACAAAAGGCACTTTGTGACAATCGTCACTCGCGGGATACTAAACACTTAATTATTTTAATATTAGGAATTTTAACTGTAAGGAGCTTACAGTATAATTAGTCGTAATAACACAAAACTACAAGCCATAAATCAATAAAAAAAACACAAAAAATGTCAAAAAATGACTCACTGCGCGGTCGATGAAATCGCTAGGACAAACTGAACTCACAAAAAAAACGATTGGGACTGAACCACTTTATTTTATTATCCAATAAAATCGCTCGTTTCAAGCTGTTTTCAAATATATGTAACACAAATACTATACTCTATCCTAATCCAATACAAATAGGGTTGCAACTCCGCTAGATTTCCCGACTGAAGATCTTCAGCCGTGGCCTTTACGGGTCGGAGCTCAGACTAAAGATCGCCAGCCGTTGGTAAGCCCCAACATCCCCTAGCATCATATACTGCGCGCCATTATCGCGTTTTCTCTGTCGCTCTTACATGTAACCCGCTACTTGTCTCGTTCGTGTAGGTGACGCAGCGGCAGCAACACAACAGTTGATTTGAGTAAAATTAAATTTATTATATTCCATTTTCAATATCGTAAACAGTACCTAAAAATGAAAAAAAAACACATCCTTCCTGCCTTTCAAAGTAGTCCCAGTGTATGTAGTGCGCTTTCTAAATACACAAGATGGCATTTTTAATTAATTTTTCATATTTCGGAAGTCGCGTGTATGTACGTGTTGCGTCGTTGCCACTCTATTTGAGACTAAGTCGACACAAGCTAATTAGCTTGTGTTTGCTTTGCCACGCAGAGCAGAGTACAACGTATCTACCTCAGTTTATATATAACATCATTGCATACTGCCGAACATATAACCGTCTCCTTTTGTGAAGTTGATTAAAAAAGGAGATACATTCATAGATCAGTAAACAGATTTTTAAAGTTATAATAATAATAATATAATAATATATTCGGGACATTTCCACACCAATCATCTAGCCCCAAACTAGGATACCCTGTGCTATGGGCACTAGATAACGGATAAACATACATAGATAAGAATATTACATCCATGACTCGGAAACAAACATTTCTGCTCATCACACAAATGATTGCACCTTGCAGGATTCGAACCCGCGACTGTACGATTTCCTACCTAGGATCTCTAGCCACTAGACCAACCAGTCGTCACCAGTTTTTAAATTAGAATGAATGTACTATTCGAAAATAGCACATCGGATGATATTTGTTGTGGATTATTCCCGAACTCCCCCCAGATCGTCCCCACCAGTGGAGACTTCGGAAAAAAGCTAAACCCCAGGTGCAATTTTTTACATTCTGATTCAAAATTGGAAATCATATGGTGGTCAAAGAACATACGTAAGTTATCTAAACATATATGTAAACATATAGTTATGTTATGATATGTATTTTTTTACTGATGCTTAACTAACAGACTGGGAGGGTTGTATGTAATAATAGCAGAGTAAATGGAGCTTGTAAAAATGAGGAAACCAGATATCATAATATAATCTATTTGGACCTATAGGCTGTATTTTTAGCATTAAATTCAAATGGCTATCAAATTACATTTGCAGGTTCGGCAGACTATCCTTTTATTATAATAATACAACATAAAAGCTACATATAATAACAATATTTAATAAAACCAAGAATAATATTAAAATAATGATAAACTCAAAAACGTTTCCGTAGTTACAGCGTATATCGGGCGCCCGGGGAAATCGTATCCGTAGTTACAGCGTGAATTTAGCGGATAGAAAGGTTCGAATTTTAAAAACTCTTTCCACGCTAGCGGGTAAAATGCAATTTTGCACTCAGATTTCGAATGACAAACAGAATCTTTCCGAGCTTGTGAGGTGAAAAATATATTTTCCATAGTACAGTGACCGGACTACGTTTTTTTTTCTGTAGTAGTCTGGTTGACCCACGAACCTCTACTATAACTGGACTGCGCAGTGTTTCATAAAAACGAGCCGAATGAGAGGCATCAAAGTTGTACTATATCCCTTTCTAATAGGGCGTCCATGCAATCTATATACTTATAATAAAATTCTGTACATTGAACATATTTCGTATAACATATTTATATATACTGCAGCCAAAACTGTATATTTTTTTCTTTTTTGTCTGTCTGTCTGTATCTTGGCTAGGCATCACGCCGAAACTACTGAATGAATTTAATGAAACTTGGCATGATTTTAGTTCATACTAAGAGGTAGGACATTGGATACTTTTCATTATGGTAAATTAACGGGTCCCCGCAGGATAGGGGTATTTTATTTGAAGTTGGTATTCATGTTTTACGGTTTATAGTTACTTCCGAAGTTCACTACTACTATAAGTATAGATGCCCTTCACTAAGGGCATCTATACTTATAGTAAAGCTGTAAGTACCAAAAAATCTGTAAAAGGAATATCTAAAAAAACTACTGAAATAGAACAAATCATTTTTTTAATTCGTGTCTGTTAGTCTGTTCACGCATTACGTAAAAATTACTAGACCGATTGCGATTGTGATGCGGTTTCATTGTTGGATAGCTTAGGGTTTGACTTCAAAACTGATGTACTTATTATCTCAATCTGATGAGTAGAAGCCGATCAATCGAAAAAAACTTTTTGACGGCTAAAGGAATTATTTTTCTATGTTGGTATATTGGTGTTTTAGGTCTTGGAATAGTAATAGAGTTCTTTTAACCTAGAGAAATGGCCACGCGTGCGAAGCCGTGGGTACAGCTAGTCAATAATAAAAAGCTAGGTTTTTTCCGTAAGAGAAGAATAAAGCCCTATTCTTGCCTATGCTCAAAAAAATGGGCACTTGCCGGCTGTTAATGATAATTTGAGATATTTTTTCATGATTGAGTTAGGTAAGTAGGTACCAGAATATATTGTATTATGATAACCTAGAAGAGTTTATTTTCTAACACATGTTTAAGAAATAAAACTAGAAAGTTAATTTAACAAAATTTATTGTTACAATAACCTATTATATTAACAAAGTTAATTAAAGGGGGTTATAAAAACATTTCAGAGCAACAAATATAGCATCGTGTGTCGTACTTAAATACTTCCTGAGGTAGTTTATAATAAAGCCTTTTATTCCAAACCTAGACAGCAAACTTCAATGTTTTTCTTGACTGATTAGTCTTCATCTTTGTAATGTAGACTACATACTACCGACGACTTCGCGACTATCCTAGGTATTCTTTCACGTCTCAGCTATATTTTTATCCTCAGGTATCATAGGAGCATGAGTAACTACAATCAGTTATGTTCGGATCAGCTTATATTCAATAACTTAAAAAAATGTGAGCCTGTGTCGGGGCGTACGGCCGTATGTTTGTCGTGAAACGTCTACGCCAGGTACAAACTGCGAGCTATACCGAATTGCCCCACCTATCCTTACACATCTCTACCAATCCCCAACTACCCCTACCTAAACCCACCTCTCCCTAACCACCCCCACAAATTCTATCCTCTTACAGACTTACGTTTGACCTCTTCCGTATTCTGGTCTTGTGGTATTATTATTGCAGAGAAAAATTGTTAACAGCTGTCAAACAAAATGAAGATCTCGATGAGATCTATCACTTCTGTAAAGAAACTACAAGTCTAGGATCAATAGTTTCAGAGTTATAGCCCTTTTAAGTTTGACATCTGTCATCCAAAACGAAGATATCGATGAGACTTATCATTTCTGTAAAAAAAACTACTAGTCTAGGATCAATAGTTTCAGAGTTATAGCCCTTTTAAGTTTGACAGCTGTCATCCAAAACGAAGATATCGTTGAGACCTATCATTTCTGGAAAAAAAACTACTAGTCTAGGGGCCCGTTCACATAAACGTTCGAGGACGCACAGATCACCCGCGCGCACACTCGAAATCGATCACGGCGTCGTCCGGGCATTCGCCTGGGTCATCCGAAAAATAGTAGTGGAGGGGAGGAATAGTATGAAACTGACACTTGACAGTTGTCAGTTGTATGTGAACGTCCAAAGTCGTTCACTATCTTCGGATGATCGAGCGATAATCGCACGGATGATTCGAGCGTGTAAGTGAACACAGCCTAGGATCAATAGTTTAAGAATATAGCCTTTTTAAGTTTGACAGCTGTCATCCAAAACGAAGATATCGATGAAATCTATCATTTCAGGGGCGCGTTCACTTACACGTTCGAAGACGCACGGATCATCCGCGCGATCGCTCGAAATCGTTCACGGCGTCGTCGGACGTACGCCTGGGTCATCCGAAAAATAGTAAGGGAGGGGAGGAATAGTATGAAACTGACACTTGACAGTTGTCAGTTCTATGTGGACGTCCAAAGTCGTTCACTAACTCCGGATGATCGAGCGATAATCGCACGGATGATTCGAGCGTGTAAGTGAACACAGCCCAGGGGTGCGTTCACTTACTATGCTCGAGGATGCACAGATCACCCGCGCGATCACTCGAAATCGTTCACGGCGTCGTCGGGCGTCCGCCTGGGTCACCCGAAAAATAGCAGGGGAAGGGAGGAATAGTATAAAACTGACACTTGACAGTTGTCAGTTCTATGTATGTGGAAGTCCAAAGCAAGACTAACTCCGGATGATCGAGCGATATTCGCTCGGGTGATTCGAGCTAGTAAGTGAACGCACCCTAGGATATCAACTATCAAATTTCAAAATATAGATATATACCTGATGGGGATGATGATGAGTTGTTCATAAATATTTGTTCAGTCAGTGTGGATTTGAATGGAAATAAATAAATCCTTTTTTTTTAAACAATAACTTCATAATTAAGTGGTAATTTTTATGGCTAACATTATTACGTTTATATTCTCCATCGACCACATGCGTTGATTTGGTGTAAGAACATACTTATGCAAGTACAATCGACACAGACTTACAACGCCAGAAATACTGGACACCCTATTCCATCGCTATTTTAAAAACTTGTAAAATAGCTCACCTGTTGAAAATTATGCCACAACCACGATACCATTCACTTTTGCAAGTATTTACGCAGCAAAAATACACCACTCTATATAATTTTACTGATAGATTAAGCTAGAAACACGAAAAGTATAATAAACGCCAAGCAGCCATAACAATTTTATTGTTTTCTCAACAGTGTGTCCACAGACAACGACATACTACCTATATGTTTTTAATTTGAATACATACCAATTGTGTATTTAATTTGCAATTTTCTAGGCAAAAATTAATACCATGTAAAATTAAAATCGATTAACTATATTACTGTATTTTCAAAGTAACATATACAAACTACTTCAGCAAAATTAAATGTATTCAAATGTAAGATTTCTCCCAAACACTACCAAAAAGAATTTCACTAAGCTACGGCAACATGCTAGACAAGGATAAACTACTACTTATGCGCTATCTCATCCCGCTTGATTTTCTACTTTGACATGAGAAAAGGAAAAATGTATTTTATGTTGTATGCTACTATAAGTTTGTATGAATGATATATTGGAAGTACGCACACAGAATAAATAATATAGTATACGCGATCCAGTAGCCCGACCACATAACTTGGCTTCAATCGAATTCTCAATATCGCAACCACTAATGCCTTGCGATAGAGTCGAAATAGCTATGAAAAAAGTGATAATCCGATTGTAGCCAAGTTCTGTAATTGGGCCACTGTTTACGAAGTATTACCACAGAATAAATAATAGGTATTACAGTGGCCCAATTCCATAACTTGGCTACAATCGGATTATCACTTTTTTCATAGCAAATTCGACTCTATCGCAAGGCATTAGTGGCTGCGATACTGAGAATTCGATTGAAGCCAAGTTATGGAATCGGGCTGCACATTCATGGTTTGACCCATAGATTAAGTATCAGAATGGATAGAGCTATAAAACGTTGCCGCTCCGCCCGCCCATTCGTTCACGCGTTGCCTTGTTCCTTTGTCTTTTACACGTATCGTCCCCTTGAGTGAATGAGAAAGCTATTGTAAGATTGGCAACCTCGCACTGTCCGTGTGCCTCGTGCCAATTGTTGACCTCCTAGGAGGCCATAACATTGCATCCTGTGTGCATATAAAGTGTAATTCTAGTGAAATATCTTTGCTAAGACTAGACATTCTAGATAAATAATAAAACTATGTCGTAATGTGCTGTGTTTTGTGCATCAAGAACAACAAAAGAGAAGTAAAAGATCCGGAATTATCATTTCAAAGGTATGTCTTTACTGGCTATTATTATCTTAATTATCGAAGTTTCAAAGCAAAAATGTATTTCACATTAAGGATACACAAAATTAACATCATATAATTACCTCGTAGTGATGATTAACTAAGCATTTAAAGCTTTAATCTAAGTTAATTAAATGCATTGTTTTCCGCCTCTAGACTATGATGGTGATGTTCCTACAGCGCTAATACGACTTTGTCGATGTTTGCTAAATCCATATTATGCTTGCTTAATCAATATTATTAAGTGAAACATTGACCGTTTATTCTTCTTTCGCTGAATGGATTTGGATGATATTTTGTAAGAAAGGATGTTGACTGGGGTATATTGGGCACAACTGTACAAGCTTGGCCCACGATTTTAGGAAAGCGGGTGGGGGCAACCGGTAGGGGGAAGAGAGTAGTACCGCCCCTGAGCGTGGGGGGGAAGGATCTCTCTCCTCTCTTAGATATGTTTTTTAATATATATATTTTGCAATATTTTTTTTAAGTTTTACGCTTCTGTTAAGTGCTGTTTTTTTTTAGGTTAGATGGTGGAGGGAGCGAAGCGAACCAAGCAAAAAAACATATCTCAGAGGGTGGGAAGGTCTAGCCTCCTACTCTCACGTTCTTCACACACCCTTTTCCCCGCTCCCTCCTTAAATCGTGGGCCAAGCAAGTACAGTGTACAGTGGTCCCTCAAAGTACCAGGTGTCAAATAAGGAGGTGGAGGGGTGCAATAAGGAGGGATTTATTTTTGTTGAAGTACCTAAGAAATTGTTATATGCCACTGTGTATGCAATATGACTGATACTTTGCCACTTTACTTCGAAGTAACAGAAGTCAGCTTTCCATCAAATGATTGCTTTACGCACTATTTTTAACACACTATTAACCGGGCCGGCCACCATGCCGATTTTTTAATCTTTCAGTGTGCACACAGACGAGAAAACCCTATATCTAAAATCTTAAGCCCTTGTTGCGAATTGCGACATCCAAATTAACGGAATGCGTCATCGGTGGTCATCTATCATAATATGTATGTCGCCACGAACCCCAAAATAATAGGGATCTCTACCGATCGAAATCGTGCAAGTCTCTTTAGAGTTACTCTTACGTATTATTGTAAGTATTCCATGTGGTTTGCCAAGCAAAAGTCAAGTGTAACTTATTGTAGATATTATAGCGTGCTCCTGTCGAGTGTCAGTGTGATAAGTATTTATTAAATATATTTCGTAACAAGTTTACCCGCCCGCGACTTCGTATTCACCAATGCTATTGATGTTTTTTGACAGACTTATTATTTTGTTTCCATGGCAACCACAGACCATTCGTGGCAACCGTTCCTTACTAAGAGTAATCAACATTTTCCAGTTTTCCTGTTGAAACTTACAACTTTCCGAAATAAAAAGTATCCTATGTTTTATTCCAGTGTATAAGCTATCTCCATTCTAAACTTCATCAAAATCCGTCAAGCCAATACCGCGTGAAAGCTCCCCAAACAAACAAACAGACAACGTTTCACTTTTATATATTAGTATGGATTAAACTATATTATGTAATAATTTGCCTTACCATGTCTATAGAATCCAAAAAATAAGAAGTTATCGTATTTTCTTATTTTTGTAATTTCTGTTTAGAATCAGCTGGATTTAGTGCAGTCAAATTAACATGAATCTGTCTGAAAACGTTAAACATTCTTATGACAACAACACTGAAAAACTGCTACTTACGAGTATTATGAAATTATTTTTGCATGTTCTGTAAAGTAAATATTTTTAGCATAAATATTATTTCCTATATTTTCATATTCTGCAGATCACTTCCCTACTCACCCACACTAATGCAGATATGGGAACTCACACCAACATAAAATGGACATGCTACCCAAGCATAAGCTCCATCCATTCTGATACTTAATCTGTGGTTTGACCGGACCACGTATGATCTACAACTACATAGATACTTCTTTATTTTTTTTTTGTGCTGGGTTAGGTTAGAAACTTGAGAACGAACGGAATGAAAAAACGGAAGACCCCGAACAAAATATAGTAACCTACGCGGAAACTAAATAAAAAAAAACGATTAACATTTAATGAATCGATTAATTTAAAATTAATAATCGTTCCAAAAAAAATAATACATCGTTTTTTTATAATCGATTATTTTTTACATCTATTTCTTAATGCTAGGCTCAACGAAACAACGACCACAGAGTACATTATTTGTCAACGACGTAACGTAAGAAAAACTTACAAGCCCTGCGTTCGTGATGATGAGATGACGTTGTGGGGAGTTTCGAAACAAGCCGTCCTCTTTGAACATTTTCAAAACTTTTGACATTTTTGCAACTTTTGACACTACCGATCCTTTCCAAACCGAATGAAAAACGGGTCAAGTGTGTCGGTTGGTGTACGCATTTACAGGGCATTTACGAATTATTTCGTTTTTTCTTAACATACTTGGTTTAGATTCTTTTATTTTGTTTATATTATTATTTGTGTTTGTCCTGTGCTGTCTGGTGAGTGGGTATTTAAAATGAGTGATCCTCCCGACGCCGACCCACCGGATGGGTACATGGTGCTGGGAGATACCCTACTCCCCTTGGAGTCTCGAAAACGTTTGCGTTCTACGAATGGAGAGGATGCAATCCCTAAAAAGACCTCAATAACTCCGGCATCATCAGATCAACATGTTTATGTTGTCCCTGAATATGCTCAGACTAAAGATCTGCGATATGATGAAACTGATTTAGGTCCATATATTGTTCATATCACCAAAATAGTTTCAGACCCTGCTTCTGGCACTACTATGAGACTTTTGAAACTGGCCCAGTTACTATTCTCAAATAAAGTGTATGGAATTGCTTCTGATGGAATTAAATCCACTGGTCGCAATAAGGCATCAATTGAATTCAGAACTGCAAGGGATGCTAATAATTTCTTGGATAGTACATTTTTGTCTTCCAACAATTATGAAACAAAAATTCCGGTGTTTCACCTTCCCCGTATGGATATAATAAAAGGTATACCAATTGAGTGGTCTGAGATGAAATTGATGGAAGAGTGGGTCAATGCACTAGAATGTCCACCTGGAAGTGGTCGTGTAATCAAAGCAAGAAGACTGAATCGTAAAACCTTTGTAGAAAATAAACCTGTGTGGGTTCCTACCCAAACAGCTACAATTACTATCAAGGGCAAGCTTTTGCCAAAAAAAGTGTTCTGCTTCAATGCCGCAATTCCTGTAGAGACATACCAACTACCATCCATTCAATGCATAGCTTGTTGTGGGTTTGGACACATCCAAACACTATGCAGATCCAAGCTCCGTTGCTTTAAATGTGCTCAACCCCACTCTGGCACCACATGCCCAATACCAGAAAAAGAAGCATCATATCTATTCTGCTGGCAACAATTTTGCTACCGACAAGAAATGCCCTGAGCACGGCAGACAAAAATTAGTAAAATCACTCATTTCAGAAGAAAATATCAGCTACAACGAAGCATCTCAACGATTTCCTGCAGTCAGCCGCCGTCTATATGCTGATATAGTCAAAAATAACACAGTTCCTCCTCCCATCCATGCAAATATGCCAACCCGGCCATCAACTCCTACTTCTTACCAAAAAACAGTAATTATTCCTCGTCGCTCCATTCCAACTCCAAACAAAGCATATGACAAAGAGGCTCATGATGCTATAGTTGCCACACCCTCCTCAAGTATGACCAATGGGTGTGCCCTCAACAGTTCTCCCAACGATAATCTTCTAGAACTTATGTCGTACACGTTACTTAACATGATAACCAAATTCAATGACGCTTTACCGAACAACATCCTGCATATACTGCAAAAAATATCGACTCTTGTAAATAACCAACATGGATCAAATCTTACAATGGAATGTGAGGAGTGTCCGATCCAGGACTCCTGACTTCGAAGACTTGGCTTAGACCTGGAGCCACTTTTAGGCTCGCTGGTTATGCCTGTTTTCGGGACGATCGCGACGACGGGTGGAGAGATTGCGCCCTCCTCATTAAAAAGACTAATTCTTACTCTCTTTTACCTCTTCCATCTCACAGCAATAGCTTTAATGCTGTTGCTATGAGAACTTTAAATATTTCATTTCTTTCTATTTATATCCCAAACCCTAGTGCTTCTATCATTGCTGAACTGTCACCAATTTTTTCGGCCCTTCCATCTCCTATTATTATTCTTGGTGATTTTAATTGCCATCATCCAATGTGGGGTTCACTCTCTACTGACTCTTTTTTTTCTACTCTTATTGACCTTGAGGATGACTTTAATCTATGCCTTCTAAATGATGGCTCTCCTACTCGCCAAACTTCTCCTTTACAGAATCCTAATGCTGTAGATCTAACTCTATCTTCTCCCTCCCTGGCTACCCAATTGTTATGGTCAGTTCTTCCAAATTTACATGGAAGTGATCACTTTCCTATACTTATTTCTACTTCTACTCAGTCTTCCAATTCCTCACCTCTTCATCCACTCTTAAAATACAAACTTGCTAATGCTGATTGGGACAATTTTTCCACTTTCTTTTAATTCTAAAATCAGTTCTTTACCTCCTAGTGATGATTACAATTATCTACTTCTTTATACTGAATTTGTTAATAATATTATCGCAACAGCAGATACCACTATTCCTCTAAAACATTCTCGTTCCAAAATCTCCTCTCCTCCTTGGTGGGATTCTGAATGTACATCTGTCATCCGAGAAAGAAATGAAGCTGAAAAATATTTTTATAACAACATTACAATTTAAAATTTTGTTCTTTTTAAAAAGGTTCTAGCAAAATCTAGAAGAGTGTTGTCTAAAAAAAAGAAATCAAGTTGGATTAAATTTTGTGAAAGTCTTACGCTTAGCTCTCCATCTTCTCTTATATGGAAAAAAATTAAAGCATACCGTAGCTCAACAAATAATTCTCAGAATATAAGCTCGAATGACACTTCTTGGTTAGAAGCTTTCATTGATAAATTGGCCCCTCCTTTCGTTCCTTCTGAGGAATACCTAACTGCTGCTTCTCCTGTCAATATTCCTTTTTCACATAGGGATGACCTTTTTTCCTTTGATGAACTCTGTGCCGCCTTAAACCATCTTAAAGATACAGCTCCTGGTCTGGACGGAATACCCTATTCGTTTATATGTCGATCATCTATACTAACAAAGAAATATTTTTTTAGATATTGTCAACAAGTTTTATGAAAAATGTGATTTTCCTGAAATTTGGAAACACCGAGTAATTATTCCAATTTTTAAACCAGGGAGAAATCCCTCAATTCCGACGTCTTATAGACCTATTGCCTTATCGTCGGTTATGTTAAAGATCCTAGAAAATCTCCTTAAAAATAAATTTGAATGGTTGTTAGAACAAAGAGAAATTTTATCTAAATCACAATTTGGTTTTAGGAAAGGTTTTGGCACTATTCATAGCCTTAGTGTGTTCACTACTGATATTCGACTTGCTTTTTCTAGGAATGAACATTTGATTGGTGTATTCCTTGACATTACAGCAGCTTATGACAATGTTCATCTTCCTCTTCTCAGGCAAAAAATGCAACAGCTGAAATTACCAGCGAGGATGACACATGTCATATGCAACCTCCTAATAGGTAGATTCATATCAGTTAGGCTCCAAAATTCTGTTTCTTCTCCAAGATTGGTATGGAAAGGCCTCCCTCAAGGTTCAGTTTTAAGCCCATTACTGTATAATCTATATACGTTTGATCTTCACCAAAGTGTAAACTCTTTTTGTGAGATCTTAGAATACGCAAACGATTTAGCTCTTTATTATTCTTCTAATTCTATTTCTGATTCAGTAACTCGACTTAATGCGGCTCTTTCATATCTTAGTGAATGGCTAACAGATCATAGCTTATCACTAGCTCTAGATAAGAGTAATGTGGTGGTGTTCTCTAGAAAAAAAAATATACCGGATGTTCAAATTTATATAAACGATCATAGTCTTACAGTCAGTAATCAAACTAAATTTCTGGGTTTCATTTTAGATTCTAAATTAACAGGTACTCCACACATAGACTATATAAAAAATTAATTCGAAAGAAACGTGAACATCCTCCGTGCCATGTCTGGTATGTGGTGGGGTTCACACCCTTTTAGTCAAAAAATACTATACAATGCCATCATCAGAAGTCACTTTGATTATGCTGGATTCAATCTAAATGTCTTCGGATCATCACAGGAGCACAAGCACAAGTTGAGTGCGTCGAACCTCCACTAAGACTTCGTCGACAATATCTTGCTGATCGTTTTTTCTATCTAGCCGCTCAGTTCTCTAAACATTCCATCTTGCATAAGCTTTATTCTCTCTCTAACCTAGTTCCTACATCAAATTATTGGCGACATAAAGATCCTCCTTGTCTTTTAAAGTCTTATAATAATCTTTCTAATTGGCCCTCCTCTCTCTCTTCCAATTTCCTATCCACCCTTTTTTTAGTGTTCTGTATGAAAGTCTAGTCTTTAGACCTAACATCCTCCTTCACTTTGGCATTGATAAGGACACTACTGGTGCTAATATCATATTCTATGATAATCTGAACTCTCAATGGCCCAATTGGTTGACTATTTTTACAGATGCATCCAAATTAACAAATAATGGATTGGTTGGTTCGGCTGTATGGATACCTAAATTTAGAATAATATTAAATTTTAAGTGCCCTGCTGGCTCATCTGTTTACACATGTGAGTCAGTAGCTCTTTTAGAAGCAGTTAAATATGTTGAATAAAACTATCATATTTTCCGAGTCTTTAAGTTGGTTACAAGACATTTGCAAATATCCATTCGAGCTAAAGATATGCTTCACTCAAATCTTAAAATTCGAGAAATATTATATAGATGCTACATTTCTGGTATTGAGGTAGCTCTGGCCTGGATCCCAGGACATTGCGGCATTGAAGGTAACGAAACCGCTGATCACTACGCTAAATAAGCTGTAGAAACAGGCCTAGAAACTTACACCAAAGGTTTTTCTCGAGACTTACGTAATCTAGCCAAGAAACATTTAAATGACAATTGGCAAAATATTTGGTCTCATACAAAGACCATTAAAGGTAGACATTTTGTTGATATCCAACCTGATATCCCAGTACGACCATGGTTTTTTAAATTTAAAAAGGCTGATAAACTAGTCACCTCAACTATAATTCACTCTCGTATTGGGCATGTTTGCTCACCAGTTTTTCTTAACAAAATTAGGGTCAGGGACCATTCTCTTTATGAGTGTGGTCTCGATGACGGAACTCTTGATCATATTTTCTTTTGCTGCCCTAAGCTGTCTTTTTCTTTGTATGATGTTCTTGATCCTGATATGCCCCGACCTATAAACTTTAAATGTATTCTTTCATAAATTTAAATGTATTCTTTCTCCCCATTTATTTATGTTTTATGTAAATTATTTAAAAAAATCGTTTATAAAATTAAATTTATGATTTCCTATTTATTTTAAGTAGTTAAATATTTTACCTATAATTCTTCTTTCATAAACTTACTTGTTTATGTCCCGTTTTAATATAGGTATCTAAACCGTCGTTACTCCTGTAAACTGATCAAGCTCCAAATATATCGTACACTGGTCACACTTTGACATTGGCAGAATATCGTCAATCAACGATAATAAGCCACTCTATAAAAACAAGAAGAAGAAGAATGAAAAACGACTCTATGGATGACGAAATAAAGTCGAGTTACCTATGCCAACATGTCATCGAAACATGCAAAACGTACGTTGATTGAAAACTTTCAGAACGCTAATTTCGCCCACAAATGTCCAAAGCGACCGCCAAAACGAACGGCCCAAAGCCAGTGCTGCCATCCGTACGATTTAAATCGTATTTATACGACCTTTTTGCAGCTGATACGACGATCATGCAATCGAAATCGTACGAAAATATACGACCCTTCTAAATCTTTCAATCATCATAACAAAATAGCAAAATAATGAGGTTAATTTTGTTGATATAAAAATGAAAACAACAGTCTTGAACGAGCTAAACTTCTTCTTTGTATTTTTTATGAATGTATTCAATAAATGTTTAAACCCTCTGTCCAACTCGCACTTTAGAAATACGCAAAATGTCCAACCAACGTACTATCCTGCAATTCCTGCAGCCGTATGTTAAGCCAATGCGCTAGTAGCAATCAGATTTTCAAAGCATAAATCATAATTATAGTGATTATAATTAATAGAATACTTGTTATAAAATTGTGATAAGGGTTTGAAGTTATAATAATATTACGTACCTATTTAAATCATTTTTTTATTTTATTGAAATTTCAAAGCGTACGATGTTTTTCTTGAATTTTTAGCAAAATACGATTTTTCCGAGTCTTTGGTACGATCCCTTAAAAAATAAAGTTGGCAATGCTGCCCCAAGCTAGCCGCTATCTCAATACGATCTCAATCAAAAAAACTAATTATAACAAAAACAAAACACAGAAAGGAACAAAATAATCACGTCATACAAGTGTCTTTGTCCCACAGAACATTATTACTCCTCGTATGTGTTAACGAACGTGTTTTTGGTGTTTATTTACATACATTCATTCATGTATTACTTTGATCCAAAGAAATAAACATAATTATATCGCTACTGCGATATCTAGTGCTATAAAGTAACATCAAAATGTTGGACAAAATTATCTATCTCATCATACTTACTGTGGTGACTTATATTCTGAAGCAACTATTTTCTGAAACGCCGAATTTCATTAAATTTAAATCAAAATTCCTGGCCTTTTACATATGGACTTCTCTAACATCTGTGATATTGATGCCCTTTTTTGTTTTCAACCCTAAAAACGTGAAAAATGCTCTGTAAGTATAATAATGTTTGTTTGTGCATTGCCCTATTAATTATTATTATTTTCCTGGATTTTAGTCCTTGTCCACCTGAAGGGAGTGCAATAATTTCATGCGATTTGTTGGTGATCTGTAAAAATAAAGTGTAAAATATAAAATTGTGTGATAGAGAAAATATATCTCTTCTTTTTCCCATAGAGCCCCCAAGGGTACACTCTGACCCATACTAGATCTGAATGATTTAGGCTGCTTTGCAGATGGTCCAGTCCAGACCATCCGCGCCTCGGGCTGCCACACATCAACCTGTATCACATGGATGGAGGTGAACAATTGACCATAGAATAAAAAGCTCAGAATTTTCAGTATCCACACCAATATATAAAAGTGATACATTGTCTGTTTGTTTGGGGAGTTTTAATGTGATAACGGCTGATCCGATTTTGATAAAACTGTGTAAATAGGTACTGTACAATATAGAGACCAACACAGGATACTTTTTATCCTGGTAAATGGAAAGTTTCCACAGGAAAATTGGAAAATGTTGATTACTCGCTGTAAGGAACGGTTGCCATGGAAATGAAATAATAACAAGTCTGTCAAAAAGCATCATGAGCCTTGGTGCTACACTTTTTTCATTGGTTTTTAATGTCCTAGATGAACATAAGACACTTTTTTCTTGATATTGTACTCTGTGAGGACGAAGTTACGGGCGAAAGCTATTCATTTATAAAACTATCTGTACTTGGCCCATGTATCCACACAGTTCCAAGTAACCAAGTTTGACGGTATCTTAAATGATTTAAATTATACCAGAACAATTGAAAATCCTCTAACTCTTTAATCTGTGGTTGATCAGTCACTGCCATGTGAAGTGTTTTGATGTATGGTGGTCCGCAGTGCGGAAGCTCCGCACCGGACCATCCACAGTTCTATGAAACAAGCCTTAGCATTGCTGCTAAAACATAGTGATTATATTCTCTTTGGTTGCTGTGTTAAACAGAGTTGGATGTGTTGTTAAAGGTTGCTGCATAACAAGCATTTGTTAATTAAAACAAATGTGCTCAATTTCAACTGAAACAATTATTTGCTATTGCTTAGCAACAAATATGGTAAGGACCATAATATTTCAATTAAGTGGAAATTTAATGATTTTATGTTATTTTTTAGATTTGCTACTCAAATAGTAAAGCATGTGACGAAAGTGATCAAAGTTAAATGGCATTTAAGGAATGGGAGAATCCTTGCAGAGGACAGAGGAGCAGTTGTTGTATCCAACCATCAGTCTTCTATTGACATACTTGGTAAAAAAGTTTTTACATTATTTTTATGCTAAAATAGGAACGGACAGCTCATCGGATTTAAAGTAAGTTTTAGTCTTCAGGCATGCTTGTCCACAAAGTATGCACATTATTTTAAAAGATTTTATTTAACTTCACTTGAATGTATCTATCTATGTATTTTGTCTGTCCTGGAATCTTGCAATTCAAATTTCGAGCACTTCCCGATTACCTATCCGGCTGAAACTTTCAGTACCTCACAAACTAATGACAAAGCAATAAAATGAAGAAAAAGAAGAAAAAACGTAAAAAGTGAAAATGCAATAAATAAAAAAGTAAAAAAAGGAGAAAAAAACAAAAAAGAGACATTCATCAAAAAAATATATAAATGTTATATTTGTTGTAATTTACTTAATTATTTAAATTATACTTATTTTTCTTCTTATTGTTCCTTATCTGCTCATTGTTCCTAAGCTGTGTCCGCTGATTCGCACGCGTGGTAATTGCGTTAGTTTAAAAGTACTCTATGTGCCATTCCCAAGACTTAAAATACCAATATACCAACATTTGATCGATTTTCCTTCAGCCGTCAAAAAGATTTTTTATCGATTGCTTGGCTTCTACTCATTGGATTAATATACCAAGTACAACAATTTTTACGTCAAACCCTACCAACAGTGAATATCTCATCGCAACCGGTCCAGTAGTTTTTATGTGATGCGCAAACAAACAAACAAACACACACCATTTTTTTTAAATGTTACTTTCTTGTTACAGTAGCTTATATTAAGTTTTTTTTTATTATCTTCTTTGTACAGTCTTTGTCTTACTGATTGCTTTAGTATAAGATATTACAATTTTTCAATTGTCACTCCAGTGATGTCACATCACGTCGTCTTATATTAGGGTTAATTGCCAATTGTGAGCTCTGAGCAATGATTTCATAAGGCAGACAAAATTAGAGAGATCCAAGTCTGTTATTTTAATAATATTCTTACAACTAAAAAGTTTAATTTTTATTTTAAACTATCTGTGCCCGTGGCTTTGCCCGCTTGGTCAATTCATTTAAAAGTATCCTACACATGATATTCCAGAATTAAAAGTACCTTTAAAGTACAATATACTAAATTTCTTCAAAATTCGGTCTGCCGTCAATTAGTTATTTATCGATTCCTCGGCATATAATCATCGGATTAAGATAACGAGTACCCCAGTTTTTAAGTCAAACCCTAAGCTATCCAACAGTGAAAACCGCATCGCAATCTGTTCTGTAGTTTTTACGTGATGCGCGAACAAACATACAGACAGAAAGACACGATTTAAAAACAATTGTTATATTCTTGTTCAGTAGCTTATTTTAAGTAAACTTGACAATTATTTTTCAATTATCTTCTTTGTACAGACTTTTCTGTTCATATTGTTTTATTATATTAGATAGATTAGATATAGATTTTATGAAATTGTGAATGTGTTGGTGTGCACCATGTTGGTGGTCGAATCTATATTTACTATAATATACTAAACTATATATATATATATATGTATATATATATGTATATATCTAAGTACAAAGCGGTAGGTAATTAACAATAAAACCGTACAATGAACAAGCAAAAATTAAAAAAATAATAACCCCCTGACTCCCTCCTGCCCCCCATTATAGCTAAAAAGCTTCTCGATCACATAAGCTTTCAAACATAAAAAACTGCATCAAAATCGGTCCTATCCTTTGGGAGCTACGATCTTCACCCCCTTTCCCCCCACATCACATCATCATCATCAGCCTTTGTCTGTCCACTGCTGGACGTAGGCCTTTCCTAATACACGCCACTGAGCTCGGTCTTCAGCTCTCCTCGTCCATTTTCTTCCGGCCGCTTTTCGCAGATCGTCACTCCACCTGGCCACAGGGAGTCCTACACTACGTTTGCCTAAACGTGGTCTTCTCTCGAGAACTCGTCTACCCCAACGGTTATTGGTTCTTAGGGAAATGTGACCAGCCCACTGCCAGTTTAACTTGCTTATCCATTGAGCTATGTCGGTTACCTTCGTTCACCGTCGGATATCTTCATTACGAATCTTGTCCTTCAGAGAAACACCAGGGAAATATATAGAATCGAGGGGCAGGAGTCGAGGGGGTGGGGGAGGGGAGGGCTGCCCCCTGGTACCCCTCCCCCCGCAGGCGACGCTTAGTTTATGAGATATTTCAGTTTTAAGTTTATAAAAAAATCGGATGTTTGGTTGCCAGCAATGCCAACGGCGCACGCACTTTGGGCTGGGCAATATAATGGCCCAGCCCAAAGTGCGTTGGATTATAGCGGCCCTTTCGAATCCTGATTGGTACAATATATTTTACAGGTATGATCAACATCTGGCATGTGGCGGATAAAATTGCCGCAATAGCCAGAAAGGAGATATTCTACGTGTGGCCGTTCGGACTGGCCGCGTACCTTGCCGGCGTTGTGTTCATCGACAGAAATAACTCGAAGGACGCTTATAAACAACTGAAAATCACGTCGGAAGTCATGATCAAGAACAAGGCGAGTAGCTTTCATTCGTGATCAGAGATTCGCCCACTGCACGACCTTCCGGCTCCTCGCCTCATCCTGTCAGTGCTACGCTAGCCGTTTCATAATAGTTTAAGATTTGTTATAAAAATGCATTTTTAAATGCTTTTATTTTAACTTTACGCTTTTGTATGTTTAGTCAACTTTAGTCCAAATATTTAATTAAAATGAGTTGAAATGTTGACCATGTAGGTACTTAGTCAAAATGTACCTACACGTCATTATCCTTGCATCCCTAAGCAATTTGTCTCCATTGATTTCAATGCAAAATTCCGGACCTATGAGAGACGTGGGTTATCTATTATTATTATCATCATGAGCCACGTCTATAAGTTGTTTTCGAGGGTCATCACAAATCGACTCGCAAGAAGACTTGACGAGTTTCAGCCTCCGGAGCAGGCCGGGTTTCGCGGAGCATTTGGTACCATAGACCATATACACACAGTGAGGCAAATTATACAGAAGAGTATAATCAGCCCCTGTGCCTTGCTTTTGTGGACTATGAAAAGGCCTTGGATTCCGTTGAGACCTGGGCTGTATTGCAGCGATGCCAAGTGGACTGGCGGTATATCGAAGTGCTTAGATGTCTTTATGACGCTGCGACTATGAGTGTTACAGTACAGAACGAGCAGTCTAAACATATCCAGTTGCGCAGGCGAGTGAGACAGGGGGACGTTATATCCCCGAAACTGTTCACCAACGCCTTGGAAGATATGTTTAAGACTGTGGACTGGAAAGTAAGATAAACGGCGAGTACATCTCACACTTACGATTTGCCGATGACATAGTCCTTATGGCGGAATCGGTGCAGGAACTTGAACAAATGCTAAACGGCCTGGCTGATGCTTCCAAACAGATCAGTCTCGGGATGAACTTAGATAAGGCCAAGATCATGTATAACGATCTTATTACCCCAAGACCTGTAGCTGTCAATGGTGAGCGCCTCGAAGTTGTTAATGAATATGTCTATCTCGGGCAAACTTTGCAGTTGGGTAGACACAACTTCGAGAGGAAAGCCAACAGAAGGATTCAGTTGGGCTGGGCAGCGTTCGGGAAACTTCGTCAGGTCTTCTCGTCGTCCATTCCACAGTGCCTGAAGACGAAAGTCTTCAATGCCTACGGAGCCGAGACGTGGACACTCACGGTGGGACTAGTCCACAAGTTTAAGGTCGCTCAGCGAGCTATGGAGAGAGCTATGCTTTGAGTTTCTCTGAAAGATAGGATCCTGAACGAGGAAATCCGACGGAGAACCAAAGTAACCGACATAGCTCAGAGGATTAGCAGGCTGAAGTTGCAGTGGGCTGGTCACATTTTTCGAAGAACGGACAACCGCTGGGGTACACGGGTTCTTGAGTGGAGGCCACGGCTTGGCAAACGTGTGTAGGACGCCCACCGGCCAGGTGGAGTGACGACCTGCGAAAGGCGGCCGGCAAAAACTGGATGAGAAGAACCGAAGACCGGGCTCTGTGGCGTTCATTGGGAGAGGCCTATGTCCAGCAGTGGACGGATACAGGCTGATGATGATGATTATCTTCATGTTGGGTACGCTGCCAACTGGTAGTGGGTTATAAATTGGGCTACTTGTGTGCCAGTAATGGTTTAGAGTTTGTCAGAACTTTTTATGCAGTAAGTACTAGCTTTCCCGCCCGTGACTTCATCCGCGCGGACTACAGTTTATCGCGAAACAAGCATTCTATGTTCTTCTATGATATTAAAAATTAATGCAAAAGTAGAGCACTAACGCTCTTGATGTGTTTTGCCAGATTTGTTATTAATTCGTTTCCATGGCAACCGTTCCTTATAGTTAGTAATCAACATTTTCCTTGCTTTCAACTTACATTTTTCCGGGATAATAAGTATCCTATGTTTTATTCCAGGGTATAAGCTATCTCTATTCCAAATTTCATGAAACTCCGTCCAGTCGTTATCGCGTTAAACCTCCCCAAACAAACAAACAGACAACGTTTCACTTTTATATTTTGGTATGGATAGTTGTCTGTATTTAAAGACACCAGTTGATGATAGTTTAGATATTTCTAACTCTACTTATATTCTGCTTCCAGGTTGTCTTTTTAGTCTCCCAAATATAACATGTATTCAAGCGACATCTACATTTAAAAAGTTAATATTTTTTGTGATACGTTCAATTTCAGACGAAAATCTGGTTGTTTCCCGAAGGAACCAGAAACAAAGACCCCAAAAAGCTGCTGCCGTTTAAGAAGGGCGCGTTCAACATCGCCGTGGCGGCGCAGGTGCCGATCATTCCAGTCGTGTTCTCGCCTTACTACTTCATTGATTTCAACACGTACATGTTCAACCCAGGTACAGACCCATTTAATTATTGACTTGCAAAAGAGGGAGATACTCATTTCGACTGTACTTTTGTAACCGACTTCAAAAAGGAAAAAAAGGAGGTGGGGGATATCGCACGGCCGGCCGTCTAAGAGGTTGATTTGTTTGTATGTAATATTTTCAAAAATGCGTAATATTTATTATTGTAAGTCTATATGAGTATCTGAAGAAATATACCAAATTTCGCGAATGTATGTTTGTCTGCGTATTTCTCGGAAAGTACAAGTCCAATTTCAATAATATTTTTTGTAATAGTTTCAATATCTTTCAACTTTGGGAATAGTTTAAGTTTCATCAAAATCGGTTTAGTAATTTAAAAGATATAGACTATTAACTATTTCCAGTATGGCTTTCTTCTTAGCGAAAGAAATTGAGTACCTACTTTCAAAAAAACCTAGACTAAGAGAGCGATTTTCGGGTATCCTTAATCTACAATTTTGTATAGGAAACCAAATTTTTCTACAATTTAGAGCTCAACTTGAACTCTGGTCCATTACTTGTGGATACAGCCAGACAAAGAGGAGCAAATTTTTTCAAAAAAAAAATAAAAAAATATCGGTTTGTTTCTTTCCAAGATAAGTACTGGCTAAACTATTTTAATAAAAAAGTCATGAGAGAGGAATTTGTAGAGAAATTAATTAGCTTCAATTTCATTCAATTAGCTTAAAACACCTCATAGTTTCCTCAAAAACTAAAAGTAAAGATAAGTCCCGAAAACGCTTCCCTAAAGTAGTTTTTTCGAAAATAAAAAGGAACAAATGCCAGAATTTCAAGCACCACAGTACCCCCACACACAGTTGTTTGAACCCCCCCCCCCCCCCCCCCCCCCCCCGCCTACGGCCTTGATCACTACGTAATCAATGATTTGGTAGAAGTTTGTTCAAAAGCTAAATGCTATGCTAATAGTTATGCAGATTTAAATACTTCTTATTTTTTTATATAACACAAAATATTTCCAAAAATTACGCTTGGAATTCAGTTTAAGAGTCTTCTGGAGCGTTGACATTTAAATGTATACCTCGAGAATTCACGAAAATATAGGTACAGCTAGGTTTTAAAATGCTATGGATAAGTAAATAAATACCGTCCCCGCTCTGTCTTGTATCCGGAACTAAAAATTTTACATAATTATGTAAAGCTTGACTTATTAATTAGTAGTGAAATATATGTAAATTATTTAGAGCCACTTACATTTTATACGCTTTATATTAGCTTCACTTGTATGTTTGTACGTTTGTAACCGACTCCTTTGGACGCTATTTTGACCCACTTTAAACGGTCAGATTTCATTCAAATTTTGCACACCTGTCAAAGACCGATGACAATGCAATAATTCGACAAAAAAAACTAAAAAGTAGAAAATAAATTATAGTTTAAAAAAACAAATCATTTAAAAATAAATCTTTTTTTTTTAAAAAAGCCCCACGCTCTTTTTTTAAATAAATCATTTTTTTCTTATTTACACTATTAAAATTTATTTTCTATTTTTTAGTTTGGTTTTCTATATAAAGCGTGTTTTTTAGTTTTTTTAAACTATTATTTATTTATAAGATGCTTCATCAATGTTCAATCTACGCGATCTGTAATAATAATAATAGTGTATTCTGAAATTCACCATAATAAAACTATTGCTAACAAAAGGGAATCTGAAAGAAATGAACTCATTCAGTAGTTATACAATAATCTTTTTATCGCTTTTAGCGATAAAACCGCCCATTGTACATGTTTTTAATGTTTTTTGTGTTTTTTTTTTTATAACAGCCGGTTTTATCGAGCCGAGACATAGACACTAACAGTGGGACTTGTCCACAAATTTAAAGTCGCTCAGCGAGCTATGGAGAGAGCTATGCTCGGGGTTTTTCTGAAGGATAAAATCTGAAACGAGGTAGTCCGCCAGAGAACCAAAGTTACCGACATAGCTCAAAGGATTAGCAAGCTGAAGTGGCAATGGGCTGGTCACATTTCTCAAAGGACGGAACAACCGCTGGGGTAGATGTGTCTTCGAGTGGAGACCGCGTCTTGGCAAACGTAGTGCAGGACGCCCACCGGCCAGGTGGAGTGATGACCTGTGAAAGGCGGCCGGCAGAAACTGTATAAGAGGAGCCGAAGATCGGGCTCTGTGGCGTTCATTGGGAGAGGCCTATGTCCAGTTGTGGACAATTTATCCAGACAGTCCAGCATGTATTTTCTATCTATTGCGTGCTTTTCCAATTTATTGTTCTAGGTAGAACAATAAATTGGAAAAGCACGTCCATCGTATAAAGGGCATCACAGACGACTAAGATACGATAATATTTGATGTTACGATATCTGCATATAAAATATTATAGCATCTTAGGGAACACACAACACACGGCTGAGATACGATAATATATTGAAATTATTCATTCGCTCGCTGGCCATCCTAGGTGCCACACGTATTTCTTCACCGCTTTTATATACAGGCTGATAAAATATGAGTAATACAGTTTCACTATTAGATTTATTAGATAGCTCATCAGACAACGATTCTGATTTTGAATTTGATATGCAAATTGCATTAGCGCACTGTAAAAGGCGATCAATTTGGATAGAAAATCACATTAAATTTAGAAAAAGCCGCGGTGAATTTAATCTTTACGCAGATCTTTCTACAAAAAAAAACAAACTTATTTTAAGAAGTCGAAGGAAAGTTTTCTTGAAATTCATAATTTACTTATGTTCCTGGAATAACACATAGGTAACTTTTAACCTAGAGAAAAGCCATGGGCACAGCCAATTAAACCAATAAAAAGCACTAATTAAAAATGTATATAACCCCCGACTTCCCACCACCCATTATAGCTATGAATCATCTTGTTTACCCCAGCTTTCAAACATAAAAAACTACAGCTAAATCGGTCCATTTGTTGGGAAGCTACAATTTTCACCCCCCTTTTCTTTCTCACCTCCCCCCTCCCTCTCCCCATATGTCTAAGAAACATCTCGATAATATCAGCTTTCGAACAGAAAAAAAACGCATCAAAATCGGTCCATTCGTTTGGGAGCTACGATGCCACACAAACCCAAACACGCACACACACACACACACACACACACACACACACACACACACACACACAGATACACACCCTAAACTTATAATACCAGTCTCTTTGTTAAGGGGTTAAAAAAAAAGTCACGAAAACAAAACAGAGCAACCTGTAGAGCATTTACGATATATTTTGTATCAGAAGATAGTATATTAATATATATTTTGTATCTGTTACGATATATTTCGTATCTTAAGATGACATCTTTTAATGAATTCCATATCGCTCGATATCTTAAGATACTGTAAGATGCAAATATATATTATCTTCGCCGTTTGTGATGGTTCATATAAATTGTATAGCGAGCGATATTTTATCTTAAGATAAAATATTATCGTAACTTAGCCGTCTGTGACGCGTTTAATATTGTACACTATTGCCACAGAATAAATAATAGTACTTTGTACTATTACCACATAATAAATAATAGTACCACGTACTATTATGGAGCCGCATTATGCATAATTATTATTGCACAACTGATTGCAATTTGTTCCATATTGAATTGTAGGTCACGTCATCATCCAGTGCTTGGAGCCAGTGCCGACTGCTGGCCTCACTATGGACGACGTGCCTAAACTGATCGCGAAGGTCCGAGACACCATGGAGTCCGCGTACAAGGAACTCTCCAAAGAAGTCCTGGCTACACTACCCGCAAACTATCCGCTTTCTAACGTGCATTGAAAACATCATGATGGTGCAACTTATACAATGTGTAAATATGACTCGACGTTAGTTGAACCACGTGTATCTATGAACAAGTTTCATACATGCTTAAAATTAGTATTTTTATTAAGAGTTTATGTAACTTCCATTGCTTTCTCGCTCGTCCATTTCAATATTTTAAAGATATAAATGACTGGATGTACTAAAGTGGAACTTGAATGTGCTCTTAACATTCCTTACAATAGAATTCAGCACCGGGTTGTGCTCAAATTGACTATAGTTTTTTTGAAGGCAAAACCCGTCGTACTGTCGTGATAGTTAAATGCCATATATTTTTACAGTGACTAGTGTTTTCGCAGATTTGAATAGCTAGATGGATATGCGATACATGTAAATTTATTAAAAATGGATGCGTACAAGATGGAGGGACTACTTAGACTGTCCGACTTCTATGAAACGCACTGTTCTGTTTTAGATTATTGTCGGTCGATTATATCAGGAAACGACTGGTTAATTAATTTTATTGCCAGTGACTGTAAATTGAAATCGGAGCTGGTTTTCTATTGCATTAAATTTTCTTCCTTCCTCCAATTCATAAATATCACACTTATGTATAATATTGTATGCATCACTATTATGAAGTCATTTAGATTTGCAGAACATTATTTATTACTAAATAACATTATATGTTATCCTTTCAGCGTAACGTCGTTTTATCTACAGTATTATTTTTAATGAAGGTATTTTTTTAATCGAAACCACCGTTTTTAGTTCGTATAATATTTGTAGTTGTTTGACTACCAAAATGTTTTAGTCACTGCAAACTATGATGTCCTGTACTATTTTAAATAGAGCATCAAAATTGGGCAGATGACGCAGCCAACAGCAAGCTGTCGGTGTAGTGCGGATGTACTGTAGCCATTAGATTAGCAAAAAAAAGTTATTTTTTGACAAACGGCATTCCAAATATTTGTTTATGTTTTGCATTAATTTGGTTTGTGATAGTTTTGGCTAGTATTGCATATTATGACGAATGTTTCCTATTATTTTGTGAAAAAAATATCTTACCTTGTTGCCGTATTACTAGATTTAGTTTAATGCATTAAGGCCATTTTGAGGCTTAGTTTTAATCGATTTAGTTTAATGCATTAAGGCTATTTTGAGGCTTAGTTTTAATCATAAATAACCACGCATTTTTTCTGCGTTTTAAACAATTTCTTTATTTTTATTTGATAGTAAAAACTAAAATTTGGGAGGCGCATATAATCTAAGATGAAATACGATTGCGAAAACTTATTTCATAACTTATAAGGGCATCACAGACGATTAAGATACTATAATATTTGATGTTACGATATCTGCATATAAAATATTATAGCATCTTAGGGTTACACACGGTAAATATACGATAATATATTGAAATTATTCATTCGCTCGCAGGCCGTCCTAGGTGCCGCACGTATTTCTTCACCGCTTTCTATATACAGGATGATAAAGTATGAGTAATACGGTTTCACTATTAGATAGCTAAATAGGTCCATTTGTTTGGAAGCTACGATTTTCACCCCCTTTTCTTTCTCACCTCCCCCGTCCCCCTCTCCCCATATATCTAAGAACCATCTCGATCATATCAGCTTTCGAACAGAAAAAAACACATCAAAATCGGTCCATTCGTTTGGGAGCTACGATGCCACACACACACACACACACCCCCCTCACACACGCCCTAACACACAAACTCTCACATACACACACAGTGATACACACCCTAAACTTATAACACCCGTCTCTTTGTTCAGGGGTTAAAAAAACCGTCACGAATACAAAACAGAGCAACCTGTAGAGCATATTACGATATATTTTGTATCTTAAGTTAGTATATTAATATATATTTTGTATCTTTTATGATATATTTCGTATCTTATGATGACATCTTTTCAAAAATTCCATATCGCTCGATATCTTAAGATACTGTAAGATGCAAATATATATTGTCTTCACCGTTTGTGATGGTTCATATAAATTGTATAGCGAGCGATATTTTATCTTAAGATTAAATATTATCGTATCTTAGTCGTCTGTGACGCGCTTTACAGGGTTTCTCACCGTCGATGAAACAAAAAAGGAGTCGAGCTAGAACACCGACAGGGCTATTTATCTCCCACGTACGTTCAGTTATTTTGGATAGTTAAGGAATTACGGGATGTTTTAGTTGTTTTAGCATCAAATTTAATCAAAAAATTGAAAATTGATATCAAATCAACAACCAACGTTGTGTTTTTTTTTGCAGGTTATCTATTCAGATAAACAGGTTATTTATTCAGATTATAAGTGGCCCATTGAATAATGGGCCACTTATAATACATTAATAACACATTGTTACAGTTGTAAAAAATAAACTTACAATTTGGAATTTCACTTATAAAATTTCGAACTTTCCACCTTTGAAGTAAGTTTTGGCTGTGTTGCCATAAGTTTAGTTAGACCAATCATGTGTATGGGGGATTGCCAGTTAAATTAAAAAGATTATATAACGAAAAAAAACAGTTCTTAGCCCTGCAAACTAAAGCGATTCTATTTTTCAATTAAATTTTAAATATTTATTTTGCCTTAAAATTTAAAAATTATGACAAACTAAATATAAAATCACAAAGTTAGTGCTGTAAACTTGGCAAAATTCTAAATTCGTACGAAAATGTGGAGCTACAATAAAAAACAAACTCATAAACTATCCAAAATCACTGAACATACATGGAGTTAAATCGATAATCCTTGTGGAGATGTAGCTCGTCCCTTTTTTGAAGTATATGTGTCTAGACTTCCTGTTCAGTTAAATAAACACATATGAGATAGTCGATATTATCATTGACCTCGCTAGAGGTCCTAATCGATTTCCGTAATAATCCGATATTCCACGGTTTGCAATCTCGTGTAATCTGTGCAAACAGATTAAACGAGGTTGCGAACTGTGGACTCCCTGCGTGCATTGTTTTCGTAATTGAACCGTGATTTGCTGCAACCACTTGTTTAGATTCCAAGTCACGCGTTTCGTTCTCATTTTCTTTGTTAAGTTGGTATGGTGCAGAATACATGATGATACTGATAATGCAATTGTATGCTTATCACGCGATGGAAGACCTACTTAACGTAACGTGACTAAGAATTGAAATGGTGTAATGGAACAAACATTGAGTTTTGTGAACTTTTTTGAAGAAACAGAAATATTGCTATGAGGCTAGCTTTCTTGATGCTAAAATGCTAATTTGATATGAAGACCCAATATTTTCTTTCAGAACATGATATCTGTTAGCGATAGTTTAAAAAGTACTATTTTTGTGAGTCGTTCTTGGACATGTTATATAATTATTTCTTTCTTTCTTGTTTTCAAGGTTAATTAAAGCAGTGAAAGTGAAGTTATAACTTTTTCAGTGTACTCAACGTGTCTAAAGCATGGCCACGATAGACAAATAAACAGATAGCGTAGTCGGTCTCGCACATATTGTGGGAGAGCGACAGCAATACACATGCGCGAGCGAGTGAGACACGTAGTGAGGGGTCATTGTACGGATTTATCTCTATATCGTGGCACTGCTTTACATAAATTTTATTTGTATCAATTTTGGTATGTAATTAATCTTTTACAAAACTTGTATACCTACACAATGTACTATTTAATGTTGTAGAAAATGTTTATCTAAGTGTCTATTTGTGATATTCTATGAATTTTGATATTGTTCGGCATTTATCCTCCAAAGAATTAATGGAACGTCTATAAGTATAAGGAATTTCGATATGTTTGACTAAATTTGTAAATATTTTAATACTGTATTTTGTGACGTCGGACATAATATCTTAATTGTATTAATTATCTTAATGTTTTTACTTTTATTTCTTTGATTGGACAATTACTATTCAAATTTAATAGAAAGTAAGCTCATATTGTCTTTGGCACAATTAGTTAAATGTGGTGCGCATTTATACGTGCTTATACAGGGTGGAAAGAAACAAGGGAAATATTGTGATGTAATGAAACTAGGTACAGATCCGATTCCTAAAATTATTGCAATACGTATAAAATAGTACCGTGACATACCTAATGACTGACAGATAACGCACAGCATAAACCAGTGGACCTAGAGATTTGAAATTTGGATGAAATATTTCCTAGGTAAACTAAGTTTTTTTTTAAATTTCCTGTTATACAAGTTTCCCCGGAAAAATGGAAACTTTACGTGGAAAAAATACGGGTGGAGCTGTAGAGCAGAGCAGTTAGACTGCAATAATTACCATTGAATTTACAAGTAAGTTAGATTTCATGATATACCTTAAATTTTCAATGCAATGTTTATTAGAGAGATTAGATCCTTATGATGGACCCTACGGATTTGTACATAAAATAACATGTTATTTTTACGCAGAAATTGAGACAAAATTTAAAAAAGTGTATATTTTTTAAATAATAATATGTTTCCTTTGAATTTTGCTAACATCAATATTTAGGGTACTTTGCTTGCGTCATTTTGTTCCTTTCCACGCTGTATAACCAAAAACCCTACAAAATGTAACTTTTAAACCTTTCATATTGGATTAAGAATGCATTATCCGATCTTAACTTGTATTTAGGCAATTTTATCTAATATGTAGGTACTTAAAGAATATTATCGTTATGACATACGAAGTACGCACTGATACGATGATACTAGTGATAAGATAGTTATATTTCATCACATTATGTATGCAATAAAAAAATACATTTTGTTAGTTATAATCTCTTAGTAATGAATTACCTGAGGTTATCTAAATACTTGGTGCGCCCCGCAGCTTCGTCCGCGTTCAAACTTTGCCACACATCTATGAGAGAAAAAAATGTATCCCTCATTGCTCCCCTAGGGTCACTTTGACACCTGTCACTTTGACACCTGTCACTTAGACATCCAAGGGACAATTCCCATATAAAATTAACGATTTGATTAATTCGCTAAGTATTTTTTTCCTAAATTGGGATGAAAAGTAACCCTTTGTTCTTTTCTGTATCCGCAAACTTTCATGATGATCGGTTCAGTATTTTAGGCGTGAAAGCGTAACAAACAAACGCACTTTTGCATTTATAATATTAATAGGATTAATTGATTTTGTGAGCTTTTATAAAATGTTATTATTTAATTATTAGTGGCTAATTAACATTATCTCTCTCCACTATACCATTAATAGTAGACAAAAAACTACACACTTGTGCCATAGTGGCTTTAAATTGTTAAGAGTCGCCTAACTGCAAACTCTGAAACAAACTGAATTTGAAGTTAAGCGACATTCCTTATCAATAGATAAGGAAACAAAAATATAGGAATGTGTTTTTTATGTCGAGTATGAATTAAATGTTTATTCTGGCATAAAACTTTATATTTTCGACTTAATGTGCCATTGAAGTATTTAACGTGATATATATTTTTATTTTTAATCCATAAGATTTATGAATATTTGAATTTTTATTTCATTCTATCCAAATTTTCAATTTGTTATTTTAAATGATTAGTAATTATTTAACACGGAACACTTACACTACAGAATATTTATTTCCTTTTATTTTGATGTTAAATTAAACTGAATCTAGCTGCCGCACTCATAATCGACAATTAACGCTAATCGAGCATTAAATCGCTTGTTTAGTATGGATTTTGACCAATTTAATGCTTTATTAGCGGATTATGAGTGTGGCTGTAAGAGCTCTATACGAAATGTAATTGAAATATTCCTGTTCTCATGTGGCTTGTCGTTTTTTATGCCTATGTTGGAGAAGTGTTGAATCAGTGTATTTCTACTTACGTTAATTTTAATCTAAATAAATACTCTGTAGTGTGATAATTAATAACATACTTACTTCAAGTATTGCTATGGCTGAACTTTATTTTTAAGTTATCGAATATTATTAAAATTAAAAATAAGTCACTTAGTATGTACCTACTTTAAGTATCTATTGTGCTGAATACTAGTGTAATAACATAAATAATCGAATACTTAATATTCTATTAGTAAACATTCTAAACGTTAAAGAGCATTTAACAGTACTACGTGTCTAATGTCTAAGTATTGAATGTACTATTTTTGTACGGTTTTTCATGTATTTAGCTCGAAACTTTTCGATAACGTTTTATCAATAATAATATTCCTAGGCAAAATACGGTGTATACCATCAATGTGATTGATGAGAAACCAAAGATTTTTTTTAAATAGTGATTTCTCTTAAAATAAAATTATTTGTCGTAGAAAACGTAATCACGCGAAATTCTGTGCCTATTCAGCGAAATTGTGTCGACAAGTTTTGTATTTTAATGATAATTGATAAAATAAATAATAGGAAAAAAACAAATAAAAATGTCATAAGTTCTTGTTACCCATTTGGCTAGCATGCACTGTAATATTATTTTAAGTACCTATCCATACCAATATATAAAAGTGAAACGTTGTCTGTTTGTATGTTTGGGAAGCTTTCACGCGATAACGGCTGGACGGATTTTGATGAAATTTAGAACGGAGACAGCTTATACCCTAGAATAAAACATAGGATACATTTTATCCCGGAAAATTTAAAGTTTCCGCGGGAAAACTGGAGAATGTTGATTACTCACACTAAGTAACGGTTGCCATCAAATAATGGTCTGTGGTTGCCATGGAAACGAAATAACAAGTCTGTCAAAAAACATCAAGAGCATAAACCATAACAGGTACATAAACCATACATAGACATATATATTTACTTCGTAATTCTATGTATAGGTACCTACTTTTGCATTGGTTTTTAATATCCTAGAAGAAAATAGGATGCTATTTTTTCGCAATAAACAGTAGCCCGTGAAGTCGCGGGCGGAAAAACTAGTGATTGATAAAATCTTTAAAATAATAGAGCTCAATATCGAATAAAATTGACTTACATTCCTTTTACCAATTTGGCTAGCATGCACTTTGATATAATTTTAAAGATGATTGACAAAATCTATAAAATAATAGTGCTCAAAAATAGGAAATAAAAATGACTTAAGTATACATTATAATTACCTATTTGACTTAAATACACTATAATATAATTTTAATGATGATTGATAAAGTCGATAATAGTGCTCAAAAATCGAATAAAAATGAGTAGCCATTGAATAATTGGGGGGAAGCCGCCACCTTGGATTAAACATTAGTTTACTCAAAATCCATTTTAAGTCAAAACTGTCAAAGGCAAAGTAAGTACTAATTTGTTACAGCGGCGAAAAGATTTTACCAAAAAACCCTCTTACTAGGTATTTTCCTCACATTACTTCTCGCATCATCCATCAAAGAAAAAATAGCGGTTTTTTTATTTCTAAATTATTTTTATCTTTCGAAGTCAGTGTTTGTTGTAGAATCAACACTTTGGGAGTTTGAGGAAAATACCTAGTATATGGAGTTTTTTGGTAAAATCTTTTCGGCGCTGTAACTAATTAGAAACATACTTACAAAAAAAGTGTTTCTACATAAATGTAAATAATTTTACCCTCATTAACTTTTCCTTTGACATTTATTAAGTTTGCCGAAACAACTTGGTTGCATTAAAAATAAATAAAACGGCTAAAAACTCACGAAATAGAGTGTGTGTTTCGTGAGTTTTTAGCCGTTTTGTTTTTATATTTAATATGAATGTCGCATTTTTTCATTCCAAATTTTAAGTATTAAATTTAATATTTTGCTAGCGTGCACTGTCGATAAAATGTGCTCAAGTATCTATAATTATCAACTAGCATCGATATCTTAGTATTTTCCGAACCAAGGCATGAGGTAAGTTTCACAAAAATAGATACAATAACTTATTCATCAAGAATAGTTTGTTGACCAAATGCGTGGACTTTGTCCAAAAATTTGGACTTGGGTCCAAGACCAAATGCGTTGTAAACTGCGCACTATATTACCATTGGAATCGTGAGTCATAGAGACAAGCTAGTTATTAGCTACAAACTGTATTCGTCGAAAGAATGGTTAGTTTTATCATAATACTAGCTTTCCCGCCCGCGACTTCGTCCGCGCTGACTACAGTTTATCGCGAAAAAAGCATCCTATGTTCTTCTAGGATATTAAAAACCAATGCAAAAGTTGGTATAGCACTAATGCTCGTGAAGTTTTTTGACAGACTTGTTATTTCGTTTCCATGGCAACCGTTCCTCAAAGCGAGTAATCTTCATTTTCCGGTTTTCCCGTGAAAACTTTCAATTTTCCGGGATAAAAAGTATCCTATGTTTTATTCTAGGGTATAAGCTATCTCCATTCCAAAGTTTATCAAAATCCGTCCAGCCGTTATCGCGTGAAAGCTCCGCAAACAAACAGACGTTTTACTTTTATATATTGGTATGGATAACACGGAATCAAACTCTGTTCCTTATACAGTAAGTGCGTCACTGTAATATCACTTGACATATTGGGGTCAGCGAGTCAAGAGTGCATGTTAGTAAACACATAAGTTACTGTCGACCTTGGTATGTACAATGGCGAGTTTATTGACGACAATACGACAGTATTTGAAGCATTTTGAGCGAGCGACCATATATTAACATATCACAATTTGCGTATTGTCTTCGTATGACCCGACCTTCCCATGTACCAACCTTTGTACTCCATAATATATATATATTCCTAATATATTACCTATATGGTGCATCCTAGTATGTTATATGTTTTTTAAAGTCTTTCTGATTAAAAATTTATAAAAAGGGCTAAAAACTTACGAAAAAGAAGATCGGAAATATTCCATCTTCATCATCCTTCATCAGTTCTGATTACATTAAAAACCAGGCAAGATTTGTTTAGCAACTTTTTTTACGGCGATGTGTGCTCCTTATTTGACGATTCGTCCTCACGAATATTTAAAAGTAAACCTTTGAAAACATTTTGTTGTGTGTAATGAATGTTCACAAAAAACTTTATCCGGATGTGGTCACTGAAACACGATTAAATAATTTTGGCTCTATAGAAAAAAAACGTAAATTTTCCTAAAAAACATCCGTTTTGACGTTCCCTTCGATGGAGTAAAACAACTTCATTCGGTTTCTATCTGAGATATTTTTACAAAAAAAAAGTATGTAATCCAAGTAAAGGCACTTTTGAAAAATGCGTTTTTTTTTTAACTTTTATTAAAATAAAGAAAATATTAACTAAAATCTGCTCCCGATGCATCACCTCTTCTGCTTTACCTGAACCTTGACGAGCAGGACAAAAATTTTGGAGCGCATAGCGCCTTACATTGTACAATATGTTTTCATAGAAATTGATCAATTCAAACGAAGACGAAAAAAAAAGAAGTGTTCTCTGAAAGTGCGCGATGAAACAAGCAGGGCCCTGATTCTGTAAGCTATTGAACCGCGATAACGCAAGTCGAATGCTTGAATTTTTTGAGAAATTTTCTTATTTACCACTTAAAAGTGCTGGAAGCGAAAATTTTGCTAAAATTTTCGGTTTTTTTTAATTAATTTTTTATTTTTTGAATATTTCTAAAAAAAAAACACTTCTAGCACTTTTAAGTGGTAAATAAGAAAATTTCTCAAAAAAATTCAAGCGATCGAATTGCGTTATCGCGGTTCAATAGCTTAGAGAATCGGGGCCCTGGTCTTTCGCCTGATAGTAAGTGCAACGTCTCCTTGTATTTGTTTGTCCTTTTTGTATTTTCAAAAAGTTGCTAAACAAAAGTAGATAAGTTAACGGTAAGGCGCATAGTTACAATTTGATAATATTTTATGTGTAAAGAATAAATTCTTTTACTGTTTATAAAAAGCTTCCGTCTTGTTTGTGTAAAGCTTCACAGCAGTCCTCATTAAACTTACTGTAATTTTAGTTTGATTTACAATATGCTCAGTCTAGTAGAATAAAAAGGGACATCCAGAAACTTTCTATATTTTCATATGTGAAGACTTTTTTTGAATAAAAGAGAAGTCTGGGCGAATTTGGATTTCATTGAAAAACCTTTAATTTTCTTATGTTTATTGTAAAATAAATACATTCATCAACGTGGGCCCATTATTATGTTACAGTTTACATCTAAATTGTAAGCCAATCAGTCATACATTATGTTTGTTTATCACAGCTCTAGTCACGAAGGGTTGCATTCTGACGAATGGGAATACCTGGAATTAAAACAAGAAGCTTTTCTATCTGAACCTGAAGATAAACGGGCTGCATATATATATATATATATATATATATAGATACTAGGGCATAATGCCTTAGGCGCTTACTCAAAACTACAAAATAATGCATATTTCATTTGAATTTTTAAAGAACAACTATGGCTCAATAAGTGATAGGCTTAATTTAACCTACACATAAAACTCCCAGAGAAAAAACGTAACAGTAAAAATCGTAGGCTAGAAGGTTTAAAAAAAGACGGAAATCCACACCACCAAATCATAAGTGAAGCACCCTAGAAATGCCGATCCGCTCGTATGCACAAGCCTCGCGCACACCATGTTATGCCGGTCGGGCGCCACATCGCAGCAAGGTCTCGACCTTGTTAGACACCATACATTATCAACTCAGGCACACATACGCATTTACTTGTCTTTTACTTGACTTGTCTTTTTAAACCTTGACCGTAGGCATACAAATCCATTCATTGGGGATTAGCGCAGCCATACAGTAAGACGCGAAGACTTTTATTCAATGTACTAACGAATTTGTTGATAGATGCAATATGCCACAACTGGGTACGTTGACGGCGCGGGGGAGGACCCCATATTTTGAGCCACTTTATTGTTATAATAATACTAAGGTAAATTATGTTATATAGATAAAATGTCTATGTTGCCTAAGGTGATTATGATCAAAAATGTTTGAAAAAATACGGATTCAAACAAACGTGTGAAGCATAGCTATATGGCGGCTGCGTATTAGTGCGTGAGTGGAAAATTTGTGTTTATTTTAGTATATTCGTAATTTTATCACGAAAGATTGCATTGTATTTTTAGTGAGAACATAGCAGAGTTAACGCGACTAACAAGGACGAGATCATGCGGCGATGTTGCGGCCGATCGCCATAACATGGTGTAAAAGTGTGCGCGAGGCTTGTGCGTACGAGCGGATCGGCATACCTTGGGAGTTTCACTTTCGATTGGGCGGTGTGGAATCCGTATTTTTTAAACATTCTTGATTATGATATGGATATAGACTTACCCAACAAAGCTTCTTTCACTCAGCCTTTGCCCGCGAGGCTCGTCGCTCGAACACCTCTGTGGATGTTCTCGCGAAGACCTCTTGCATGTTGATTTGTGTTTTCTCCACCAGCGCTGGAATGTCTTCCTTCTTCATCGTGTCAGTCTCTATGAGCGGCAGAATCGTGATTATCAGCTCGCCTGGAAATTGCACAGGATAGATCTATTAGCATAGAATAACTAGGTACCTATTTTTATCCGACTTCTGTAAAAGAGGTTAGCAAGGTCATGTGTACACATGTATGTAATATTTTTGAAAATACGTAATATTTATATATCTTATAGTCTATATGGACATTTAAAGTAATGTACAAAATTTCGTGAATGTGTGCACGTATTTCTCACCACAAGTCCTGCAAAAATAATATTCGCAATAGTTTTGGTATCTTTCAACTTACGGAATAGTATAAGTTTCATCAAAATCGGTTCAGTAGTTTAAAATATATACACTGTTAACTGTTTTTAGTAGGGTTTTCTTCTCAGGAATTAAGTAATTAGATTTTCTTAGGCCTTCCAAAACTAAAAATTTACTCACTAATAAATACTCATCATACTATATTATAAATACTCATCATACTATATTATAAATGCTCATCATACTATATTATAAATGCGAAAGTTTGTATGTATGTGTGTGTGTGTGTTTGTTGCTCCTTCACGCTCAAATGGCTGAACGGATTTGGGAGAAATTTGGTACCAAGATAGCTTATATTCTGGATTATCACACAGGCTACTTTTGATGCCGAATTAGGGAAAAAATATATACTTAGGTATCGTTTTTTTAAGCTTTTCAATCTTTGACCAAAAATCCTAAGGTATTTTGATTGAAGCCTTTGTCAAAATGACAGTAGTCAAAGAGGTAGGGACTTCTGAAGAAGCCCACGAGGGTTTACGGCTAAAAAATGTAAACATACATTGGTCCGATTTTGACAAGCGAGGTACCAATCGATTTGTCTTCATTTATAATGTGTCATAGGCTATTTTTTTCCCAACTACGGCGAAGCAAAGTAAGGGTTATGTGTTCAAATTAAAAACTTGGTCCGATTTTGACAATCTAGGTATCAATCAATTCGTCTTCATTGCAAGACTATTATAGGCAAAATTAAATTATTTTTTGAGCTTATGTCTTGTTTATGCAATGTAGTGCTAAATGGGCGTACAGTAACATTAGTCGACCTTAACATTCACAACAGATGAAATCATATAAGTTAACATCGTTTCGACAGTCGAGGCAGGTTAGTGTTCAGTTCTGTATTTAGCGAGGTATTTCAACCATAGGGTGGCGCTTTGCCGATCGTCTAGTCGTACTGTAATCGAAAGGTGATGGGGGAATCAGATTGTGCATTTCTTGTGCACACTCTCCATAGTGCAATCTGTAGAATACCGACAGGCTTGCGACCTCACGTCGATGCGCCAGACTTTGAAGCTTATTCTTTAGAGTGTCATCTCCAATGAGCCTCATAGCACGTCTCTCAATTGAATCCAAAGCCTCGAGCTGATACTTGGCAGAACCGTCCCAGAGGTGGCAGCAGTACTCCATACAAGATCGGACCTGTGCTTGGTAAAGATTCAAAAGCTGTCCCGGTGTGAAGTACCTACCGCCTAACCATAGACAAAATACCAAGTTTCTTTGCAGCTACTTTGGCTTTGGATTCAATGTAAGACCCAAAATTCAGATGCAGCTTAATTTCTATTATGCCATTATTCCAAAGTTATTGACCCATATGTATTTTAGCACCGTGAGCTGTAAGCCATTGTTGTCTATAAATATAAATAAATATATTCGAGCCAATTTCACACCAATTACCTAGCCCCAAACGAGGATACCCCGTGTTATGGGCATTAGATAACGGATAAACATAGGTACATAGATAAAAATATTTCTTCCAATCTATGTTTTATGATTTCACATGCCCATTCCAAACGGCACTATAATGCTATATTGTTTGAACTGTAGCACAGAATATGTACCTATAGTCTGTAATTAAACTATCAAAATATACTTAGGTTTAGGGTATTTATATTATATTATACCAATCAAATATATACTTAAAATATAGGTACCTAAGAAGTTATTTTATCAATCAAGTAATTATTTAGGTAGATAGTTTATCTACAGATCAATCAAACAACAGGGCTTCACATACCCATCTTTCTATCGCTTCTTTGTTATCTATTATTATTAACTACTGTGTTCTTTGCTTACCCGATCCAAAACGAAGCCGTTTTCCACCCATACAAATTATCCCGCTCCAGTAATACCAACAATGTCAATAATCGATTCGAAAAAAATATAAAACTTTTGTCAATTTCTAAGGTTGCAATCACGCGTCATCACAATCCGTTTTTTACCAGACTGCGCGACTTTAAGGAAGGTTATGTGTATATCAGTCTATGTATGTATGCTTGTTCCTTCGTGCTTCTCTAGAGAGAAAAATAGGCGTGAGCCGATTTAGATGATTCTTACGCCAATCGATTTAATTTAATCTTGCGAGTGTCACTAAAGACATGACAATAATCAAAATTCAATATGGTGACAACTAGACGCCATATTGTGAACAAAAAATGACCAAAACCTACCTCGAGTGTGGTAAGAAAATGAAGATATCTAAAATACCATTCTAACTAAAGATATATAAGATGCAGTCGGAGGCATGGCGGACGAGTAACTCGCCAGGTTGTAGCTAATTCTGTCAAAGGAGAAATGAAATGCAAGATGCCTCCGACTGCATCTTATATATATCAATAATCTAAAGCTTGTTTGCGTCTATTTAGCTTTGTTCGCAGACTGTTTTTTTTTTTTCTAATATTTCGTTTTTATTGGACAGGATTCGAGCGCTATTCCCGTAAACAACAAGAGTACGTACCTAGTTGCTGAGGACGCTCGGATGTAACTATGCAGCAAGGCCTACACTTGTACCCGGCACCCATACCCACCGCCATCGAGTAGAGCAAGATCCAACGTGGCATTGGCACCAACCATCCCATCATACAACTCCACTACGCAACGTAAAAAGCTGTTGTTAATATGCCACTCCCGTCACCACATTAGGAAAGAAATTTCAAAAATTCCCTCTTTGTTGCACTCCTAGGTTTGACTCCTGTCACTTTAACACCTGTCATTTTGACAATTCCTTCAAAAGCTTCAAAAGTTTAACCTGAGCCGAACCGATGCCGCCCGCCGTCCACGAAGTGATACTTGGAGACGACGACCGGCTGGATGGGCGCGGCTGCGTCCACCGCCACGTGGAATGCTCCCTTGCGGAAAGGCAGCAACCGGTCGCCGCCGTTCCGCGTGCCCTCGGGAAACAGGAGCAGCTTTCGCTGAAATGTGAAAATAGGGATTTAGTTGCTTAGTAGTTGTTTAGTTGTAGTAGTTGTAAGTATTTGTTTTATTTAAGTAATAATTATTCATCTTTAACACTAGCGGCTCTGTGAGCTATATAGACTTCGCGAGTCTGACTTTGCATAGCTTAAAACTGAATAAATGTTCACCGCGCCGCGCGTTCACCTTAAAACAAAAAGCTGAGAGAAATTTGTTAATATGGGCCCCATATCTCCGCAATTTTGTAAATTTTCGAAATACTGAATCGATAAGAAAAAACATATAATTATCGAACCTGCCTCCTGCCCCCCGATTCAGAACCTTTCGATAACGAACCGAATCGATTCGATTCGATATTGTGAATGAAAAATGTATTGAATTGAACGATTTCAAACCGAATTCGCAGAATAAATAATACCATATCGATTGACAACTGAGTTATCGAAAGGTTCTGTGGGGGTGGGACTGCTCACAAAATTTCACGAGAATCTGTTGAGAAATGCGACCTATAGTGGAGAACTGACGGACATCCGCCAGATATCCGGCGGACATACGTAAGCATTTTTGCCCAAGCTGAAACGGAGACGCTCTGCGCTCGTTTACAACATTCATGTCGGTCTGTTAGTGTGTTCGTGCATCACATAAAACTTGACCGATAACGATGCGGTTTTCACTGTTGGAAGCTTAGGTTTGACTTAAAAACTGGTGTCAGTACTTGGTATCTCAGCCCGATGAGTAGAAGCCGAGCAATCGATAAAAACGTTTTGATGTCTATCGAACTTTGAAGAAATGTAGTTTGATGTATTTTACAGGTTTTTACTTTTGGTCCTGGAATAACACATTAGTTACTTTTAACCCAGAGAAATGACCACGCGGGCAAAGCCGCGGGCACAGCTAGCATTAAAATAAACATGCAAGACATGACGCAACAGCGTGCCCGGCCATGACCATAACATTACCGTGACAGTGGCCTAGTCGTTCAATAAGGTCAATTCAACAAATATTATGATGATAACTCGTAATCATACTTGCTGAAAACTAATAGATTAACTATCTATACTAAAATACCTACTTAATACTCGGACAAGAGTCGGACGAGTACGGACTACGAGTTCCTTGTTGGACTTGGAACTTGCTGAACACTTGCTGGTGAGGACAAAATTAGTACAGTAGCCGTACTTGCGGCCATTTGTAACACAAACCAAGTGCCATTTGAAATTAGATACCTACATTTTAATGATCATAGTATTTGGGTCCAAAAATCAAGCACCGCGGGACCACAAATTTGTTATTGTTTTTTATAGTAAGTACATATATATAAGCAAATGTTTCCAATGAATGTTAGGGTAGTTGACAGTAAGAAATATCTTGATAGATTTTTATATTTTAGAGTTGGTCAAGGTCTAAATATACCGAAGTACCTAAAAAGGAAGCCATTGGTCACATAACTTTGAACACCAATCAGAGCGTATGACGTCACGCTGTGCAAAACATCAGTCGTTTGCTATTGTTGTTCGGGTATTTTATGTTGTAAATTAATCCTTGTTATTGATTTGTCACGTAATTTTCTTCGTTATTAAAACAAGTACTTATACTCGTAATGGACGCATGATTTACAAAAGCAAGCAAAAGCAATTTACCTAAATTTGCAGGGAATGCGTTTTGCATCCAATGGTGATTTCTGCTCAGCAGAATTTCGGAATATCAAAACTTCAATGTAAGTACATATTATACAACGATGCATAGGTAGTTTGTACTTAAAATTTGAATTAACACGTATATTATATCCCTTAATATTAATTGATTCATTGATGTTTTTAAGGTTAGATTCAGAAAAAACTAGAGTTTTTAGTGATCTGATGGTTTTCAATTAGTGCTAATGTACGTATAATGTACTCTTTTTTTCACATTTACGTATGAAATAAACGTTAGTACGATACAATGGAATAAAAACTTACAACAAAATGGTCTTTACAAAAATATATTCGAAAATTTGTTGATAAACATTCTGGGTCCCGTCTTGCAAGTTTTAGACACTTTTTCCGTACCGTATTTGTGGCGTATTTTTTTTTTGCAGTTTTCTTTGTTTTCGGTAATGAAGCCTAAACTGTATGTTTTTTCATTTTTGTCTGTATGTCTGTCTGTCTGTATCTTGGACGCGCATCACGCCACTGGAACTACTGGATGAATTAAAATGAAACTTGGTATGATTTGAGTTCATACTACGAGGTAGGACATAGGATACTTTACATCCCGAAAATTTAATGGGTTCTCGCAGGATAGGGGTTGAAAATTATTTAACCAGTCGCTTAACGCGACGCGCACGCGCAGTATGCGCGCTGCAGTGCGCAATGTTAGATATATCGCCACCCGATGAACTACTGAAGCTATAAGAACACGTACCACGCTGAAACTAATGGACGGGTTTTGATGCAACTCGGCACAGTTATAGTTTATATAATGGGCAAAAATTGAGGATAATTTTTAACCCGAAAAATAAAGAGTTCCTAAGGGATAATGTCCCAAATTCTGTAAATTGAAGATATTGTGTAACTTTTTATAAAGGCCGTTCTTTATTCAATACTAAAGCCAAAACTAATAACTAATTTTTGTCGGTCTGTCTGTCTGTCCGTCTGTCTGTCTGTACCTTGGCAGCGCAACACGCCGAAAATACTCACTGAATTCAAATGAAATTTGGTATGATTGAGTTCAAACTTCGAGGTAGGACATTGGATACTTTCATCCCGAAAAATTACAAGGTTCCTGCAGGCTAAGGGTGGAAGATTATTTAAAAAGAACACGTAGCACGCTGAAACTAATGGACGGGTTTTGATGCAACTTGGCACCGTCTTAAGTTATATAATGGGTTCAAATTGAGGAAATGTTTTATCCCGAAAAATTAAAGGGCTTCTGCGGGATATGGGTCCAAAGTTATGTTAATATTTAAATAATAAATAATATTTTTTGGATGGTTCTCTATATTCGATACTGAAGCCAAAACTGTTATACTTTTTATTTTTGTCTGTCTGTTTGTCCGTATCTTGACCGCGCATCGCACAGAAACTACTGAATGAATTCAAATGAAACTTGGTATGTTTTGAGTTCATACTACGTTGTAGGACATTGGATACTTTTCATCCCGAAAAATTAAAGGGTTTGCGCAATATAGGGGTTGAAAATTATTAAAAAGAACACGTATCACGCTGAAACTACTAGACGGATTGTTTGCTGCAAATTGACAGTCATATATATACTTTTAATAAAGCAATAGGTACGAAAAAGGCTGTAAAAAGAAGATAAATAAAAAAATGCTCTTGGGTGCTTAAAAAGGTTATTGAACACGAATATATATATATATATATTAATCGTGTCGCTCTGTCTGTTTGTCTGTATGTTTGTTTGTTCACGCATCATGTAAAAACTATTGGACCGATTGCAATGCGGTTTTCATTGTTAGATAGCTTAGGGTGATTTAAAAACTGGTGTAATTGATATCTCAATCTGGTGAGTTAGAAGCCGATCAATTGATAAAAGTATTTTTGACGACTAAAGAAATTTTGATCAAATGTTGGTATATTGTTCCTGGAATAGCACATTATGGAACTTTGAACCTAAACTTGTATTATTATTTATTCTGTGCCTAAAGAAAAGACCACGCATGCGAAGCCGCGGGTACAGCTAGTCATATATAAATGCGAAGTTAACAATATTGTCTCTGTGCTCTGATAACCTAATATGTCTGAAAAAGTTGTTCGTAATAGGTCTTGTAGTACCTGGGAGTTCCTATGTGCACAGAATAAATAATAGTACTACGCACGATGTCATTCCAGTACCAAGCACCTACAAAGTTCAATATTATACCTACTACATTTCATCAATACTCTTTCCGCAGAAAAATTGTTTGGCCGATTGCTCGGCAATTACTTATCGGATTGAGATACGCAGTACACCAGTTTTTATCCAACAGTGAACCGCATCGCCATCGGACCAGATTTTACGTGACACACGAACAGACAAACAGATAGACATTATTTAAAAAAAAAAACTTGTTCCCATTGATTATATACCTGTCTATATCATCAAAGCTTGTTCCGTAGGTTATTTTATTACAACTAGACGATTTTTTTAAATTATCTTCTTTATACAGACAATTAGTTACGTAACTTACTACTAACTGCTTTATTATAAGTATAGAAGATAGATTACGTGTTATTTAGTATGTACCTACCTAACTATACCTACGGACCTACCGGAGGGAGCAATGAACTCAATTTCAATACGGCATTCATCAAATTGGAGCATGGTCTGGCTGACCTTACAGACCACAGAATGAAATAATCATATATAATTTTGTGGTAAAGCGGATATTCAGGGTACCTTAATCAATGAGATTTATATATATATAACATCATTGACCTTAATGATTTAATCGCTTCTAAAAAGTCTATGTCCTATGACACTGAATATTATGTTTGTTTAAATAAAGATATGGTTTTATAGATCCATCATATTATGTAAATAAGTTTCAAAAACTAAAACCCGACTACGGTAGGGTAAAAAATATCCCATGACACTCTTGCGGTGAAGAAGAATCGATTGATACCTAGCTTGTCAAAATCGGACCAAGTGTTTAGTTTGAACACATAAACCTTCCTTTGCTTCACAGTAGTGGGGTAAAAAAACTATGACACTATAAATTAAGACGAATCGATTGATAACTCGCTTGTCAAAATCGGGCCAAGTTTTAAGTTTGAACATATAACCCGTCGTTTGCTTCGCCGTAGTTGGGTAAAAAAGAATAGCCTATGACACTATACCTGAAGACGAATCGATTGATAACTATAGCTTGTCAAAATCGGACCAATAGGAGCGACGCTATGGTGGAACATCTACATACCCATATACAACATACATACATAGACTGTCAAACTCATTACCCTTCCCTTGATTCGCCGTAGTCGGGTAAAACACATCTACGCGTTAGATTCAACGTAAACTTATTTTTAATAACAGTTTTGAATTTACCGGTAATACGATTTACCGGCTAACCGGTACTATTATTTCTATTACCGATTAATTTACCGGTAATTGCATGCTAAAGTCATAGACAATTTGCTCCGAATCTACTGGACCGATTATGTTGAAATTTGGAACACATGACTTTCTGTGTCCCAAAAACGGACGTGTAACGTAAATACATCAATGAATTTTGTGGTAACATTTGGGGGCAAATATAAAAAATGCTAGCTGTACCGTGTGACATATCAAATGAAAGAGCTTGTCGTGAGGGTCTCATTAATTTTATAAGTTTTAACGTAGGAAAACCTATAACAAGTCAATGGTACCTATTAAAGTATCATGATAAATCTATCAATATTGTGTGATAATATATATAAATATATATTTGAGACAATGAGCAATGAGCCCCCTAGCCCCAAACTAGGATACCCTGTAATATGGGCACTAGATAACGGATAAACATACATAGATACGAATATTACATCCATGACTCGGAAACAAACATTTCTGTCAATCACACAAATGATTGCACCTTGCAGGATTCGAACCCGCGACCGTTTGATAATGTTCCTATGGTCACTAGCCACTAGACCAACCGGAAATAACTTAGAAGAACGACCTAGGTACTTCTAAGTAATAAATTTATTCATCGTCCGGAACTCTCTCTAAGCGAGTTCAACTCGTACTTGTCCGGTTATTTTTTCTTCTTAGTATGTAAAAGGGTGATAAGCAAAATTAGTAGGTATATTGACTTTCGGGACAGGCTGTACAATTAGGTACCACCTATGCACTTATAATTTTTAACATTTCAGTCGCATCGTTCTGTTGTATAGGTTAAAGTAAAAATGTTGCATTCCATTGTAGGTTATTGCACTTTGCATTGTAGGTTAACTAATAAATATTAATCGTAAACAAAAACAAAAGGATTATGATTACTTTATCAGATGATTAATTGTGTAAATTAAACGTTTATCAACCTCAAAATTACCTAAAATTAATTTTGCCGGCAGTGAACAAGTTCAGAGATTATTGATGAATATTGTTTAGAAGTTTTTTATCGTGTTATATTTGCCATCGCTCCGTGCTTTGCAGAGCACTTCCGGTAGCTAGCAATTTAAAGCAGTCGTCCAAGGCCCAAGGGACACGTCAGGGGCCCTGGGCGACCTGACAAACTCTGACACCAGAGGTCGGCACTACCTCTTTCGAATAGAGATCGACTCACATAGTATCTGTTACAATACCTCATAATCCCTGATGGCCTCCCTCTGTTTGTTGAGTGCGTCACGAGCAGATTGCGCACCGCGGTCTATGAACAGTGTGCCCCATAGCCAGGCTGTGCGCTGTATCTAAGGGTGCCAGGCTACGTACTTCCTTGCAACTGACATCGGCACACATAGTATCTGTTACAATACCTCATAGTCCCGTACGGCCTCGCTCTGTTTGTTGAGTGCATCGAGACCAGATTACGCGCCGCTATCTATGAACACAGTGTCCCATAGCACCCCATAGCTAGGCTGTGCGCTGTACCGAAGAGTACCAGGCTACGTACCTCCTTGCAACGTGACATCGGCACACATAGTATCTGTTACAATACCTTATAGTCCCTGATGGCCTCGCTCTGTTTGTTGAGAGCGACGTGAGCAGATTGCGCGCCGCGATCTATGAACACTGTGCCCCATAGCACCCCATAGCTAGGCTGTGCGCTGTACCGAAGAGGACCAGGCTACGCACCTCCTTTCAACGTGACATCGGCACACATAGTATCTTTTACAATACCTGATAGTCCCTGACGGCCTCGCTCTGTTTGTTGAGTGCGTCGCGAGCAGATTTCGCGCCGCGGTCTATGAACACTGTGCCCCATAGCCAGGCCGCTGTGCCGAAGGGTGCCAGGTATTGTAAGGAACGCTTCGAGACCACTGTGCAGCGTGACATCAGCGGCCAGAGGACTGCCAGCACTGTGAAATACAATATGGTCAGCTTGATTTTCTCGAGAAATGATAAAAGAGATCAATATAACTAATATTAATTCTGCTTCTTATTCGAAAACTCTTGACGGAGAGACGTGTTTGTACCGATGGATGGTGTAGGTACATGGGAGGTGTTTTCCGTCATCGTATTCCTAGACGAGGGTTGCTAGGTTGCTCTTGGATCATCCCCACTTCTGGCGATTGGTATCATTGCGATCACCTTTGACTAGCTAGCATATTGAACCATTGTGGAGTGAGTAATAGGTAGAATAGCCCAATCGGATTGGATATCTGTACCTTCGTAACATAAGTGTGCTTAATGAAGAAACGCGCAGGTTCCATGTTTTCGGCCTGGACAACAAAGTTACCTATGGAAAGACAAACAACCCGCACACAAAATTAGAATGAGTTACGATCGCGGCCTCGAGTTTAGGTGCCACCTTGTGCGTCCACAGGGCTTTCCACCCTTTATTTATTTACCCAGCCCAGCCCTAATGTGGCTTGGCATCACAATCCCTCATGTTTTCTTTCATATTTTTGTATATTAATATTAGGCATATAAGGTAGATCTAAAGATTTTGAATTACGCTTTATGTCTGTCGGTAGATCCCAGAATTATTCTATGGTTTTTATTGAAATTGGATGTTTGTCATACTGTCTTGGTGTGTCCAAATGGATAAGGAGAGCTGAAGAGCGAGCTCAGTGGCATGGATTAGGAGAGGCCTCCGTCCAGCAGTGGTCAAATATAGGCTGATGATGATGTCACACTTGTAGATCTATAATAATTTTATCACAGAATTTTATGGTCGCAAAACTTCATTTTATTTTTATAATATCTAATTATAGTTTACTGGGGTGATTTTAGGGCCCCTGAAAAGGGGGTACTTTATTTAAAAAAATGGGTTCCGTTCGTCCGAATGAAAAAAAGGAACTCTTATAGAATCACTGCTGAGTCTGCCTGTCTGTCTGTCCTTCTTTCACACCCAATTTGCTCGTAGTCTACTGGACCGCTTAAGTTGAAATTTACACATATAAATGTTTGTGACATGTAACGTAAATAAATAAAATTGTAGAATATGGAGGAATTTCACTTATGGGCCGCAAATTAGAAAAGTTTGTAAAATTCATTATATGACATATCAAATGAAAGGGCTTGTTGTGCGGGTCGTATATTTTTTTATAATTTTATATGTATAAGAAAATAGACGATAATTGAACACTATCCCCAAAACTACGGAGACTAACAAATTGAAAAAATATACAGACCATATACCATAATATATATGTATGTAGTTCTTAACTTACCGGTTACAGGAGAATAAGGTATAATTAAGTCTTATGGTCTTAAAATAACAAAAAAGAACTCTTAATATTTGTGAGATAATATTTTCATCGTACGGAACCCACGCGAGTTCAACATGCAGTTGTCCGGTTTATATATATATAAACGGTTTTCCATCGCTCCGTGCTTCGGAGGGCACTTTAAGCTGTCGGTCCCAGCTGGCATTGATTAATAGCAGTCGTTAAGCCTTGTCAGAGGCCCTCGGACGGCCTGACAAACTCTGGCATCAGAGGCCAGCACTACCTCATTCGACAAACAAACAATATACAATGTGTCTGGTCACCGGTGTCGGAGACTTAAGGGGGGTTAAACATGGGGATTTTTATCGACAAATCACTATCTCGATTTTCTCTTGGCCTCTCCATACTAAAATGGCAGCCATTTTGTTTTTTTTACTTCGCAGCTCAGACGCCTACACTGATTTAATCATTGCTATCGATGTAGACGTCTTAGGAAGACGAAAGAGGTATCATTTGAAAGCTAACAATGAAGACAATCAATTTATGATACATTTTATTCAATATCTTTTTCACAAAATAACATAACAATATTAACAAAATAAAAATCGTATTTATTTATTGCATTTTTTTTAGTTTTTTAAATATTTTTATGAAAACTAACCTGTCAAGCTATTTTTTTTAATTGTATTATCATAGTACAAGATATTTCCATTAAAATAAATCTTACATCAAGGTCCTAAGTTAAATATTTTCGAAGCTATGATGGTTTAAATATGACCCTTAAAAACTCTATTAATAGCACACGTCAAAGCTATGATGATTGGGATGAGAAAAGGCAAGAAAAGAACAAAGTAAAACTATTAATTATCATTTATTAATTTAATACCATCTAAACTAGGTACTACAGCCACGATTCAAAATGTCCTCCGTTTTGTTGTAGACAAGCAGTTGCCCTAATTGACACATGTTGTGTAGCTCTTTTTATCATGGCTTTGTCCGCCCTCATTACATCCCCGACTTGTAATATTTTTTCAATTAGTTCTTCTCTTGTGTTGGGCACGTTAACGTACACTTTCTGCTTTATTGTGCCCCATAAAAAATAATCTAGGGGTGTCAAATCCGGGGAACGCGGCGAATCTCTTTATATTTTTATCCCGAAAATATAAAGAGTTCCTGTGGGATAAGGGACCAAATTCTGTAAATTAAAGAAATTTAGTAAAATTTTTTTTGAGTCTGTTTTGAATTAGATACCAAAACTGTTTTATTTTTCGTTTTTTCTGTCGGTCTGTCTGTCCGTCTGTCTGTATCTTGGTATAGTTTCACACCGAAACTACTCAATGAAATCAAATGAAACTTGGTATGATTTGAGTTCATACTTCGAGGTAGGAAGGACATTGGATACTTTTAATCTCGAAAAATTAAAGGGAACCCTTTAATTTTTAGGATAGGCGTTGAAAGTTATTTAAAAGAACACGTATCACGCTGAAACTACTGGATGGATTTTGTTGCAACTTGACACAGTCATAGTTTATATAATGGGTAAAAATTGAGGATAATTTTTTCCCGAAAAAATAAAGAGTTCCTGCGGGATAAAGTCCAAAACAAAACTGTAAATTGAAGATATTTTGTAATTTTTTTGGAGGCTGTTCTCTGTTCTGTTATTCAATACTAAAGCCAAAACGGTATTTTTGTAATGTTTGTGTGTCTGTCTGTCTGTCCGTCTGTCTGTCTGTACCTTGGGAGCACATCACGCTGAAAATACTCACTGAATTGAAATTAAATTTGGTATGATTTGAGTTCATACTTCGAGGTAGGACATTAGATACTTTTCATCCCGAAAAATTAATGGGTTCTCGCAGGATAGGGGTTGAAACTTATTTAAAAGAACACGTACCACGCTGAAACTAATGGGTTTTGATGCAACTTGGCACCGTCTTAATTTATATGATGGGTTAAAATTGAGGACACGTTTTATCCCGAAAAATTAAAGCCGGATATGGGTTCAAAGTTATGTTAATATTTAAGTAATAAATAATATTTTTTGGATGGTTCTCTATATTCGGTACTGAAGCCAAAACTGTTTACTTTTTTATTTTTGTCTGTCTGTTTGTCCGTATCTTGACCGCGCATCACATAGAAACTACTGAATGAATTCAAATTAAACTAGGTATTTTTTTTATATATTTGGGACAATTCCACATCAATTATTTATTAAAGGGTTTCCGCAATATAGGGGTTGAAAGTTATTAAAAAGGACACGTATTACGCTGAAACTAATAGACGAATTTTTTGATGCAAATTGACACAGTCATGTATCTAGTATACTTATAATAAAGCAATAGGTACGAAAAAGGCTATAAAAAAGTTAAATAAAAAAATGCTCTTGGGTGCTTAAAAAGGGTATTGAACATGAATATATTATTTTATAAATCGTGTCGCTCTATCTGTTTGTCTGTATGTTTGTTTGTTCACGCATCACGTAAAAACTATTGGACCGATTGCAATGCGGTTTTCATTTTTAGATTGCTTAGGGTTTGGTGTAATTGGTATCTCAATCTGTAAATGGTGTTGTGTAATTGGTGAGTTAGAAGCCGAGCAATTAATAAAAGTATTTTTGAGGGCTAAAGAAATGTTGATCAAATGTTGGTATATTGGTTGGTATATTGCACATTATGGTACTTTGAACCTAAAGAAAAGAACACGCCTGCGAAGCCGCGGGTACAGCTAGTAATATATATATATATATATATATATATTATTAACAGTAGGTGTATTTATGTAAGTGTATTATTATTATTATTATTTTGTACGTATTATTATATGGTACTAGTTTTCCCGCCCGCGACTTCGTACGCGCAGACTATTGCGATAAAAGCATCCTATTTTCGTAAATAATATATTAATAATCGATAATTATAAATATAATAATACATTAAACAGATTAACAACTGACAAGTACAGATTCTTGACACGGTATCTATCTATGTATTCTATATACTTATAATCTATCTATCTATAGTATCTATCTATGCTTATAATAAAGCAATAAGAACGAAAAAGTCTGTACAAAGAAGATAATTAAAAAAAAACTAGGTCTACTTTAAATAAGCTACTGAAAAATAATATAACATTTTTTTAAATCGTGTGTTTCTGTTTGTCAGTTTGTTTGTCTGTCTGTTTGTTCGCGCATCACGTAAAAACTACAGGACCGATTGCGATGCGGTCCACTGTTGGATAGCTTAGGGTTTGACTTAAAAATTGGGGTACTTGATATCTTAATCCGATGGTATATGATGCCGAGCAGTCTACAAAAAACTATTTGACGGCTAAACGAATTTCAAAGTAATGTAGATTTTGGTCATGGAGTAACACTTATCAGCTATACTTTAAAATGAAATAACCACGCGGGCAAAGCCGTGGGCACAGCTAGTATAGTAATAAGAACGAAAAAGTCTGTACAAAGAAGAAAAATAAGAAAAAAATGGTCTAGGTTATTTAGAATAAGCTACGGAATAAGAATATACGAGTATAAATTTTTTAAATCGTTTCTTTCTGCTTGCCTGTTTGTCTGTTTCTGTATTTTTGTTCACGCATCACGTAAAAACTTCTGGACCGATTGCGATGCGGTTTTCACTGTTGGATAGCTTAGGCTTTGAATTAAAAACTGGGGTATTTGGTATCTTAATCCGATGATTAGATGCCGAGCAAAATTTAATGAGAGAAAAAATTATTTGGTTGAATGAATTTTGAAGAAATGTAGTATATTGTACTTTATAGGTACTTTTGGTCCTGGAATAACACGTGTGGTCTACTTTTAAATGAAATGACCTCGCGGGCAAAGCCACGGGCACAGCTAGTCTCATACTCGTATGATTAATAAAATCCATGCTTAGGTAAATACCTAATTGCCTAATACTAATCTCACGTCACAATAAAAATGCACACAATAGGATTAGGTAAAATGCACACAATAGGATTAGGTATAATTTTTATATACACCAGTGTTCTTGAATATGTAAATATCTTTTTTGGTAGACATTAAAATAAATTAACGAGGTATGATTAAATCAAGCTAGGTATCTATTTTTCTATATGTTCTCACTAGCTTTTGGTTAGTACTGAACAGATTTTAATTACTCGAAGGCAAGAAGGTTTAAAAAAAAGGCGAAGTCTACATCGCCAAACAAACGAGTGAACGAGTGGCAGCTGCGTATGTGTGCGTGTGTGTATAATTTGTGGTTATTATAAAATTTCACATGATTTTATCACATCATTTTTGATTTGCCATGACTTCCGTGAGAACTTGACATAATTAACACGACTACCAGGTTCGTGATCTTGCTGCGATGTGGCTGCCGACCGCGCCGATCGGTATAACATGGTGTAAAGGTGTGCGTGAGGCTTGTGCGTACCACCGGACCGGCATATCTTGGGGTCCCCACTTTCAATTATGCGGTGTACAATCCGTCCTTTTTAACACGTTAACACGTTTTTATTAAGTCACTTTCTTGTTTATCATTCCGGGTGGAATCTTGCAACCATATATATGTATATATATATATATATGTCTATGCTTGCAACTCAAATTTCGAGCACTTGCCGATTAGCTATCCGACTGAAACTTTCAGGGTAGCTCACAACTCGACGACAATGCATTAAAAAAAACGTTTTTTTAGATTAGTTTTTTAATCTACATTTACTACTTGTTACCGACTATGACGAAGCAAAGGAAGGGTAATGAGTTTAACAGTCTATGTATATATGTATGTGGGTATGTGGATGTTCCAATATAGCGTAAAGGTCCAATAGGTCCGATTTTGACAAGCGAGGTGTCAATCAATTTGTTTTCAGGTATAGAGTATCATAGGCTATTATTTATTAACCAACAACGGCGAAGCAATTCTTGCTCTTAAGCATTCCTGCTCGTAGGTACGCTTTTGAAGCAACGTCCCCGTCAGTGTGACTTCTCATACATCACATCATAATTTAGAGCCAACTTCAATTAGGTAGATACCTACCTATATACTTTGTAAGCTTATTCTTAAAGTATTAGGTATTAGGTGTAACTACGACAAAATGATAAAATTAGGCTACAATTTTAATCAACTTCAAGGAGGAGGTTCTTAAGTCATCTTGTTTTTTTATTGTTGGTGACCCTGACCTCCCAAGGAATTAAAGTATGGGTAGCAAAATGTACGTACTGCGTGGTGCTTAATCAGATAGAGATATAGGGTAAAATGAGCAGTTTTTTTAAACAGATACCATTTCGCCAAACAATCGAGTGATAATAATTAATAATAATTTAATTAATGTGATTTTTAATCATTTAAATTAAAAAAAAGTAGATGTTAATTGTCATATATTAGTAATATATGTACTGTGATCGAGTGAAGGATAGTAACTGGCAACTGCGCATGTGTGCGGGAGTGGATAATTTGTATTTTGTGGTTGATACACAATTTTATCACAAAATACTGCATTGTTTATTATTTTTCGTAAGAAATTAAGGCGAAATGTGCTCCAAATTTGTTCTCAGGAATATTTAAAACTAGACTATCAGGATGTGTTCACCGATACACGATTAAATAAATTTAAAACACTAGACCATCAGGATGTGTTCACCGATACACGATTAAATAAATTTAAAACTATAGAAAAAAATACGTAAAGTTTCCTAAAAAACACCCGATTTGACGTTCCCGTCGATGGAATGAATCGACTTCATTCAGTTTATATCGAAGATATTTTTATAAAAAAAAAAAACAGGAAAATGAGCCATGTTTAGAACGGCATGATTCAGTTTAAAGTTTTCTGATATCCAGTGTCCTGTTAAACTCAGAAATGCAGCATTATTTACAGAAGAAGTCCAAAGATCGGTAGTGAATGCTATAGCTTCAGCCCTTTCTAACTCGTTTTTTTAGTTTGCTAACCACTCTCTCATGTCTGGAATTATTTTCTCGGTGAAATATATCCTGTCAGGAATAGTGTATTGCGGCAAAGCATTATTAACAAGACGTTTAAAGCCCACATGATGATCGACGATGAAAAGTGGCTCGTTGTCAATAGCGATCATTTCACCAATCAAGTAGTGATATTTTTTTGCTCGGCTATCGTTGATGTCCCAGAGCTTTTTTTTTCAAGTAGTTGTTGCAGTGACGGTTGCACCAAAGGCTGAATGGGCAACTGGGTGGATGAGGAAGTACTTGGAGATAATTCTGCGGGAGCATTATGTTGAGCATGACTACTTGAGATTCCATACATTTTACCATACTCATCTGGGTGTTTGAATTTCAAATGATTCTGCAAAGCCGTCGTTCCTGCTTTTTTTTGCTGCTCTACTTATTTTTACACCACATAAATTACATTTTGCACTGTTTTCTTCCTCTTCAAAATGTAACCAAACATGAGTTTTTTTTCCTGGGTTTGGCATGATTGTTCTTCTTCTTAAGTAACACTTTAACTAATTAAGTATTCAAGTCTTTAATTCAATAGCAATTTTCAAATAAGTATAGAAAGAAAAAATAAAAAACGTCAACCGATGTCGAAAATCAAATTATAAATGCGTACCGCCTACCCTAAACACAAGCGTATTGATTGAGTGGGAAATCCCCTACAATAGTAATCGCTGGGTAATACAAAACGGGGTATTCCCCGTAAAATATTTACAAGAAAAGGGTTGCCAGCATTTAAAAATTAAAATACTACATATATATGTAGATATGTATAACATGAAACAGATTTCTTTAACTTTATTGTTTTCTTTTCTCACAACCCTAGAAGAAATTAGAAATATTTTTAATGTGCCTTATTTATGTCGAATAGTAATGTCGAGTTATTCGACTATTCGCCAAAGTGAATGGCGATTAATCGGTATTCGACTATTCGCTATAACAACTATTCGCGGCAACTCTACAAATAACATTTTAATTGCTTCAGACCTACATGTACCTAATCGGTGTTTTAATATTTCGATATCTTATCTACTTAAAGATTTAGAAATTAATTATTTAAAAATTTATCTGAAATTTTGCCGTATTTATCTGATTATAATAATAGTTATGATGTGACGTAAGTCGATCTTTAGATAGTTAGCATATTATTTATTCTGTGCTGTTAGTCCGCTTTTGCGCACTGAGAGCAACAATTAGTCATGTTCATCATAAACATAAACAAATAGACACATAAGTCCAAAGGATGTTTAAAAGAGTAAATGCTTTGAGGTGTTAAATAGTTCGTCGGTAATATGTCGGTAAATGATTGTTTTTCCTCGACTTTGTGCCATGCGAACAAATATTGAATGTTGTAGTTGTGTTGTGTCACAGAATAAATAGGTACGAATAATGCATGGTTGTGTTGCAACTTGCGAGACAAGATAAGCTGTGATCAAAGGTCGCCGCACAAACGAGACAATTTCCTACAATGTAAATTGAGATTTTAACAAAAGGTTACAATGGGCGAATGTTATAAAAAAACGATTAAACTAACCGATTAAATGAAACGTAGAACATTAGATCATAGAAACATTTATGATTAGTATTAGAAAAGGGATATTTACCAAGTATTTTACTTATTACACGACTACGGCGAATCAAGGGAAGGTTAATGGTTTTAACAGTCTATGTATGTATGTATGTATGTATGTATGTATGTGGATGTTCCACCATAGCGTCGCCTCTATAGGTCCGATTTTGACAAGCGAGGTATCAATTGAATCGTTTTTAGGTATAGATAGAGTATTATATACATAGAAATATATGCTATTTTTTTTACCGACTACGCCTACGGGCGTAGTCGGTAAAAAAAATAGTAATGAAAGTATTATCAATAAAAACGTTTGTTCATAAAGTAGGTATATTTATAAAGATATTTTTACGTGTGAGAAAGGGTGGATCGATATATCTGCCTTTATAACTACCCGCCCGGCCCCGCCCCGCCCGCAAACTGATGCTCATCAGTTTGCTCGTGATCATGGCGCCTGCAAAGGAGCCAAATATCGAGAACTCAAAACAAGACTTAAGTTCAAAAACTAAAACCCTACTACGGTCGGAAAAGAACAACTTATGACACTCTTGCGATGAAGACGATCGATTGATACCTCGCTTGTCAAAATCGGATCAAGTTTTTAGTTTGAACATAATCCATCATAAGCTACGGCTTATGATGGAAAAATCGGATCAAGTTTTTAGTTTGAACATAATCCATCATAAGCCGGGCCGGGACAAGATGGGTTGATGGGTATTTTTTTTTTATAAATGAGGAATGCTACTTTCGTACTTGAATTATTCAAAACTGATTACCAACGGTCAATAAATACATAAATAATATTGTGTAAATGTAATGATGTCCGTTTTATTACGCTCCAATCGTTAATTACCTCGTCTTGCCCCCTCTTCCCATACACTAATAGGAAGAAAAACAGCATACCATACAAGTCGAGGCTGGTCTGGTGGTTGAGAAGCACCACGGCGCCGCGGCTATTGTCCACATTCTCCAGCCCTCGCACCGTCCAGCGGATGCCAAGCATGCGCGCGGATATCCTCAGCAACGCTGCTGGTATTCTGTGCAGCGTGACAAATAAATACACAAATCAGATAAAAAAACTCACAAAAGATTATCATAAACAGTTATTGCGATAAATCAGGAGTAACAAAATAAACCTAGCTTTGTGAGGCGCAATAAAATACATTTTTATTATATATTTTTGCCCGAACGAGTGCGAAGCGCGAGCGAAGCCGTTCAGCTTGGGCAAAAATGCTTTCGTATGTCCGGATGTCCGCCTGTCCGGATCGCTGTTCTCCTCTACAGGTCGCCTCAACCGATCTAGACGTAACTTGTTATACAGGTTAAACAAATTTATGGTATTTTTTAGTCGTTGGGGGTTTCTGATTGGTGAGTACTTCCCCCAAAAAGGGGCAAAAGGAGGGCTACTGAATATCCCCGCCTTATTAGATCGGATTTCAATGGTTATATTTTTATTTGAAAGATAGTAACTTTAAATTGGTCTCATAAAAATTTGGTGAAGATCTGATGAGGATCTTCGGCATGATGAGCAGAATAGCTCCTCAATATGCAGTAAATTTCGCACTTTTAGGTTTCTACCAGTGGAATCAACCCCTTACTCACTAGGTAGGGATTGATGGAGCACTTTGTTTATTAATGTTAGTTTTACAACAAGGTAACTAGATGGCGCTAATGTGCACCGCTAGATGGTTTGCAAAAAAGTTTGTACGCGCGAGGTATATAGCTCACAGAGCCACCAGTCTTAATCGATAAGTGACTGTGTACTATTATTTGTTTTGTGACTTTAAATTGTTAACTATCGATAGAAAAGGCATCAAAGTGGGGCATTTTTTTTTGTGTAATCTCAATATAAAAAAAAAATAAACGAATTAATTTGGATTGAAATTGTAGGTTAAAAAATACGTAATACGGGCATTCACATACCAAATAAGGGCACAGGTCGAAATAAGTAGGTAGTTAGAGTTAGATTTTAGAGTGACATAAGCATTCTTAAATACATTTTAATATAATCAATAAGTGCTAAGGTAATCTTTTTCTTATACTCTGAGTTGTGAAATTATTCTTAAATGGTAAATGACCGCAAAATAAACAAAACGAAAAGTAGAAGCGAACTTAACTAGTAGAGTGAGCGAAAGGGCTCATTCTTACCCATTTGTACCCCTTAAACATTTTTATAAAGAGAAAATCCAGTCCAGAGAAGTGTCTTATTATAGCACATTTTTTATTCAAATACTTTCAAGTACCTAAGTCAGAGGTACTTAAGTCAAAAATATTTTTTGATTAGATTTTTATGATATGAGCAATATTGATCGGGGGGTTGAGATATGCGGAGGGGGAAAATGGGTCATCGTTTTTGGGTTAGGTTCCAACGTTGTCAGGGCCGCGGAAGAGTGCGCAAGCGTCCCCGTAGTCCTGACATTAGACGTCCCGGAGAAACACCGTGGGGTTTTTAGTCGGTAGTGGCAACAGTTGTTGCTGAGTCCGACATAACCCGCTCGCCTCCCCAGAAGCGGCGGGTATGCGTAAATGGCATTTTCCCCATGTCACAAAAAAAAAAAAAAAAAGTTAGCAAATATATAATAGGTAGGTATGAATGTGAACAATTTCGGTAGATAGATACTTGCACAGCCATTATCGCGAATTCTATAAGAATAATAACAACGGGTAGTTACTATAAAACAACCTATCATTATCATACATCCTAACCATTAAAAATAATATAGTTTGCATAGTTTACTTCAACATTACTTACAAAAAAACGAGCGGAAATTTGAAAATAATAACGAAAAATACCTATTATTGTACCTTTAAAACATAATACAAAACATAGGAAATAGGCAAATTACACTGAACTGCACAATTTTACAATTGCGTAGAAATTACAATAACAGTAACACTATAATGTCAATAATTGTAATTGTATAAATCTGTACAGAGAAGTACCTACATCATACCTAATATTATGTTTTCAATTAGGCCAACCAAATAAAAACAGTAATAACTAAATGGACATGTATTCTACCTATTATGACGATGTAGCAAAACCAAACAACAAGTAGGTAAATACCTACTGAAAATAATTAATTCACCGAAAGAGTTATGTAGGGGGAATCCGGGAGTCTTTCCTAGGTGGAAGGTTTGGCCCACATCTAATATCTAATTTAATCCTCCTCGCGCTACCTTGCCCTATGATATCGTCCTTATGGCGGAGTCGCTGCAAGACTTCCAAAGTATGCTGCCCAACTTAGTTGATGCTTCTCGACGCATCGGTTTCGGAATGAACATAGATAAGACCAAGATCATGTTTAACGAAATTATTGACCCGGGATTGCTGTCAATGGTGTACTTCTTGTCTCTTGAAGTTCCCCAGCTGTTATGTTTACCTTGGGAAAATATAGCAATTGGGTAAGAACAACTTTGAGAAGGAAGCCAACAGAAGAATTCAGTTGGGTTGGGCAGTATTCGAAAAGCTTCGTCAAGTCTTCTCATCGTCCATACCACAATGTCTCAAGAGAAAAGTCTTCAATCAGTGCATCCTACCAGTCATGACCTACGGAGCCGAAACGGAGCAGATTAGTCCATAAATTTAAGGTCGCTCAGCGAGCTTAAATTTGTGAGCATAGACAAAGCTATGTTTGGCGTTTCTCTGAAGGACTAGATTTGTAATGAAGCGATCCGGCAGAGATCCAAGGTAACCTATATAGGTCTAAGAATGTGCAAGCTAAAGTGGCGGTGGGCTGGTCACATTTCCCGAAGAACCGATAACCGTTGGGTTAGACGAGTTCTGGTCTTGATCTTGGGAGACCACGTTTAGGGAAACGTAGCGTAGGACGCCCTGTGGCCAGGAGTGCGACCTGTGAAAATGGATAAAAACTGAGCTCATTAGAAGAAGCCAACGTCGAGCAAAAAAATATATAAGCTGATATCTATCTGTGACATTCATGCTGGGACACCTTAAGAGTGCATTTTATGCAGTGACCAGTCTCAAGCCTCGCCTACCAACCTTCTGAACACGTTTTTCGGGGCACAAGAACAAACGTTTTTTTACGAAGAAGTGATATTTTTTACACGCTTTATATTAGCTTCACTTGTATGTTTGTATGTTTGTAACCGACTCCTTTGGACGCTATTTTGACCCACTTTAAACGGTCAGATTTCATTCAAATTTTGCACACCTGTCAAAGACAATAATTCGATTAAAATATCCGATTATCCTGATTAGATTCGCCAGGATTCATCAATTTCTTTCCGGATCCTTTGCAAGAGAGTAAGAGAGATAGAGCTAGTGCGCGAATCACGGAATTGATAGTAGATTAGATCAAATAACAGTTTTTTTTTTTAAACTCTCTTGTAAATAAACCAAACTAAAAAGTAGAAAATAAATAATAGTTTAAAAAAACTAAAAAACACGCTTTATATAGAAAACCAAACTAAAAAATAGAAAATAAACTTTTTGCTATTAACATTTTTTACTTTTGCCACAGAATAAATAATAGTACAAGTACAGAAGGATAACTGAGTAAAGTCATTTAAATACATAGCGACTCTCGCTACAACGCAATAAAGTGCAATTTAACTCGCACAGCGCTGCGATCTTTCAATTATATTTACCTAGAAGGCACTCCCCCATTGCGTGCAGGCTAGAATGTACCGTATCACCACGCGCGAGAGCTTCCATTGCTCTAATCGTTTCAGAATCGCTCTGTCACTTTTACGCTCGGTAGGGTTGTATCAAGATATGACTAGGTACTTGTACTAGTAATTATTCTGTGATATAATATGACTTAGATATTGTAACCGAATAAACAATTATGTAAAAATGTATTATTTTATTACTTATTGTTATAAATGTTGATAGTTCTATTAACTACATTTAACGACATTCTTATCAGAATAGACCTAGTACCTAATTATTTAATTATATCATAATAGATTACACTTTGATGAATAAAAGGTGCCTGTCTGACTTCGATGCTTAATAATGAATGAAAAAGAAATGGCTACCTACGTAATAAAATGTCGGTATATAGGTATTTTACGAGATTTGTCAGACCGAATGCTATGCAGTAGCTCCTAGGTTTCTCCTTGGTATTCATAATAAAGAAAAGAATAAAATTTGACAAAAACTTTACGTAAGTTTACATAAGTAGGTACTTTATCGTTAAGCACACGGCGCGTGACTCATCGTGCGCAAGCTTGAAACTCTACTGAATGAACCCCAACATTACGGCCCCGAAGTATAGGTATAATATTTGTACTTGTTGCGGAGTGCGACCGCCCTGCTTTTGCAAACGTTTTTAATATCCTAGAAGAACATACGATGCTTTTTTTTTTGCTATAAAAACGAACGAAGGACGAAGTCGCGAAAGCTAGTCTTTACAAATAAAAGTATACATATTTATATACTATACATATATAAGTACATACCTACCTACTGACTGACTGACTGACAGACAACGCACAGCCTAAACCAGTGGACCTAGAGATTTGAAATTTGAAGGATATGTTCCTTGAGTATACTAGAGGTGCCCTCAATATTTTTTATTATTTCTTTCTTATAAGTTTTATTTGATCTGTTTTTTTTTTTTATATATATTTTTTACTTTCTAGCTGCGATCGCGGCTTTGCCTTCATGATAATTTTTGCGGGATAAAAAGTATCCTATGCGTTGTCAAACTAATTACAAAATTAAATAAAATTCAGTTCTGCCGATTTGGCGTGAAAGCTATGCAAACAAAAACCAACAGTCAACGTTTCACTTTGGGAATATTTGGATTTGAAAAATGTTTGACAATATAACTTACGGCCGTATTGATTCTTCCTATGATCCACTATAGGGATGGATCATTCCACAATGAAGTAGGTAGGTTAGGTATCTACAAAGAACATTATTGTATAGTATACCTTCCTATTGGGATAAATTAATTAGCTAAACCAATGTAAATAAGTATAATAAGAAAATTATATATAAAAGAAAGCTTTTATGATTTATTTATTTTATGCTTTGTCACTTTTTTTGTGATTTGTGAACTACCCTGATAGTTTCAGCAGGATAGCTAATCGGGAAGTGCTCGAAATTTGCGTCCATTCCCGTTGTCCCCACTTTTAAACGCTACTAAATTATTCCCGTTCTCCCCCAGTGGTGGATATCTTGAACTGCAAGATTCCAGGACAGGCAGAAATACATAGATACATAGATACAAGTGAAGTTTAATAAAAGCTCTTAAAAAATGTGTAGGTACTTACAATGCATTTTTGGGGTCAAATGGTTTAAACAGCATAAGCGGCATCGGCGCGGTAGCAAAAATCAGGGACAGCAATGTGAATAGTGTGAACTGAAATAAAAAATACACGGTTAATTTTTTTAATACCCACTAGGACTTCCTGTGTCGCGTGTGCTACAAAACTACAAACATCAACAGTAACATTCTTCAAACATCCAAAACCTCTGCACCTAGTATATCGAGCCTTTTCAGCATAAACATCGTAAGCGACACAAAAGTCGTTTTTTACTTTTTTAAATTTTCATGACTTCAAAATAAATTCACACCTAAATAACTCTAGTGTTGAAATTCCAATAAATAGCCAAGATATTTTTTATCGTTTGTGCTTAGACTTGTATTTTTGTTTGCTAGAGTATATCTTAAGAGACATTCCAAAACGCTTAAGATAAAAAAAAGTCACTATGCGTTTTGTTGCATCACAAATATGAGTGAAATTTGATAACGTTCACAACATTTGAGCGCCTTTAACATTGACGAATATCGTCCTCGATGGCATTTCAGTGCCGTCTACATCGAGTAGTTTTCTCACTGATTGTAAATATTACAAAATTTCAGCGCCTTTAACATTGAATGACCCCCACATCTATGACATTTCAGCGCCTTAGACACCGATAAATTTCTTGACTGATGGGGATACCTGTGACTTTTAAGCGCCTTCAACTTCAACCGACTCAGATGTTTCCGCCGAAATCGTTGTTTACCTCGGTCGTGTTCAGTTTTGTTGATGGGTGATTTGTAAGACAAAGTGTAATGCATTGTCATCTGAGAAATACAGTCTTAAGAAGAAAATAGGCTGTTAGCATACCTAATAAAGTCCGTTTGATAAGGGATACAATAATTATAAGTCACTTTACGACAGTTAGCCTGCGAGTTTAATATTAATTTTCTTGCACATGAAAAAAGCCAGTCTATTTGTCGCTGTGTAGAAGTTGAAGGTCACAGGTATCCCTATCAGTTAATAAATTTATCGGTATCTAAGGCGCTGAAATGTCATGGATATGGGGATTTGACAATGTCAAAGGCGCTGAAATTTCGTAATATTCACAATTAGTAGGAAAATTACTCGATCTCGACGGCACTGAAAAACCATGAACTAGCGAAACGTACATACCACCAAAGAAGAAAATATAGGTTTCAGAAATATCGACAACTTCATTTCATAGAAATGGTGTTTTTTTTCTAAAGTATCTGTTTGATTCAGAAATTGAATTGCTGTATTAAATGTGGACCTTTCATTAATAATAAGATCTATCTAGATAGAACTTTAAATGGTGCAGCATCCTCCTAAAGCGTACACCAGTAAACTGAAAAATCTAAAGCAAAAAAACGGGATCTAAACAAAATAGTGACCGAGGACTGATTCCAAACCGATACATAAATTAATATTTATCTTTGCAGTTTCATCATGATTTCCAAGATAGGTTGATGGTTGAGTCGGAAACTGAATAAGATATTTTTTATAAAATTATATCGAATAGTGTAGATAAATTGCTATTATTAATGAGTACCTAACAGAAATTGTTAGTTATAATCAGATTTATCACAGATCTATCTTAATACTACGATTTTTATTATATTCCTTGCTAGTATCTTTATTTTTAAAAAAGTTTTATCAAATTGTTTCATTGTTTTCTCGCTTTCCGATCACACATTATTTTAGCGTATTAGCAAAACCATTAGGTTTAGAATGTTTCTGGTACATGATATAAAATATTGATCATTTATAATAAAAAACGGTAAAACAAGCATTTAAAAATAATTTATGGTAAAATTGCATAATTGTCGCTTACGATGTTCTTGCTGATAAGGCTCGATGTTATGTTTTAAGTCTCGCCTAAAGCGCTGGCTTGTCGAGCAGAGATTTTTTTACATTTAAAGACTGATAATTATTCCTAAATGGATCATTCATGATTATGACACTTAGTTTTTTTTATTTTGTTTGATGCATAATTTTAACAATATTTTTGACTTGTAATTAATATTTACCAATAAATGATGTCTATGTCTATGACCCGAGAGCATACATTTATGTTAGTCATCACACAAATGTTTACCCTGGCCAGGATTCGAACCTGGCGATAGAGCTCCTCCAACTGCGCTTCAGTGTCGTCAGTGTCTTCATTATTTTATTAATCGACTTCACAAAAGGAAGAGGTTCTATGTTTGACAGTTTTTTTGTGTTTTCACCTATTTGTCCGTCATTATAGGGACTTGTTTTTATGAGTTTGTCCAATATAAATTGTATAAAATTGGATCAGTCATTGTCAGCTATTTTGTAAAGCACTTATTTTGATATCTTTTTTCACTGAGTAGGACGAGGAGTTTGTGACTGGAACCACAGAATAAATAATAGTACCATGTGTAAACAATAGTTACATAGGTACAGTAGTCACAGCGGAAGTATGTGTCTCGGAAGTTATCTGCTAGTTGCTACGCAAACTGCTGAAGGTGAAGACAGCATTGTATAATAGCCTCACTCACTCGCTTACGTTTTTCGCATATTCTGTCTCGCTCTTACTTTATGGTGTTTTATCCCCACAACAGTACTAGCGCAATCGTTCACAGAGCCTAACTACACAAACATAATGTTTTATGGTCCGTTTCCATGTATGGGAGCCATATAATGAACATAAAACTTGCTTGGAACTGACTTTAATTTGTATGCTCGTCATGTCTAATATGAATAAAACATATATGCCCAGCGGGCATATATGTTTATCGGTCCGCGCACCCCCGTGCACGGCCGTAGGTAGGTCTATTCCGGTCTACCGGTTCGGGTATTTCCGGTATACCCCAAAATGATCCACCACTATTTATTATTAAAATAAAATTCCAGTCTGAGCCACCAAACTATTTCTATTCCGGTCGGATCCAAACAAAATCACTCTTCATATTAATTTCATGTAGTTTGCAAAAACTACTATGTTTGATTGAATTGCGCCTAAAATCCCCTCAATGGATAAAGGTACCCGCGGATCCACATGTGGAGCCGAGCTGTGGATCCAAGTGGACGGAGGGAGGTTGAACATGAAAACTGTTAAAAACATTAGTCTGTTTGCAAACTACTATATTTCTAGTAAACTAATACTTTCTTGATTTTGAGCCATTCGACATAATGGTTAGATATTTTTAACTTTCAATATTTAGTACATCGATATTCTCAAGTTAAGTTTTACGAACTTCGTTGAAATATCCATTCGATCTATTAAAATTTCGATGTTGTAATTTTAGATATTCTAATTATGTACCAATATTTAATGTATCAAACATTTATTTCTTATGCATAATGTACCAAAGAGCGTCAAAACATTAGAGAGCGGAATAGGAATTTAATTAAATGTTTAAATTTTGTAACGATCCACTAATAAAGGGATTATAAAAACTAAATTTTTAATAAAACTGATCCACCAGTGGACCTCTTCAGTGGATTGGACCGGAATAGACCGTACTGGGTCGCAAGTTTACTAAAAGAAATATATATATAAATATATTCGGGACAATTCTCAACAATTAACTGACCCCAAACTATGATACCCTGTGCACTAGATAACGGTTAAACATACATAGATACAAATATTACATCCATGATTCGGAAACAAACATTTCTGCACATCACACAAATGATTGCCTCTAGCGGGATTCGAACCCGCGCGACCGTTGGTTACCTTCGTAGTCAGGGTCACTAACCATTTGGCCATCCGGTCGTCAAATCGTTCATAGATTGCCTTTTGCAACTTTTGGTATTCTACTAACTTCAACTGTTTTTCAATAGTCAGATAATTGCGACAATTGTAAAACAATCCAAAATTATGATATTATTCGTATTCTATTAACAACTAACCAACTATAACAATTGATTGCATCGTTCTTGAATGGGTTTTCGTAAGAAATAGTAGAATTGGGGCCCTGCAGGGCAATTACCTATTTTGTTTCAATCAGATTTTCATTATCACGTGCACTTAATGCTGCGCATTAAAGTCGAAATTGCTTTGAAATTCTGTTTGCAACAAGTCATATTAGCTTAGGTGGCAGGGCCCCTGTTCGTCTTGGCGTAGCCTCCAGAAAAGTAAATTAATCAATAACCTTTGACTCTACACGAGGAGGTAGGCGTGAGCATATACTAATTTCATCACAAGGTCATTTCGCACTTTATTTGTTTTCAAAATAACTAAGCAGGTGCATACCATTTTTTCGCATCGCATCGTCCTCGTCATTACGAGCAGGTATAATCATGACTTGTTAACTTTGATTGACATATAAGTGTACCCTGAGTTCACTCAGTTTATAGGTATTTTCCTTGCTCTGAGGCTACACGTTACATTACACCCGCATAATTCACGGTTTGCCGCGAGTTTTCACGGAATCATAATAGAAGATCAAGTTTGAAGCCGTGTGACTACCTATCCCAGCGCAAAAGTTCAACGAAATTGGTTCCTATTTTGGGCGTGACAGTCATATTGTTTACTAGCTTTTCCGCGGCTTTGCCCGCGTGGTCATTCCTCTGGAATTAAAAATCTATAAGGTACACAAGCGCCGTACAAAATACCATGGTACAAAAAACGACCTCAAATGGATTAACAGCTAATAACAAAAAAAAACGACAGAACAAATTTTGATGAAGTTTTTATGGGACTACACTGAAATTCTACCCTTTTGAATAAAACAACAACCATCCAAATCGATTCAAAAATCTTAAAGTTTTGAGGCAATATTAACACAAAAGCAAATGAATTTACTAAAAAAACTATTTATTCTCGAAAATTTACGAAACCAATTTTGATACAATTTATATGGAACCATCTGGAAAGTATACCCTTTCAAACATAAAAGTATTTTCAAAATCGGTCCGCAATTGACGGAGAAATCAGTGTAGGTACATACATTTAAAAAAACATATAACCGTCTCCATTTGTGAAGTGGATAAAAATCAAAATGTGTTCTACTAACAATCATCATCAATCAGCCTTTATTTGTCAACTATAAGTATAGAATTTATAGATACGAGTATATGTAATAGGTAATTTATAGATACGAGTAGATGTAATAGGTAATTTATAGATACGAGTAGATGTAATAGGTAATTTATAGATACGAGTAGATGTAATAGGTAATTAGACCTATCAGATTGATAAATACTATTAACTAATTCAAATGCACCTATGTATAGAACTAAGGTATACAGCTGCTGTGGGGTTGCACCAAACAGAGCAACATAGTATCAACTAGCTGTAGCCACGCGTGCGAAGTCATTTCTCTAAATTAAAAGTACTCTATGTGCTATTCCAGGACCTAAAATAATAAATAACAATATACCAACAGTGGATCAAAATTTGTTCAGCCGTCAAAAATATTTTTATCGATTGCTCGGCTTCTACTCATCGGATTAAGATACCAAGTACCCCAGTTTTTAAGTCAAACCCTAACAGTAAACTGCATAGCAATCGATCCAGTAGTTTTTACGTGATGCGTGAACAAACATACAGACAAACTAACAAACAGAAAGACACGATTTAATTATTTTTTATATTCTTGTTTAGTAGCTTATTTTAAGTACCCTAGACCATTTTTATGAAATAATATTCCTTGTACAGATTTGTTCGTGCATAATGCTTTATTATAAGTATAGATACAGCGCAGCGCTTCCAGAATAAAGTACTGAGGGAAATAGTGATTGCACCCAGGCAACTATTATTTATTCTGTGACCCTGGTACATAAGAGATGACGATCTCCTTGGGAACCTATAGGTAGGTTCTAAGTAGGTATCTGTTGCACTATCATAGGTACAGTTTTTTTCACAAACGTCTATTTACTTCAATATCTATTAGGTAGCTAGGTATACCTCTTGTTTAACTGATGTGTACTTATTTATCAGACTACCATTTTGCAAAAAAAAAAAAGGTAGCAGAGTAGATACCTACTTATAACTAGGCAACCGGTTGGTCTAGTGTCTAGTGACCCTAACTACGAAATCAAACGGTCGCGGGCTCGAATCCCGCATGTTGCAATCATTTGTGTGATTAGCGGTAATGTTTGTTTCCGAATCATGGATGTAATATTTATATCTATATATGTTTCCGTCATCTAGTGTCCGTAGTACAGGGTAGATAATAGGAGCGGAAAAAAAGTGGTGTAATACGTTACCTATATACTACGTACTACCACTTTATCTTCAGAATCGCATAATATCCAAAACTAATACCTAATTATACGTTCTTCGGAAGGCACGTTAAGCCCGGTTTGTATTGATTAATAGCATTCGTTAAGCCAGATCAGAGGGCCTGAAAAATCTTGACACCAGAGGCCAGCGCTACCTCATACGACAAACTAACAATTCGTCATAAAGCCAGTGTATACAACAGCCACACTATCGCATCATTCGCATTCACATGTCATTATTCACGAACGGATTCATGAAATGACTATTAAGTAGGTAGGTACGCTAGTAAGCGTAATTCAAGATCTTTGAGGAAGGTAAGTAACAATGATCTTGAACTATGCTTACGTACTTACTTATGGGCTTCGGTGAATGCCACAACATAAAATGTAAACATAAGTACTACCTACCTAAATTCAAACACGACATTCGACGTAATCCTCAGATAAACACAAAAATAGAAGCGTCATTCAACCTCTTTGAAGTTATTATTTAACCCATTACGTTAACGTAACTTAGTAACTAGTTATGTCATATGTATGTATGTATGCATTGTTTTTTTATATACCTTACTGATTACTTCTTGGCAGGCATGCCAGTCAAGTCAAAACAGACTGCTTCATAAATTATTTTCTTATGGCGGCATGGTGTGGTAGTCAAGGCTTGAATGCCTTGATGTAGTTTGAAATTTTGAGTCGAATCAAGCTGTCACTCACGACGAATCACTGCTGGTACAGAATAAATAAGAGTACACCTGCTGGCTGATCACATACCTACTGTGACACGTAAATGTATCATAATTATGTCGCTAGTGTGCGTCGTACTAACATCTTAAAACTTTTTTAAGTGTGTTTATAAACTTTTTGCCCTACATCAGTTAGTCGATCAGCGTAGAGACTACTCTAAATGCAAACCCACACATAGTATAGTATACCTATGAAGTTTCAGGCTAGTTTCGAACGGTCGCTTGGTACCTTAGACTATTTACCTATATAGTCTAAATACTACTTATATTATGCTCTAAGCTTGGTCATATGATATATTGATTATAGGAAAATCAAAATTGCATAGGTATTTAAGTAATTCTTAATTAGACAGAATGAGCGATTACGAACTTCGTAAAAAAATTCAAATGATTATTTATTTATTAGGTGCAAAAAAAAAACAGATTACAGAAATATAGCAGAATAAAATGGTAAATTATGCGATCGATTCCATAATCCAATCAATATGTGCACACGGCATCAATAAAAAAACACAGTGAAGTTGCTCTAAACATTAATACTTATAGCTAAAATTGCAAGCACTATTCCACAATATGGGTAGGTATTTTAAATACATTGTACAGGCGAGCGGTCTGCAGGTTCCCTTCACAAACGCAAGCTATACCTAATTGTTCTTAGATACAAAATCATGGCAGTGTAACTTTGTATTTTGCATTAGAATATGAATAAGTACTATTGCTATATACCTAAAGTATTTGACTTGTAATTTAAGAGAGAAGGCGCTTTGATTTAACTTTAAGCTTTTTATCATTTACTGTGTAAATAGAGAAGTCAGGGCCTCAGAAGATGACTGCAGTATTAGGCAAAGAGTGAACGTAGTATATGATGTACTTACCTTAATATAGTATCTGGCGATGGAACTGATAGTAAAGAGGATGAGGAACAGTGCCATGACGCAGCCCAGCACCACGTTGAACGCCGCCATGTTGCGCAGGAACTTTACCCCTGAAACAATACACAAGGAGAACTATAGTCTAAGTTTTTTTTGCACAACTGCCCAAAAAAGGAGTGTTATTTTTCAGGGTTAATGTATGTTTGTATGTATGTATGTATGTATGTATGTGAGTTTCTTTATTCCACCATAACTTTTAAATGCCTGTACAGATTTGGATGTGTGGGGTATCGTTATAATCCTTGCATCATCCCGAGTAACAAAGGCTACACTTTTCACACGACTGCACAAAAAAGGAGTGTTATGTTTTTAGCATTCATGTATGTTTGTATGTATGTGAGTTTATTTATTCCACCATAACAATTAAATGCCTGAACAGATTTAGAGGTATGGGGTATCGTTAGAAATTAGAATCCTTACATCCTCTCGAGTAACAAGGGCTAAATTATTTTTTGAAAAATTTCAGTTTGGCGGCATATTGGTCCAAATACAAAGGCGAAAAAAAATATTCTAATTTTAAAATATGGGTATCAAATTGAAGGCCTTGATAAGCATATTCCAACAGTACATAATTGATTGATTTAGCTTTGTTACTCGGGGGGATATAAGGATTCTAACGATTCCCCATACGTCTAAATCTGTTCAGGCATTTAAAAGTTATGGTGGAATAAAGAAACTCACATACAAACATACAAACATACATGAATGCTAAAAAGAGTTTGGGCAGTCGTGTAAAAATACTGTGTGGCGACAGTATGGCTACCAACGGAAAGACGAAAAAATATATTTTTCTTCTGATTTTCAACATGGGTAAGTGTCAAATTGAAGGCCTTGATGAGCACATTCCAACAATATATAATTTAATGTCAGGAGTTATTTTTTTGGCAGGGAAGGCGTGTTTTTTTTTATATGATAAAGTCCAGCTTCTACAATTCAGGACACCTAGCTTGTGCTGTTTTAATAGTGCAAGACAACTCCAATATATATTGCTTCGAGAACTTTAAGACTCCGATCAAAAAAAAGTAGATGGTGGTGGTGGTTTTAATTTATGTCTTATTAGTCCTATAGACTTATACAACAAAAGTATTGAACATGGCATAGAACATCCTCCTCCTGGGGTACAGGTACACGAGTACTTGTATATTATGAGAACAGGTAGGTACGCTCAAAACTGTAATTACTCGCTATAAGTATCGTAACATTTTTGTATGAAATCTAGCACAGCGCCACGAGTGGTAACTATTTGTCACTTCACTATAAATCGTAACTAAGTATATTATGAGTTTGTTTGTTGTTGTTTTTTCGCTGCCTGACTGCTGAGAGAGAATAAAACATTTTGTTGAACCCGACCAAAAACTTAATATAGGTAAGTTTATTTATGGATTCTGGGACATGCGCAGGCTACTGCACCGAAGTGGAAAGGTTTTTTCGCTGCCTCACTGCTGAGAGAATAAAACATTTTGTTGAACCCGACCAAAAACATAATATAGGTAAGTTTATTTATGGATTCTGGGACATGCGCAGGCTACTGCACCGAAGTGGAAAGGTTTTTTCGCTGCCTCACTGCTGAGAGAGAATAAAACATTTTGTTGAACCCGACCAAAAACATAATATAGGTAAGTTTATTTATGGATTCTGGGACATGCGCAGGCTACTGCGCCGAAGTGGAAAGGTTTTTTCGCTGCCTCACTGCTGAGAGAGAATAAAACATTTTGTTGAACCCGACCAAAAACATAATATAGGTAAGTTTATTTATGGATTCTGGGACATGCGCAGGCTACTGCACCGAAGTGGAAAGGTTTTTTCGCTGCCTCACTGCTGAGAGAGAATAAAACATTTTGTTGAACCCGACCAAAAACATAATATAGGTAAGTTTATTTATGGATTCTGGGACATGCGCAGGCTACTGCACCGAAGTGGAAAGGTTTTTTCGCTGCCTCACTGCTGAGAGAGAATAAAACATTTTGTTGAACCCGACCAAAAACATAATATAGGTAAGTTTATTTATGGATTCTGGGACATGCGCAGGCTACTGCACCGAAGTGGAAAGGATGAAAGGCCGTCAACCAAATTTAGTATGTAACCTCCTGTTGCATATTCACACGACATATTATGTCTTAGTTGACGCACAAATTGCGTAAATATATAATTCTCCTATTCGTCACGTTTATTATTTTAGAATATAATAAGTATAGTTTTTATTTTTGTTTTTTATAATTGCATTTTCACTTCTTTTTTTATTGCTTTTTTATCTGTTTGTGAGTTACCCTGAAAGTTTCAGCCGGATAGCTAATCAGGAAGTGCTCGAAATTTGTATTGCAAGATTCCAGGACAGACAAAATACATAGAGACATTGATACATAGATACATTCATACAAGTGAAGTTAAATAAAAACTTTGAATAAAAAACGCCATTCGTAATTCTTAAGAATATACTTTAATATGGGATATACGGAGAATACGGATGATTTCCCTACGCTTCTTTACGAACGGTCGTTTTGATGCTTTGCATGAATATGTACATTGAGACGTAGTCGCGGGTGTGCGGCGCGCCCGTCAGGCTAACATAGCATCTCTACTTAAAACAAAATAGTACTTTATTTAACGGTTACATAATAAGGGGTATTAAAACACGAGAGTATCCCTCGGATGTTTTAATACCTAGTTATGTGCCGTTTCATACACTACTTTATCTACACTCATGCAATAGGAACATACATTTAATGAAAAAAATAATGCCGTAATATTTTCTTAATTTTTCTGGTAAAAGCTCGTTCGTCATGTTCGTTGCTGTTTCCGTGATGTCAGGTGGAGTCAAATTCTCCTCACTAACAGTGCTGTTGGACATTTGTAATCAGGATACAACTTTTTATCAACAAAAACACAGTCATTCAATTGATTAGGTACTAATATACAGTAAATCATGGCGCTAAAATCCAGTCCACAGCGAATTCGCGCGTCTACGGACTAGCACGCGCCGCCATAGATAATAAATGCACCCTCGTAGGTGCGGAGCCAACCGGTGCTTTTATGGGGAAAAAATATATTATAACATCATGTTTATTTAATTTAAAAAACAGTGTTATTAAGTTAAAAAAAATATAGACTTGCCGTGCGTAATGTATGTCATTATGCCACCATTTTTGAGTTCATAATCCGGATTTTACGATATGAGTGTAGATACAATATTTATTAGGGCTACTGTAAATGTAGGTAAGTAGGTAACTGAATATGAAATTCAATGAGCTTAGATAATGGTACAATAATATAGAGGACCTACTTACGTATCGCAAATCTGATAATGAGTTACAGCGTGGATACTATATGGTATTATAATAATATATCATTAAGTAGGTAGGTACTTTGTCAACACTATACCTAGAGAAACCAATCGTATTACATAAACAAGCACAAATTAAAAATGTATATAACCACCGACCCGCCCTCCCAAAAAAGCTAAGCTAAGTTTCAAAGCTAAGGTCAAAGAGATGGTTCTTAGCTGAATGGGGGTGAGAATCGTAGCTCCCAAACGGATGCACTGATTTTGATGCGACTTTTATGTTTGATAACTGATGTGATCGAAATGCTTCTTTGCTATTATTGTTGTTGTTGTAGTTTTTGTTGTTGTTATTGTTATGTTGTAGTATGTTTTTGTTGTTGTTGTTATTGTTGTTGTGGTTTCTGTTCTTGTTCTTGTTGTTTTTGTTGTTCTTGTTGTTTTTGTTGTTCTTGTTGTTTTTGTTGTTCTTGTTGTTGTTTTTGTTGTTCTTGTTGTTTTTATTGTTGTTCTTGTTGTTTTCGTTGTTGTTTTTGTTGTTCTTGTTGTTTTTTGTTTAGTTGTTTTAGTTGTTGTTCTTGTTGTTTTCGTTGTTGTTTTTGTTGTTCTTGTTGTTTTTTGTTTAGTTGTTTTTGTTGTTGTTCTTGTTGTTTTTGTTGTTTCTTGTAGTTTTTGTTGTTGTTGGTGTTGTTTTGGTTTTTGTTGTTGTTGTTATAGTGGGTTATATAATTTTTTCATCAGTTTGCTAGTTTTATTTAAATACCTCGCATTGTTTGAGTAAAGCACTATACAAGCCTTGGTCCGCAATGACTGCCCTGCTGGCCACGCTATGATGGCCTCGAGCTTTGCTTAGTTAAGTTCTCGGCCTTCAAGCTTGGCCATCATTGCAGCCCTTGCTGTCTGCGACATAAAAGGCCTCGACCTTCGGTCTCGGCCTTCATTCCAGCTTGGCCATCAAGTGCTGCAATGCTGACCGCGCTGTGATGGCCTCGAACTTAACTTAACTACGCTCTCGACCATCATCATCGCTGCCAGCTACAGCAGCTGCCACTATATCGTGTCATTATGTACAATGAGTGCTAATAATGGATATTAAAGGTCAAACATAATCTTATTTTATTACCTAATTACTTAGTCACCGAGTATGAAGCTTAAGGAAATAAAACACTATTCTAGGTAAAAACATTAATATTTAAATATTTAATTTCAAATATATATTATATTTAATTTCGAATTTATTGTAAACTAAAAATGATAAAAACTTAATTATGTAGCTTAACTTAATTATTATATTACAAACTAGCTATGCCCGCGGCTTCGCACGCGTGGTCTTTTCTTTAGGTTCGAAGAACCATGATGTGCTATTCCAGGACCAAATATCAACATTTGATCAACATTTCTTTTGCCGTCAAAAATACTTTTATCAATTGCTCGGCTTCTAACTCACCAGATTGACATACCAATTACACCAGTTTTTAAATCAAACCCTAAGCTATCTAACAATGAAAACCGCATTGCAATCGGTTTAATAGTTTTTACGTGATGCGAGAACAAACAAACATACAGCAAACAGACAGAGCGACACGATAAAAATATATATATATTCGTGTTCAATACTCTTTTGAAGCACCCAAGAGCATTTTTTTATTTATCTTCTTTTTACAGCCTTTTTGTACTTTATTATAAGTATAGATATATAACTGTGTCAATTTGCATCAAGTAATCCGTTTAGTAGTTTCAATGTGATAAGTGTTCTTTTTAATAACTTTCAACCCCTATATTACGGAAACCCTTACATTTTTTGGGATGAAAAGTATCCAATGTCGTACCTCGTAGTATGAACTCAAATCATACCAAGTTTAACTTGAATTTATTCAGTATTTTGTGCGATGCGCGGTCAAGATACGGACAAACAGACAGACAAAAATAAAAAGTATAACAGTTTTGTCTTCAGTATCGAATATAGAGAACCATCCAAAAAATATTTTATATTGCTTAAATATTAACATAACGTTGGACACATATTCCGCAGAAGCCTTTTAATCCAATGATTTGATGCCGAGCAATCGATAAAAATCTTAATGACAGCTGAACAAATTTTGAAGAAATGTAGTATTTGTACTTTGTTAAGTACTTTTGGTCCTGGAATAACACGTATGGGCACAGAATAAATAATAGTGTATGGGCTACTTTTAAATGAAACGACCTCGTGGGTAAAGCCGCGGGCACAGCTAGTATTTAATAAAATCTTCAATCATGATAAAATCTAAAGACCAGACTTATACCACTTATACAAAGAAAAGCAATAGGCCAATTTACTATGTTGAAAAGGCGTAACTAAGTAACGCCTTTTCAACATAGTAAATTGGCCTATTGCTTTTCTTCAATGCACTATCCAATGATTTTGTGTATTTTTAAAAGCTTTTATTTAACTTGCAATGTTTGTATGTTTGTTTAGGTCAAATCTCGCAGCTGAATTAGAACTACTTCCTCTTATTCTACGGAGTTGAATTTTTACATGTTGGTTCAGCTCCGATGACAATGTATGTTTATGGTAAGCATGACCTGCAGTGCGATTACGTAATGTTGTTCATGACGGTTTCAAGCCGTCAAATTCAATAATGCTTTGCGATAGAGTCGATTTTGCTATGAAAAAAGTGACAATCTGATTGAAGCCAAGTTCTGTAATCAGGCCGCTGAATCGACTTCCAGGATAAAGGAGTCCTTAACGTTCAACTCAACAGCCCAGTTACGAAATTTTGTGTACGCATTATATTATGCTAGCTGGTTTGAAGTTTTAACATGACACGGCTGCTGCACTCTGGGTTGGCTCCTGACTTGGGAACTCCATTCAAAAATAAGTTATTTTTGGTATTGTTTTTTTACCATTTCTTATCTTTAACATTTTTGTTTCCATTTTGAGTTGTCAGTTGCGCGTTTTTTCTTATCATTTAAGTAGGTAGGTATATAATGCAAGTAGGTTTTCACATTCGAAACAGTAGTTTCAGATAAGTTCTATATTGTCTGTCTTTGAAATATCCAACTCACAGACATTTCCTTCACCATTGATCCAACTGCACTGCCTATCTCTCTATAAACAAATGATAACCCACCGAGACTGATTCAATATAATCAAAAATCACACTGTTCACACTGATCACACTGTCAATAATATCAGCAACTGTGTACTATCTATCTTTATTATTTTACTTATGTAATGTGCCTACATAATTTAGTCTGTCATTTTAAACTATAGTCACTGCCCTAGTCTTCCGTTCTGATCCATGTCACAAAATAAATAAACTTTTCGTCCCATCTATTCGAAAACGCTGATTTGTTCCTCGAAAAGTGGGAGCAAAGTAGGTCTCTTCTGGTCAAGACTTTCAGTGAGGGCAGTATTGAGTTTTAAATTTGGAACGTGAATTTTGCTAAGACATAACATTGGGTCGCGTGCCGCGCTGTCTGTTTTTGAAAAAAGAATAATGTGAATGTACGGAATAGACAACAGAGCCTATCCATAGAGATCAATGATGTACGGAGAGGAGGAAAAAATTAAAAGCGCGCGAATTACGATATCATTGTCAAGGAGACAAGGAATATTGAAATACAAAAACTAAATAATTTCACAAAAATGCAAGTGTAGAGAAAATATTACACCTGAAAAAACTACGCCATAAATGTGATACAGAATCTATTACCAATTAAATCCCGGGAAAAATATTTGCAAGCTTATAACTTTTTTGTCGAGTGGGAAAATGCAAAAGAAGCGAAGTCTTTTTCGGAAACCTGTACCTATTTTCAAGAATTACCCAAATAACATCCTTTACATGTTGGCGGCCAGTACCTACCAATAATGACATTCAAATCGAGATCTACACAAAATTTAGAACACAATATCTGAAGACTTTTCTGAAGATGGTCTGAAGGACGTAAATCAAAGAGGTACAAAGTGAAAATAAATGTTAGTTACCTAGTTTATTTTAAGTTGTTCATTTTTAGTCTATTTAATACCCTTTTAAATAAATAATATGAGTTGTAAAGTATCTAAATGCGTCTTTTATTTATTTTTCTCATATAGGGGGATGAAAGTTGGGTGTATCACTCGGATGCAAAATTATTTTTCCTCGGGCGACGTATATTAATCCCTCGCTACGTTCAGGATTCTACATAAGAATCCTTCACTCCGCCCTAGATTCAAAATAGCGCCCTCGCCGTAAACATATTATTTTGCTCCCTTGTCATACAATCTACTATTGTGACTCAATCTTGCAAGATAAAAACAAACAAGGGAAGAAAATAGGTAATTCTTCAGTTGGAATTTCGATGCATTTTTAAAATGTGTATTTGCCTATGGGTATGTGAAACGTGGTAGGTACGACCTCCGGATATTCATACATAGATCAGAATATTACATCCATGACTCGGACACAAACATTTCTACTCATCACTCAAATGTTTGCACCTTGCGGGATTCGAACCTGCGACCGCTGGTTAACTACGCAAACAGGTCACTAACCATTACTCTGAAGTTTAATATACATTATTTTTATTATTGTTAGCTATTCACAAGACAAAACAAAAAATTATGAAAACATTCGATGAACACGCGTCAGCCTCACGTGTATCGAACGGTTGAAAAAGATGAATAGGTCACCATCATCATCATCATTATCAGCCTGTATCTGTAGCATTTGCTCCCTGTGATTCCTGTCTTCATAACCGTGTGGACCTATTCTCGAAGTCTGTACTCCCACTTTGGCGTTAGTCTTCCATAATAATGTTGTATTGGGCCCTTGTGGTCTTATGTAGGGCCGAAGATAATTATGTCATCAAAAATATCTTCTACCTCATCATCCAAGTGTGCCGAGGTCGGAGCGTTAACCTGTACCTGTTAAGGACTCATGACATAGACAAACCTGACCAAGGCTGACCTTTCGGTCAGCTTAAGAACCAGGTACGCTACCCTGGTGTACACACCATTAACAATGAGGATCTGATTGACGAGGAACCCCACGCCACCCTGAGACTGCTGATCGCCCTCTCGGTAGAACAGGTGGCCCGATTCCAGAGTTATTGTGTCCTCCCCCTCTCTTCGGACTTCACTTAACCCTAGAATATACCACCTGATCTTATTAAACTTCGTCTCCAGTTGCGCCATGTGTTCGTCAAGCCTAATTCGTTCGTCATTTGTAAGTACTGGCTACTCATGTCATGTCGTAGGTCATGTGTTTTTGTTCAAGGTGGCCTACTAGCCCGGGGATTCTTTGCACCCACTGCCCTGCCTTTCTTTGACCGCCACCTTGGTCAGGACTAGCAGGGCGCCAGGGAACTGGGGGCCATTTTTTGGTTGTGCCGTTTATTGGAGGGCTTGCCCATAATCTCCACGCTGGGCATGCGGGTTGGCGATCGCAGGGCATAGCTTCTCGCACCGGTGACGCTGCTGCCCGTCACCGGCCTATGTCATTTGGCTACGCTTCTTATTCTTATTCGAGATGGGGGCGGTAAGGCCTGCACTGACGTCCCGCTTGGGGTGTTTTGTGCATTTCCCCCTGCCAGCCTCTACCCGAGCCATCCCAACTCCTTTATATAGCGGAGTGTGGTCTTGGGTCGCTGGCACAACTGCTCCAGTGATAAAGATGGTGCAAATGAAGATGAAGATCCTGATAATGCAGATGGTATTGATAATTTGAGGCTAGGTCGTCGTGACAAGTCATGCATTCCCGTAGTAATTCTTATTTGTTCCGTGGCCGGACAGTGCAGCAGCACGTGCTCCACAGTCTCGTTCTCTTCCATGCAGCCGCAACACAGTGGACTATCTGTGGCTCCAGTTTTGTACTGATGATAGTTAAAGTCGCAGTGACCTGTAATAAGTCCTATTAAAAGGCGTAGGTCCTGTCGATGAAACTTGAGTAAGTTGTTGCACCCACTGCCCTGCCTTTCTTTGACCGCCACCTTGGCCAGAACTAGCAGGGCGCCAGGGAACTGGGGGCCATTTTTTGGTTGTGCCGTTCATTGGAGGGTTTGCCCATAATCTCCACGCTGGGCATGCGGGTTGGCGATCGCAGGGCGTAGCTTCTCGCACCGGTGACGCTGCTGCCCGTCACCGGCCTATGTCATTTGGCTACGCTTGTTTTGGGATAGTTATACCGCCATCTGTCGGTTGTCAGAGCCTCATTCGTTAACCAGCAGGATGACCGCGTGCAGGTGTTAGATCGTTTTTGGCCCTTGCCACTTTTTTTTAGGATTCATGTTTGTTTGTATGTACGTGTATTTGTGAGTTTCTTTATTAAAAATTAAAAAATACTATCTAATTGAGCGATAAGACCATTGTACTTATTGTTTATGTTATTTCTATTTTATAATTTGTTTAAATGTGTCAATAAAGTGTTATTGTATTGTACTATCTTATATGCTAGAAAAACACGCCTGCCCTGCCAAAAAAGAACTTAGCCAATAAATTACAAACAGTCGGAATGTACTTATCAATGCCTTTAATTTGACACCCATATTGTAAAATACGAAAAAAACGCATTTTTAAATGGAGCCATACTGCCGCCATATTATTATGTTTCAAAAAATATGTATCCTATGTTACTTGGGGGGATGTAAGGATTCTAACGATACCCCATACGACTAAATCTGAATAGGCATATAAAAGTTATGGTGGAATAAAGAAACTTACATACATACAAACAAACATTATTACAAACATGCATGAATCCTAAACACATTACAATTATTTTTTGTGCAGTCGTGTAAAACACGGCTGTCCTCCCAAAAACGAACTAAAAAGTTAAAAACAATAGGTAAATAAAATTGACATTACAATCGGGGGACCTCTATAGATTAAAATTGTTCCACAGAACCGTCCCCCGACAGGATTGACAATTTTATTTCTTGTTTCTGTCCTCCGAACAAACAGACGGGTGTTATAAGTTTAGGGTGTGTATCACTGTGTCACTGTGTGTGTTTTGTCTGTGGCATTGTAGCTTCCAAACAAATGGTCCGATTTAGCTTCGGTTTTTTATGTTTCATAGCTGAGGTAAACAAGATGGTTCTTAGCTATAATGGGGGGGGAGGGTGAGGATCGTAGCTCCGAAACGAATGGACCGATGAAGGATGGATTTTATGATGATGATTTTGATGAAGTTTTTTTATGTTTGATAACTGATGAGATCGAGATGGTTCATCATGGTTCTTAGCTATTTGGGGGGGGGAATGAAAAAAGGGGAAAAATCAAACGAACCTATCAAACAAATGGAACAAGTTAACTGCAGTTTTTTATGTTTCAAAGCTGATATGATCGAGATGGTTCTTAGCTATGTTGAGGAGGGGGACCAAAAGGAGGATTTTCGAGAAAAAGGGGGTGACAATCGTATCTTTCAAACGAAAGGACCAATTTAGCTGTGGTTTTTTATGTTTCAAAGCTGAGGTAAACAATTGTCTTAGCTATAATCGTAGAGAGAGAATTGTGAGGATCGTAGTTTCCAAATGAACCGATTTTGATGTGGTTTTTATGTTTGATAACTGATGTGATTGAGATGGTTCTTAGCTATATGGAGCGGAGGAGGGAGGCGGTTTGAGAAAAGAGGGGTGAGAATAGAATTTACCAAACGAATGGACTATATAGCTGGGTTTTTTATGTTTGAAAGCTGAGGTAATCGTGTCACGAGGCGGTCCCAGGGTGTGGGTTTGTTCCACTAGCCCCGGGACTAAGCCTCAGTGGACAACATAAAAGGTCAGGAACTATTGGAGCATTTGGTGATTTCCATAAACAGTGGCTTCAAACAAAACGAACACTAACGACGGAATTATTATATATATTTACAAGTCTCCAGTTGTAATTAACTTATTTATGTATTTTATAATATTCTTTCGAAAATTACGGTTTTGCTAATGCAATCAATGTCCGAATGACAGGATATTTGTATGTAGAATCAATAATGGCCAACTATCAAAATGAAAAGAAATGGATTATGAAAGAATTAAGATATCAAAAGAGTATTATTATGAAAGAGGTTTGGACCTCGTCACAATCGAAATGGTTTTTAGCTATAGGGAAGAGCGCATAAAGAGCCTAAAACGGGTACATATTAGAGTACGAGTATAGCACAATCAAAGACAATCCGAGCACAATGGACTATCCTACTTCCTTAACACGGGCGTAAGTATTTTTATTGTAGGACCTCTACACTAGAGAGCGTAGTATTTGTACTTATAATAAAGTATTATGAACAAAAAAGTCTGTACATAGAAGATAATTAAGGTTTGATTTAAAAACTGGGCTACTTGGTATCTTAGGCCTTGCGCGCACTGTCTTGTGGTGGAACGCGGTGCGTTTATTCTACCAATTATTTCATATTGTATTATATGTGTTTATTTCACCGCAATACGTGTACTTCTATGACACTCCATACTCACACAGAATATGCGTTATAAAAACGCAAGGCAGTGCGCGTTAGCCTTATTCCGATGATTAGATGCCGAGCAATCAATAAAAAAAACTACTTGACGGCTGAACGAATTTTGAAGAGATGTAGTTTATTGTACTTTGTAGGTAGATTTGGTCCTGGAATAACACGTGTGGGCTACTTTTAAATGAAATGACCACGCGGGCAAAGCCGCGTGCACAGCTAGTCTATAATAAATTGATCCACCTTTGGACATAGGCTACGCGAGTGAAACCGCGGGGAACCTAGTGTTGTATAATTTTGGAACCCGTCCAGGTTGGATATAAGTGCGTAATCCACTTTTGACTCGAAGCTTGTACTATTATTTATTCTGTGCTCGAGGCTGGATCCGTCTTTGAGTAGTATTATTTATTCTGTGGTGTTGTGAACAAACTGAGTTTTAACCAACATCTAAACAAACATTGCTAATTACTGGCCAATGCCATCATTAAGGTTTCCGGAAATTAGTCAGTTATTATCGCCTACAATGACTACAATGCCTCGCCCAAAAAATATCAGATCATTAGAGAAGTATCTTTATGACAAAATATTGTACTCGCTCAGTAGTTTAACGAATATAAATATCATAGTAAAAACCTGTTTAAGTAAAAACGCGCTTTGACTAAGTTAAAAATAGTTTTTTACTTTCCGCCTTTACTGCTACTCGTCATGCATATCGGTCAAAAATTGTTTTGGCTAGTCAAAACGCGTTTTAACTAAATCAATCAGCTGAAACTGTTTTGATAAATCAGTAGGTTAACTAGGTTGGTATGAATAATTTTGGATTCAATGTCTATTTAAATCTAAAATTATTTACTTATGTCACCCTAACTAACCTACTGTTCTTTGTGAACGCAATTCAAAGTTAAATCATTCATGTTCAACCTAACTAACCTAATCATTCTAAAGGTTGAACATAAATAATTTTACATACTATAGAGCCCAAAAAAAAGCAGTAGGTAGATAGTTAGGTTGACAAAATGATTTTATATTCAAATGCCCGTTGAATTAAATAACATTCACAATTTTATTAAGAACCTAATAAACCTAGGTACCTTGCGTGGGCCAACTTACTCGCCACCAAACAATTTCAACTAAGGCGTTCAGTAAAAACCAGTGTTGTTAGTTAAAACGCGTTATAACTGAAAACGGGGTTTTACTGTAACATATTTTACATATTATATTACATCAATAACATGTCATTGTGTGTGTTGTCATGTAATTGATGTATGCAATAAATTTAGATATTCTATTACCTACCTACGCTAGTAGTACCTATCTTCTCAGTAGCAAAGAATAAATAGTAGTACAGTAGTCTGTGATTACACAGACTAAGTAATAGTCTCAGACACTGTGTCATTTGCCGTAAAATATAAATTATGCAAACAAACAATTACAATTTGAGACAGTAACGTGTCACATTCATAAACCTTTATTTGCATGTTATTTACATAAATCACAGAATTTGTATGTGTTTTAGATTTCAACTCTTAATACCTACGGACGGGCTACGCTTATACATAATAGCTTCGAGTTGAGCATACAAATATATTATATTACTTCTTTTTGTTTCTCTAAAACTAGTTTTCCCGCTCGCAACTTCGTACGCGCGGGCTACTGTTTATCGCGAAAAACAGCAGCCTATTTTCTTCTAGGATATAAAAACCAATGCCGGTATAGCACCAATGCTCTTGATGTTTTTGACATACTTGTTATTTCGTTTCCATGGCAACCGTTTCTTACAGCGAGTAATCAACATTTTGCCAGTTTTCCCGTGAAAACTTACAATTTTCCGGGATAAAAGTATCCTATGTTTTATTCTAGCGTATAACCTATCTCCATTCCAAAATTCATCAAAATCCGTCCAGCCGTTATCGCGTGAAAGCTCCTCAAACAAACAAACAAATAAACAAACAAACAAACAGACAACGTTTCAATTTATACATTGGTATGGATTTTTCTGAAAGTAAGTACTAATACTAAGCATTTTACATGTACTTAGCTACCATTGAATTACTAGTCAATGGTGCCTACCTGTGTCTGTAAAAACTTTGGACAGATTAATTTTGCGAAGGTATTATCTATCTATACTTTTAATAAAGCAGGAAGTAACAAAAAGTATGTACAAAGATGATAAATTTAAAAAAAATGACTGTTTACCTACTTAAAATTGAATAAGAATATAACATTTTATAAGGTGTCTATCTGTTGTCTGTATGTTCTCGCATCACGAATAAACTACTGGACCGATTAAAATGTCGTTTTCACTGTTGGATAGCTCAGAGTTTGACGTATAATCTGGTTTACTTTTTATCTTAATCTCGATAAGTAGGAGCCGAGCTATCGATAAAAAACTATTTGACGGCTTAACGAATTTTGATGATATGTTGTATATTATTGTACTTTGTAGGTGCTTTTGGTCCTAGAATAATTTTTCCCATTATTTGTACACTATTTGCTATAATTTCCCCATAAAAATAGCGCCGTGAAGGGTTAATTTGGAATATACTATAGGCTATGTCTACGGCTACCTATCTACCTACTGCATGCTTGGGTACCTACATATATGATAAATCATCAATACATAGTATAAACTGAAGTTGCATTCCGCGTCTGTCTATCTGTCGCTCTGCCTCTCTGTATGTTTGACCGCTAACTCCTCCTAAACCACGCAACGGATTTTGATGCAGTTTTCACCATTAGTTAGATAATTTCTCGCGGAAGATTTATGTATATAATAGGAGCATACGAGATCTGAACGTAGCGAGTGGGGAGGCGGCGAGCGAAGCGAGCCGCCGACCCTCAAGCGGAGTAAAGGTCGAGTGTGTGAGATCTTCACATTTTTCTCTTTTTTTTTTCTAAATTACAAGTGCGATGCCGGGGCGGGTTGCTATTTAATATATAAGTATCATAATTATCTATACGTATTTCGGTGGATCTGATATAGGTATACCTACATTAGCTACTATAAGTATATACTCGTATATACTAAATACATATCCTAATATTATTAGGATATGTATTTATTATAATCTTAAGCCCCCTGCTAATTCTTTATCTTATTAAAATACAATTTTATCGTAAGTTTCATAGATGTGATTGTAGGCTCGTTTTAAAAGCTTAAGATAAGTAGGGAGTTGCTATCGTCTTTACAAAACGTGATGGATAGGTGCCTACTTATAGGAGGACATTATATGAATGTAAGATATCTATGTCTGATTGAGTGCACGTATAATTATTACATAACACCTAAAACAGCCGCAGTACTTACCTAACTTTTAATAAAATCTGTGCTAATCATAAAGAAGACTTCTTTTTTTTTTTGTAATAGTCTTTCTTCTTCAACTTTTCAAGAGGCGAATCAACCGAACATCGCTTACTTTACTGTGTCCAGCCCCCCCGATTCAGAACCTTCCGATAACTCAGTTGTCGATCGATTAGGTATTATTTATTCTGTGGATTCGGTTTTAAATCGTTCAATACATTTTTCATTCACAATATCGAATCGAATCGATTCGGTGCGTTATCGAAAAGTTCTGCATCGGGAGGCAGGAATTTCCTCGAAAAGAAAACACATGATACAGTTTACTGTATCATGGTCAGATTATGGACCTTCACAATTCATAACGACATTCTGACAGCCGTATTCACAAACAATACTTGCCTAAGTAAAGCAGCGACACTATGCGAAGTAAGCCATTTCACTATGCGTTTGTCGTTGCGAGCCTTCTAATTCACAAACGATACCTAAGCGACTCTTTACTATGAGAACGCAGTGCGTCCAATACGGCGCTCTGATTGGTCCGTGTAATATTATGTTCCTTCTTAAATATGGCAGCTGTGCCGATGACATATATTTTGTTAATCTGTGGTCGTAAATACTCGAAATTGTTTGCTAACAATCTCAACCTTTTTTTTTGGTAAACTTCATGTCTGTTTGGAAAATTTATGAATAATGTTTTTCTGTGCGAAGTGAATATGGCAAGTATGGACATGTCTACATCAGTTACATCTATTGATTTGTCTAATACAAGGCTACTCAACCTTTTTAACAATTGGGCCAAATTGACGATTTAAAAATCACTAGCGGGCCACTGACTACAGACGGTTCCTATTTTTTTACACGACTGCCCAAAAAAAGGAGTGTTTTGTTTTTAGCATTCATGTATGTTTGTATGTATGCTTGTATGTTTGTATGTGAGTTTCTTTATTCCACCATAACTTTTAAATGCCTAAACAGATTTAGGATTAAGATTAAAATTAGATAACTAAAAAAAATCGCTCGCGCCTTTATAAGTTAACAGGTTTCAGGCACATTGAAGATCGATCGTAAGCGTTTATTTTGTTTTCACAAAACTACACTTATAAAAGTATAATTAGCTCAATATTTTCACGCTCGCTACTCTCTTGCCTTTCTTGGTTTTTTTTTCACCTTATTAGGCGCAAGCAAAGTCAGCGGAAAAGTGCCAAAAAATTAAAAATTATGGATTCATTGAAAGATATAACTATTAAAGAAGCCAATAATTTCGGCAAGGCACAATTATTTCAAATTATTTCTTGATGTGATTGTTAAAAACTGAAAGAAGACGAGATCCGCCTTTTCTTTCATTCAACTGGCAGTACAGTGCGAGCGTAATGAGTGCAAACATTTGGAGCAAATTTTTTACTCAACGAGCGGTAGATCAAACCTCTGTACAAAAACTGATTTCTGCACGAGCGCTCGCTTTGAGCATGTAATTATATGAGAAAAATAATGTTAATTATTGACATTCTGTGTGTGCATAAAATCACAACATTATTATAAAGGTGCGAGCAAAGTGAGCGTGGAAAATTTGAGATATTTCTATCAGTGAAACAAATAAACACGATTATAAAACATATGAAAATAATATACGGAACTTAAAAACATCTGGTTAAAATAACCCCTCACTCTCTCGGTCTCAACTCTCTGTCTCTTTCGGCTTTTCGTTCACGATTATCTGAACCAAAACATTATTACTCTGAATATTATATTATTAGTTTTAGATTGATAGATATAGGTATTTAAATTAAGTGGTGAAGTTAAGCTGGGCGTGCAGCGCCTAAGGCGGCCGCCCGGGCCTCCCCCATAATGCCGGCGCTGCTTATAATCATCTACTTTTAGCTTCGTTATTGATTGCTTGCTTGTCGTATGAGCTTAGGTAGGGCCGGCCTTTGGAGTTAGCCTTTGTCAGGCCGCTTTAGGGCATCTGACATGGGTTATTCATATTCCAGGACCAGGACTTATTCTTATTATTCACGCGGGCAACCTATAATTTTGTATCTCCAACTTCTTAAGTGTTTCTGTTCTCCTGGTACTTAGAAATACTTCTTCTTTTTTTTATACTTTTTTTCAAGTCCCTGAGAAAATGATCATATATTTTTCCCCTTTTTCTTGATCAAAAGTAGCCTATGTGTTAATCCAGGATATAAGCTATCCTGGTACCAAATTTCATCCAAATCTATCCAGCCGTTCGAGCGTGAAGGAGCAACAAACACACACACACACACATACACACACACAAACACATGCATACACACACAAACATACACATACACACACACACAAACACAAACTTTCGCATTTATAATATTAGTGTGATAGTGTGATTATTTTACTATACCACGGTTATACCGGGGCCCGGGGTTGAGCAGCCTTGGTCTAATAGAACATCAACCGATAATTGGTAAGTAGGTGTTTATAGAGAAATAATTATAATAAACCTAAACTATTCACTTCTATTTTCATGCCCTTACATTAGTAATGCCGCTTCTTTTATCCATAGACGGTATAATAATAGAAAACTGCAACTTTTTTGTCAGTTAGGCACTATGAGTTGTTTAAAACACCTAGCTAGCTACTTTACGAATGCGCTCTTTCAAGTGAACGCACAGTGTTGTTCGGCACTCAAGTGTCGTTTATGAATAGGATTGTAGTACCCTGTGCGTTTGTGGGTACTGTGAGGCCTCATAGTAACGTTTGTGAATACGGGTGTGAATTTCGTACGTCCCCTAGACGTCCCCTACTTTAGATTCTTACGGATTTCATTTTCTATAGTCGTTGAAGCAATCTTAATTTTAGACATAGATCTCTTTTGATTGAAAACTAAAGTAGGTATTAATTTAGGTAGGTACCTACCTAAATTAATCAAGGTTATTTTTGTTTACCTAAGTACTTAGTAAAAGATTTTGTTCTAACTGGTGTTATATTTTTTTTGCTACGGAAGTACTTACCTTAAAAAAATGTTACAGCATACCTACTTACCTACCTATTCCTTTATTTCAATTCAATTGAATAATTATATAAGGTCAACCGGGGCAATTGCGTCACATTTTTGCTCGAATAATTTTAACACCTCATTTCACACCATCTATGAAATTATCAGAAAATTCCTGACCACAAATTTTAATATATTCGAAAAGTATTTGTGTGCAAGATTCATTTATTGGTTTCTTCCATAAGTTATAATATGAAGACGGATTATTGTTTTTATAAAAGAAGAAATTTTAGACGCATTTTCCCGTGGTGGGGCAAACGCGACTTTATTGAATAAACTTTAAACTGTTTAGCTTTCAGGACTAAACTTAAATATTTTGGTTTAAAGCATTTTTTTTGTTATGAATCGTTTAATAAATCTGAATAATACTAAATAATCAGGCTTATTAGCCTGATTTTTAATGGGGAAAATGTGTACCACTTTTTACAGACTCATTTACCCTTTGTAAAATCCAGATGTTCTGAACATTTTATTTGTAAGAGCAAACTTAGTAAAATAACCAATGATAATTTCACAAAAATCTATGTCACTGTGACCCAAGGATAAAATAAAATCAAGCGATTAGTTCACCAGTTTAATCAAAATTTTAGCAATAAATAATGAAAAGATGGTAACAACATTTTATATTTAGGTATTAATATAAAAATAAAACGGTTAAATTATACTTCAAATTAAACAAACTTTCGATGTAGTTTTTTTTTGTTTTTGTTATATGTACGAGATCTTTTAACCTAGAAAAATGTTACAAATAATTACATAAATAAAAATGTTGTTCTGTTTTTTAAAAACCATGGTTAACCCTAAAAACGCATTTACCTCAAAAATCATAACCTAATCTCAAAATTATGAATTATAATTTCTGTGAAAGTAAAATGATTTCAATAAAAATAACTATTTGTATCGACAAGCTAATTCATAGTGCTTGCAAGCATAAAATTAAAACGGTAGACTAATAATAATTTCACAAAAATCTAATTGATAATTTTACATGATAATAAAAAAAACGGTGGACAACTTGAAAGAAAGCACGTGATTTTGCAAATGTCTGACATTTCGATTGGATAACGTAACGGATCGGTTCTTCAAGTAATTAATTTAGTAAAAATAATTATGAAGAGATGACAGAAGTTGTTATATTTTGAATAATATTTAAGTAATTTCAAAAAAACTCAAGAGCCCCATAGACAACAATACCCCGGTTGACCTAATGTAAATATCATAACATTTTACGTATAGCTTAGAGCTATTTTTTATGTAGGTACTTAGGAACCTAGGTCTAGGTTTTCCAACAATACCATTGTTGTCATTGATCTTTGTTTTTTTTTTGTGTTTTAGGATATTATAATGTCGAAAATTCTAAAAAACAATAAGTTTATATTTTTTTCTCAAAAACGACAAGATTAATATTTTTTAAATGTAGTTAAGTATATAGTTTTTTTTAGTCTAGGCCAATGTCCCAGAATAATTAATAGTACCTACTACGTACCAAAGTTCCTATGGCCACTTTCCCATATAAGTCTTAAGCATAAAAGCACAGAATAAGTAATAGTACTAAGATAACAGTTTAAATTTTAACCCCATAGGTCCTCAGAAAAATTACTCACTCTAATAGGTCCTCTTTCATAACAATGCCTGTGGTAAATATATATATATACGAAGATAGGTGATTCCTTTGTCATCATAGTGTGGCTGTATGATGTTTGTTTACTTGTCACTTTTTGACTATCTAGGTCTAGCAGATTAAAAAAGTTTAACATTATTGACTATTTTGATTTTTTCGGAGACTATTTAAACTTTACCGGCAAGGAGGTTGGATACACACTTGTACTTATAAAATCTATGTTTACCGGAGACTAAAAAGATAGGCCTTCAAATTGGTTGTTTGTACCTAATTAAATTTTCATCGAAAATTAAGGACACAAAAATTTCCGCGCGCGCCTTATTCAGAAAAACATAAAGTAAATAAAGCACAACACTTACTGAGGTCAATAATGAAAATGCATTAAATGCAATCTCGTACAAAATGAAAATTAGGTACTATCAACTTACCTAACTGATAAACTAGGAATTCTAGATGCACCCACGATGCTCGCAAGCGCAACACTTCCACAGCCTATAGTATCTTAGACGCACACTGGGCCCGACCATCCAAAACTGCCGATAAAACTATAGTTATGTTATATTTTTATTTTTTAACTGAACATATGCGGTTTACGACTTAGTTATAAAAACGTCAATATTGATAAAGTCAGGGGAAAGACGCATCGGGCGCGGCCTCAGCTCTTTGGGTTCCGAACGCACTGACTGGTACCGCCAGAGTGACAACACAACAGTCCACTCACTGTGTTCTATCTACCGCACTACTATTTGTAACAAACAGTAAGGGTGGTCACGCGCTGTGCAGTTCAAAGTTCAAGTCTATCGGTCGCTGTAGTGAGACTTGCATCGAGCACTACGTATTAGTCGCTGGTATTACGTGCCTTTTCTGGGTCTAGCTGACAGGTCTAATTGCTGATTGGTTCAAGCTACATTCAGGTGAAAATTCGAATATCAGAGCAAACTGAGTGGGTACCTACTTCGCACAGAGCATTATGGACGAGTCAAATACTTAATTTTGCATTGAGCTGAACCACAGAATAACTTAGCTAAACCTTCTGTACGGGAGTCAGAGTGACTCGTCTACCGCTTACCATACTGCTTATAATTCATGTAGACGCTGCGCTGATAACATTCAGCCTAAACCACAGAATAAATAATAGTACAAGTACCTAAACTGCAATATGGTTCGCGTCACCACTGATAGGTAGTAGTTAGTTACGATAACACGCGATTGTATTGTTAAAAGCAACAACGTGCTCTTTCACCGCTTCACAGAATAAATGATAGTACAAGCAGGTACCTAAACTGCAAGGTGGTTCGCGTCACCACTGATAGTTAGGTAGTTAGGTGCGATAACATGCGATTGTAATGCAACAACGTGCTCTTTCACCGCTTCACAGAATAAATGATAGTACGTACGTACATATTAAACCGCCGGCCGCCCGCAACACAGTTCCGCGTTTCAAGTTAAGACCAGGCTCTGCTTTTTAAGGGTTTTTTCTATAAATATGCTGGGTCAACCACAAACCTGATAGGTAAATGTGAAACCTTAAAATACACACACAGGCTACACTACTTGGAGCCTGGTCTTAACCATCATAAGCACATATTATTATCTCTCTTCTTTGTGTAGCTTCCCTCTAACATGGTTAAGGGGGTGGTGATGGCTTATGGGTTATAATTGTGGTTATAATAGTACAAAAGTCATACTCGTGAACGGGTGCTGCTTGTCGGGACTGATTCAGCCTAGTTAGTTTTATATACAGGGTAAGTTTTTTTAACAGGGATCTATCTATGGCAGCTATTATAACCGCTAGAGATTGAAGATTTGTTCATAGAAATCCGTCTATTTTTATTTTCTAGAGATATTATTTTTCTTGAAAACTGAATCAGCTGCTTGGAAATCAAAAAGTTGTATTAACACATTTTTCTAATGTTAGCAGGTGCTGCTTGTGGGGACTGGACTCCAGTCCCCACAAGCAGCCTTGTTTATTAGTTTAGGTATTATTGTTATTATTTTTATCTCTGATGATTTTAGGACAGAAGACATCTCATTAACACTTATGAAATAAGTCATATGTACATAGTATTTAAAAAAAATGACAGAAATGTCATGCAGTTTTCTTTAACACGTTGAGTGCGAAACCAGATCTGAAACACTTTGTCTATGCCTCGCTTACAGTGCGGCTAAGAAAAGTATAGACCTCTTTGTCGTGCGAAAGGCATAAATTCAATTTGGTTCGGTGTAGGAAAGAGATGAATATATATCTAAGATGTGTTATTAAAATAGAGTCCATTGGTGTGGCTACTAATGATGTAACGAATATTCGCATTCGCATTCGCGAATATTCGCATATTTTTGCATATTCGCATTCGCATTCGCGAAATTATTGCGAATGTTTTTGCGTGTATAATTTTTTTAAGTAGGTAATATAAGTTGGTTAATATAAGAAAATCCAATTCCATTAATTTCTTATGTTTTTTAATGCATTAAAAAGTAACTTAACCTCGTAATCATATTATCAGTCTTCTCTTTATCATTTGGTATCATTTATTTATTTAACTTTGGGCAATGAAGCTTAACAATCAAACTTTCATAACAATTTAAAAAACAAAACTATATATTAAATGGCCTAAATGCAATGTAAACAAACAAAAATAATCTATGTTTTTTTACCAAAGTTTAATGATAATATTAAAGATTATTATTTTTAGCTTTATCTAAAAATAATAATGTACAAATAGGAATGGGATGGTTTTAAGTTGGCTGCGTCCTGGAATCCCGTGATAAGCAAGTGTTCGCGTCGCGGTTTATGTCAGAAGATATCTGCAGATGTCGTTAGTGTCGTGTGTCGTGACAATTCTGAATTTTTACAAAACCAAATGCGGGTAGTTGGAGACAACGCTCGCTCTTCTCGACGCTGACACCCGCAGCCGGATTCCATAACTTGGCTTCAATCGAATTCTCAGTATCGCAGCCACTAATGCCTTGCGATAGAGTCGAATTTGCTATGAAAAAAGTGATAATCCGATTGTAGCCAAGTTATGGAATCGGGCTGCAGCTACTTCAGTCTTCTCGCGACCATGATCATTGCAACTTGATCGAAACGTCGAGGTAAATAAATATTAAGTTTTCAGCGCGATTAAGTCCCGTTTAAATATTTAACTAATGTACAAATACTTCTACAATAAATAAACTATAATTAAAATCAAATAAAAGTTTAACATGAGTTGCTGTCATCATAATCACAAAGTGTTTATAGTATATCTATATTATATAGCTTATAGTATTTATAATATAAATATAATCATTTTACATAAGTATTAAAAGTTAACACTTTAAGCAAACAAAAATAAAATTATGTCTTTTACTTTAATAAAGCAAAAATTAATAATTGTTATTAGAACTTGTGACACAAAATTAAAATGCAATTAAAACTAATAAAATTAAATTCTTCTATTAAACTTTTCTCAGTCTTTAGATATATTTTAATATTTAGATAATCAAACAAAAATTATATTCTTCTACAGTAGATCATTAATATTCATACTGTAACCTCAAAATTCACTTGTTTTATTTACGAAAACACCGGCGCGAGCGGAATGACACTTCAATCGGATGCGTTCGTATTAACTCGGCTATTCTCGGAACGAAAAACAGACGGAACGCACTTTGTTCGAACGGGACTGCCGCTAAAGTCACTAAGCCATAGACAATTGGCGCCAAATTTAAACAAAAACTGAATATTCGCATTCGCATTCGCATTCGCGAATGTTGGCAGCAGATATTCGCATTCGCGAATGTCCAAAATTTGACATTCGTTACATCACCACTATGCTCAGATTATGCATGAACCAATGCTCTTGGTATTCCGCGCACCTTGTACCGCACCCCACGCTAGCTTCGCGCGGCTAGTGTTGGATCACATTCGAGTGAAACGCACGCGTCGACATGGCGTCAAGACCGACGAAAAGGTGCCGTAAAAAAATAAACTACGATGTTCGTGAAGACAGTGGGAACAATATATTTTTATTTTTAATCCCTAAAATATGTAGAAAACTACCCTTATTCAGTGCGGCACAGGGTGCATAAGACCCTGTATTTTATTATAGCTATAACTTTTAAACAAAACAAGCTGTTGACGTACGCCTTCAGGTTCATGTCAATTAATTCATTACTGTTAATATTCAAAGCAAAAAATCATATATATTTTTACATGAAGCCAAAAAAAGAGTTTTAGTTTCTTAAACGTTACAAGGTTTAATTAGGCCTGTACCGCCACAATGATAGTTTTATGACCAGGTGTACAACGCCTTGTACAGCAGGAATGGAAAGAATAGAAAAATCACTGCCGCTTTGAACGCCGTGTTAACGGCCTTTTCCGATGCACCGGTAGCACAGAATATATACACTAGGCTGCGTCCCCAGTAGGCAAACTGTTAGCCGCCGACTGAGTTAGCGGCGTATCGGTTTAGTACGTCCTTCCATATATTTCAAATGGAGTGTTCACAGTTTGCTAGTTTTGCGCTCACTGTACGCAGTTTGCAGCGTTACGCGCGCCGACTATCTTAGTGAGCGGCCGACTCCCACCAAAACCGGTTCCAGTCGGCGGCGGCGATTGGTTGTTCGCCGGGCGTAGTGACTCAGTTTGCCGCAAACTGATTATTCGGATAGTTGGAAAAAAGCTATCATCGTGTTAGGACGTGTTTTTTTGCATCGCACCTAACTAATCTCAACGCACACACACATCACTGAAAATCCAAGATGTCCTTTGATATGGAAAGGTTCATTAGTGAAATACAGAATAGACCATGCATATGGAACATGTCGAGTGAAGAATACAGCAACAGAGTATTAAAGCAGAGCAATTGGAATGAAGTCGCTGATATTATATACGATAGTTGGCAAAACTTAGAAGAAAACACTAAACAAAAAAGAAGTAAGTTCCATTCTAATGAATTTATTATTTATTCAACAATATACTTGTATCACTCACTACATAAAACAAAGTATCATAATTTACATAGTATTTACGGCTTTACACACTCCATTACACTATTTCTTCCTGTAGCTACAACTTACAAATATTTCTCTTGCCAGGGTAGCTTTCCTTCGTTAAAAAAATAGTTTTTAAAGTTTTCTCTTGTTATTTTTCCAGAATTTGATACAGTAATAATTTGGCTCCTTGAACTTGTAAGAGTTATTGAGGTACGTCGCGAAATATGTGCATATTGTGCTTGTTCTCTTGCTATGACAAAATTATGTAAAATACAAACAGCTTTTACGATAGCGATGGTTGTATTCACAGTAGCGATCGGTGTATGCAGAACTCTCCATTTGCTTGTTAGGATGCCGAATGCACATTCCACGCATCTCCTAGCTCGACTATGACGATAATTGTAAATTCGCTCTTCCTTATTTAAACTTTCATTAGGAAAAGGCCTCAAGATATGCTTTTGTAATCCAAATGCCTCATCTCCAAGAAACACGAAAGGTTGGGGCAATCCATTTGAATTAGGCAATTTAGTTGAGTTAGGGATCTTCAGAGACCCACACGCCAATTTTTTGCCAAAACCACTTTCTTTAAATATATTACTGTCAGCATTTCGTCCGCAAGCACCTACATCAATAGCTATAAAAGAACAGTTTGCATCTGCTACGGCTAACAGAACAATTGAGAAGAACTTCTTATAATTAAAATAGTTAGACCCACTTTTTGGTGGTTTTCTAATACGGATATGCTTGCCATCGATAGATCCTATACAATTAGGATAGTTGGTTTTTTATAATATCGTTTTGCTATTTCTAGCCACAATTCTTCAGAAGGTTCCGGCATTTCCTGTGGCTGTAAAATATCCCATATAATGCATGCAGTTTCACTTATTATTTTCGATACCGTCGATTTTCCAACAAGAAACTCTTGTGCAATTTTTCTGTAACTTAGTCCACTTGACAGGAATCTGGAAAGAATATTGAACTACCGATTATTTCTGTTTCAGTAAAAGACCTACAAAAAAAAAAGGAAGGGTTTGCGCAACTATCACACCAGAGAAAAAAATAAGGATTCCTCAGTCAAAAGCGGAAGTGGGACAACAAAAAAACGCAAGACACCATACTTGGACATGTTACACTTTTTAAATGTTTCTAGAGCTAGCAACCAGACATCTGGCAATATTAGCGCCGAGACGTCTAGCGACAGTAGCGCTATTTTAGATGAAAATGATTCTACTGACTCGGTAGTTAATGTCAGTAGACCAAAAAAGATGACTGTGTTTCAAGAAGCACTAATTAACTCGATGGAAAAAAAAAGAGAAAACGATCCAGATATGAACTTTCTACTAAATATTTTACCGGAAATGAAGACAACACAGAATTTTGAATTTCGGTTCGAAGTGATGAAAATTATTAAAAATATAAAATATAGTGTACATAATAATTATGACGGTGGTATGATGCAAACTGGATGGACGAATGCCTACCAGTACCCACATCAGTATGGCTATGCGAGTGGAAGCAGCAGTACACCAAATGTGCAAAACTACCCTCGAAACAGTCCATCACATAGCTCTACAGGTTCTTCAGCGGAAGTAGAAGACATAGAAGCAATATTGCGAGGCGATTCAAACCACATTGAAGATGAGGAATGACTGGTTACCAACTTAATGTTACCATATTTGTTCCTAATTCAATTTAATAATACAGTAATTTTGAAAAGTGATTGTTAAATTAAAAACTATAAATGCGAAAGTGACTTTGTATTAAAATAAAAATAACATATTTTTTTTAAATCCTAAAGCGTTCATTATTTACTTACCTCAAAGTTGTAGTAAGCCGTTCTTCGGGACATAATGTATCTCTTGTGATATTATTTTTAGCTATGTACTGGGTTATAGATTTCAACAATTCATCAAATGTATGAGAAGTCATATTGAAATAGTCGTAAAATTTTTCTGGATGTTTCCTTAGTTCTGGGTAAAGAGTGTGAAATTGTCCAATGCTCAAACTTTTCTTGTATAATGGGTGAACCCAGTGCTTTCCTTTTATCCTCTTTCAGCGCTTCTAAGATACCAATTACTTCAAAAATATCCATCGTGACCAACACAACCACTCCCTTCGTACAACAAAAGTAAAGTGATAATTCAGTCGGTCGGCTAAATAAGCGGCTAACTCTTAACAGTTTGCTTGCGACGCACGAAAATTGATTTGAGTCTGCAGCTAACTCAAATTTCAGTTCGCTGCAAATTTGCGGCTCACTCAGTCAGCCGCTAACAGTTTGCCTACTGGGGACGCAGCCTAACGCGAACCGGTAGGCCCACAGCACAGAATAAATAATAGTACAAGCCCACAGTAGGCTGGTAGAGTCAGAAACAGACCATATATCGACAGAAAGGCATTTCCTATTCCTGTGAGGCGGTGCATGAATTGCAAACCTTTTCATACTCAATCAGTAAACTAACCTACAGTTACTTTAATTCAAATTGGGCCACAAAATAACAGGTATTTACTTAGTAAGTATTACGACTACGAGGTTGAACGAGGGTGTGCCCCGAGCACAGACTAAATAATAGTTTCCATGAGACATGTCTGGGTGTGTACTGGCTGGCCTATTATTCATTGTAACGTTACGTTTTTTTTTACCCAAGGCCTTGTTTAAATTTATATCTTCACCACGACCAGCCTTTATTGAACCCGCGTGGAATAATTTTATGACAAATGAAAGTTGTAAAAAATTGTAATGAATTATTCACACAAAAATGGGGGTTGCGTCAATGATGTTATAACTCTCTAATCTGTGGGGGGGTTGGGTGTTATTATAGCCTTTGCCTAGCTGTCTGTGGCATCGTAGCTCCCAAACTGCCAAGCGAATGGAATGGATCGATATAAAAGCGTTTTTTTTTGTAGTTGACTTGGCAAGATGATTCTGACGGATCTCGGGCACTATTTGCAGCTAGTAACGAGTTCTGCTGCAAATGTTCAATTTCGTAGGCATTCTTTGCTAATGAAAACGAACGTGGTTTTTATACATTTTAAAAGACAAAAATTCCAACTATAGTTTCAACCACACATTTTCTTTCATAACACCTAACTATCACTATGACTATGAGTACCTAAGTCTAATGGTTATGGTCCTCACTAGAAGTATAAACATTAGAAGAGGGATATTTACCATGGATACTATTTGTATTGAGTTCCGGATATTTCGGCACTGTTGCAAGCGGAGCACTGGTGGGTCTGGTGTAGGGCATCCAAAACTCGGGTAGTTTAAAAAACCCGCGTTTTTCGAGTTTTCAATTTTAAAACCCGTTTTTTTTTTCGAGTTTTACGTGTTATTCGAGTTTTTCTTTATTTGGGCCTTGAAAGAACTATTATTAGTCTGTGTAAGTAGAGAAAAGGCTAAAATGTAATTAAAATATGTTTTACTTTCGTGTTCTTATTTTTTAGCTTTACTAAGAGATCAATCAAGTAACATTTGGTATATTTACTACGAGTATTAATAGTCAAAGTACCATTTGGTACTAGTAATAATAAAAAACTGACTGTCCGTCTCCAAAATAGGAGCACGAATTCTATCGAATTGCAAAAAGGGGTGAGACAGGGAGACGTCATTTCTACGAACTGTTCTGCACTGGAAGATATATTCAAGCTTCTGAACTGGAACAGATACGAGTATGGTGTTAACTTCAATGGTTCTTAAAATTAACGTGGGTAAGACCATCATCATGTCAAATGCCCATGTCGCACCCATGCCGGTTTATGTTGGGACGATATTATCGAAGCTGTTGATCACGATGTCTACTTGGGTCAGACGATTCAACTGGGAAGATCCAACTTTGACAAAGAGGTCAACCGTCGAATCCAACTCGGATGGGCAGCGTTTGGGAAATTGCGCCGTATCTTCTCGTCGCAGATACTGCTGAGCCTCAAGACGAAAGTTTATAATCAGTGCGTGTTGCCAGTGATGACATACGGCAGTGAGACGTGGTCGCTAACTATTGCTCTCATACATAAGCTTAAAGTCGCGCAGCGTGCAATGAAGAGAGCTATGCTTGGTGTTTCACTACGTGTTAGAATCCGAAATGAAGAAATCCGTAGAAGAACCAAGGTTACCGACATTGCTCTCAGAGTTTGCAAGTTGAAGTGGCAATGGGCAGGCCATATAGTTCGCAGAACTGACAACCGCTGGGGAATAAAGGTTCTCGAATGGCAACCACGAACAAGCAAGCGAAATGTAGGGAGACCCCCCCCCCCCACATGATGGACCGATGACATTATACCCATCGCAGGAAGTTGTTGATGAAGGTAGCACAAGATTGCTCGTCATGGCACTCTTTGGGGGAGGCGTATGTTCAGCAGTGTACTTCTCAAGGCCGACATGATGATGACGATGAAAAAAAACAAATTTCTTCCCCTTTCATAGATAACACATTTAGATAAAGAGAAAGTACATTTCATACACACTCAAACACACACACACACATACGAGATAATCTAAGCAACACCTTATCTATAATTAACTATTAAGTAGCATTTAAAAACAAAATGAACGAAATAAAATGTTTTCAAATAATTATGTGTGTGTGTGTGTGTTTTCTAACTGGTAGTTACGATAAAGTCTTTCGTATCGTATCGTATTGTAAATCACATAAAATAAGTCTTATTTATTGTTCATACATTAACTTAAACTAAAAATTAATTATTTATCAAGGACAATCATTAAAAAAAAAACTAAGACGATTCCTAATCAAATCAAAATAGAAATGGTGCAAATTTATTTGTAAGATCCTCTGTCAAGTTGTAAAGGGACCGTTATAATAAATTTGCACCATTTCTACTATTTTATTTAACATTTTGTGACCCTAGTCAAGTTTTTACTTTGACAGTAAAAACTAACTAGGGTTACAAAATGTACAATAAAATCCGCCGTTACCAGATGACTTCCGTAGTCTCGTAGCGGTGGCTCGCAGCGCCTCACTCATTCAACGTCAGACCAAAGCCTAACAAGTAACAATATATTATTCCATAATACCTCATAATGATTATAGATTGTGGTCAGCCTGTCCAATTTATTCGGTCAATAGAGTAGAAATAGGGAAACAGTAAGTTTTTGAGAAGTTTGATTCTTTATTAATGTTTTGGTGGTAGTATTTTACATAAACCATCAAGAATGAAAAAACTCGAAAAACCCGGGTTTTCAAGCTTAAAAATCCGAGTTTCAAATCAGTCGGTTATTCGGGTTTTTCGGTTAATCGGGTATCCAGTTTGCATGCCCTAGTCTGATGGATTCGTTTTTAAGAGCAGACAAAATGGTCAACCCTCTCTCTCACTCTTTTAATACGCGCGACACCAGTAATCTATACTTTTATTAAAGCAATAGGAACAAAAAAGTCTGTACAAAGATAATTTAAAAAAAGTTTTGTGTACATAAAATAAGCTACTGATCAAGAAAATAACATTTTTTAAATCCTGTCTGTCTGTATGTTTGTTGGCGCATCACATAAAAACTACTGGACCGACTGCGATGCAATTTTCACTGTAGGATAGCTTAGAGTTTGACTTAAAAACTGGGGTACTTGGTATCTCAATCCGATGGGATACCAAGTAGTAGTAGTATTGACGGCTGAAGAAATTTTGATCAAATGTTGGTATATTGGTATTTTAGGTAGGTACCTAGGTATCACATAGAGAACTTTTAACCTCGAGAAATGACCACGCGTGCGAAGCCGCGGGTATCAGCTAGTTAAAAAATATATATGTAAATATCCCGTTTCTAATGTTTCTACTAGTGTATGTAACCATGTTAGTTTTAAACCATCTAAGATCCTCTCATTTTTCGTATATTCCTGGAAGGCGAGAAGGCGGTATAAATCAGAACACACACTGACATCTCCGTGCGTCGCCTGGCTCTGCTTTGCCTCTTGCTCACTATAATCTCGCCTCGCTTGTAATTAGAAAGGCATAGCCAGGACCAGGAGCTCGAAAAATACAAGTAAATTTTAAGCTGTGGCTTTAAGCTGTAATTCTTTAATTATATTATGTGATATCTAGTTAAAAACACAGGCTAAAAATTTATCGGCCAAGTGCGTGGCGTATGCGCATAGAACCGGCCCTTTGGCGTTCAGCTGTGTGAATGAGGATCGTTGGGAATATACCGACTTAGCTTCCGTGGCCATGCCAACAACAAAGCACAACAATGACCGCATTACAATCGGTCCAGTAGATTTACGTTATTTATTATACGAACGTTTTTTTAGTTGAATTACTTTAGTTTCACTGTGGAATTTCTTCATTTGACGCGGGCAGCGCGCCGTTACGTTGGTCAGCTAGTTCTAGACAGTCATGTCAATTTTATTAGTACCATAGAATAAATAATAGTACTAAGTACTAGTATGTACCATACATTTAAATAATAGTATTAGGTACCATATGTATGTAGATGTACCATACATTTAAATAATAGTACTAAGTACTAGTATGTACCATACATTTAAATATAAGTAACTGACCTTTTAAAAAAAAAAAAACAGTTATACCAGAAATTCCCATTGAACTCATGTTGGGACTTGCGGAACATTCGACCAATTTTTAAAACTACTTTTTAGAGCATTGTGAAGGCATGAAATGCAAGCAAAAACAAACTAAATTAAAAATCTCAAACTTTTTAAAATACTTATTCAATGAGAATCCACTTGCTAGAGTACAAAAAATTTTTTTTTTCTTTTTGTGGTCTCAAATATCCAAGCATCAGCTAAATCTTAACCATATAGGTATTATTAGTGTCATAACAATTGGCCTGTGAGAAAAAGCGATAGAAACTTGGGATTCCTTGTCGGACTTCAGAGTGGTAAAAATAAAATAAACATTATATGTAATGAATTCAATATAATTAATAACATTATTTTGTACAGTAGTAAAACTTATAAATAGAAAGTACATTTTCAGTTGTGGCTTATAAAACTTAGTAACAATGAGAAAAAAGACGAGATATTTTGACGTGCAAATAATAATTAATTTGTAGTAGCATTAGTGTTGCTTTCAAAATAATTTAAGATGTTTACATCAATAATAACATAATAAAGATATTTAAATTAAATATATTAAAACATTTTTTTCTTCATTGCTGTGTATCTTTCCGTATATTCATTGTACCCTTCCACAGAAACTAATTGTTTAAATTCAAACAAATTGCCTTCCACATTTAATGTATGAAGTTTGGAATCTCGCAGTAAGCTTGGACTTATTGCATCTAGACTCAAACAATTCTCTTCTAATCTTAAAATTTTTAATCTTGGTGCTTGATGCATGTCTTCACTAATCTTTGTTATTTCATTTTGGCTTAGATTTAGTTCTAATGCGTGAAAGTCTGACATTCCTTGCGGTATTTCAGTGATCTTGTTATTGGATAACTCTACCACATCTAAATTAGGAAGGCCCAGCAACTGCAGTGGGAAATTTTGAAACCTGTTATTATTTAAGTAAATCTGTTTCAAATTTGTCAAATTGGAAAACATTAGAGGTAGTGATGGTATGAAGTTATTAGAAGCATTCAACATCTCCAATTTCTTCAAGTTAACTATGGCATCAGGCAATCTGTCCAACTTGTTGCCGTCTATATTGAACTGTTTCAAAAGTTTAAACTTTTCTATATCTTCGGACAGACACGTTATTTTGTTCTTAGAAAGGTCCAAATTCCTCAAAATCTCACATAAGTTGAACACTTCTGTGGGAACTTCTTTCAGTTTCTGTTCTGCTAACTGCAGGACTCCAGTCTTCGACGCAGTTTCATAGTGAAGTTTGACGTTCGAATTGCCCATAACTTCCTTGTTTGTTGATTCAAATGTGCAATCTTAAAAATATAAGTTGCAAACTTTTGAAAGAAATATACCTACTTAGAATTTAACTCGAAAATCAAGAAAATGGTCATACGGTCAGAGTGTACCCTTGGGGGCTCTATGGGAAAACGACTTAGAATTTTTTGAACGAAAAAACACGTACTAAACCCGTGAAATGTTTAATTCAATTACTCACTCGGCTCACTCACTACTATTGTGTATGAAAAATTGAAACTAGGGTATTTAGGTATGTACTACATCATTGAAAAAAATAATTGTTGAAAAATCTGTGTCTATCAAAACTTTTTTGAGCTCTTGACATTGGCAATCTTGCGTGCTTGCTTGACAAGTGACAGTGACAAGTTGACAACAAAGACAATAAACATCTTTTTTTTTTCCCTCCTCGGAGGTATTGGCATAACACTTCATGGGCTGTGTTCACTTACACGCTCGAATCATCCGTGCGGTTATCGCTCGATCATCCGGAGTTAAGGAACGACTTTGGACGTCCACATAGAACTGACAACTGTCAAGTGTCAGTTTCATACTATTCCTTTCCTCCCCTACTATTTTTCGGATGACCCAGGCGTACGTCCGACGAGTCCCTATATTACACGGCCAGTATTACACGACCAAATAATGTACAGCCAATAATACGCGACCAATATTACGTGGATTGGCGTCGTAATATCAGGGTGTACATTATTTGGTTGCGTATTATTGGCCGTGTAATATCACCCCGTGCTGATTTTGTACAGGCGATAATACGCAGCCAGTATTACGAAGCCAAAATATGTACATGTAATAACTTTTTGTACGGGCGATAATGTACAGCCAATATTACGTGTACATCACAGATTAATATATAGAAATGTCATAGTCAAAGCCTCGTTTGCATGTTCCAGTATCATTTTACCACAGATTATGAATCGCGATTGCTCCGGCGCTGCGGGAAGTGCTGCCCCTCCACCCTTGCGTAACAAAGCACAGGCACCAACGCTCGCCTCCGCAGCTTCGGCTTCTTGGTCGCCTTCGGCGACCAGCTCCGCCGCTCCAGCTAACCCTGGTACCTGCACTTTGTTACAGCGGACGGGGGCTGCACTCCCTCCACGCCTCCGACTTTTAAAAAAAAACTCTAGTGTAGGGCAGACATGACCACGTGGAGTCGGGGTTGGGCGATTCGGTTCTGTGACAGTTTTTTCTTCTCGACACTCGCCTACACAAACGAGGCATCAAGGAGTGATTCTAGCTTTGTGTAGGGTTGTTTTCGTATTATTGGCCGTGTAATATTGGTCGTACAAAATCGGCACGGGCTAATATTACGTATCCAATTGTACACGTAATATTATCAACCCAGACTGATTTTGTACGGGCAATAATACACGGCCAATATTAGCCGTCCAAATGTTACCAATCCATGTACACGTAATATCTGGCCGTGTAATATTGGCTGTACAATACTGGTCGTACATTATTTTGGTCGTGTATTATCGTCTCCCCGTCCGACGACGCCGTGAACGATTTCGAGCGATCGCGCGGATGATCCGTGCGTCCTCGAACGTGTAAGTAAACGCACCCATGGACAATAATGTCAGGGCTGTGTTCACTTACACGCTCGAATCATCCGTGCGATTATCGCTCGATCATCCGGAGATAGTGAACGACTTTGGACGTCCACATACAACTGACAACTGTCAAGTGTCAGTTTCATACTATTCCTCCCCTCCACTACTATTTTTCGGATGACCCAGGCGAACGCCCGGACGACGCCGTGAACGATTTCGAGTGTACGCGCGGGTGATCCGTGCGTCCTCGAACGTTTATGTGAACGGCCCCTAGGACTTGACTTGAGTCTTGACTTGACATTGACATTATGTATAGATTGTATAGACCGTTCGTTTTGAAGGAAATATGCAAAATAACAGTTAAAATGCCAAATATGATAACCTTTGGCGTTCGGTTTGGTGTAAGCGAAATAAGCGTTCTGAAATGTTTTCTTTCATCTTTTTGCATGATAATATGATTTGGTAGTAATGGTTTGGTGGTATATTAGGACAGTTAAATATGTGCCGTGGCAGCGGTCGGCAAGCGCCGAAGTTAACTTACGGCTGTTCGATTTATAATATAAAAATAGTAGATTTTTAATATACTGTTAAGACTGTTGCAAACAGTATAAATTGGTCACAGCCAAACAGCCGATAAACTAAGTATCTCCACGGGGGGTAACTCTACCCCAAATCCTGCCCCTCGATTCTATATATTTCCCGTAATTTTTGCCATTCAGTCAAAACGAACGCTCTAATAGTGATTTTGGGCTCGCCAATAAAGCCGCATCACATTAAGGACTCTCTTCACGGTCGGCGATCATAGACGATTATACGCGAGCTAGATCGTGTGGAGGGCTTAATCGCTTGTAGTTGCCGATCATCGTCTATAATCACCGTAGTGATCGTGGCGATCGGTGACTTGTCGGTTTTTTGGGGACGCATCAAAGGGAATTCGCGTGTAGTTGCGTGTGCGTGCCCACACGATTGCCGATCATTCTTTCACCTGAAGAGATCGAAGCCGTGCGTACGTCTCAAGTCGTCGCAGCGCGGCGTTATTTTGATGTTAATCCTTTATTTATTGCGAGTGTAATACAATGGCCACGCTAGGTAGTCAAATAAAGAAACATCACCATGCAGAAATATGGAATCCCAAAGTTATTAATACTAATATAATATTATATTATAAAGAGAAAAGATTTAATTTTTTGTATGTCTGTGTGTAATGGATTAACTCAAAAAATACTTAAACGAATTAAAAAATTATTTCATCTATAGAAAGTTTAATTATAAGTGAGTAACATAGGCTGTATATTTTTAATATATTATATTATATTTCCGTACAAAAATTGCAATCAAGTAACCCAAGGTATCAAAAATTTGCTTTTAAAAACAGAATAAACAATAATATTAAAGTCATATGGCGTGCGCTGCGAATACTATTGATGTCACATAAAATAATGTATTTCACATTTATACTTAGTACTCATCATTACCCACAAAAAGTTCGCGAGGCCATATTATGTCAAACTATTATAGGTCACAATAACCGTCATTCGTTCAAATTAGTCAATACACACACGGGTAGAATAGTGTACAAATAAAGAGAAACACTTAGCTACATTGCAGCTGTAAAGAACCGCCAGATAAATAAATCTGCAATCGCTGAGCATTTGCTCGAATCGGGCCCTAATCACTGGATTGAACTCCATGACCCGAAGATCCTCTCCACGGAACGTCACTACTACTCCAGGGTACAATCCTGGAAATCCTGGTGAAGCGGTTGAAATTAAAAAGTATCCCAGTTTCAACCGAGAGGATGGTTTCAAGTTGGCTGCGTCCTGGAATCCCGTGATAAGCAAGTGTTCGCGTCGCGGTTTATGTCAGAAGATATTTGCAGATGTCGTTAGTGTAGTGTGTCGTGACAATTCTGAATTTTTACAAAACCAAATGCGGGTAGTTGGAGACAACGCTCGCTCTTCTCGACGCTGACACCCGCAGCCGGATTCCATAACTTGGCTTCAATCGAATTCTCAGTATCGCAGCCACTAATGCCTTGCGATAGAGTCGAATTTGCTATGAAAAAAGTGATAATCCGATTGTAGCCAAGTTATGGAATCGGGCTGCAGCTACTTCAGTCTTCTCGCGACCATGATCATTGCAACTTGATCGAAACGTCGAGGTAAATAAATATTAAGTTTTCAGCGCGATTAAGTCCCGTTTAAATATTTAACTAATGTACAAATACTTCTACAATAAATAAACTATAATTAAAATCAAATAAAAGTTTAACATGAGTTGCTGTCATCATAATCACAAAGTGTTTATAGTATATCTATATTATATAGCTTATAGTATTTATAATATAAATATAATCATTTTACATAAGTATTAAAAGTTAACACTTTAAGCAAACAAAAATAAAATTATGTCTTTTACTTTAATAAAGCAAAAATTAATAATTGTTATTAGAACTTGTGACACAAAATTAAAATGCAATTAAAACTAATAAAATTAAATTCTTCTATTAAACTTTTCTCAGTCTTTAGATATATTTTAATATTTAGATAATCAAACAAAAATTATATTCTTCTACAGTAGATCATTAATATTCATACTGTAACCTCAAAATTCACTTGTTTTATTTACGAAAACACTGGCGCGAGCGGAATGACACTTCAATCGGATGCGTTCGTATTAACTCGGCTATTCTCGGAACGAAAAACAGACGGAACGCACTTTGTTCGAACGGGACTGCCGCTAAAGTCACTAAGCCATAGACAATTGGCGCCAAATTTAAACAAAAACTGAATATTCGCATTCGCATTCGCATTCGCGAATGTTGGCAGCAGATATTCGCATTCGCGAATGTCCAAAATTTGACATTCGTTACATCACCACTATGCTCAGATTATGCATGAACCAATGCTCTTGGTATTCCGCGCACCTTGTACCGCACCCCACGCTAGCTTCGCGCGGCTAGTGTTGGATCACATTCGAGTGAAACGCACGCGTCGACATGGCGTCAAGACCGACGAAAAGGTGCCGTAAAAAAATAAACTACGACGTTCGTGAAGACAGTGGGAACAATATATTTTTATTTTTAATCCCTAAAATATGTAGAAAACTACCCTTATTCAGTGCGGCACAGGGTGCATAAGACCCTGTATTTTATTATAGCTATAACTTTTAAACAAAACAAGCTGTTGACGTACGCCTTCAGGTTCATGTCAATTAATTCATTACTGTTAATATTCAAAGCAAAAAATCATATATATTTTTACATGAAGCCAAAAAAAGAGTTTTAGTTTCTTAAACGTTACAAGGTTTAATTAGGCCTGTACCGCCACAATGATAGTTTTATGACCAGGTGTACAACGCCTTGTACAGCAGGAATGGAAAGAATAGAAAAATCACTGCCGCTTTGAACGCCGTGTTAACGGCCTTTTCCGATGCACCGGTAGCACAGAATATATACACTAGGCTGCGTCCCCAGTAGGCAAACTGTTAGCCGCCGACTGAGTTAGCGGCGTATCGGTTTAGTACGTCCTTCCATATATTTCAAATGGAGTGTTCACAGTTTGCTAGTTTTGCGCTCACTGTACGCAGTTTGCAGCGTTACGCGCGCCGACTATCTTAGTGAGCGGCCGACTCCCACCAAAACCGGTTCCAGTCGGCGGCGGCGATTGGTTGTTCGCCGGGCGTAGTGACTCAGTTTGCCGCAAACTGATTATTCGGATAGTTGGAAAAAAGCTATCATCGTGTTAGGACGTGTTTTTTTGCATCGCACCTAACTAATCTCAACGCACACACACATCACTGAAAATCCAAGATGTCCTTTGATATGGAAAGGTTCATTAGTGAAATACAGAATAGACCATGCATATGGAACATGTCGAGTGAAGAATACAGCAACAGAGTATTAAAGCAGAGCAATTGGAATGAAGTCGCTGATATTATATACGATAGTTGGCAAAACTTAGAAGAAAACACTAAACAAAAAAGAAGTAAGTTCCATTCTAATGAATTTATTATTTATTCAACAATATACTTGTATCACTCACTACATAAAACAAAGTATCATAATTTACATAGTATTTACGGCTTTACACACTCCATTACACTATTTCTTCCTGTAGCTACAACTTACAAATATTTCTCTTGCCAGGGTAGCTTTCCTTCGTTAAAAAAATAGTTTTTAAAGTTTTCTCTTGTTATTTTTCCAGAATTTGATACAGTAATAATTTGGCTCCTTGAACTTGTAAGAGTTATTGAGGTACGTCGCGAAATATGTGCATATTGTGCTTGTTCTCTTGCTATGACAAAATTATGTAAAATACAAACAGCTTTTACGATAGCGATGGTTGTATTCACAGTAGCGATCGGTGTATGCAGAACTCTCCATTTGCTTGTTAGGATGCCGAATGCACATTCCACGCATCTCCTAGCTCGACTATGACGATAATTGTAAATTCGCTCTTCCTTATTTAAACTTTCATTAGGAAAAGGCCTCAAGATATGCTTTTGTAATCCAAATGCCTCATCTCCAAGAAACACGAAAGGTTGGGGCAATCCATTTGAATTAGGCAATTTAGTTGAGTTAGGGATCTTCAGAGACCCACACGCCAATTTTTTGCCAAAACCACTTTCTTTAAATATATTACTGTCAGCATTTCGTCCGCAAGCACCTACATCAATAGCTATAAAAGAACAGTTTGCATCTGCTACGGCTAACAGAACAATTGAGAAGAACTTCTTATAATTAAAATAGTTAGACCCACTTTTTAGTGGTTTTCTAATACGGATATGCTTGCCATCGATAGATCCTATACAATTAGGATAGTTGGTTTTTTATAATATCGTTTTGCTATTTCTAGCCACAATTCTTCAGAAGGTTCCGGCATTTCCTGTGGCTGTAAAATATCCCATATAATGCATGCAGTTTCACTTATTATTTTCGATACCGTCGATTTTCCAACAAGAAACTCTTGTGCAATTTTTCTGTAACTTAGTCCACTTGACAGGAATCTGGAAAGAATATTGAACTACCGATTATTTCTGTTTCAGTAAAAGACCTACAAAAAAAAAAGGAAGGGTTTGCGCAACTATCACACCAGAGAAAAAAATAAGGATTCCTCAGTCAAAAGCGGAAGTGGGACAACAAAAAAACGCAAGACACCATACTTGGACATGTTACACTTTTTAAATGTTTCTAGAGCTAGCAACCAGACATCTGGCAATATTAGCGCCGAGACGTCTAGCGACAGTAGCGCTATTTTAGATGAAAATGATTCTACTGACTCGGTAGTTAATGTCAGTAGACCAAAAAAGATGACTGTGTTTCAAGAAGCACTAATTAACTCGATGGAAAAAAAAAGAGAAAACGATCCAGATATGAACTTTCTACTAAATATTTTACCGGAAATGAAGACAACACAGAATTTTGAATTTCGGTTCGAAGTGATGAAAATTATTAAAAATATAAAATATAGTGTACATAATAATTATGACGGTGGTATGATGCAAACTGGATGGACGAATGCCTACCAGTACCCACATCAGTATGGCTATGCGAGTGGAAGCAGCAGTACACCAAATGTGCAAAACTACCCTCGAAACAGTCCATCACATAGCTCTACAGGTTCTTCAGCGGAAGTAGAAGACATAGAAGCAATATTGCGAGGCGATTCAAACCACATTGAAGATGAGGAATGACTGGTTACCAACTTAATGTTACCATATTTGTTCCTAATTCAATTTAATAATACAGTAATTTTGAAAAGTGATTGTTAAATTAAAAACTATAAATGCGAAAGTGACTTTGTATTAAAATAAAAATAACATATTTTTTTTAAATCCTAAAGCGTTCATTATTTACTTACCTCAAAGTTGTAGTAAGCCGTTCTTCGGGACATAATGTATCTCTTGTGATATTATTTTTAGCTATGTACTGGGTTATAGATTTCAACAATTCATCAAATGTATGAGAAGTCATATTGAAATAGTCGTAAAATTTTTCTGGATGTTTCCTTAGTTCTGGGTAAAGAGTGTGAAATTGTCCAATGCTCAAACTTTTCTTGTATAATGGGTGAACCCAGTGCTTTCCTTTTATCCTCTTTCAGCGCTTCTAAGATACCAATTACTTCAAAAATATCCATCGTGACCAACACAACCACTCCCTTCGTACAACAAAAGTAAAGTGATAATTCAGTCGGTCGGCTAAATAAGCGGCTAACTCTTAACAGTTTGCTTGCGACGCACGAAAATTGATTTGAGTCTGCAGCTAACTCAAATTTCAGTTCGCTGCAAATTTGCGGCTCACTCAGTCAGCCGCTAACAGTTTGCCTACTGGGGACGCAGCCTAACGCGAACCGGTAGGCCCACAGCACAGAATAAATAATAGTACAAGCCCACAGTAGGCTGGTAGAGTCAGAAACAGACCATATATCGACAGAAAGGCATTTCCTATTCCTGTGAGGCGGTGCATGAATTGCAAACCTTTTCATACTCAATCAGTAAACTAACCTACAGTTACTTTAATTCAAATTGGGCCACAAAATAACAGGTATTTACTTAGTAAGTATTACGACTACGAGGTTGAACGAGGGTGTGCCCCGAGCACAGACTAAATAATAGTTTCCATGAGACATGTCTGGGTGTGTACTGGCTGGCCTATTATTCATTGTAACGTTACGTTTTTTTTTACCCAAGGCCTTGTTTAAATTTATATCTTCACCACGACCAGCCTTTATTGAACCCGCGTGGAATAATTTTATGACAAATGAAAGTTGTAAAAAATTGTAATGAATTATTCACACAAAAATGGGGGTTGCGTCAATGATGTTATAACTCTCTAATCTGTGGGGGGGTTGGGTGTTATTATAGCCTTTGCCTAGCTGTCTGTGGCATCGTAGCTCCCAAACTGCCAAGCGAATGGAATGGATCGATATAAAAGCGTTTTTTTTTTGTAGTTGACTTGGCAAGATGATTCTGACGGATCTCGGGCACTATTTGCAGCTAGTAACGAGTTCTGCTGCAAATGTTCAATTTCGTAGGCATTCTTTGCTAATGAAAACGAACGTGGTTTTTATACATTTTAAAAGACAAAAATTCCAACTATAGTTTCAACCACACATTTTCTTTCATAACACCTAACTATCACTATGACTATGAGTACCTAAGTCTAATGGTTATGGTCCTCACTAGAAGTATAAACATTAGAAGAGGGATATTTACCATGGATACTATTTGTATTGAGTTCCGGATATTTCGGCACTGTTGCAAGCGGAGCACTGGTGGGTCTGGTGTAGGGCATCCAAAACTCGGGTAGTTTAAAAAACCCGCGTTTTTCGAGTTTTCAATTTTAAAACCCGTTTTTTTTTTCGAGTTTTACGTGTTATTCGAGTTTTTCTTTATTTGGGCCTTGAAAGAACTATTATTAGTCTGTGTAAGTAAAGAAAAGGCTAAAATGTAATTAAAATATGTTTTACTTTCGTGTTCTTATTTTTTAGCTTTACTAAGAGATCAATCAAGTAACATTTGGTATATTTACTACGAGTATTAATAGTCAAAGTACCATTTGGTACTAGTAATAATAAAAAACTGACTGTCCGTCTCCAAAATAGGAGCACGAATTCTATCGAATTGCAAAAAGGGGTGAGACAGGGAGACGTCATTTCTACGAACTGTTCTGCACTGGAAGATATATTCAAGCTTCTGAACTGAAACAGATACGAGTATGGTGTTAACTTCAATGGTTCTTAAAATTAACGTGGGTAAGACCATCATCATGTCAAATGCCCATGTCGCACCCATGCCGGTTTATGTTGGGACGATATTATCGAAGCTGTTGATCACGATGTCTACTTGGGTCAGACGATTCAACTGGGAAGATCCAACTTCGACAAAGAGGTCAACCGTCGAATCCAACTCGGATGGGCAGCGTTTGGGAAATTGCGCCGTATCTTCTCGTCGCAGATACTGCTGAGCCTCAAGACGAAAGTTTATAATCAGTGCGTGTTGCCAGTGATGACATACGGCAGTGAGACGTGGTCGCTAACTATTGCTCTCATACATAAGCTTAAAGTCGCGCAGCGTGCAATGAAGAGAGCTATGCTTGGTGTTTCACTACGTGTTAGAATCCGAAATGAAGAAATCCGTAGAAGAACCAAGGTTACCGACATTGCTCTCAGAGTTTGCAAGTTGAAGTGGCAATGGGCAGGCCATATAGTTCGCAGAACTGACAACCGCTGGGGAATAAAGGTTCTCGAATGGCAACCACGAACAAGCAAGCGAAATGTAGGGAGACCCCCCCCCCACATGATGGACCGATGACATTATACCCATCGCAGGAAGTTGTTGATGAAGGTAGCACAAGATTGCTCGTCATGGCACTCTTTGGGGGAGGCGTATGTTCAGCAGTGTACTTCTCAAGGCCGACATGATGATGACGATGAAAAAAAACAAATTTCTTCCCCTTTCATAGATAACACATTTAGATAAAGAGAAAGTACATTTCATACACACTCAAACACACACACACACACATACGAGATAATCTAAGCAACACCTTATCTATAATTAACTATTAAGTAGCATTTAAAAACAAAATGAACGAAATAAAATGTTTTCAAATAATTATGTGTGTGTGTGTGTGTTTTCTAACTGGTAGTTACGATAAAGTCTTTCGTATCGTATCGTATTGTAAATCACATAAAATAAGTCTTATTTATTGTTCATACATTAACTTAAACTAAAAATTAATTATTTATCAAGGACAATCATTAAAAAAAAAACTAAGACGATTCCTAATCAAATCAAAATAGAAATGGTGCAAATTTATTTGTAAGATCCTCTGTCAAGTTGTAAAGGGACCGTTATAATAAATTTGCACCATTTCTACTATTTTATTTAACATTTTGTGACCCTAGTCAAGTTTTTACTTTGACAGTAAAAACTAACTAGGGTTACAAAATGTACAATAAAATCCGCCGTTACCAGATGACTTCCGTAGTCTCGTAGCGGTGGCTCGCAGCGCCTCACTCATTCAACGTCAGACCAAAGCCTAACAAGTAACAATATATTATTCCATAATACCTCATAATGATTATAGATTGTGGTCAGCCTGTCCAATTTATTCGGTCAATAGAGTAGAAATAGGGAAACAGTAAGTTTTTGAGAAGTTTGATTCTTTATTAATGTTTTGGTGGTAGTATTTTACATAAACCATCAAGAATGAAAAAACTCGAAAAACCCGGGTTTTCAAGCTTAAAAATCCGAGTTTCAAATCAGTCGGTTATTCGGGTTTTTCGGTTAATCGGGTATCCAGTTTGCATGCCCTAGTCTGATGGATTCGTTTTTAAGAGCAGACAAAATGGTCAACCCTCTCTCTCACTCTTTTAATACGCGCGACACCAGTAATCTATACTTTTATTAAAGCAATAGGAACAAAAAAGTCTGTACAAAGATAATTTAAAAAAAGTTTTGTGTACATAAAATAAGCTACTGATCAAGAAAATAACATTTTTTAAATCCTGTCTGTCTGTATGTTTGTTGGCGCATCACATAAAAACTACTGGACCGACTGCGATGCAATTTTCACTGTAGGATAGCTTAGAGTTTGACTTAAAAACTGGGGTACTTGGTATCTCAATCCGATGGGATACCAAGTAGTAGTAGTATTGACGGCTGAAGAAATTTTGATCAAATGTTGGTATATTGGTATTTTAGGTAGGTACCTAGGTATCACATAGAGAACTTTTAACCTCGAGAAATGACCACGCGTGCGAAGCCGCGGGTATCAGCTAGTTAAAAAATATATATGTAAATATCCCGTTTCTAATGTTTCTACTAGTGTATGTAACCATGTTAGTTTTAAACCATCTAAGATCCTCTCATTTTTCGTATATTCCTGGAAGGCGAGAAGGCGGTATAAATCAGAACACACACTGACATCTCCGTGCGTCGCCTGGCTCTGCTTTGCCTCTTGCTCACTATAATCTCGCCTCGCTTGTAATTAGAAAGGCATAGCCAGGACCAGGAGCTCGAAAAATACAAGTAAATTTTAAGCTGTGGCTTTAAGCTGTAATTCTTTAATTATATTATGTGATATCTAGTTAAAAACACAGGCTAAAAATTTATCGGCCAAGTGCGTGGCGTATGCGCATAGAACCGGCCCTTTGGCGTTCAGCTGTGTGAATGAGGATCGTTGGGAATATACCGACTTAGCTTCCGTGGCCATGCCAACAACAAAGCACAACAATGACCGCATTACAATCGGTCCAGTAGATTTACGTTATTTATTATACGAACGTTTTTTTAGTTGAATTACTTTAGTTTCACTGTGGAATTTCTTCATTTGACGCGGGCAGCGCGCCGTTACGTTGGTCAGCTAGTTCTAGACAGTCATGTCAATTTTATTAGTACCATAGAATAAATAATAGTACTAAGTACTAGTATGTACCATACATTTAAATAATAGTATTAGGTACCATATGTATGTAGATGTACCATACATTTAAATAATAGTACTAAGTACTAGTATGTACCATACATTTAAATATAAGTAACTGACCTTTTAAAAAAAAAAAACAGTTATACCAGAAATTCCCATTGAACTCATGTTGGGACTTGCGGAACATTCGACCAATTTTTAAAACTACTTTTTAGAGCATTGTGAAGGCATGAAATGCAAGCAAAAACAAACTAAATTAAAAATCTCAAACTTTTTAAAATACTTATTCAATGAGAATCCACTTGCTAGAGTACAAAAAATTTTTTTTTTCTTTTTGTGGTCTCAAATATCCAAGCATCAGCTAAATCTTAACCATATAGGTATTATTAGTGTCATAACAATTGGCCTGTGAGAAAAAGCGATAGAAACTTGGGATTCCTTGTCGGACTTCAGAGTGGTAAAAATAAAATAAACATTATATGTAATGAATTCAATATAATTAATAACATTATTTTGTACAGTAGTAAAACTTATAAATAGAAAGTACATTTTCAGTTGTGGCTTATAAAACTTAGTAACAATGAGAAAAAAGACGAGATATTTTGACGTGCAAATAATAATTAATTTGTAGTAGCATTAGTGTTGCTTTCAAAATAATTTAAGATGTTTACATCAATAATAACATAATAAAGATATTTAAATTAAATATATTAAAACATTTTTTTCTTCATTGCTGTGTATCTTTCCGTATATTCATTGTACCCTTCCACAGAAACTAATTGTTTAAATTCAAACAAATTGCCTTCCACATTTAATGTATGAAGTTTGGAATCTCGCAGTAAGCTTGGACTTATTGCATCTAGACTCAAACAATTCTCTTCTAATCTTAAAATTTTTAATCTTGGTGCTTGATGCATGTCTTCACTAATCTTTGTTATTTCATTTTGGCTTAGATTTAGTTCTAATGCGTGAAAGTCTGACATTCCTTGCGGTATTTCAGTGATCTTGTTATTGGATAACTCTACCACATCTAAATTAGGAAGGCCCAGCAACTGCAGTGGGAAATTTTGAAACCTGTTATTATTTAAGTAAATCTGTTTCAAATTTGTCAAATTGGAAAACATTAGAGGTAGTGATGGTATGAAGTTATTAGAAGCATTCAACATCTCCAATTTCTTCAAGTTAACTATGGCATCAGGCAATCTGTCCAACTTGTTGCCGTCTATATTGAACTGTTTCAAAAGTTTAAACTTTTCTATATCTTCGGACAGACACGTTATTTTGTTCTTAGAAAGGTCCAAATTCCTCAAAATCTCACATAAGTTGAACACTTCTGTGGGAACTTCTTTCAGTTTCTGTTCTGCTAACTGCAGGACTCCAGTCTTCGACGCAGTTTCATAGTGAAGTTTGACGTTCGAATTGCCCATAACTTCCTTGTTTGTTGATTCAAATGTGCAATCTTAAAAATATAAGTTGCAAACTTTTGAAAGAAATATACCTACTTAGAATTTAACTCGAAAATCAAGAAAATGGTCATACGGTCAGAGTGTACCCTTGGGGGCTCTATGGGAAAACGACTTAGAATTTTTTGAACGAAAAAACACGTACTAAACCCGTGAAATGTTTAATTCAATTACTCACTCGGCTCACTCACTACTATTGTGTATGAAAAATTGAAACTAGGGTATTTAGGTATGTACTACATCATTGAAAAAAATAATTGTTGAAAAATCTGTGTCTATCAAAACTTTTTTGAGCTCTTGACATTGGCAATCTTGCGTGCTTGCTTGACAAGTGACAGTGACAAGTTGACAACAAAGACAATAAACATCTTTTTTTTTCCCTCCTCGGAGGTATTGGCATAACACTTCATGGGCTGTGTTCACTTACACGCTCGAATCATCCGTGCGGTTATCGCTCGATCATCCGGAGTTAAGGAACGACTTTGGACGTCCACATAGAACTGACAACTGTCAAGTGTCAGTTTCATACTATTCCTTTCCTCCCCTACTATTTTTCGGATGACCCAGGCGTACGTCCGACGAGTCCCTATATTACACGGCCAGTATTACACGACCAAATAATGTAAAGCCAATAATACGCGACCAATATTACGTGGATTGGCGTCGTAATATCAGGGTGTACATTATTTGGTTGCGTATTATTGGCCGTGTAATATCACCCCGTGCTGATTTTGTACAGGCAATAATACGCAGCCAGTATTACGAAGCCAAAATATGTACATGTAATAACTTTTTGTACGGGCGATAATGTACAGCCAATATTACGTGTACATCACAGATTAATATATAGAAATGTCATAGTCAAAGCCTCGTTTGCATGTTCCAGTATCATTTTACCACAGATTATGAATCGCGATTGCTCCGGCGCTGCGGGAAGTGCTGCCCCTCCACCCTTGCGTAACAAAGCACAGGCACCAACGCTCGCCTCCGCAGCTTCGGCTTCTTGGTCGCCTTCGGCGACCAGCTCCGCCGCTCCAGCTAACCCTGGTACCTGCACTTTGTTACAGCGGACGGGGGCTGCACTCCCTCCACGCCTCCGACTTTTAAAAAAAAACTCTAGTGTAGGGCAGACATGACCACGTGGAGTCGGGGTTGGGCGATTCGGTTCTGTGACAGTTTTTTCTTCTCGACACTCGCCTACACAAACGAGGCATCAAGGAGTGATTCTAGCTTTGTGTAGGGTTGTTTTCGTATTATTGGCCGTGTAATATTGGTCGTACAAAATCGGCACGGGCTAATATTACGTATCCAATTGTACACGTAATATTATCAACCCAGACTGATTTTGTACGGGCAATAATACACGGCCAATATTAGCCGTCCAAATGTTACCAATCCATGTACACGTAATATCTGGCCGTGTAATATTGGCTGTACAATACTGGTCGTACATTATTTTGGTCGTGTATTATCGTCTCCCCGTCCGACGACGCCGTGAACGATTTCGAGCGATCGCGCGGATGATCCGTGCGTCCTCGAACGTGTAAGTAAACGCACCCATGGACAATAATGTCAGGGCTGTGTTCACTTACACGCTCGAATCATCCGTGCGATTATCGCTCGATCATCCGGAGATAGTGAACGACTTTGGACGTCCACATACAACTGACAACTGTCAAGTGTCAGTTTCATACTATTCCTCCCCTCCACTACTATTTTTCGGATGACCCAGGCGAACGCCCGGACGACGCCGTGAACGATTTCGAGTGTACGCGCGGGTGATCCGTGCGTCCTCGAACGTTTATGTGAACGGCCCCTAGGACTTGACTTGAGTCTTGACTTGACATTGACATTATGTATAGATTGTATAGACCGTTCGTTTTGAAGGAAATATGCAAAATAACAGTTAAAATGCCAAATATGATAACCTTTGGCGTTCGGTTTGGTGTAAGCGAAATAAGCGTTCTGAAATGTTTTCTTTCATCTTTTTGCATGATAATATGATTTGGTAGTAATGGTTTGGTGGTATATTAGGACAGTTAAATATGTGCCGTGGCAGCGGTCGGCAAGCGCCGAAGTTAACTTACGGCTGTTCGATTTATAATATAAAAATAGTAGATTTTTAATATACTGTTAAGACTGTTGCAAACAGTATAAATTGGTCACAGCCAAACAGCCGATAAACTAAGTATCTCCACGGGGGGTAACTCTACCCCAAATCCTGCCCCTCGATTCTATATATTTCCCGTAATTTTTGCCATTCAGTCAAAACGAACGCTCTAATAGTGATTTTGGGCTCGCCAATAAAGCCGCATCACATTAAGGACTCTCTTCACGGTCGGCGATCATAGACGATTATACGCGAGCTAGATCGTGTGGAGGGCTTAATCGCTTGTAGTTGCCGATCATCGTCTATAATCACCGTAGTGATCGTGGCGATCGGTGACTTGTCGGTTTTTTGGGGACGCATCAAAGGGAATTCGCGTGTAGTTGCGTGTGCGTGCCCACACGATTGCCGATCATTCTTTCACCTGAAGAGATCGAAGCCGTGCGTACGTCTCAAGTCGTCGCAGCGCGGCGTTATTTTGATGTTAATCCTTTATTTATTGCGAGTGTAATACAATGGCCACGCTAGGTAGTCAAATAAAGAAACATCACCATGCAGAAATATGGAATCCCAAAGTTATTAATACTAATATAATATTATATTATAAAGAGAAAAGATTTAATTTTTTGTATGTCTGTGTGTAATGGATTAACTCAAAAAATACTTAAACGAATTAAAAAATTATTTCATCTATAGAAAGTTTAATTATAAGTGAGTAACATAGGCTGTATATTTTTAATATATTATATTATATTTCCGTACAAAAATTGCAATCAAGTAACCCAAGGTATCAAAAATTTGCTTTTAAAAACAGAATAAACAATAATATTAAAGTCATATGGCGTGCGCTGCGAATACTATTGATGTCACATAAAATAATGTATTTCACATTTATACTTAGTACTCATCATTACCCACAAAAAGTTCGCGAGGCCATATTATGTCAAACTATTATAGGTCACAATAACCGTCATTCGTTCAAATTAGTCAATGCACACACGGGTAGAATAGTGTACAAATAAAGAGAAACACTTAGCTACATTGCAGCTGTAAAGAACCGCCAGATAAATAAATCTGCAATCGCTGAGCATTTGCTCGAATCGGGCCCTAATCACTGGATTGAACTCCATGACCCGAAGATCCTCTCCACGGAACGTCACTACTACTCCAGGGTACAATCCTGGAAATCCTGGTGAAGCGGTTGAAATTAAAAAGTATCCCAGTTTCAACCGAGAGGATGGTTTCAAGTTGGCTGCGTCCTGGAATCCCGTGATAAGCAAGTGTTCGCGTCGCGGTTTATGTCAGAAGATATCTGCAGATGTCGTTAGTGTAGTGTGTCGTGACAATTCTGAATTTTTACAAAACCAAATGCGGGTAGTTGAAGACAACGCTCGCCCTTCTCGACGCTGACACCCGCTACTTCAGTCTTCTCTTGACCACGATCAATGCAACTTGATCGAAACGTCGAGGTAAATAAATATTAAGTTTTCAGCGCGATTAAGTCCCGTTTAAATATTTAACTATGTGTTCGAATCGCGAAAGTTTAAAAGTTACAAACACTTAGCTACCCGTGCGAAGCCGGAGCGAGTCACGAGTCCATTATAGGGCTGAAAAAAAGTTAAATCTTGTAAATTTTATAGGTAAATATTTACTTTGTTATATTACGATGAGGAAAGGGAGGCCTTTGCCCAGCAGTGGAACGAAGATGACTGAAAAAAATTATATGATGAATGCTCAAAACCAGTGTCTTTCATTCTTACATTTTCCATCCATCCCATTCCATTCGATTTTTTCTCTTTTTCCATTTTTTTATAATTTGTCGTTCAACTAAATTATCAGAATGATTCTACAATAATTATGATAATTTCATGACCAAAAACAAAGACATTACCCATTTCATTACCATTAATTTAATTTCAGTCTACACTGAAATTAAGTGAATGGTAGCAGCAACTATAAACACGTCCATCTTAAAAGGGTTGCCAACCTACAAATGATAACGAATGATCGTGTGGATGTTTGCACGATGATCGTTCGATTACATTGCTGATGACAGACGATCACGCGAGTAACGATCATCATCGATCGTGAAGAGGTGCCATTATCCAAAAAGCAACGCACTAAGTGAACTAACGCACTAAGTTTTAGCCAGTAAGCCATTTAGCGCTCCAACCTAAAGAGTATAAGACCACACTAACTCAGCTAGTGCACTAACTAGCGCACTAGATCGAATCGTGTAAATCGATCTAGTGCAATATCGACCAATAGGTTCTCGTCATCGACCATCGACTTGAATGACCCGACTAAATACCTACGAGGCCGTCGGATTCAACATTTCTTGCCGCTGGATACTGACCACCAATCAATCAGTGGCCCAATTCCATAACTTGGTTACAATCGGATTATCAGTATCGCAACCACTAATGCCTTGCGATAGAGTCGAATTTGCTATGAAAAAAGTGATAATCCGATTGTAGCCAAGTTATGGAATTGGGCCACTGCAGCCCGATTCCATAACTTGGCTTCAATCGAATTCTCAGTATCGCAGCCACTAATGCCTTGCGATAGAGTCGAATTTGCTATGAAAAAAGTGATAATCCGATTGTAGCCAAGTTATGGAATTGGGCCACCGATGTTCTCTGAGATTATTATGCCTGTGGAAGCTGTAGTTAGTATTTATTTACTCTTTGGTTTTATTAATCATTGAAAAATAATATTTTCTCTATAACCGTTCCTAATTCGCTAATTTAAATTCGTTCAATTTCGTTCATTTCATTCATTCGTTTTTATGGAGTTGTTGAAATTCGGAAGGTTATTTTGTTAATTATTTTTTAATAAAACAATTTTACGTGTTAATGTGCTTATATCTTAAATATGAGATTGTAAATACTTAGCGTAATGCACAAATATACGAGTTGTTATTGTTTTTAAGTTTTTATCGTTACCGCGGGAAAACTGAGACGTTTGACTGAACTATAATGGCCGCAATAGCGCCAATGCTTTACGTGTTTGTTCTCGTAGCATGAAATTCAAATGGGAATTATGCATTGTACATGATTTCTATGAATTAAATATACAGTATTGACATGGATATCAACGCTGGTAAGTTTTAATTACATGTAAGACTTACGTTATTGTTATGTTTTCACATCTCGGCAATGGTGATGTTACGACTCAATGAAAGCTAACTTGTCTTGTTAATTTCTTATTTCGTTTGCTTTTTCCAACATTCTTTTATATTCGGTCGATGATTTAGGATTTAGGTTTTTCTAATCTTCTTTCTATACTTGTTTTAATTAAATTATAGTCACGGTTTATCCGAAGGTAGTGGTAGATGAAGGTGGTGGTAGGTGTGTCTGTGTAATATCTGTCAGAAAAGTAACACTTTAGATATTACAACTTTACTTTGGAATTATGTAAAATAGTAAATTACTGGTATTTTCAGGAGCACAAGTAGATCAACTTCTTGTATAAGTCACAGTATTAAAATGGCAAATCAATATGAAAAAGTTCAAGTTCTCATTTGGCTTCCTGGAACTATTCTTGAAACCAAATTGTCCATTGTAGTGTTTAAAAATACTACTGAAGTAGGCATCCTTTGTCATTTCCTAGTACAGAAAGCTCCTTGCTAAATAATATAAGATTCCTCACATTGTATATTCTAACCTACATAGTGCTTATATATGAAACATAAAATTGTTTATGTAGTTTAGTAGTTCATGCTGAAATGTGCATGTTTACACTTAGGAAACACTTACGGCATGATGTGAATATGTGTACCAACTCAGAACAATTACTGTTTTATGGTACAACATAATCACTGGTACACTAATATATTAAGCTGAAATGTTAGTTGGATTGTTTGTTTGTTAGGGTGTTTTCATCTGATAATGGCTGGATCGAATTTATTTAAATTTTGTATATAGATGCTATATTATGTAACATAGAGACCAACTAACATAGGTCAATTTTATCCTGGAAAATTGTAAATACGGGTAAAGCCGTGAGATGCAGCTAGTAACTAATAAAATTAACTGCCAATTTATCAAACATTAAAGTACATATAACTTAACTTAAGCCTATTAATAAACAGAACTGACCATAACTGCAACTATTATTATGCTGACTGTTAAATTAATAGTCATTTCAACTAAAAATTATAGCTTAAATAAATCAAGTTTGTTGTTTTCTAAATGCATGCCTATGGGAATCGTGCCATTGCCAAAGTGAGTACTATGAACATCACATCATCTCATATCAAAATACACATGTGTATGAATTGTGAGCCTTCATAAATAGGAGTGATGACCTGCAAAAAGCAGCTGGCAGAAAATTGATGAGGAGAGCTGAAGAATGAGCTCAGTGGCGTGCATTAGGTGAGGCCTATGTCCAGCAGTGGACAATTGACGATGATAAGAAATAGTCAATTACTCATCATTAAAAACAAACAGATGTAGAAGATTCACAGTAAGTACATTTTGGCTATGCCAAGTTTGTACTTCAGTACATATAATGTTTTTACTGTCCAATAAGTTTATAGTATAAATTCATGAGCGTGAAACAAACTTGCATACATTTGAGTATCAATATCTATTCAGATCTCTACTCATATTTATGCTCAAATCATGATTCAATCAGAGTGTTGTTCTAGAGTAGAGGCCTGGACAAACACAATTGTTATAGTTTCCAATTTAGACATGTGTAATCCTACTTTCTGAATGTGGAGTGGAAAAAATTGTAAGCATGATCATACATTAGAACTGAGAGTCCATACAGAACATCATAAAATACATAAAAACCAATTAGCGCCATATATCTTTAGAAGTGTGTGTGTATGTTTGTTACTCCTTCACACTCAAACGGCTACTTTTCATTATCATCTTATTCCACGGGGAAACCACCGGGCGCATCTAGTTATTACTAAGGATTCCTATTTTTACTGGTTAAAGAAAGCATGGTAAAAAACATGTTTATTAATTACAAAACCATCATCAACCAGTTTTGAAATTAATAGACATGTTTTTTTATGAATTTCTTCTGATTGCTTCTGAGGGTTGTTTTTTGAATCGTACCACAGAGGTAATTTTAATGTTTTTTTGTGTTTTTCATGGCAAATATTTACAGTTAGCCAGCTGTTTCATAATGACCTTTCCTGTGCCATGTTGGTACAACTTGTTACACATATTTTAATTGTCTTTTATAAAGTACATGGGCTGTGTATCTTTTGGTAACAATGAATTATTATTGAAGTTGTATTACAAATCTAATTGCAATGCTACTAATACATATCACTGAGAATGTTTAACATTCAAAAGAGATGACAAGTGCCTCACATGAAATAAGTTCTGGTGATACTGTTATTGTTAAAGTAGGAATGCCAGCAGACATCAGTAGGCATTACCACAAACTTCAGGGCTCTGCTATAACACTTTGACAGCCGGGCATAGTTCCAGTCACTCCTTATTATCGTCATCATCCTTGACAATAGATTTCATCATTCTGCTCACTGCATGTTAATAAGCCTCCATCTTCATTTGTCATTTCATTTACTTGGCCAAGTCACAGATTAAATATTAGTTACAATAATACATGTTTTTCCCTGTTCCTAATCACATTTTAATTGTTTCAAAGAGGTCTCAACGCAATTGTCACTGATCAATGCACTTTTGAGCGACCTTGACGATAAAGCAATTGCACCATGCGATAGCAAAAAGAATGAGAAGAAAGAGGAAGAAGCACAGGATGCGATGCCAGACTCAACTACCAATACGGAGAAAAACAATGCGAACCCATTCCACGTGGGGGACGATGTGCTTGTACCCAACAAGGACGGCAGATATTATTTAGGTGTGTATCTCATATGTTATCTTTTACAAATGGAACTGGAACTTATATCACTACAAAGAAATCAGCATCATCATGAAAAGTAAACTATAATTACTAACAGATTCAAACAGCAGCAGGGTTATTATTATCATGGGTTGAGGCAGGATTTGTGAGTACTGAAATAAAAATAATATGCAGCATTGTCCTTAATGCTGATTAATACTAAATTTATAAATTGCTAAGATTCAACTGGGGCATGCCTATCATTCTATTATTATTACAAGATAAAAATAATCCATACCTATTGCTGTACCTATTGACTGTTATGTTTTTTGTAGGAATATCAAAAACCTGAAACAATTATTAGTTTCATGCCCCAAAACATGTCACATGCCCAACCCTTTCATGGTAGCACTTTACATGGTGTTTGGTATTTAGAAAGGGACGCAACTATGCAGATCGCGTCATTGCATCTCTATTCCAATGATGTAATGACTCTCACAAATATGAACTCCCTAACAGGGACGATTGTAGAGCTCAGCACCAGCAATGACAACGACTCGTGCGAGGTGGGCACGGGCGTTGCGCGCTGCCTCGTCAAGTTCGGTGACGGCACTCACTCCTGGGCACCGGTGTCGACCCTCAAGCTGCTCAGTGCGCCGCCGGCGGACGACGGCAGGATCATGTGTGTGGTCTGCAAGCGGAGGGAAGGGCGCGCGGCGACGTTGGCGACCAATGCCATCATCGCGTGCGACATGTGCGGACGGGGGTACCACGCCAAGTGCCACTCGCCGCCTGTCGACGCTTGGATCAACGGTAAGGTTTATAGCATTGTGCCACCAGCTCACCTGTTGCTATGTGGCGATGTGGCTCTCAGGGCTACTGCCGTAATACCCTGAAAATGCCAGGCTTTCTCCCTAAGGGAAGCTAGCTACTATGATAGTCAACAACCAAGAAAAGTAGATTTTTAGAGCAACGAGTAGGCGTAATTGTAGTTGTGTGGCGCTTGCAGTCAAGTGGGATAGCGCTTGTACAATACAATTTCATTTAAATAATCTTGCTGCATAGTACCACATGTCACTCTGATGAACACAGTTCCACCTGGTACGTCAAGCCTTGATTATTGTGTAATGGCCGGTTCCTATATCTTAATACGAATCGTTTTTGCTTACTATCCGTAGGCTTTTGACATGAAAGCCATACAAAAAACGTCAAAAAGTAACGAGACGTTGGAAAAACGACTCCTTCCATTTTTAAAGGAATAGGGGGTAATTCAAACGTATAGTCATTAATGAGCCCAGTGAGAATGTGAAGGCAGAAACTATTAGTCAGACATCAAAATTCGGTAAAATCGCGCCTGCCGCCTGACCATACGTTTTGTCACATGTGAATAATTCCTAAAGGTATCTACACTAATATTATAAAGAGAAACGTTTTCTTTTGGTATGTTTGTTTGTCTTGGATGAACACAAAAAAAATAAACAGGTTTTTCAAAATTCGTTCATCTATGGAAAGCTATATTATCAGCAAGTAACATGGGCAGATTTTATTTTACAAAGATCCTTACGAAAATTGTATTAATGTAACCCGAGGTATCAAAAATTTGCATATTAGTCATTATTATTTAGCGTGTGCTGCAAAAACTATTGATGATACATAATATTAGTTTATAAACGGTTGCATAAAGGAATTACCCCCGGAAGGGGTATTATAACACGAAGTTGAGTTTACAAAACGAGCCGTAAGCCAATTTTTTACTAGTATCACTAATGTTTTAATACCTAGTTATGTGCTACTTTATCTACACTCATGCAATAGGCACTTACTTTTAATGAAAAAATATGTTTACGTTAAAATTTTCTTGATTTTGCCGGTAAAAGCTAATTCGTCATGTTCAATGCTGTTTCCGTGATGTCAGGTGGAGGAATATTCTCCTCACTAACACTGCTGTGCTGTCGCACATATTTAATCAGGATAAAACTTTTTATCTTCAAAAACACATTATTGGTTAGGTACTAATGTAAAGTAAATTATGGCGCCAAAATCCAGTCCAGAGCGAATTTTAGCAGCCATAGATAAGAAATGGCGAAAACCCTCGTTATGCGGAGCCAAACCGGTGCTTTTCTGGGAAAATATATATATATATTCATTGTTTAGTTCAAAAAACAGTGTTAAAATGTTTTTTTTTCTTATTAGAGACGTGCCGTGCGTAAAGTATGTCATTATGCCACCATTTTTGAGTTCATAATCAGGATTTTACGATGTGAGTGTAGATAAAATAATGTTTTACATGTTTATAGTACTCCTCATAACCCACAAAAAGGTCTACGAGGCTATATATGTCTAACTATCGAAATGTTGTATAAAGAAATATTTAGAGAAACCCTTAGCTATCCGTGCGAAGCCGGGGCGAGTCGCTAATGTTATCCATTATAACATATATAACATGTAACACATGTGTGTATAACATGTTATATTGTTATTGTGATCCTTATCTATTTCACAGGAGCTTCATGGCACTGCAAAAGATGCGTCGACCAGCGTTACAAAGTAGCCGCAGCGGAAAACCGGGCGCTGAAGCGGTCGGATCTGTTCAGGTTCAAGGGAGGGCAGCAGCGGAGACAGCAACAGGAACTCACGCCGCCCTGTGATGTAAGTTTACCATACGTTCCAGCAGTGTATCTAATGGGCAACCATCGATGCTCAACTTGTAGTGGCAACATTGCCCAATGACGCGCAATAGTCGTGCTTGTTTCTTGGTATTTTGACTCACTGTGCAGAGAAAGTAATTTTTAATCCATCAATACTTATTCATCCTTGTTCAGGCGACATGGTGTTGACGACTGAAAAGTTATGGATGGACAATGTTGCTCAACAAATGTTATGCATTGTTGCCTAGTGAATACAAGGCTTTAAGTATACATATAAGGCAAGATGTCAGACCACTAAATATTGTCCATACATTATTGTGTATGTATGTTGAATGAGGTACTCTGGTGTCAGATTTTGACAGGCCGTCCCAGAGCCACTAAAATGTTGTCCACACATTATTATGTATGTATGTTGAATGAGGTAATCTGGTGTCAGAGTTTGACAGGCTTCCCCAGGGCCACTAAATATTGTCCACACATTATTGTGTATGTATGTTAAATGAGGTACTCTGGTGTCAGATTTTGACAGGCCGTCTCAGAGCCACTAAAATGTTGTCCACTCATTATTATGTATGTATGTTGAATGAGGTACTCTGATGTCAGAGTTTGACAGGCTTCCCCAGGGCCTCTAAATATTGTCCACACATTTTTTATGTATGTAAGTTGAATGAGGTATTCTGGTGTCAGAGTTTGACAGGCTTCCCCAGGGCCACTAAATATTGTCCACACATTTTTTATGTATGTAAGTTGAATGAGGTATTTTGGTATCAGAGTTTCACAGGCTTCCCCAGGGTCACTAAATATTGTCCTCACATTATTATGTATTTAAGTTGAATGAGGTACTCTGGTGTCAGAGTTTGACAGGCTTCCCCTGTGCCACTAAATTTTGTCCACACATTATTATGTATATATGTTGAATGAGATACTCTGGTGTCAGAGTTTGACAGGCCGCCCCCAGGGCCTCTGAAAGCGTAAAAGGATTACCAAAAACTATTAGCAACCGGGGACTCATGCCTTCCGAAACATGGGTCGCTGGGAAATCCGCACTGATGTTGGGTTGCAAAACGCATTTATTACCGCTTTTGTGAAAAACACATCAGTAAAACGCCTCTTAGTATATGAGGGTATGTTACCGAACCTTGGTGCCGATGCGCCGCGAAGCATTTTCTGTTTGATTTTACGTACTTTGAAAAAATAGTCATGGCTGTGACCACTGCTCACCTGGTGCCCTTCGAGTGTCGAAACGCGTGGCCACGCGCGTGCGCATGATACATATTATTGTGCATCATGCGACAGTTCAGGGGTAAGCGATAATGCGGGCGACGGTGGCGCACATAGATAGTTTGGTCTGTTGTTTCTTGTTCGAGGGCATGTGCCTAACAATTTGGCCAGATTTTGAGTCCGTGAGTTATTGCGTAATTATCCGCGTCTATACCAAACCTATAACCTATGTTACTTGTTAGTTTTCGTAAACTAATCGATAGGGAGGCTCCTTTTACGCAATACGAGATGTCGTCAGTCCTACCTTGTCGGCTGGTCCGGGCTTCGGATGGTGCACCATTGCCCGTGCAAAACCTCAGCGGGCAACTATCCACTTATTTCTGTGCCTGCGCTGAATATGAGGTGCCGCTCTGCGCAGGATACTGTAGTGCTCTTTTTACAGGGCTGTATTTTTTTTATACTGTGGAGTCCAGCAATTCTCTGGGGGTGCTCTGTAGGATGTTTTTTTTAGGTACGTCGTCGGGCGGCCGAGCGTGCAGGGGCGCTATGCCTTGGAGATGGATGTTGGGGCCGTTGTCTTCTTTATCGTTTATCGTACACTAGCTGCGCCCCGCGATTTCACTCGCGTGCTAGATGATGATGATGATGATGAAAAGTATCATATGTGTTATTCCAGGGTATAAGCTATCTCCATTCCAAATTTCATCATAATCCGTCCAGCCGTTATCGCGTGAAAGCTCCCCAAACTAACAGACAACGTTTCTCTTTTATATATTGGTGTGGATTCGCCGTGCTAGTGTGATGACAAACTGCTCGATAATATTCGGAGGCCAGATAACTTAATTTCTGACGTACCGCCCGGCGCCGGCTAGTATGCGGGGGGATATGTTCGACTGTGTTTTTATTTTGGTTTCACTCTGTCGCAAGCACAGTTGAAACCAAGCTGGGCCAGGCATGTCTCTCTCGATGTACTTGCTCGGCGCGTTACTCTATCCGAAGCCTGCCGTGAGATAGACTTACGCGTTAGAAAGAGAGACGCATATAAAATGATACGCTTCAAGGTCGTGCGAGCTGAATTGCACTTTATTGTGTGGCGGCAAGATTCGCTTTTTATTTCATTGTCTTAGCGTAGTGAGCCTTCTGTACGTTATTATTTCTTCTGTGGCTGGGCCGCGTAAGTTCATCTGGATCTGAAGTCATGTGTGATTTGAGCCACTCCAAACTCCAGGGCCCCGATTCTGTAAGCTATTGAACCGCGATAACGCAAGTCGATCACTTGAATTATTTTGAGAAATTTTCTTATTTACCACTTAAAAGTGCTAGAAGTATATTTTTTTTGGAAATATTCAAAAAATAAAAAAATGGAAAATAAAAAAAAAAACAAAAAGCGAAAATTTTGGCAAAATTTTTGCTTCCAGCACTTTTAAGTGGTAAATAAGAAAATTTCTCAAAAAATCTCAAGCGATCGACTTGCGTTATCGCGCTTCAATAGCTTACAGAATCGGGGCCCAGCTTTGATTTGAGTTGCAGCTTGGAGTTGGCCGCAACGACGCCCGAGCCGCTGTGGTAGATTTGATTGCGTGTTCTACCTGTGCATTCATCCTTAGCCTCTTGTCGATATGAATGCCCAGTACCTTCTTTTGTTTAATTATTTTTTTTAAATTATTCATCAAGGCGAACATATACAGTTCGGAATCCTAAACTATTAATACAATTAATCGTTTTAATTTTGTTTCGTTCGTCAACTACCCAATTGCCGGCATATCAAATTGTTTCTTTATGTAGTTTATTTTTCTAGACCGCCTCTACAACATCGTCCACAGCGTCCGACGCAGGAAAAGACCAAAATGAGACTAACTGTTACTGCGGTCAGAAGAGTGATTCTCTTGCACAGGTAATTTGCATCTGCACAGATTTCCTTATATAGAACTGCCACATGCTTTTGTTTAATGGTCATACTTGTTGGTGATCCGTTCAATGTCCCCTCTAGATTTATGCGTTATGTGTTTAACCATGTTATTTTGACTCGCAAATAAATAATAGATTCAAAAATTAAAATTCTTAACATTTTTTACCAAATACTAAAACATTTTTTGTTAAAACATAAATTTTCTATCTCTAGCTTTCCTGGACTCGGATTCCCCAACAGGTAGGTAAACCATTTTTTCCTAAATTTATTTAATTAGTATAAGTGTACGTTAAGGCGAAATAATTAAGTTTTTTTCACTCTTCATATTATCCCTACAGAACATATATATATATATATATAACGAGTAAGATTTAAGAGTATTGACACTCACTGAAGATAAGACTGTTATTTAGATATCTATACTTATAATAAAGCAATAAGAGCGAAAATGACTGAAAAAAGATAATTAAAAAAATGGTCTAGGGTATTTAAAATAAGCTACTGAACAAGAATATAACTTATTTTTAAATTGTTTTTTTCGCTTGTTCGCGCCTCACATAAAAACTACTGGACCGATTGCTATGTGGTTTTTCAATATTGGATACTTAGAGTTTGACTTATAAACTGGGGTAGTTTGGTATCTTAATCTGATGATAAGATGCCGAGCAATCGATAAAAAACTATTGGACGGCTGAACTAATTTTGAAGAAATGTACTTGTAGTATATTGTACTATAAGGCCCTGGAATAACACGTATAGGATACTTTTGAATGAAATGACCACGCGGGCACAGCTAATGCAGAATGCATAGTTTATTCAAAATTTACAAACCCGATTACAAAAACTTTTAAACAGATTAAGCTATCCTATATCAACTATAAAAAGAGTACAGCTGCTAAGTTTAGTAATTAAAATTAAAACTAGCCACATGTTTAAACACCGAAAATTAATTATTGGTATGGAATGTGACCTTATGCACTTGTTATTTCCCCGTCTTGTATAAGACGCCGAACGTCAGTGGCCTTAGATCTGTAGTTGTTAATTTCCTTTGGTTTTTTATAACTATGTAGTTATTTTCTTGCATCTACAATAATTCTACACACACTGCAAGGACTCGACACCAAATCCATAGAGAGCTTTCGTTCTTCACATTATCGTGTGCGACCATAAGAGGAAATATCTGAACCAAATTCCCATACAGACGTATTCCCGTTTCTTGCTGACATATTGGCATTAGAGGCATATTTTTATTTTTGACAAATATTTATAGATAAACACAATCGCTGTCTGTATGTTTTTTTATAATATTGGAGCCCTCATAAATGGACCAAAAGTCTAAAACGAACGCTGTGCGAATGTGTTTATTGTACATGTGCACTAATTATCAAATCAAATTAAGATTATTCACCAAAACAAAATACATTAATTTTCACAGTGCACGTACTAATTAAAAGTTAAAGGCATAACACTAGTAGGAACCTATAATATAATATCACATACATACTTAAACACAAAATGCCGAGCTTAATTTATGTAAGTACACACATTTGTGAATTGGTACATGTGCACCAAATCCCACACTATAAACCCGCCATTTTGAAAATTTTCCAAATACTGAATCGACAATAAAAAATATAAAATTATCGAACCAGCCGTGCGAGCATGGATCTTATCGATCGATAAATTTACCGATATTTTTTTATCAAGTTTTGACTTTAATATTCGATAATACGAGTTCGGTAGCACGGAACGTACTTTATCGACAACGACATAAATTCGCATTTCGCATACGCAATATCGCCAAAAGGAAGCATGAATCTTATTTTTGACAATTGTTGTCGATATAATGTCGTTAATTTTACCGAATTTATCGAATTTTATCGGCTTTCCAAAGTTACACGACAAACTTTTTTTTTTGTAAGTTCCTTTTCGGATTATAAGCCAAAAGGTGGAGGTGTCGGAACATCGTGAGGCGAGTTTTAGGGATCCTTTCGATCTGGAAGAACAGCATGTTAAGGTTATTTTTAGAATTTATAAGGAAATTGCCCTCGCAAACTATCAACATCTTGAATGAGGATTCAAGATGTTGATAGTTTTTGAGAAGGAGTCGATCTAATGGACTGCCTGTGCATGTTGTAGTATCTACTTTACATAATAATTCCAAAATACTTAGTTGCGTTTTTCCTATTTCCAGAAATTATCTTTTGTTGTGATTGTGTCTAATGCTCTAATTATTATGGTACCTAGTAGGTACTCAGTCTAAAAAACTACATGTATAATCATTGTTGTAGGTTCTAACTAAGGTTGATTAGTCGTCTATATGATCAGTGGTATAGGTAGTCCTAGTTGCCATTTTGTAGAATAGTTAGGTAGCATTACCTTGCCAGTACCTTGCCGCGTGCGCACGCCCAGTATGCGCGCAATGAGGTGTGTTGGCGATATATCGCCACCCGATGTTTGTCGACTGGATAACTCGAAATTATAAAAGTCTGCCAAATTGGGTCAAAAAATATTTTTTTGTCGATTAGTCGTCTATCTGATATATGGAATAGTCCACGAGTTGCCATTTTTTAATAAACACACGACGTGTTATCGAATCAATAAAATTTACCGAGAGGCTTGATTTATGTTACCGCATTTTGATAAAATCTATAAAAAAGAACTGTTTACCGATCAATAAATTTATTGATCATAACCGATCGATAAGATCCATGCTCGCACTGCTGCTCACAAAATTTCACGAAAATCGGTTTAGAAATGTGATCTGTAGATAACACCCGGACATACGAAAGAATTTTTGCCCACGCTGAAACGGAGACGCTTTGCGCTCGTTCGGTCAATTAGATGGCGTAAAGTACAAATCAGGGATGTTAAGGTAACCGTAACCGAATCTATCGGATATCCGAAATAAAAATCTGTCCGTAACCGAATCCGATATAAAAGATTCGAATGGGGCAGAGTCTATAAGCCTAAATGAGACTCGTTATGACAGGTTTTTCAGCCCGGCCGAGCCGACACACTTGCTGCGCGCATCACTTGCATGTTTATCTTAAAAATCTAATATCCGTAACCGAAACTATCCGAACCAAACGGATAATCCGAAATAATTTCATATCCGTAAATGTATCGGAAACCAGTATAATATTATTTCTATATCTGTATCAAGATCCGAAATTTTATATCAACATTTTTATGTACAAATGGTCTTGCGCTGAATAATATATACGACTATGAGTATATTTCAGTGAGTATTTAAGCGTTTTCTAATGGTGTGAGTGTTCTGTATTCAGTACTATTATTTATTCTGTGCTACTGCACAGGACTCGCGCCATAACGTTTGGCGAGACCTAAGATATGGTGACATTGTCAGGACTGTTCTCGAGTCTCGATGTCGATTTTATTTTCCCGGTCAGGCTATATACACCGTGACATTGAATTCGATATTTATCTCAAATGCATGTATTCAGTCCATTATTTATAATTGTTCCATACCATTCAATTAAACAAATTAAAATAACTGACCAAAAAGTAATTAGCTAAGGCTAAGCTGAAATGTCTACTTCACTAAACACGCTAAAGAGCCGCGTCGCGGCGCGCGGGCTTTCCGCGTTTTTCTCGTATCGCAGGGATAACAAGTTTGAATATTGGCTAATTTAATAATACCTAGTTTTATAAGTCATTTGCTTTTCATATTTAGTGCTACAGATACATTCTGTTGCATGGACTGAGTACATACATTTATGAAAAAAATATCGAATTCAATGTCACGGTGTATAATTAGTAACAATCAAAGGTTGAAAATTGCACGTTAAAACTATTTTTATTTTCAGATGTTATTATGTTGTCGTTGTGACCGTTGGTTCCACCAAAGATGCGTGTCAAGCTTGCAGTATCCGCTTTATGCTGGTGATAAGTAAGTACAAACTACTTCCTAAACGTAATCTCGAATGTTTTGTGTGTAAACATTTCTGTTTCGGTTTGAGGGGCAAAGTTTCCGAGGTGCGAAATTACAGAGCTATGAGATTAATAATCCATCTCGATTTTTCGTCCGCTAGTGCTGCTCCGGATTGAAGAAGTTGATCTCGAACAGGGACAAAATAGGTTTCCTCTTCGAGGCTTTTTAATCGACTTCAAAAACGAATAATTTTCAATGCATGAGCATTTTTTGTTTGTTTATTGAAGTATCCGAGATTTATGAACTTGAGAAATCTGTCCAAAATTAAAAATAATTATCCAATTTGGTTGAGTTAAACCAATTTGGATGATTATTTTTAATTTTAATGAAATAACATAAAAATGGATCTCACCTCATCCAGAGAGAGAGTCTTGAGATTAAGTTTATTATACGAACAAACAATTAAAATTTCGTTTCAGATAAGTATTATGAAAACAAAATACTCTTGTGAACTAGATAAATACAATCCAAACCCGATTAATATCATAATTCGTAGAAATATTCTCTAATTACTAATGATTTTAGTATTGCGTTTGTACGGTCAATTCAATCGCCGCAATCTAAACTAAGACCCGTTTAGATTACAGCAACTATTTACAAAACATGAGCTGAATTTTATTTATATTTATGACTCTTTTATGTTACTTGTATACACCGTGACATTGAATTCGATATTTTTCTGAAATGTATATACTCATTCCACGCAACAGAATGTATCTGTAGCACTAAATATGAAAAGTAAATAACTAATGAAACTAGCCATTATTAAATTAGTCAACATTCAAACTTGTTATCCCTGCGACATCGCGCGAGCGTACATGTGGGTAGGTACAAACTTGACAACGCGCGCCTGGCGGAGCACCCGTGCCGCGGCCGTGTAGCGTGTTTAGTGAACACATTTCAGCATAAGGCTAATTACTTTTAGTCAGTTTTTTTATTGAATGCTATAGGATCCTAAATAATAGCCTGAATACATCCATTTAAGAAAAATATCGATTTTTTATGTCATGGTGTATAATTTTTGGAAAATAAACTTCTAATTATTATTACATTTTACTATGGATCCTGGCTTTTAAGTACATCCGCGATTTAAAAAATATCGCGGCCACTGAATAAACCTTAATAAAGAAATAGAAGACTTCAATACGAACAAAAAATGTTGCTACACTATTATTATTATTATCCTAATGTATCTAGTTTCGAGCTCAAAGATTGCAGATATAGGTCGACGTAGATACGTCATATGCATGATGATGTTTTCAAAATGGCGGACTTGTAGGTATGTCAGAAAGGCCTTTTTCCACGTGGATATATCGGTTTTTGTTTGGAAGCTCCTATAAACTTACCACCTTACTCTGCTATTCCTGAACAAGGTGGCGGTCATGGTAACGGCAGGGCGGGGAGTGCTAAGAATCTGGCAGAAGAATCTCTGAATTTGGCTACGTATAATGGACGCACTCTACGGCTGGACGAACACATGGCACAGCTGGAAGTAGAACTGGAGAACATCAGATGGCACATTTTAGGATTGTGTGAAATCTGGAGAGCGGGGGAGGACACAGCTACCCTGAAATCGGGCCATCTGATGTACTTCAGAGAGGGAGACCACTGATCCCAAGGCGGCGGCATAAAGTCCTCGTTAACAACGTTGAAGAAGCCTGTAGTGTGTCGGCTAGGGTAGCGTACCTCATTAATAAACTCACTAAGAGATATACTCTCAAGGTGATACAAGTGTACGCACCTACTTCGTCGCACACAGACGATGAAGTTGAAGATATGTACGATGACATATCCCAGGCCCTCTACACCACCAGGAGGGCTCACTTCAACGTTGTTATGGGGGACTTCAACGCTAAAGTTGGAGTACAAGACTGCAACGAATCGAGGATTGGGCCACATGGGTTTGGCAACAGCAACGCCAGAGGGCAAATACTTGTTAACTTTCTGGATAGGCTCTTCTTAATGAATTCTTTCTTTTAGAACCTGCCCCAGAGAAAGTGGACATGGCGAAGACCGGATGGCGTTACAAAAAATGAAATCGACTTTATCAGACGGACAAAGAGCATATATTCAGATATGTATCTGTGAATAACAGGTTCAATACCGGAAGTGATCACCGAATGGTCCGACTCTAAGTATCGACTTTAAGCTTGAGCTAATCCGTATGGTAAAGTCCAGACTCCGACCGAATCAATGCAATCCATAGTTACAATTCCAAGGAAATCTGGAGAAACGATTCGTTGCCGTGGAAACCACGAATGACGTTAACGAGGGACTTGACACGGTGGTGAGAATTCTCACAGAATTGCCGTAAATTATGTAGTCTGCAGCGTAAGGGCTAGAAATCCAAGCTCTCAGACGAGACTCTCCGGTTAATGGCACAAGGATGGGAAAATGCTAAGGCCTCTTTGGCAGAGCATATGACTCACAACAAGAAAATCACGTATCACGAAATTGACGCGACTTGACCTTTCGGTGCTTCAATACCCTCCTAATATAAAAGCAATTGAGCAGAACCGAGGGTCCAAGGGTTTCTTGCAGCAACTTGGAGGAGTCATCTGACAAAGCTAAAAACAGCTGATGGCAAAACCGCTTTGTCAAAACCGGATATTCTCGCTGAGATCGAGGATTTCCATGGCCGATTATATGCTCCACATGCTCCTCGACCGGAAATCCCTAGTGAGGATCCAAGAGCCACACTGACCTGCCACTACACCGATGAGTTGCCAGATGTGGACGAGGTGGAGATGGCCTTGAGACAACTGATAAATGGAACAGCCCCTGCTGAGGACGGTATTACCTCAAGCTATTAAAGGCAGCAGGTACAAATGTCCTCAGAGAGCTACAGGCTTTGTTTAATTCCGTCATCAACTGTGGGAGAACTCCAGAGGCGTGGAATGGGAGTGTGGTGGTACTATTCTTCAAAAAAGGGGATAAAAACCTTGCTCAAGAATAATAGGCCCATCTCCTGAGTCACGTATATAAGTTGTTCTCAAGGGTCATCACCAATCGTCTCATGCGTAGATTTGACGAATTTCAGTCTCCCGAGCTGGCCGGGTTTCGCGGAGGATATGGCACCTTAGACCACATTCACACAGTGCGCCAGATTATCCAGAAGTCAGAAGAGTATAAAAGGCCGATGTGTTTGGCTTTTGTGGACTATGAGAAGGCCTTTGATTCCATCGAAACCTGGTCTGTTCTGAACTCCTTGCAGCGATGCCAAGTAGACTGGCGATATATTCAAGTGTTGAGATGCTTGTATGACGCTGCTACGATGTCCGTCCAAATCCAGGATCGGAAACTGAACAAATGCAATTGCTTAGGGGAGTACGGCAGAGGGATGTCATATCCCCGAAACTGTTTACCAACGCAATGGAATCCTCCAAATTTTGGATTGGAATGGGCATCAACATAAACGGCGAGCACATCTCACACTTGAGATTCGCAGACGATATTGTCATTATGGCGGATTCGCTGCATGAGTGGAACAAATGCTGACCAGCCTAGCAGTTGCCTCCCGACGTATTGGCCTCCGCATGAACATCGACAAAACAAATTTGATGATAAATCAACACATTACACCGGAACCAATAGTCGTTAGTGGCATGCCTCTCAAATTTGTGCAGGAGTATGTCTACCTAGGACAAACTCTTATGTTGGGCAGAAACAACTTTGAGAAGGAAGCCGATAGGCGGATTCGGCTGGACTGGGCAGCATTTGGGAAACTTTGTCATGTCTTCTCGTCACCCATCCCACAGTGCCTAAAGACGACAGTCTTCGACCAGTGCGTCTCACCCCTAAATGACATACGGAGCCGAAACGTGGACACTGACTGTGAGACTGGTCCACAAGTTTCAGGTCGCTCAGCGAGCTATGGAAAGGGCTATGCCGGGTTTCTCCAAGGGATCACATCCGAAATGAGGTGATTCGGCAGAGAAGGAAAGTCACCGACATAGCGCAAAGAATTAGCAAACTGAAGTGGCAATGAGCCTGTCACATTAGTCGAAGAACCGATAACTGGTGGGGTAGAAGAGTTCTTGAATGGAGACCACGTATAGGCAAACGTAGTGTAGGACGCCCTCCGGCCAGATGGAGTGACGATTTACGCAAAGTAGCTGGCAGTATTAACTTGAGAAGAGCCGAAGATCAGGCTCAGTGGCGCGCATTAGGAGAGGCTATGTCCAGCAGTGGACTAATGCAGGCTGTTGATGATGATAGAAAGCCAGATTATCTGCGAGTAACATGAGCAGGACGTTATTTTAGATTTATTAGAGATTCCTACGAAAACTGCAATAATGTAACCCAAGGTATCAAAAATATAGAACGGAATGACGTTGCTATGGAAACAAAATAATAATGACACGTTGCCATGGAAACGAAATAAGAACAAATAATAATAATAATGTTCGTCTATGGGCCTAAAACACCACGACTCTTACGTAGTATTTATATACTTACTCTTTGACCACGACATTATTACTTACGTAATCACCACGATCGTTGCTGCCAAAGATTTGGAATTACGCTTACTGGCGTGTAAGAAAAATGCCGAGGTGTGAGCGCTACCTGTGCGAATCACTAGTCAGAAATAACTTTATTACTTCTTTCCCACGTAAACCACGTGCCTCGCACCTGTCGCAGGCTGTACATATTCGCGTGCGCGGCGTGCAACGGCGGGCGCGAGTTCCTGCGCCGGCTGGAGCTGTGCTGGCTGGAGCTGGCGCACCTGGCGCTGTACAACCTCACGGCGTACAACGCACCCAACTACTTCGACCTGGACTCCGTCGTCATGCCGTACATCATGGACAACTGGCACGCACTGCAGCTGCCCGAGAAGGTCAGCGCTGTTCTACTGAAACTCTATCTTTCCACCCTTTAGCAGCTTTATATTTAGGGTTCCGCACCTCAAAAAGAAAAAGGATCACTTCGTTGTCCGTCTATCTGTCTGTCAACACCCTTTTATCTGACTATCGACGCACAGCCTAAACCAGAGGTGAAATTTTCATGGTAGCGTCCTTTGATAGTATATGGGAGCACTAAGTGTTTGTTCACGTTGCTAGCGGGCGCGGCAGCGGACGGAGTCGTGAAATATGAAACCTACGGCATCATGTCCAAGTATCACGTACGAAACGCAGAAGCGGTGTGGTGACGGTCAAACTCGCGACTGTCACGCGCGGCGCGCTCGCGGGTATATCGAACGTGTGCCAGTTTTTTGTGTATGCAATTCGGCGCTAGGTTGAATACATACAAACGCGTGGCGGACAATGTGAACACGAAATCGGTACCGCGCCCGCACCCGCGAGTTGTATGTGAACAAACATGAAAGGTATTTTAAAATTTCGGACTCTTAAAGGGGGAACGGGTGTGGCAAAGATTGCACGAGGGTAAAGCCGCGGGGCACACCAAGTAGTCGATAAAAAAGCTTTTAACGTACATTTAATTATTTTTTTTAACACGGTGACAGGGTAAAGAAAATTAATATAGTGACAGGAGGAAAAAAACATAGCAAGAAAAGAAAGAAGGGGTATATTTGTGTGTTTGAAATGACTTTGTTTTTACATTTTTGATTAAATTCAGGCTTCATAGTTATTAAATAAGAAGCCAAAATGTGAAAAACCTCGGTGCATTGCTTGTCTCATTTTGGGGATAACAATAACATTTGACAAATGTAATATGAGTCCCTCTTGATGTAGATGTGGCGGACGCCGGTGAACGAGCGCCGGGAGAAGATCCTCACGGCGCTGACGTCGTCGCGCAAGCGGTTCAAGTGCGGCCGCGAGATGAAGAAGCGCGCCACCATCTGGGGGCTGCGCCTGCGCCGCCCGCCGCCGCCGCCGCTGCAGCTCTCCGCGCTGGAACAGGTGCGCGCACACGAGCGTTCACTGCTCATTTTACTGCATAAGTCGTGACGATATGAACAGCTAAACGTACGGCTACTTCATGATATGGTCAATAATTAGTGATCATATTGTAAAATAGAAGGCGGGGGCGGAAGCTCGACTTGGCCGTAATAGGTTAGAAGGCTTCGTCTTCGTGTTTTTTTTAGCCTTGAGAACCTATCCGTTTGTACACCGTTTGTACATCATGAAAACCCTACATTAATGATATTTAATGATATGGCCAAAAGTGGATTGAAATATCATTAAACATTGATGTTCCAAACATATGGTCAGTTGTAGCCGGCCATTTCATGAAATTATCAACCGGCACACAATTATCAGCGGGCACACAAACTTTACAGTTGTTTACAAGGTTTTTAATCGTACTGTGGCTTAGGTACTTGAGTACAGAATAGATAGTACCAGAATATCAAAGTCAACGTGTTTATTGTCAATAGTCAAAATAATAGCACTTTTACAAGTCAAAACTTAACATCTCATGAACAGAAACCAAAAATTATTAGAAATAACTCATTCAATAACGTTAAGTATGCTTTAAGTTTGAAAAGGAAATTTCCCTTTCATGTGCCGACTCAGAGTTGAATCTCGCACAAGAAACGGAAATACCCTTCTGACTGTACCCATGCTTTGGAAATACCGTTAGAAAAAAGAGCACCTAAAAACTATATGGATGTCATTTTCTCAATTTTTGGCAGTTCTTTAATTAAATATATTTTAAATTTCAGAAATTATAATAAATACGTATAAATATCAAATAATAAAGATAAAAGTGCCAATGAGCCGTGCCACAATATAAAAAATATATACAAATGACTAATAAGAAACCAGGCTGGACCAGTCCCCACAAGCATCACCCGTTCACGAGTATAAGTTGTGCACCTGCCATCATATCCTTGCACACAGCTACTGGTGGCTGCGTGGCTTGCGTCCGCGCACCTCCGCCGGCGCTGGCCCGCGTCCCGTGCAGCCTGGTGCAGAGAACCCGTGCCATGGTTCCCGTGCACAGTACGATGTTGCACAATAGTAGCAGGGGTACTTTTATTTTTAGATTTGCGACGGTGCGGAGCTTTTGGTCCGATTTTGGACCTTTTACGGATCCTGATGACAGTTGGATTTTTTTGCAGATAGTTCGTTATTAATTATTTTTAAACCATATTCAGATTAGAAGCAAAAAAAATCACGCTCACTTCGCTCACGCATTTGTAAAGCCGGTCACCTGGCATCCCGAGGGCTATTCCAAGCTTTGTCACAGTACATAATATGGTCCTCCTATACATAACTCATCATCATCAGCCTATACTTGTCCACTGCTGGACGTTGATCTCCTAATACACGCCACAAAAAACGTCTGGCTTTATTATATTACTAGCTGTGGCGGCGGCTTTGCCCGTGTGGTAATTTTTCTGGGATTTCAAACCAACAAACAACATCCGTCAGACAGTTTATTGACCGAGCGCGAGCGAAGAGTCTCCGTTACAGCTTGGGCAAAAATGCTTTTGTATGTCCTTCCGGATGTCAGTCTTTCCTGATCTCTGTTCTCCTCTACATGTCGCATTTCTCAACCGATCTAGACGAAACTTGATATATAGATTAAGCGAATTTTTAGTTTTTTTTTAGTCGTCATGGATTTTTGATTAAACAGCTTAATTACTCATTAAGCTGTTAATGAGTAATTAAACTCATCATCGTGGATTTATTGAAGCAATTGAACAATTTTGCGCTAATAAATAGGTTGTGTCAAGAAATTAAGGGTAAAATGATCACCTAGATAATATTGGTTTAGCTACCAATGTCAATAAGCTGATTTTCATCTTGCTTTTTGGTTTAGCGTTAAATTTACTTATATACTAGCCTTCATTTTTTGGTTGGTGTAATTTCTTGATACAACCTATTTATTGGCACAAATAGGTTTTCAGGAACCCACGATGAGTAATAGAGCTGTAATTGACAAAAAACGCAAGAAAAATGAATTTGGCGCGCCGAGTGAAAAGTTGCACATTAAAAAAAACTTGTTCTGTTAAAGCTTATTTTAAGGCTAGTCATTTTTTATACGCTTTATATTAGCTTCACTTGTATGTTTGTAACCGACTCCTTTGGACGCTATTTTGACCCACTTTAAACGGTCAGATTTCATTCTAATTTTGCACACCTGTCAAAGACCGATGATAAAGCAATAATTCGAAAAAAAAAAAAAGTTTAAAAAAACTAAAAAACACGCTTTATATAGGAAACCAAACTAAAAAATGGAAAATAAATTTTAATAGTCTAATAAGAAAAAAAATGTTTTATTTCAAAAAAGCTTCTCATATCTGTCAATGAAATATAACTATTGACCCATGCACCCCACGATTTTATGAAATAAAACATTTTTTCTTATTTACACTATTAAAATTTATTTTTTAGTTTGGTTTTCTGTATAAAGCGTGTTTTTTAGTTTTTTTAATTTAAAGTTGTTTTTTTTTACTTACTGCTTAATTATAAGTAGAGAATGGGTAGAGATGGTGAACATCAAAATCGGCCTAGTCATGAAACAAATAAACAAGTGGAATGTTTGTAGATAAGCGTTCAATAGGTATGACACCAATTAGAATCCAACTGGAAACACGAATATAATTTATTTTGTAAGAAGTAGTTTTTTTTTTTAAATATCCACGTCTTAAAACTTATCGAGACAGGGGAGTATGAAGATGACGTTTTTTTACGACGCGTGGTGTTTTCATGCGATAAAACCGCAAACAATCTACTCCTCTGCATTGTGCAGTGCATTTAACGCGCAATAAAAAACATCATATGCGTGGTCCTTAACACCTACGCAAGACACGGTGTACTATCAAATCTTATGAGAACAATTTATAGTTTTGTTTTATGGTCATGATGAATTAATTTTAGTAATTGTATATTTGAACCAGGTTAAGAAAAGCGAGCCGTTGAGTGACGAACTAGTTCGAGAGTACGCCCCGAGGCTGCGGTTTCTACCGCGCGCGCCCTCGCCGCAACCTACTTCCACTGTAGACGATAGGTAAGCTACTGTTATCTCTGTAACTAAACTCTAGTGTATTCGTGTTTACTGATATAACCGTTCTTGTTTCAGTTCACAACCCTCTAGCAGTAACGCCGAAAAAAGTTCCTATAAAAACCCGCATCAACGCATGATCGTACCAGTAGACGGGCACTGGCTTAACCTTATGATGGGCAAACGGTTTCACGAAAATCTCAACTCCAATTCGAACTCTGAAAACGATTCCACTAGTTCCTACGAGTCACCGAAACCGGTGGAGGCGGACGAGCCGCCGCCGCCGGCCGTCACCTCCACCGCTAGAAGCTCCGACACCAAACCAGATGACTTAGAAAAAATTAAGGAAATAAGCGAGCCCGCTATCAAGCTCGAACTCGAAGCTAAAGCGAATTATGAACTCCCTCCTGTGCCATCTTTAGTTCCATGTACTGTTAAATTAGATAAAATATCCAAAGACAATAATATAGTTGAGACGGACGTTATTAAGAGTGACGTCAGCAGCATCAATATAAGTACCCATAACTCGAGAATAGCCACAATGAACTTGGAAGTGTCCAAGTTGTCGACTAAGAACATTATCGAACATTCCAAAATAATGTCATTGCAACATATGGACAGTCTACCCTCATTTAGTAGCAACTTTAACCATGACCTCGAATCGTCTGGCGACGAAACGTCGAGTAGGGGGACTCTAGACGCCATTATACCGCCGCTGAAAGACTTCCAAGGGAAAAATAACCCATTTTTAATGCAGAACACCTACCCATCGAAAAAACATCAATCATCAAATAAACAGAACGGGAAGCACAACCTGTTCAGCTCGAGGTTATCATTGCCAATGCATTTAAACCATATGAGCCCGCTCATGGCTCCTTTAGTGAAACCACTGAAAAGGAAACTTTGCGAAAAGGATATCATAATTGGGCCAAATGGAGAGGTGAAGCGACGAAAGTATAGGCGGCCGCGAAAGTATTTGCAATTACAGGTATGTGATTCACTTTATATTGATTCAGTACAATGACAGCTGTAAAAAATATTTAAAAATATATATTTGAATACACATTATACACGGTGAAATTATATTATATATTTTTCTTAAATGCATGTATTCTGACCATTACTTAGAATCATTCTATAGCATTTAATTAAAACGGCAAATGCACCTAGCTTAAAAAACGAATCTAAAAAAAAAGAAAGAAAGAACCTCGTTTTTTTATATAATGCATTGTCATCTATTTGTGAACCATACAAATAATGACGACGGAAAAAAAAGTTCAAGACGGATAGCTAATCGGGAAGAGCTCGAAATTGGAGTTGCAAGATTCCACCCGGACTGCCCAAAAAAAAGGGGTGTATTGTTTTTTGGATGCATGTATGTATATATGTATGCGAGTTTCCTTATTCCACTATAACTTTTAAATGCCTGAACAGATTTAGACATATGGGGTATCTTTAGAATCCTTACATCGTAGTAGTACAGGTTATTTTTTTTTGTAAAGATTCAATATGGCGGCAGTATTCAGTAATTTAAAAAGGCGAAAGAAAAAAAACTTCTAATTTTGCTATATGGGTATCAAATTGAAGGCCTTGATAAGCACATTCCAATAGTATATAATATGTAAAGTTATTTTTTGGTAAGGCAGGCGTGTTTTTTTAGCTTTTAAGCTAGTTATTTTCTCATGTCGCTGGGATAACAAACAAGTTTGAATGTTAACTAATTTCATAATACTTAGTTATATATTTTTAATACTTTTTACTTTTCATATTTAGTGCTACAGATACATTCTGTTGCATGGACTGAGTTCATACATTTATGAAAAATATTGAATTCAATGTCACCATGTATTATTTAATCATCAGTGACAGCTCAATTGTCCCACTGCAAAAAGCCTCCTCCCTATTACGCCAATCGTATCTGTCTTGGGCCAGTCTTTGGCAGGTCTTTCGTATGAACTTATTAACGTCATCAACCCATCACCACATGCCAGGTGTCCTGCCACTTGAGTTAATTTATACTGGATCTAAAGTTCCTACCTTGGTTCTACGGACCTTTTTAATCATCAAACTAAATCGTTATTTGAAATACAAATTATTACTTAACCTTTTCAGTTGAACAAATCGTGTCCACTGCCAGAAGACAGCAGCAAAACGAGTCAAACGCCGCCCTCGGGCAGCGAGCTGGCTGCCCCGAGCGCGCACATCAACAACGTGAAGTTTCACGGCAGAAGACTGAGACAGAGGCAGGAGAAGAACTACTACGAGAACGCTCGCCGGAACAATACCAACGCCGCGACCAGTATAAACAGCGTGCAGAGCCTGCAGCTCAGTCCGCACAAGCAGACGAGCAGCGCCGTGGAAGTGGACGCCGAGCAGTTGTCGGCGCTCAAGTCTAGTGTGCAGTCGTACTTCAGAGCGGGACAGACGTTCAGCGTGCTCGCTCGGCGAGTCGCGCCCGGCGCGCGGCCCGCGTACCTCATCGAGTGGGACTCCGCTTCCTAGTGTAGCGTCACATGAATTTATTTAATTTGTACCTATACATTATGTATGATAATATATAAGTTCTTGTCTGTAGTTTTGTTGTACAGTAAGATCAAGGAATGTGATATATTATTATTCCATTTGGATTCTCTTGTTTTATTTTTTTCTTCAAAGGTGCTCACTAACCCCTCATTCCTACAAGTAAAACCTCGTAATTCCAACGTCTCATTTCTTTTTGACGTTTTTTGTATGGAGTTTGACAACCTGACGACCAGTAAGCGAAACGGGTCGTTTTTCAAATAAAGAAACCGGTCGTAAGTTTGTAATTATTTAAACGGGACTTATCGCGCTGAAACGTTATTTTATTTACCTCGAATTTTCGATCAAGTTGCATTGAACGTGGACACAAGAAGTTGAAATAAGAAGTATGTGTTCGAATCGCCAAAGTTTAAAAGTTATAATAGTAGTTGTCTGGCTGAAGTTAACACAAATAGCTGAAAGACTACGAACAGGCTTATAAAACGGGGGCTGTCAGTGATTAGTGTGAATCTCCACAGCAACGCTACCATAGACAATAGGAATCAGTCATAGCTGAAAGTAATGCAGGTACGTTGACATACACTTTGACGTACACTGTACGTACCTGTAACAAACGAAATAATTAACATTTGTTGATTGAACTGCAGGTACACGTCTGTTCCCAGAAGTACAATCACCAGTTCAATTGTCCTCTGAACGTGTGGTCCGATAGTTTAGCCTGCTCGATCGGAAGACGTGAACTTTTTCTGAATTCTTATGGTCTATGAGAAAACGGGTATTCATAATTCGACTCATAGAACCACGACTAACCTCGGGTTTCGGAAACGTTTGTTAACTCTGACAACAGATTAAGTCTATTGCTGTCTTTGTCATTTTTTTAGTGCCAGACAGAGGCAGCATTAGAATTAATCTGTTGTAAACGTTTCACAAACCCGAGGTAAATACAAGTTAATTGTACTACGTTTTTTTTTTGTCTCATTAGTTCAAATAACAATACAAGTACGCTAATTGACAGGAACCTTAGAGAAACAGTTATGTAGATAAAAGTGTTATGTAATGTAGGCCTGAGTGAAATGCATTCGGCGGAGTGGATTAGCGGGCGTCAGTGGCCTCAGTACACGCTCAGCACATGCAGGGACCTGTTACATTTTTCTTTGGGTGCCTGGTTTAGGAACCCCCGAAATTGTTAAAATAAGGAAGGTGAAGGAGTTACTTCCACGCTCAAAGAACTGTAGGTAGCTATCTTTAATTCCGTTCCCTTATTTAGGAGAACTTCACAGGCATGGAACAGGTGTGTGGTCGTCCAGTTTTTCAAAAAGGGTGATATAGGTACATCTTCTGAAAAACAATCGGCCCATCTCCCTCTCCAGCCATGTCTACAAGCTGTTTTCAAGTGTCATCAACGAATCGTCTCGAGCGTATAAGTACTGAGAGCGATGGTACCCTAGATTCAATAGTGCAACTTAGAATCCAAAGATACCGGGTTCGGTCCTAGGCTCCAATGACTTTCAAGTTATGTGCGGTTTTTCATCGCTCCGTGCTTCGAAGTGCACGCTAAGCTGTCCATCCTGGCTGTTATTATTACTAGCAGTCGTTAAGCTATGTCAGAGGCGCTCGGGTGGCCTGACAAACTGACACTAGAGGCCAGCACTACCTCTTCAATCAATCAGTACTCGACGAATTTCAACAACCGGAACAGGCGGGGTTTCGAAGAGGATATGGCACCATAGACCACATTCACAGTATGGCAAATTAAGAGCGAAGAGTAATCAGCCCATATGCTTCGTTTATGGATTACGAGAAGGCTTTTGATTCCAATGAGGCATGATTTGTTCTAGTGTGGGTGTGTCCTTGCAGCAATGCCAAGTCGACTGGCGATATCCAAGTGTTGAGATGCTTGAATGACGCCGCAACCATGACTGTTCATGTTCAGAATCAGCAGACTAAGCATATCACAGAGGATATGCTTAGTCTGCTGATCGAGGAGTGAGAAGAGAAGAGACGTTATTTACCTGAAATAGTTTACTAATGTATTGGACGAAATGTTAAAAACACTGGTGTGGATAGGACGTGGTAAACAAACAGCGAGTACATTTTCACACTTGAGATTCGCGGATGACATCGTCATTAAAGTTGCAGGACTTTATATCAGATACTGAACGACCTAGCTGATTCGTCTGAAATCATCAATCTCTGGATGAACTTGAAAACAACTAAGAATATGTTCAATGATTCTTTCCGGGACCGATCACTATTCATGGATCTCCTCTCGATAGAGATCAAGAGTATGTTCACCTTAGGAAAACGCTGCAGTTAGGTAAAAAAACTACTTTAAGAGAGATGCCCGTAGAAAAATACAGCTAGCTAGAAAAAAACTCGACGAAGTTTTTTTCGCCGCTAACTCCCCAAAACTTAAAGACGATAGTCTTCCAACCAGTGCGTCCTCCCTGTTATGACATACTAAGCTGAGCTGAAACGTCGACTTTCATGACTAGATCACCAATTCAAAGTCGCTGTAAGGGCTAGGTATGCTTCTAGTTTCTCTGAAAGATCAAATCCGGAACGATGTGATCCGACAGAGAACCAATGTTACGAAATTGAACGGTCGCGGGTTCGAATTCTACAAGGTGCAATCATTTTTGTGATGAACTGAAATGTTTGTTTCCGAGTCATGGATGTAATATTCGAATCTATGTATGTTTATCCGTTATCTAGTGCCCATAATACAGGGTATCCTAGTTTGGGGCTAAGTAATTGGTGTGCAATTGTAGTTTTTTTTTTCAACAGGCCAGTAGGATTAGCAAGCTGAATTTACAGTTCATATCTGCAGTGCTCTGGTCATATCTGCCGATGGACCGGTAACCGTTGGGGTAAACGTGTTCTCGAGAGGAGACCACGACTCGGCAAACGTAGAGTAGGACGGTCATCGGCAGTTGGGGAGAAAGCTGAAGATTGGGATCAGTGCCTTGGTTTGAGAGAGGTCTATGTCCAGCAGAGGACTGATACAGGCTATTTTAGATTTATGTTCTTGCTAAGCAGCTAATATAAATATTCCTGACTAGTCTTTTGTATCTAGAACAAAATGTGAAACTGAATGATTAAATATGAAAATAAAATGACCATTTAATAAACAACACGGTACAATGTGGAATGTCAATATATTTTACTTCATATCTACATTTGATTTCGAGTTTTGAGTAAATGACTGAAATTAAAAATCTTAACAATATACAAAGTTTTCGTGTATCATTTCTATCGTAATTATTTATTCCTCATACCGTAAACCTTAGGAGTAGTTATGCAGAATTTGGTTAGATTAACTTACTACATAGTTTTTCACTGGAGCTATCTACAAACACAAAAAGACGATATTTCCATGTAAAATAAATATATTTCAAATCAAATGTATGACATTTGATCTGTTTTCAAATGACAGACTGATAAAAAATCTACTAACATTCAGTAACATTTGTCCAAAATCGAATACGATACATATACAATAACTCCATCTACGAATAAATACAAAACCACGCCCTGACCCATTGCACGCGCGCTTCAAAACCGGGCAAAGGAAAAATACACTACACGCCGCGGTATTACTCGCAAGTAGAACTGCCGCAGGCCCAACATCAGTACCAGCTGTACCTTTTGGCACTTCCACAATGATTTACAATGTACCTTACTAAAATAATAAATCCATACCAATATATTAAAGTGAAACGTTGTCTGTTTGTAGAGCTTTCACGCCAAAACGGTAAATAGGTACTGTACAATATATAGACCAACATAGGATACTTTTATCCTGGAAACTAGTAAGTTGCCACGGGAAAACTGGAACATGTCGATTACTCGCGCACGGAAACGAAATAATAACAAGTCTGTCAAAAAGCATCAAAGCGTTGGTGCTATACGTTTTTAATATCCTGGATGAACATAGGATGCTTTTTTTTCGCGATTAACTGTAGTCCGCGCGGACGAATTCGCGGGCTTAAGCTAGTTATAAATATAAAGCGGAGAGTGGAAACGTTGCTTTTTCAAAGCTATTCCTTGCATCCTAATTAAATTGTTTGTAATATGTAATACATTACATTCTAGCTAAGGTATGGAATAGGGAAAGAAAGATATATAAAAAAAAAACTTTAATTCTGGAGAGGTACACTGAATAATTGTATGTACCAAAAAGTATGCGGTAGGTACTTATTTTTAGACTTTACTGAAGAGCTGCGTATCTACTTGTATATTGATAAACCCTTGTTTCTTTCGCACACATAGCACGACTCGTAAGCGCCATTCTTAAGACAATAACCAAGTAAACTGTAGTAATCTCAAAGCAAAAACAATTGAACAAGGCTCTATAGTGAAGCCATGCAATGAGAAAACACGTGGAATAGAGAACAACTTTCTTGCCTAAATTTGATTGTTACCTATTTGTTTATCAAACATAAAACCTTTTTTGATTTTCTGTCCAGTTCAATGTCTACAATACTAAAGTAATTAGTACATACTATAAAACAATTACGGAAGGTAGGAGACACCTTTAGAAATTAATATGTATAAATATATACTTACAATGTAAAAAGAGTTGTTTACTTTAAAAACTTACTGACAAACTTATAGTACAATATTATTTAAAATGCAACCCTCGAGAGGCCCACAGTACGCGACCACGAAACAATATTAGATGGTACAACAGTTTAATTTAAGAGTAGTATATCTATTCACAGCACTTATCCATATGTTAGTCAACGGTTTCACGCACAAATGATCACAAAATCACTCCGGTGTCACTTGTCACCACACATCGATTGCATTGACGTAAAAATAATATTTATATACCTATGTACAGATAACAAAACAAGTCCTAAGCGCTCACTACAGCGATTCCTCGAATGCGGCCATCAAGTCGCTTTGCATGTTCATGTCTATTTGACCCGCCATCTGAAACAACAGAACATTTATCATTCCATGCTAAAGTAAGGGCCAGAGGTCTTTCTGGAGATAATCTACGAAATTACTAGAGGTGTACATTCTGGTGAGTTTGAGCTGTTCATTATTACTATTTGGACTCGATAAGTGGCACGATTACAGATATAATAATAGGGGTTTCGAAACTACGATAAAATTAATTTGTCTAAAAGAAACAAATAAATTTAATAAAAAATATATTATTATTATGTCATTTATGTGGGACTACAATGGAGGTCACTCTTTCAAATAAAATTTTGTGATCCAAATCGGTTCAGAAATCCAGGAGATATGAGGTATCTTACAATCTGAGAACCTCCTCCTTTTGGAAGACGATAAAACAAAACAAAGGTGTTACTGACAGCTTCACGCCTGCGGCGCTCCTGCTCCCGCTGGCGCAGCCGCTCGCGCTCCGAGGCGGCGGGCTTGTCGGGCGCCGCGGCGGCGGCGGCGGCCGCGGCCGCGGCAGGCGGCGACGCGCGCGCCACGGGCGACACGTGCGGCGACGCCACCTCGCCGCTCTCTGCCTTGCGCACGCCTTGTCCCACTCTAAGCGAACAACGGCACACTATTAACTATAGGTATTCGTCACAGTGCTAATCTAGTCTAGTATAACAAGTAACAAGAGACAAACAATGAAGATAATACATAAAAAAAGTCTATAGGACTTAGAATAAGCTAGTGAACCAATAACAAGAATGTTATACATTTTAAGAATTGATGCTTGTTTCGCATCACGTTAAAACAAGTGGACCAATTGAAACGCAGTTTTCACTATTGGATACCTTATTGAGATATATATATATATATATATTATATTTGTTTTGACTTAAAATCTGGTGTAATTTTCATCTAATGTGATGAGTAGAAACAGAGCAGTTGATTAAAAAAAATAAAAAAATGAGAATTTAAATGAAATTTGGTATATTGTAATTTTGGTCCTAGAATAACACAGAATATTTTGCGGGCACAACAGCTAGTCAATATCGCAGCTATTATAGTATTCAATAGATAAAAATAAATAATGTTTAATTTATTTATTTTATTTAGTATTCAATAGATAAATACAATACCTCATCTTCTCCTCGTCTGGGTGTCGCCTCTCCGTGGCTTCCTGTCGTTGTCTTTCTCTTTCTGCCTGCTCTTTTTTCCTAAGCTCCTGTTGTTCTAAGATGGCCCGTTGCCTGTCTATTTTTTCTTTCGCCTGTTTTTTAAACGCCTGTTGAACAAGGTTATTTAGTTAGGACATTGTCATTTGAATGCTAAAAGATTTGCAGTAAGTTAATAAAGGTATAGAACGATATACTAACTTGGAAGCTGTCCATCACAACAGGTTTCTGTTTTACTTGGTTATTGGTGACCATGGCGGGGATGCTCTGCGGGCTGCCCGCCTGTGCCAGCGAGGACCAGGAGCTTGCATTTTTCAAGTTCTGTTCCTGTTTCAGCCGAAAAGCTTGAGCAAAGCCAGAGTTTTTCGACTCCTCCATCTTCTTCTCCATTTCATATTTAGCCCTATCGGACATACTGTTGGGGGGCATGTTCGACACCCCCATGAGATCTTCGATAGGTTTCGGCGTGAGCAAAGGTTTTACATCTTCTTTCTTAATGGCAGCAGTCATCAAGTTAGGGCCGCCCGACATGTTGTGATGCGACTGCGCTATGACCGTATGCGGGGCCGTAGGAACAGGGTCGAAAATGGAGGAAACGGGCGTCGCCCCGGTCATGTTGGGTATGTTCGGGTTAACATCGGGCCTCATCATTTCGCGCTCGTGCGGCACGCTCTTTTCTACAAAGCCGTTGTGCGGAGGGAGGTACATTTCAGTTTTGATCTGGTCGGGGAGCCGCGCCACCTCGGCCAGCCCGCCGAGCTGGGCCATCAGGTTCTGGTGCGCCGCGTCCGGCAGCATCGTCGGCTTGGGCAGCGAGAACTCCTCCTCGAGCCGCATGGAGGAGTCCGAGCCGCTGACGCTCACGTCCGCGGGCACGTCGGCCTTCAAACTCCGCTCGAGGCTGGCCAGCGACCGCTCGATGGGATCTATGTAGTGCGACGTGTCCATCTTCTCGAGACCGTTGCGCGGCTCGGGCTTCACCGCCGGCTTCTGCTCGTCAGCGTCGCGAGCGGCCGGCGTTGCCGAGTCCGGCGCGCTGTTGGTGTTGGTGGAGGCGGGGGCGGGCGCCGGCGCGGGCGCCGCGGCGGGCGCGGGCTCCTCCTTGACCTCGGGCTGCGGCGGCGGCGCGGGGTCGGCGGGCGGCGCGCTAGGCGCGGCGGGCTTCACCTCCGGCGCGGGCGGCGGCTCCGTGGGCGCCGTGACCACCGCGGCCGGCGTCGCCGTGTTTATGGTTATCGGCGGTACGGCCTTCTGCAAAATAAACTAGACAGTTCATAACTCCACGACCCCCGGCGAGACGCAAAACTTACAAAGATAAACGAAAGATATTTACATTTATCGGCGGCGTGTGGTGCATCTTCTTAGATTTCTTTTTTGGAGTTCGGCCTGAACCAGTTCCTGAAAAATAATAATATTGCACGGGATATTAAAGCGCCCCGAAGTGACGAACGCGCGTGCAATTTTATTCCTTTATAATTTTACCTGAATACTTTTAATTTTTGCTTTCGTTTGTTTTTCCTAAAACGCAACCTCATCTAGTAATGGTAACGGGTATATCATCTGGTGCCGGTTAGTTTCTTACCTCAAGTGCAAAGATACATTTGCTGATTTATCGAATTACTCTTCACATCAGATCTCAGGGTAGCTAAATGAAATACAAAAGAAATTACTTAAAAGATTTACTTAAAATTGTTATATACTGAAATATATACATTGTTTATTTCTTACATCTAATCAACTTGGGTCATCAGTTTGATTAAATCACCTTAAAATGTAACACACAGTGTTTCCGTGAACACGCTCCACTGTAGGTTCAATGTTACAACTATATGTTGTGTTGATATTATGCCGTTTATTCTCTAATTGCACCACATACAGTTCATACCAAGTAGTCAAAAGCGATCAGCCCGTGCGCGGAGTCCAGGCCGTAGGTATTAATACAGAACAACTAAAAGTATATAATAACATCATGACACTCGACCCCAAAAAAATAAATGCATCTATCAAACTTATCTACACTAATATTATAAAGAGAAAGTTTTTTTTTTGTATGTTTGTATGTGTGTTTGTTTGTAATGGACAAACTCAAAAAATATTAAACCGATTTAAAATAAAAACACTTATGGAGAGGTAAATTATCAGCGAAATAACATGGACTGCATTTTTAATTTTCAAAAAGATTAGATATCCCTTCGAAAATTGCATTAATGTAAACTCAAGGTATAAAAAATTTGCCTATAAAAGTCATTATGTGGCGTGCGCTGCGCAAACTATTGATGATACATAAAATAATGTACCCATAAAAAAGTCCACGAGACTATATGTATAACTATTATAGTTAAGTCACAATTGCCGTTTTTTGTTCAAATTAGTCAATCAAAACACGGGTCCAACCGACATTTTGTATAAAGAAATATTTAGAGTAAACCCTTAGCTACGCGTGCGAAGCCGGGGCGATTCGCTAGTTAGTAAGAATATTTATGAAGTTCTACCAAGGCAGTATTCTGTGGGTGCGTGCAGAGTCTGAAAAACAGCCTTAGATTTCGTGTTTGATTTATTCTTACTCTATTCGACTGATTGTCGCGAGTCCTGCTACCGTAGAAGATCTATACAGAAGATTCACTCCCCAACATAATTCCAAAATGTCTACCATTAAAAACGAGCGAGCCTTACGTCGCATATATGATGTGTAACATCTGATTCAAGCTCTGTTTTATCATCGCTCTTTACTAATGCTATCCCGGTAAAACAGGTTATAATAACCCCTTCATTTATTTTTAACTCCCGAACTCGAAAAGAGAGGAGTCTATAAGTTTAAGGTGTGTATGTATGCATGCATGTGTTTGTCTGTAACATCGTAGCTCCCCGATTTTGATGCGGTTTTTTTCTATTTGAAACCTGATGGGATTGAGATGGTTCTTAGCTATAATGGGGGTAGAGGGGGCGGGGGATATATACATTAAAAAAAAAGCTTGTTCATGAAGGACTAGACAAGCGTTTGACCACGTTATAGTTGCGTTACCTTTAACTGCGGAGGGAAACGAAAACCCTGATATTTGCTTTTCAATAAAATTAATATATTTAAAAAAAATGCTCAGGTAACCAAGAGTAAGGAATTCGGACGGACTAGTAAATTAAAGTCTGCATTAATACCCACAGACTAACTACCTTTGCATTTGACCAAACTTAAATTAAACGTGCTATGACAATCTCGAGTCTTAATTGCAAATTCTATCAAGTTAAAAAGTATACATTTAAAGTTTGTTCTTTTCCTTTCTGAAGAGGAACTATTAAAGATAAAATATATTTTTAAAAGCTAATGTATAATTATTACTGTCATTATATAAGATCCCGCAATCCGCACATTGTACTTGGCAAAACATATTCGTACAATTTAAACATACATCTATATGTATATACATATGTATATTCTAAAATGTATGCTTTTCAGACAAAAAATTAATGTATGTGTGCCTTCATAAAATTTAATGTATGTGTGCCTCCATAAAATTATATAAAATAATATAAAACATACTAAAAATACCATAATATGTATAACGTTATATCACCTTACGGTAAAACGGTCAACATTTTACAAAACAGTTGCAAATCACGTTGTGTGATGCTTTCAAACAAACTTATGTACATATACATTATTTTATACTATAATTTACTGTAAAAAGCCAGGATCTGGATACATTTTCGATAATTGAAAAGTTTTTTATTTTCGATTTTCCTTACTTTAGGCCTCTAAAATCCAAGTAAACATAGCTGTTCTTATGTACTTAAAATACTGTGTGCTACCTAGTGTTCAAATTAATGTTAAATCATTAACAGCTCAATGTATAATTAACTTACATGGTTCGTATAGTATATTACGTTTGTACAATAAATAGAAATGATAAACTATGTGTCTTACTTCTCTTTATAAATAAAAAAATAATTAAAAATAGTCACAATATAAAAATTCAGCTAATTAAAAAAAAGGTAAAACTCGTGTCAGGATTTAGATTAGAAAGTATGGCCTTAATTATTCGAAAACATGATTAAATAATCATGCATGATAGTATTTTTCATTTTTCTGTATAATATAATCTACTAAAGTAATATCATTTCAATGACACAGGCATTAACAGTGATCATAACATCCATTGTATATCGAGCATATTTGATCATTCCAGTATTTGTATACAAATTTACTGTTATTTCGTGTACTTCAAATAAGGAAGAACTATGTTCCCGATGATAAATTAAATATATTTATAATCGACTGTTATTTCGAATACAACTGAGTTTATATTTTATTTTTTTGGTATAAATAATAAACTCAGATTGATTAACATCTTTGTGCGTGTCCATATCAATAGAAAAGGTTGTCTAGCGAAAATCTGTCCATTGTCGCAAAATTTCTAAATCTAATGATGAGATGCACACACTTTCAGTTATTTGACTATAAAGCATGACCAACAAAGGAACATGCACCATATTATTAAATTTAAATGCTTTTGCAACAAAAAACACAAAGGAATGAGTTCCTAATCACAGCTAGAGTGCTTCGGTACTTACTGCGAAAAATTACATAAGAAATGGAAATTGTAACAGTAATATATGCCGTCAAATGCAGTGTTCAAAAGACAACTATTTATATTGATGTGGACGGGGCTTTTGTTAGATGTTAGGTTCAAAGACCTGTATAAATAATCGACTGTCAAAATGTTATTCAATAGAAATAAAAACAAGGTACCTTGAGCCTAACATGTCTGTCTTTATTGACCGTAAATCTATTAAAATGGTTATTTTTATTATGCGTAACATTCTATATGATAACAAGATTCAGAAACTCTGCAATAAATTAATTATAAGTTTGCAAACAATTTGTGAAGGAAGGAGGCCAGCTTTAGGGTATTTTTTCGATAAAAATATTATAAATTAAGAAAATTTTGATAACACGTCACATTATAGTTGAGAGCAAGCATCGATATGTATCAATTAAGCATCAAACCAATAAAACATACCTTTTCAAAGAAAATTAATAAAAACATGTCACAAAATACATCCTTGTTGTGAAATGAGAGACCAGTCCAACAAGGGGGTGAATTTTGCTTGCTAATGTGGTATCCGTCCTTACACAATTGTTTGCAACAGTGTCTACGGGCTGCGAGTACAGTCGGGTCGCGCTGCGATGCTCCTCGTGCTACTCGGACGTACCGACTACTAACTAGCCTCGTGATTATGTTATCGCTTTCAATAGGATGGGCTCCATCAGTACATAGACTCGTTTCAACTTCACACTCGTAAGCAATTAGTACCGTGAGATCTGATATCCAATAAGAATTTATAAAGACGTGAAACTTTAAGGATGCAAATGAAACAAAATTGCACTTGACATGTTAAATATTAGGTAATGTGAAAAGGTATATCCTATTGGTTCATGAAAGCAAACCAAACTTTTTTTTCCTTCTTACCGGCACCAATGACAAAAAACGGCGGACACCAAAGCTGGCTTCTCCTCTCCACTAACATTTGTGCCTTTACCAACATTTCTTATGATGCGCAATTAGTTTTTGTTCCGTAGTGTCAACACTGAATAATAACTTAAGGTGGTTTTCCTCTCCAATATCACAGAATTAAAATAAATTCAAAACAGCTTTCAAAAGTAACACTCACTTGTTCAGTCATATTCAGACCTTTCAGCACTGTTACTATTATGTATTATGTGCTTTCAGTCCTGTAGTGTTTGAGAACAAGCTCATACATTGTACATAACAGTACTGAAGAGGTCTTGGAGGAAGATCTGCATTAATACCGCTTGCTTTTAGGAATTGCGATAAAGCATCTGAGATGAACCTTCCCTTCGTGCAAAGCAACCCATTCATTCTCTATGTGACCAGGCAACCATCAGATGAGCAGTAACTATTCACCAAGATTTTCGTCGCGAGTACAACTTAAAAATTGATTTAAATACCATGATGTCCATACAATGTCTTTAAAACAGTCACAATATCTCCAACATTCATCAACACGAGAGTAGTAGTTTAGATGTTTTGCGTGAGAGATCACGCAAAACATCTAAACTGATTTTCGACTCTGTACTCAAAGATTATAATTACAAAGTAATAACCAAAATCAAAACATTCTGGTTTAAGTTTTATTTACATAGACAATAAATAAAAGATTTTAAATCTATAGAATATTTCACACTCCCACAAGAGATACTATCTGTACCCCATTCATAGATGTAAACATCTCATATACGCCATTGCCTCGCCACTCATTCTTACACAGACATCAATTTCAGACTAGATCATTTTACTAGTAAACTGTTAAAATTCAGATTGAAATGTAAAAAAATGAAGTCACTCTTTTAAAAAATACTGGCAAAGGTAAAATAAAAAAAGGTTTTCCGATTACAATATCCATGGAAAAGGCTAAACACCTACATCTACCTCGTGTGTATACTCAAGCATCTGAACATATCCTTACAAAGTGAAATATTCGTCTTAATTTAAATGCAAGTATCATTAAAATCTAATACTAAAATCGTAGTTTAGTTATGGAACGGTACGCGACGCGTGGGCGCCTTGTATCGGTACGGAGACGGCGCGGCGGGTGTTTGTGTGAGTCTAACCTGCTTCGCTGTCGCTGGAGTCCGAGGAGCTGGTGTCGGTGCTGGAGGACGAGTTGGACGAGTCCGACGAGCTGGAGGACGATGACATGCCGCCGCCCAGCGCGTCCTTGCCGCCCTCTGCGAATCAGACCGCCGTCGGTCAATACTCGCTGACTCCCAAGTAGACGAGCTCCTTGGTTCGCATATACGCAGCGCAAAAACGAAACGTGCTCGCCCAGTGATCCAATACTTAAGACATTTAACCCGATGGGTTGTTTACTGCGTGCGAGCATGCGTCGCGTATCTGCGCTGCGCACCAAGGAACTACAAACAATCCGTAGACAGTATGTATATTAAATATACTGGCCAAAAAACTTAGTACCTCACTTTTAAAATTAATAGTTTTTTTTATTAAATTGCTTGGGTCCTACTTTTCGGTTTGAGATACCAAGTAAAGTATTCGCGCATACTATATGTTTGTGAAGTTAGGCTCTGTGAACGATTGCGCAGGTACTTCTGTGGGGACAAAACAGCATAAAGCGCGAGATAGAATATGCGAAAAACGTAAGCGAGTGAACGAGGCAGTTATACAATGCTGTCTTCACCTTCAACATTGAGATTGCGCCTGAAAAATAGCAGTTTACACAGCGACTAGCAGATACCTTCCGAGACACATACTTCCTCTGCGTCTACTGTACACCAGTTTTAAATCTAAAACCTAAGCTATCCAACAGTGAAAATCACATCGCTATCGGTCCAGTATTTTTAAAGTGATGTGCGAATAGATAGACATTAAAAGTGTGGTACTAAGTTTTAAAGGCCAGTGTATTAAATACTATATAGCTATTTGGTATTAGGTTTATATATATATATATATAGTTTGTAAGTTTATAGTATTTTTTTGTATAATAATAAACATCAGATTTCTTCTAGAATTTGCCGCACACCCTACCATTTTTCTTGCAGGACCAGGATGACTGGTAGAAAACGCTTTTTAACGCATGAAGTCCTCCATGTACACTTTTTGTGCTGAAGTATTAAATAAATAAACTATAAGCGTCACACATTATGTACGGCTTCTGAATTGATAATTAGACTAGTTGCCAACTGTTTGTTATTAAATAAATAAACTATAAGCGTCACACATTATGTACGGCTTCTGAATTGATAATTAGACTAGTTGCCAACTGTTTGTTATTAAATAAATAAACTATAAGCGTCACACATTATGTACGACTTCTGAATTGATAATTAGACTAGTTGCCAACTGTTTGTTATTTTATTTATCTAATAACTGACAGAACTCTTTTTGTCATGACGCTGGTTATGACGTCACTTTACGAGTAAACAACAAGGGGTTACTATAGTAAAATAGATTCTTATTTGTAGGAAGTGACGTCATAAGACCAGCAGTAAAAAATTGAGCATTTGTCGTCACGTGACCATATGACCAAAATAAAATAAGTTTTTACTACCAATTATTCCCTAATATAGATTCTTACCTTTTTTCTGTTGCTGTTTTTTAGTATTCCCCAATTGGCCAGATACATCTTGAAGCCTTTTCTCTAATTCTTGTTTCTTCTCCGCCATTTGTTCATCTTTAGATTTGCCGGAAACTTTACGATCTGTACAAACACCATTTATTAGTCAATGTATAAATTAGCGAAAGAATACGTAAGTTCAAATAGCTACCAACATTGCAGGAAAGGAAAGGTGCAGGAAAGAAAGAATATAACAAGAATACGAAAACAAGTGTAGAGATTTCATAAAAAACCTTAAAAAGTAGTGATCTGATAGCACACAGATAAAGAGTATAATACATATAAACAACAACTACTGTGTTATCACACTAATATTAAAAAGTTTGTATGTATGTATATATGGGAGTTTGTTTGAGTTTGTTTGTGTGTGTGTGTGTGTGTGTGTTTGTCATTCCTTCACACGCATAAACGAATGAACGGATTTGGATGCAATTTGGTACCAGGATAACTTATATCCTGGATAAAAATATATATTGCTTTTGATCCACAATGAGGAAAAAATAATTACAAAGTGACAGGTGACAACAATGAAAGTTTTTTTTAAATTAAATTTTCTTAAGTGGTGACGGGAATGGCATATAAATTATAAATGAGAACGTTTGTGTATGTTTGTTAGAGCGCTGTTTTATCATAATTATCAATCCACGCGGGTGAAACTTCGGGCGCAGCTAGTACAAGTACAAACAGGGCAACCCGCTGAGGTTTTATACGAGATGATGTTACACATTGATGACATGCGTTATTTGGATATAATAAATAAGGAACGGTAACAATAATAAAGGATAAGGAAATAGGAGAAACGGGAATAATGTCGGCGCCACTCACAATATGGCTTACGTGTCTTTTTCCGCAGGCAGGAGGCCACGTAGTTTTCCAACTCGCGGAGGGTGGATGGCTTCAGTGTTTCAAAATCAATCTCGATCTCGTCTGGATTCGAGTCTCGCAGTGAAGGCTCTCTACTCTGAATAATATGCACCACTTTCCCCAATTTGTCACCTGGTAGAAAACAAAAACAAATTAAAATAAAAAAACCACCGACCCCCCTTCCCCTATTACAGCTATCAACCATCTCAATCAAATCAGCTTTCAAACATAAAAAAACCGCATCAAAATCGGTCCATTCGTTTGGGAGCTATGATGCCACAGACAGACACGGATACAGTGATACATACACACCCTAAACTTGTAACACCCCTCTCTTTTGGAGTTCGGGGGTTAATAAATAGAATCTGTGTAAGAAAATTACTATTAACCATCTTATCACCATTTTAAGTAGAAGTTACGGTTTGTTTCAGAATGTGCTATAACTGGTCCATTTTCGTCCATCACACAAATAATGTTGATATAAAAGTTTCGCTTATCTTACATCGCGATTCACAATCATTTGAAGGAGTTAGGATAGCGAATTGGCATTGCCGCACTCGTAATATGTTCCGTTTTATGTACTACAGCTATTGTCAAATGTGTAACAAGCTCCTTATCGTAATAACTATTGATGTGTAACATCTTTCCTCTCGCTTTCCTGAAATCTATGGGAGTAATTTCGTGAAAAGTGAACCAATGTGACGCGCGCGCTCATTGGTCAACTGTTTCTCTGTTATAGTGAAACAGTTGACCAATGAGCGCGCGCGGTGCTAGCATATATGATAAAACAGAGCTTGAACCGAGCGATGATAAAACAGAGCTTGAATCCGATGTTACACATCATATATGCGACTACTGTAAGGCTCGCTCGTTTTTTTACTTGCCACTTCATGTCTATTATATGCGATGGTTAGTAGTTTTCGGTAACATCATTTATGCAACAGATAAGAGATATGCGATGGTTAGTAGTTTTCGGTAACATCATTTATGCAACAGATAAGAGATATGCGATGGTTAGTAGTTTTCGGTAACATCATTTATGCAACAGATAAGAGATATGCGATGGTTAGTAGTTTTCGGTAACATCATTTATGCAACCGATAAGAGATATGCGATGGTTAGTAGTTTTCGGTAACATCATTTATGCAACAGATAAGAGATATGCGATGGTTAGTAGTTTTCGGTAACATCATTTATGCAACAGATAAGAGATATGCGATGGTTAGTAGTTTTCGGTAACACCATTTATGCAACAGATAAGAGATATGCGATGGTTAGTAGTTTTCGGTAACACCATTTATGCAACAGATAAGAGATATGCGATGGTTAGTAGTTTTCGGTAACACCATTTATGCAACAGATAAGAGATATGCGATGGTTAGTAGTTTTCGGTAACATCATTTATGCAACAGATAAGAGATATGCGATGGTTAGTAGTTTTCGGTAACATCATTTATGCAACAGATAAGAGATATGCGATGGTTAGTAGTTTTCGGTAACACCATTTATGCAACAGATAAGAGATATGCGATGGTTAGTAGTTTTCGGTAACACCATTTATGCAACAGATAAGAGATATGCGATGGTTAGTAGTTTTCGGTAACACCATTTATGCAACAGATAAGAGATATGCGATGGTTAGTAGTTTTCGGTAACATCATTTATGAAACAGATAAGATATATGCGATGGTTAGTAGTTTTCGGTAACATCATTTATGCAACAGATAAGAGATATGCGATGGTTAGTAGTTTTCGGTAACAACATTTATGCAACCGATAAGAGATTACTAAGAACCTATCCAGAACTTTAGTCGTACATTTCGAAACAAAAACGCTCAATCTTTGTATATCGTAAAATTGATAATTTCATGAAATGGTCAGCCTCATCATGTTTCTTTTTATATCATGAAATTATCGTGAAATGGTTTGGTCAGATGAATTAATGATTAGCGTTTGAAAATATGAACTAAACGCACGGCTACTTCATGATATGCTCAAAAAATAGTGATCATATCGTAAAATAATTACATTATCCACCGCTAGAGGCGCTAGGCGGAAGCCCTACTTGGCCGTGTTAGGTAAGAAGACGGGAGCGAAGCTTAGCGAGCTTCCGCCTTCGTCTTCGTGTTTTTTTTTTAGCCTTGAGAACCTTTGGTATCGTTAAAACCCTACATTAATGATATGACCAAAGATGCATTGAAATATCATTTAACGTTGATGTTTCAACAATATGGCCAGTTTGAGCTGGCCACTTCTTGAAGTTATCGACCATTATATGAAATGATCAATTCTACGATATTGTCACGACAATATACATCTAACCTATCCGGTTAGATGTATATTGTCGTGACAATATACTTCGCTATTTGTTACTTTTTCACGATTAAACTCATCTTGATGAAATTGAACAAGGAAATAGTATGAATCATGAGGAAGGACATAGTTATATTTAAAAGCTTTTATTTAACTTGACTTATATGTATGTATGTATGTATGTATGTATGTATGTATGTATGTATGTATGTATGTATGTATATATGTATCTATGTATATATGTATCTATGTATATATGTATCTATGTATCTAAGTATTTTGTCTGTCCTGAATCTTGCAATTCAAATTTCGAGCACTTCCCGATTAGCTATCCGGCTGAAACTTTCAGGGTATCTCGCAAATCGATGAAAAAACAATAAAAAATAAAACAATTTAAAACGTAAAAAGTGAAAATGCAACAAAAAAGTGACAATAACAATTCATATTTTTTTTCTAATTGTTACGCCTGGAAAAAAACTACGCCAGCATAACCTTGGGCGCACCTAGTTTTCAATAACGCACATTTTGTTCCAGTCTATAGCAAGCCGCAAATGTAGATTAAAAAACGAATCTAAAAACATGTCTTTTTTTAAATTGCATTTACTTCGAGTTGTGAGCTACCCTGCAAGTTTCAGCAGGATAGCTAATCGGGAAGTGCTCGAAATTTGAGTTGCAAGTTTCCACCCGGAACGACAAACAAAGAAGTGTCTTAATAAAAACGTGGTAAAATACCAAACGTTATTTTACACCATATTTCGTCATATTATAAATTTTATGAAGCAGTTTCACCAGTAATAATTTCCACCTCCACTTCTCGTGGCTCATAAAAAGTTATAGTGCACGTACGTCAGCACATACTATTGTATTTAGTCTTTACGTACGAGTAAAATACAAGGTGAGGTGTAAGACTGAAGACCGCCGCGCCTGTTGTATTACAGCAATGTTATTTTCTTAATGTTTGTTTGTATGTTATCTATATAATAAATAAAAGTGAAACGTTGTCTGTTTGTTTAGGGAGCTTTCACGCGACGGCTGAACGGATTTTTATGAAATTTGGATTGGAGATAGCTTATACCCTGGAATAACACATAGGATACTTTTCATCATCATCATACTTCACGCTCAAACGGCTGAACAGATTTTGATGATATTTGGAATGGAGATGGGTGGATCACCTCAAAATTACGTCGTCATTCTTCTCTGCGTCATTCTTCTCACAAGTCAAAGTCCACTATATTATTTTGTGTCGCCTCAACCCATAAAAAACCAGTAAGCGTACCGACTAACAAATATTTTGCAAGATAAAATGACGCAGAGAAGAATGATGACGTAATTTTGAGGAGATCCACCCAGATAGCTTATACCCTGAATAACACATAGGATACATTTCATCATCATCATCCCCCCGTGGGTGAAACCGCAGGGCGCAGCTAGTCTATCTAATAAGAGCAGTTGCCACCCCATCTATACAAGCAGAAAAACTGTCGCCAACATACTTTCAAAATGTTCTGGCAGTACTCTTTGAGATTCAGTTCCATTTCAGGGAATTTCATATTTTTTTCATTTCGCGCGATCAAGGTAGTAGTTAGACCACATGGTCACTTATCACCAGATGAGATGTTGTTCTAATGATAGCCCATACCAAAAAAAACTGCCAACCCAAACAAAGCCTTAACCTTCGAGCCCGCTGCACATTAATGTTCTGTACGCTAGCACGCGCGGTGCCCAAGGGTTAAGATACACTGCTGAACTTTAGAATCCTATGTATGACGGTTAGCTCCGTAACAGCTAAAAGGATTAGGATGAAAATTGGTACAAAGATACTTTAGGTTCCGCTATCATTCATAGGGTACTTTTTATCCCGGTAACATATCCACGCGGCCGCGGGACAGCTAGTAACGGACTTGGATGAGATTTAAAAAAAATAGATATTGTAGATTGTTGAATAGTAGTAAGTAATATATAAATGAGATGTACCCGGCAGTTTGTTGATGTCAAGCGACAGCTGCCGCTTCTCGTCGTAGGACATGGGCTTGGCTTGGTCTTCGTCGTCGGTGTCGGGGTGGTGCGGCGCGTGCGGCGCGGGCGCGGCGGGCGGCGCGGCACCCTTCTTCTTGCCGGCCGCCGCGCGCGCGCCGCTCTTGGCACCGCCCGCGCCCGCGCCCGCACCCGCCGCGCCGCCGCGCTTCCCCGCCGCCTTGCCGCGGGGGCCGCTCGTCGCTATATAACGGACAACTAAATATGTTAGGCGCTGTAGGTACACACATTTTTGAGTAATTTTAAATAAATTGAGTGAGTTCGTACGGGCACAGAAACAATAATATTTATTCTACGTCGTCCGAAATCGAAAAACCGTCGATCCGAAACCGTCGTCAGTCGTATAAGTGTATGTATGGGTACCAAAAAATCATTGTCTAGATTTAGATTAACTTAAAAATTATCTTACAAGCTATCTGGGTCGATATTCATAATAGTTTTTAAGATATTTCGCTCACATAGTACAAGTTTCCAAAGATCGAGAAAATAATAATGTTATCGTGTTTTTCTTGGTAACATTTTTGTTTTAAGGCTATAAAATATATATAAAAATATTTACGTTGTGACACTTGATCAAAAAATTACATTTTTAATTTTTTTTTTTTTTTACTGCTACACTTCTGAGAATTTTAACTATTAATACAGAGATTTTACGTAACTGACGTAGCTCAAAGTATTAGCAACGGACTGGCCACATATCTCAAAACCACAACTATTTGGTTAACCGAGTTCTAGAGTGGAAACCGCATATAAGCAAACCGCATATAAGTGGAGTGACTGGATGAGGAGAGCCCATAGAAAACTGCATATTACTCCATACAGAGAGTCAAACCTCGACCTGTGGCACTGGCGTTCACTAAGACAGATCTTTGTCACAGAATAAATAATAGTACATCCAGCTGTAGACGAATTTAGGCTAATGGTAATTATGAAACTACCCGTTCTCTAGCCATTGGATTCCTAAATCCTATCGTGGAGGCCAAATGAGGTAAGTTCCACGATGTTAGATGAGGCTAGGCAATTCGAGGCGACGCGAATAATTATTCGTCCACTTTCACCTTTCCTCACTTAATATCACTGACAAGACGGACGTGGTCGTTTTTTGTCTATTATTACGATTATCGGATATCACTCACCGAGATTTTCGGCAATATTGTTAGTTTTAGCTGCGTATGCGGCGGCGGCGGCATTCGGTTTCGCTGGCACGGTACTGTTTGTCAATTGCTTCTTCTTTTCCTTAATCTTCTTCTTGGCTTTTTTCTTATTGTTGGACTCCTCGACTAGTTTCCTCATTTTCTCTTGTAAAGCGTGCAGTTCTTTTTCGAGGAGTTTGACTTTGTTATTTCTCTCTTCCTCCGAGTCGTCGGATTCGGATTCCGACTCGGAGCCTGATCCGGAACTGGATGCCGAGCTTCCCTTGTCCATCGTGTGAGGAACTCCTACAGTGTGGACTGGCTCGTCTGGAATCTTGGCATACCTAAAGAACACATGGAAATTATGTGGTTTGTGTTATCATGGTGGCATACGAATAAGTAATAGAACTGCAGAATAGAAACTCGCGCTGCAGTTTCACCAGTTAAAATCCAAGGTAATATAGCCTACCGTCTAGCGTTTACTTGAAGTACCTATACGATCGGTCGGGGCTTGCGTCGCCTTACGCACGTACAAAAAGAGAACAGGCCCGAGAAAAGTGCCTCCGTGGCGCCAAAATGTAGCGGTGTTTTTGGGTGCTAAAATATCTCATAACCAATAAATACCTCCTCACACAGTTCTCACCTCAGTTTTTTTGCGTAAATATTGTCGCGGGTTATCTTAATATGTAAAGTAAGTACCTACATAAAACATACAATTAAATAAATTTGAGTAGTTTGTAATAATTATAAATTACTCATTTTATAAAACTTCTTCTTCATCATTCAGTTTAATTGCCTATATTTATTTCAGCGATTAATAATCGCTGAAATAAATATAGGCAATTAAATGGTTTTGGACCAAAACATTGCAACCTCCACCGATTGATCAGTGGCCTAGTTAAGGTCTTGTTTGGAACAATGTGTCACAAGGAGCAACAGAGAAGATGCGTCATTGACTGGACGGCAGCACCACAATCGCACTCAACCCGATCTTCTATACCCACATCGGTACATTTTATAAAACTAGGATCTAATAATGTTAAGTTAATAATTCATAGTTAAGTCTGAAATTAATTTTTCATCGCATCTATTCGAAAAACGCTGATTGGTTCCTCGAAAAGTGGAACCGAACCGAAGTAGGTCTTTTCTGTTCAAGACTTTCATAGAGGGCACTAATGAGTTTTGAATTTGGAACATGAATTTTGTTCATTGGGTCGCGTGGCGCGCTGTCTGTATTTAAAAAAAATGTGAATGTACGGAGAGAAGGAAAAAATGAAAAGCGCGCGAATTACGATATCAAGATAGACGCAGAGTTGTAATGTATCTAAAAGCGCCTTTTGTTTCTTTTTCTCATAGAGGGGGATGAAAAGTAGTGTATCACTCGTACGCAAAATACGCTCGTAAGAGCTATGGTCGGAGTTTCACTACGTGAAAAGATTTGTAATGAAGAAATCCGTAGAAGAACCAAGGTTTTCGACATAGCTCTCAGAGTTTGCAAGTTGAAGCGGCAATGGGCAGGCCATACAGTTCACAGAACCGAACACCACTGGGGAATAAAGGTTCTCGAATTGCGACCACGAACAATCAAGCGAAGTGTAGGGAGACCCCCCACAAGATGGAACCTATAGGTAGAACGCATTAAATATTTAGCTGCTAACAGCCCCGGTAGCACGCGTGGATGACAGCGGAATGTAACGAGCTGATAGTGGAAATAGGTAACAAGGCGGCATTTGGGGCACAAAAGAGATTCCGTTCTACACTCATGTTATTACTTATTCTTATGATGGTGGTTTTTCTTTCGAGAGAAGACAAGTTTAACCTAGAAAAATAGAATTCGTTCCATAGTAACTGTATATTATCTATGCGAAGGCAACTGTAGAGACATCGTTTCCCGATGCGATAGTCACGGGATAGTTTTTGATGTGTAAACATCTAATGGCGCGGTGCGAGGGTAACGCCGACTGTTGACTCGTCGGCTCTTTCCGCCTCAGCTCGGCTATATTCGATGTTTACACATCTGCCAGGTGACCCGCGACGGCTCATTTTTAGATAGAGATAAGTATCTCGAAAATAACCCCAGCCCTGTACATACCTATTCGGTATTGATATATTCAACTTTTGTTTATACCAGCAATGTTTAGTTACAATTTCTAGAGGATGATTATTTAACTGGATAAAACGTGTCAGTACCTCATTTCAAAGACATCTTGCAGTTTCCGCGCCATCGCAACAACATCGTGGTCCGGCGGGTTATACTTGTAGCAATTGGTGAATATTAGGCGGACGTCGGTGGCGAACTCCGCGGCCGTCTTGTAAGCGCGGTTGTCCATCTTCTGCTTCACGGTGCCGAGATCCATCGGCTTTTTAATAATATCAAAATAATCATGTAGTCCAAGCAATTCAGCGTCGACGGGTTTGTAAAAGGGCCAGGCATAACCCTGTCGGAGGAAGATACAAAATGTGAACGCTCTATAGTCAACAATTAAGAACAATACCAATGCGAAGCGACTTTTTTCTTACCGAATGCTTTTTGGAGAAAAGTTCCTTGAGGATTTCGTTACAGCTCTTAAGAGCGTCAGAGAGCTTCTCTTTGCCCTTAACCAGCTGCGGAGTCAAAACGGAGTGATGTGAAGCTCCGGCTGCCACGCTTGGAGACATACCGCCACCCATTTTGAACCCATCTTCTGCTGCTCTGCTAGTCTGTGCACAAAGGTTTTCATCAAGTCAATTCTTCAAACACAGATTGAGTTGTGTAAACAATTTTTTATACCACCAGCTCAACAATATCCAATTACATATCACGCAATCTCAACGTAAAGCAAGTATGAAACTCCCAAGGGATATCTAAATATTATAATTTGAATTTGGAACCTTAAAATTCGAATGAAAACTCTCTTAGATACGCTCATAGCAAAACAGACTTTATTCGAAAATCGAACTGGCCACCAAAGGCAGAACACAAAGAGAAAATAGGCGCGATTGTAAAGAATGTGAAACAAAAGACGGTGTTTGGTGTTATTTTCAATTCCATATTTTATAATTTTCAAGTCGTCGAGCGATAGTGATTTGAACATACAGAAGGTATGAAAAGTAGAGTATTCACCTCGAGGATAAAGCCTGTCTGACGTCACGGGCGGCTTTAACCGCTCGCTTCACTCAGGACTCTACATAACTCCCTCGCGAAGATTTGCCCTCCTCTCACTGCGCTCGGGAGTTAACTAGAGTCCCTCTTTGCGCTCAGAGTTCAATATGCTGCCCTTGACGTAAGACACTGCTTTATCCCCTTGTTGCATAATCTACTTATATCTACACTCATATCGTAAAATTCGGATTATGAACTAAAAAATTGTGTCATAATGACAAACTTTACGCACAGAACGACTCTAAAAAAAACTGACTGACTCTTAAAATATAAAAAAACGGACTGACTCTTAAAATATAAGTTTTTTGAATTAAATAATGCTGTAATTTTTTTCCCCTCATTATAGCACATTATGGCTATTTTTTTCCCGTAATAGTATAGTTTCTTGACCTGACCAGGGAAGTTTTAATTCTGTGTGGCCTTTTATTATCTATGGCGGTGCGTGCTAAAGCGCATGCGCGCACATTCGCATAATGGATGGAATAGATTTGCCGCCGTTAGACATGTCTTTTTCAAGTGTAATTTATGTGTGTATATTAAATGTGAAAGTTTTTGGGTTTAAAAAAATGGATAGTAGTGATACAGATGAAGATTTGACACAACCAAATGTCCTCGATGTGGCAAAAAAAAATACCCATATCTACAAGGAATTTTTGGAGTAGAAAATGGAAAATAAATGCTACATTCATTACATAAAAAACAAGTTTAGGGCTTCTTCGTTACGGGTTAATACTCAAACTTTGAATGACTATTATAAATAAATGGTTACCTTTGTTAATCACTTTTGTTTTATTTAAACATAGATAATCTAAAATTCATGTGATATTATTAAATAACGAGGCGAGTTCTAACACTCGTGTTTTAATTACCCCAATTATATGACAGTTGTATAAACTACTATTATATGAACAGTTGCTTAAACTACTATTATGAAACGGTTGCATACAAAGGGTTATAAAAACACGAGTGTTAGTTTAAATAAAGAGCCGTAAGAGAGTTTTTTAATAGTATCACACGAGTGTTTTAATACCTAGTTATGTGCCTTTTCATAACATTATCTACACTCATGCAATAGGAAGGTCCCTACGTAGGTAGGATCCGATTTGATTGTATTTTTAATAAAAAATACAATAAAAAAAGATAAAGATTCTTGATTTTGCTGGTAAAAGATCGTTCGTCATTTTAATTGCTGCTTCCATGATGTCAGGTGGAATCAAATTCTCCTCAATATCACTGCAGTCAGTTTTTTTTTTCAGAATAAGACATTTGACCACCGTAAATAATAAATTTATAATGTAAAGTAAATTATGGCGCCGAAATTCTTGCACGCGCTGCCATAGATAATAAACGGCCACAAAATATTATAACTAAAACCTCCTTGGTCGGGTCAAACTGTACTATTATGGGAAAAATAATATTATAGCACTGTTTTTGTTTCTTATTTAGAGACGTGCGTGGATAAAGATGTCATTATGCCACCATTTTTTAATTCATAATCAGGATTTAACAATATCAGAGATAAACAATCTTAAAGTCTACTCATCTTACCTTTTTCTGGCGTCCACTTTCTCGTCTAGTAGATATTTTGGCAGGCTTAGGTCCTCCTTGCTGATCTATTGTAGGGGTCGTGTATCCACCTTCAAATGAGCTGCCCATAGGCGTGGTAGTGTCCGCTTTTCTTTTAACACCCTTTTTAACCTAAAAACATAAATAATAACTTCTGTATAATCTAATACCTAGCTTAAGTCTCTAAACACAAAGTATGGCCACAGATAATGCCAGCTTAGTTCCTCAATTTAGATAATGCACAAACCTTAGCGGGTTGCGTTTGAGATAGAGTGACTGGCGGGATGGTGGGAACAGGCGTCGTCGGAGGTGGAGCCACGTGGAAACTAGACGGCTGTGTTGCAACCTGGAAGTTAATAGTGTGTTAACATTGTTGTAATGTAAAGAGTGCTCATCATAGGCGTAGCTATGGGGAGCCCTCCCCCCCTTGTTGGCCAGAATTCTTAGGGCCACCCTAGAAAAGGGGGCCCACATAAACAAAAATAACGCCATACAGAAAGGGCCAAAAGCGCCTTGTTTGTTCTCTTCATACAGATCGAGACGGAGTAAACTGACATTATGATTATGACCCCAATTTGACCTAAGTTACAACTTTATCATGAAACATAAATAGTGCAGTGGTAAAAGTAAAAAAGATTATCACTCAGTTCAGTGAACTGTTTCAGGCCGTGAAGTATTATTATAGACCATCATAATGATTGACTGAAAGCTTTCAACAAACTTGGTTGGTTGCTTGCTCTAAGGCTGAAAGCTACATATAACTAGAGATGGCCGTTTCAGAAAAAACTTTGTTGGGCATCGATGCCATTGAATGATGCTAGCATCCGATACCGATATAATGTAAAACGGATGCTCTCAACATCCGATTCTGAGAAACGTGAACACAATTCATCACAGATGCCACCGATCGCACGGTGCCGGCCAACAGACTTTATAGTCTTGCTCACTCGCTCTCGGTCGCACTCATGGCTGTGCGAGCAAGACGACTAACGAGAACGAAAACGTACTTTTATACCTAGATTGAGCCGGTGCGCGCGAGTGCTTGGTTTCGTAATACAGAGGGTAATTCATAATAATGATCATAAAATAATGAAAGGCCTTTTTAACTATTGTTAGAAAGTCGTTTATGACACGGACCCGAGGGCCGTTATAGGAAAGAACACTCCATCGAGTGATGTCTCTATTCTGAGAGCTGATTAGGAGATGCCTGTAAATAAAGCTATATTATTTATTATTAACCCCTTGGGTGGACGAGTTAAGTCACAATAATTCCCGTCCTAAGTTAGGTATAAACTCTAATAAATAAGATGATAAATTCATATGCATGCAGCTGTAAGATAAACCTATAAACTATTTGAGTATATATTATTAAGTTAGAGCTAGGTTTTAATTGAGGAGTTAATGAACCTATAGGTTGCATGAGTATAAAATATAATTGCTCATGATGTCACCTATTTCGAGACCACTCCTTACAATTACTGCGACCAATTCCCACGACCATGGGATTTCGCATCTGGTTAGAACGTTAACGAACAGGAACCTTTGTAATCGTCTATTTGTTTTCAATCGTCTTTTTTATGACCAAGTAACGGATCATTTGTAAAATATACGCATAACGCACGCATTCATTTGTTTAAACCAGTTTTAGTTTTTGATCATGTCGAGACGGCAGAGAATCGCAAAGAAGAGCAGCAAATCCTTTTTGGGACCATTTTGATAAAAAAGACAATACTATCGGAATTTGTAAATATTAATATAACTTATAAGCTGACGACGAGAAACTTAAGGTGTACGACGGGATGGTGGTTTCGTCATTCTAAAATATACCCGACTTTGAAATATACCGTACAAGGCGAATTATTTTTATAAACTCTGTACCCTGTGAACGGATATTCTCCAAAGCCAGGTCTATTCTCAATGAACGAAGGACGCGCCTTTCCAACTCCTAATTAGAAAACTCATATTTTTGAAAGCTTTCTTATTTTTTGAAAAAATAAGTTATGTTTTTCTCATTTCATCTTGACTCAACTGGAACATAACTAAATATGTTTTTGGTCGTAACTATAAACAAAACTCTAGGTAAATAGGTAATTTCAAAGTTATGTTATTATCAGGCATCGTCCTCTTACAAAAGTTCCGTTGCGCGAGCCTCGGCCAGGCAGTAAATTTATCACGTCTCGGCCGGCATCGATGCCGAAACCAACGATGCCGACATCGATTGGTGTATGGGAAATAACGATGCGCATCGATGCCAAAAATTAACGATAACGCCCATCTCTATATAACAACATAAAACACGATGATAAAAAAAAAGATTGATTTTATTAGACCATCCCACCCTTAATCAACGTGTTAACCGTCGTCAACAGGTGGATAATTTATTTTACTTGTCGGCACTCGGCAGTGAATGCTTTTCGTTATGCTTGTTTGTTAAGTCATTTTATTAAACGAGTTTAAAAAGAAATCTGAGCTTTTCAATATTTATGTTAATTTTTCCTAACACATTTTGTGGTCGCTGCACTCGCTTTTTAATATGTAGTCCATACTGTTACAAAATATCATATTAATACATTTTATAATTTACCGTAAGAGAATATTAGAGATTCTAATATAGGTGTTTTCTTCATCGACGCTTACAATACAGTCAGAACAGGCACCAAGTTCTAGATTTTAAAAGAACACTGTACGAGTTGGTTGGCACGGTATAAAAGCGCTCACCTGTTGCGGCAATCCTGTATGCGTTGCGGGCGGCGTGACGGATGGCGTGGTGGTGGTGTTCGTGGAGCCGACGAGCGCGGGCGGCGGCGCCGGCGCCTTCACGACGGCGCGCGCGCCGCCGCTCGCCGGCGTGGCGGGCGTGCCGGGGCCCGCCGCGCTCGACCCGCGCTTCTTGGGCCCGCCGGCCGGCGCGCCGCCGCCGCCGCCAGCGCCACCGCCGCCGGCACCGCCGCCGCCTCCGCCACCGCCTCCCTTGCTGCCCTTAGACGGCGTCTCGATCTCCCGCTCCTCTTTGTCCATTTGAGCTATCTGTTGAGTGCCAAAATTTGATTTTGAAGGTTAAATAGTACAATAAATAAACAAGAAAATTTACGGACAACGAAAAAGTCCGACTGCGAACTTCAAATCGTTATAGATCCTAAATGATCATTCGAAATGAAAAATGATAAGAGAAACCTAAAGATGATTTTCAAATACCTATTCAATGATGCCCCACTTAACATAGTTCGTCGACTTTCATTTTTGTCTTTTTCACTATATGGCGTCTAGATGTCGCCATATTGAATTTTGATTACTGTCATGTCTTTAGTAGCATTCGCAAGATTAAGGTAAATCGATTTACGTAAGAATCATCAAAATCGGTCCACGCGTTTGTTTTATATAGTGCCACGAAGAAACAAACATAGGATGATAAACACAATACCCACAATTAAAAAAAACATCGACTCGAAAGAAGAAGTCTTTTTGTCCTATTATAAAATAGGGAAGCATATTTTCAAGAATATGTGTGGATTTTTTATATTAGAAGCTATTATGTGGACACTGCGTATTAACTTTGCTTGGAAAAACATTTTGTGAAATGCTGAAAGAGACTGTACCTAAAGCAAACGCAACTGTACCGACGCCGTTGAAATGTACTTACCCTATTGAGGAATAGCTTTTCCAGGGTCTGCGCCATGACCACAACATCCTCGCCAGGTTTATTGTAAACATAGCAGTTGGTGAACATAGTATTGAAGTCCTGAATACATTCTTGCGCCGAGTAGTAATAGTTTGACTCCAGGCGCTTTTTGATTGTACCCAAGTCCATGGGCTTCTTTATTATTTTATGGTAGTCCTGAAATAAAATTGGGCCAAATTGCAGATTTTGTTCGGATTAAGAGTGAATTACTTCCTTGCTAACTAAATATACTTACAGGAAGATTTAATTTCTTCGCGTCGACGGGTTGGTGAAAAGGCCATGCGAATTGATGCTTCCAAACGGCCTTCATTACAGTCTTTTGTAGGAACTGCAACTGATTGGTGACCCGCCCTTGTCGGCGCGACGTATCATCTGGCGGGCCGCCATTTACGGGTTCCGCCGTAGGCTAAAGCAATTCACACATTAGACAATGTTCCTATGCATAAAAGCTACGTTGACATTCATTGGAGGGGCTTTTACCGTGCTGGTTGTTGCGAGAGGATCGACTGCCTGCTGCATAGTGCTGGAGTCAGCAATCTACCTGCCAAAGTGACACAACTACTGTAGTACGTTACCAGCTTTGTAATATACTTCTAGAGCAACAGTCAATCAACTCTCACCTGAATCGTAACAAGAGGCTCATCCAGTATCTGGCTGAGAGGCATCAGCTATATCCTCTTATGACACTGAACCATTCTATCATAATAAGTAATATTGGTGCCTTTGCACCTAGAAGTGAGGCATCTCATTCATTACAAAAATCGTACCTGTAACAAAAACATTATCATACACCAAGATTGCAGCTTATATCTATACCTACTTCTAATAAAGCAATAACAACGAAAAAGTCTGTAGATACAAAGATAATTTAAAAAAATATGGTCTAGGGTACTTAAAATAAGCTAATGAACAAGAATCATTATTATAACACAGTTTTAAATCGTTTCTGTCTGTTTTCTATATGTTTGTTCGCGCATCACGTAAAAATTACTGAACCGATTGCGATGCTGTGTGTCAGTGTTGGATAGCTTAGGGTTTTGACTTTAAAACTGGGATACTTGGTATCTTAACCCGATGATTAGATGCCGAGCAATCGATAAAAAACTATTTGACGGCTGAACGAATTTTGAAGAAATGTAGTATATTTTACTTTATAGGTACTTTTGGTCCTGGAATAATACGTGTGGGCTACTTTTAAATGAAATGACCACGCGGGCAAAGCCGCGGGCACAGCTAGTCATAAATATTTTCCTTTAATTCATAACATACCTTGCTTATTGCAGGGTAGAAGACAAAAGTAAGAGCACCAAATGGTATGATGCTTTTAGGAAGACATCCAGAACCTAAAAAATAATAAGATATAGTTTTAAAATTCACACAGGCTTTAACAATTCTTTACAAGGTACTCCCCTCCTTAATGGGGTTAGTTTAATCGAGTCCGAAAATCATGCGGTCCACATTTTTTTTATTGCTTTTTTATAGTTATCAACTTGAAAATAATGGGAGGCCTAATATGTTCAGCAGCGAATGTCTTCTAGTTCCAGCTGATGATAATCCATACCAATATATAAAAGTGAAACATTGTCTGTTCTGTTTGTTTGTTTGGGAGAGCTTTCACGCGATAGCGGCTGGAAGGACTTTGATGAAATTTGGAATGGAGATAGCTTATACCCCTAGAATAAAACATAGGATACATTTTATCCCACAAAATTTCAGGAAAACTGGAAAATGTTGATTACTCGCTGTAAGAAACGGTTGCCATGGAAACGATATAACAAGTCTGTGAAAAAAAATCAAGAGCATTGTTGCTATACCTACTTTTGCATTGGTTTTTAATATCCTAGAAGAACACATTATGCGATTTATCGCGATAAACTTTAGTCCGCGCGGACGAAGTCGCGGGCGGGAAAGGTAGTGTTTAGTAAACAAACCCTGGCATTTACATAGATACTCCTAAAATATGACTTACTTATAATAAAGCAGAATGTAACAAAAAGTCAGTGCAATGAAGATAATTCAAGAAAAAGGTCTAGGGGTCTTAAAATAAGCTACTGAACAAAAATATAACATTTCAAAACATTGTGTCTGTATGCTAGCTCATCTTGTATAAACTACTGAACCTATTGAAATGCGGTTTTCTCTGATGTCTTAGATAATCTGGTGTACTTTGTATTTCAATCCGATACGTAGAAGACGAGTAATCAATAATAAATATTTTAATGATTGAATGAATTTGATGAAATGTAGTGTATTACTAAACTTTGAGGAAATTTTTGGTCCTGGGTTTAACCCATAGCAAGCTTATTTACAAACAAAATTATTATTACACCTAGGGCTGCCATCATCTATATTGCTGAATCCGGACTAAGATTACGGAAACCCCGGACATTTGGTCTAAATTGGGTTTTTTCCCCGGACACCCTTCTTTTTTTTTTAGATATTTCTGTAATAAAATAAATCTCGCCTAATTGTAAATGTCTAAGGAACTCCAATAAAATAATTTAATTATATCTTTCGTACTCTACTATGAAAATTAGGAACTTATCTAACCAAAATGTTAATAATTTAGAACTCTCTTCTTTTTTGTCATCATATTCAAAACAAATTATAAAACAAAATCATTTTGGTAGGTTCACAGTTACTGCAATATTTTGAATGACTCACGCGTCGGTAGAAACAGGAATACAAAGTGATTGCGCGTCACGTGATAATGAACATATTTCCTTCTAGCTTGCATGGAAGACATTTTTTGTCCGTGCTCTTCTTATTCCACCGAAGTTTGTGTTGCTGTTGTCCCCGAAAAATTCTATGCACAATAATAATTGTGTCAGGATGAGAGGCAGTTTATTTGACTCAAATCATATGCGTAACATCCACAGCAATATATAAAAGTGAAACGTTGTCTGTTTGTTTCTTGTTTGTTTGGGGAGCTTTCACGCGATAATGGCTTAACGGATTTTGATGAAATTTGGAATGGAGATAGCTTATACCCTGGAATAAAACAAAATACGTTTTATCCCGGAAAATGATAAGATTCTACAGGAAAACTGGAAAATGTTGATTACTCGATATAAGGAACAGTTGAATGGAAAACGAAACAATAACAAGTCTGTCAAAAAGTATCAAGAGTGTTGGTGCTATAATTTTGCATTAGTTTTTAATATCCTAGAAGAACATGGGATGCTTTTTTCGCGATAAAGCATATAGTACGTCATATAGTATACATAACTAATAACTGTAATAGAAAACGAACAAAACTGTCTACCTGATGAGCATTCGGGTTTCACCCGGACACTACTTGAGAAACCCCCCCGGACGCCCTTCATACTAGGATAAATCCGGGGAAACCCGGACGGATGGCAGCCCTAATTACACCCAAAGCATAATAATGCAGGCCCTACTGCTCTCCCTATTGAATAAGAAGCAAATCTATGAAATAGTAATTTTATAGTGGCTGTTTAATCAAGTCAAAAGTTTAAATAAAACAAAAAACATTAAATTCTGACCAGGTATACCAAAAATGACCAAGGAATAATATACCATTGAAATGAGTCTGTATGCAAAAATGTGAAACAAATAAAATTAGAAGGAGATTGTATTTAACTAACAATTCAAGGTCCCAGGTACAAGGTTTCATTGGGTTGGTCTGACAATAAAAATGAATGAAGATTTGTGGTTAAAGTACAAATTTTGGCTTTTGTCATAGTTACATATTAACTTACCTGCAAATGCAAGAATGTTAAAAATTATATTGATTGGAACATTCTGCTAAACAAACGAGTGAAGCATAGCAAATATTATATGGCAGATGCTTAAGTGTGTGTGTGAATAATTTGTGTTGTTTTGTGGTTGATACACAATTTCATAACAAAAGATGGCATTGTTAATTATTTTTCATGAGATTTGACAGAATAAAAAGGTTTAAAAAGGACGAGCGAGGTATTGCTGCAATGTGTCGGAAATGTTAGTGACCACAAGTAAAAGAGATAAACATTTAAGTAAAACTATTTCATGCAAAAAATATCTACATACTTGAAGAAAATATTATTAACTTTAAATAAAATGTTTTCTTTTCTTATCTAACTTCAAACGAAACAAAAACATTATTTAATGACATAGGAAACAACAAACCACAGGTGCCTAGCTAATTTAAAGAAAATATAATTAGTCAGTTATACTGGAGTTAGCCCTTTTGAGTTTAATTAAAAGACTAAAACTTCCAATCAAACCATAAAAAAAAAAAAACTAAATGTGGGAGGATTAGGTACCAGCAGCTTATCGGGCGTGGACCGCACAAATTAGGTGCAACGCACACAATTGATTTTCCTTGGCCGTAGTGGCATTTGTGTAGCATGTGTTAGCAGTGACTCGCATTTGCACTACAGTCTGCATATGTCTCTTTGTTGTTGATGCACAAGAAGTATGTCGGTGGGAATATAGCTGTGTGGGTTTGTTTGCCAGTAGACGTAACTAGTCCAGTTTTTTGTTTAATGTCCAATTCCTATATCTTAAAACAAACCGTTTTCGCATACTTTCCGTCATCTTTTGACATAAGCGCCAAACAACAAACGTCAAAAAGTAACGAGACGTGGGAAAAACAACTTGTTTCATTTTTATGGGAATGGGGAGTTAGTGATATTAAAGCATGCCTATCTTCCTCCTTTTAACTAGATCTATGCATGTAACTGTGTAAAAAACAAGCTCTAAGAAATACTAGCTACACTCCGCGGTTTTATGGTTTGCGGATTATGATGATGTATGAAGATGATGATGAAAAGTAGCCTATGTGTTAATCCAGGATGTCAGCTATCCTGGTACCATGTTTCATCCTAATTTTTTCAGCCCTTTGAGCCTGAATTGTTAACAAACATACACACAACTTCTAATAAGATTTAAGTTCATAAACTAAAACACGACTATGGTTGGGTAAAAATAGCCTATGACACTATTGCAATGAAGACGAATCGATTGACACATCTCTTGTCAAAATCGGTCCAAGTTTTTAGTTTGAACACATAACCCTTCATTTGCTTCGCCAGTTGAATAATAAATAGCCTTTGACACTCTGTACTCACTCTGTTGGCACATGAAAAGGAAATTTCGTTTTAAAACTCAAAGAATACTTAGTTTACCTAAATTTTATTGATTTGATCTTTTTATATATTTTTCTTTATTTTATTTTTTATTTTTCTTGTTCATGAGATGTTAATTTTGACTTGTAAAAGTGCTATTATTTTTGCTTATTTACAATAAAATACTTTGACTTTGTACCTGAAGACAAATCGATTAACACTTTGTTTGTCAAAATCGGACCAATAGGAGCGATGCTATGGTGCAACATCCACATAACCACATACATACATAGACTGTTAAACTCATTACCCTGCCCTTGCTTTGCTGTAGTCCAGTAAAAATAGATGGCCCTAATCTGTTTTTATGATGTTTTGTAAGGTTTGTCAGTTCTAATATATGGAGTTATGCATCGAGCATATGAAGTTTTCCGCTCGATAAGAGAGCATTCATTTTTAAAACTGTGAGCTCTGATTGTTTACGACAGTACCTATGCTTTTCTGATTTATTATATTAGTGTGATTAGAACCGTTTACACCGCAGAATTGAAAGTGAAGCGCCCAAGATATGCCAATCTGCTTGTACGCACACACTTACAGGTGTAAGTGTGTAGTACTCCTTGGTACTATTTATTTTGAAAAGATTTCTGCCCTCTTTAGTATGACTTCAAAAATAAAAGAGCGCCTAGACTTTTATCATTCAAATGCAACCTAATAAAATACTATTTCACACTAGTCGGTGGAATCATAAGAAGATGCGTCATATGCCCGAGGAAAATAACGCCCATGATCTTCTTAATTCATTGATCACCAAAATGTATTAAATGAACAGGCAATGAATATGATTTTTCATGCCATTGATGTCATGAAAAATTCCCAAAAGTACTGAAAGAACTGGGAATACATTTTGAATTCCCGGTTCTTAGATTTGGTCAAAAGAACTAGGAATTCCCTGTACTTACTTTCGAGACAGGGATTTCTCGGTTCTGAACACTAACTTACACCTTTCCCTTAATTTTATAAAAATAAGAAATATTCTTAAATACTTATTCCAGATTTCTTTAGAAATTCTGACTAAAATTATCTCAAGTGTTTTACTAAAATAAAAACTTTTATGCTCTAAAAGTAACCACTTTCAAAAAGAGAAAGTGAGTTGATTATGTTTTAAAATTGTGAAATCATGTACCTAATCTTAAAAATTTGAGTCTAAATGTTATGATTTATTATGTGTTTAAGATAACTGCAGTCATGAGATGGACTTGTGGAATGGGATTTAAGTATCCGCAAGGAATATCTCATGTCAGACATAACAAACTATACTTTACAGTTTCTAACTAATGCTACATTATTATGTATATAGTTTATTGCATGTTTGCAATAGCACATTTTGTTTACTTTTATCATAAATTATTCCCGCTGTCAATGATAGAAGATTTTAATTTTACAAGATTTTAGAAATATAAATGGTAATTTAATTAACCTACTTATGTCTACTAATCACAAGTAGTGGGAACATTTGAACCTAAACATTGAAATGAGTACCTAGTACCTATGTCAATAATGATTGTTTGTTTGAAATGAAAAATGCTAATGAATGTGTGTAAGTGATGCGGAAAACGAAGGATGCATCACAGAAGATCCAGAACATTCTCTGGACATATGAAAGGAGATCTTGGGATAACTTAGGTGTAGGTTTAAAACTTCAATAAAAAGTTGCTTATTTGAAAAAAAAATATATTAAGTAACTATTTCAATGATTTGCACAATACTTTGAGGAAATAGCTCATATTGAACAAGAGATTTTGGGAATGTACAATGTATGCTTGGAACTAAACAGCCAACTATAAATTGTCTACTAAACTACGCCTAAAGCACAACAATGCGTTTCAATACATCTAGATCAACTTCCAGACATTGTGTAATATCAAAATTACATTTTCTATACCGACGAATTATGGTGAAAATTGCCTAGAAGGAGGCCAAGAACAAAAGGCAGAAATAACATCAAATTTCATATCATGCATTTTCAACTTATACATTAGGAAGAAGCCCTAAAAAAACTGAACCTAAAAAATAAGAATCTACCAGAAAATGATGCGAGCAAAGCCCAAAAATTATCAAAAAAGACTTACGAAGAAATATTAACGCCAATATGGCGGATGGACTAAAAATACGATGTTAGGAGTCACTTCTCCAAACGCAATTTTTTATTGATTCTTTTCACTTCAGGTTCACACAACACAATAAACATAAATATAGTCATTTGAGTCTTTTAAAAATACATTGTTTTTATTAAACTAAATCCACAATACTCTGTAAACAATAAAGAATAGCACGACACGAACTCCGAAGATTCAGGGAACTTCAGACATGGCGGCTAAACAAGCGGGCAAGGGCAGCGAGTTCCCATTATCATTATTTTTGCAATTTTCACACTGTAAAAGAAAATACTGAAAAAACATCATAGAAAAATGCGTGGAATAAATGTATTTTGCATGCTAATCATCAGATGACGGACCAATTCATGCAAATCATTGGATTGAAATTAGACGCTAAATTGATTTCGTTAATTTTATCTTCATTTTTTTTCCTCCACTCAATCATTTCATTCATTCATTATCATTCGATCATTCGTTCGCAATGCCGTACACAAAAGTTGCCATGCCTGCCCATTGAAGTAAGAAATTAGAGGCAATGCCAACATCTGTGGTTAAAATTATGGCTGTTGCTATTGGCTGTAATTTTTCCCGCCACAAAATCTGCTACATTTTGACCAATTGAAAAACTCCAAATACTAATTATTTTCATGACCTTAAAATTAACTTTCTATATCGATATACCTAATCCGTAGAATGTTAATACCAATAGAATTGCTATGAGCGTTTATGTTATGAAGTTATATGTACTTACGTACAATTGGAACGATATCTCAAAGAAAAATTGGGGTATCGATTATTTGACCTTGAAAACGATTAAAAAATAACCACAAAAACGTGAGCGGAAGCCCTTTCTTTGTTGTCTCTTTCTTATTTATAATGCCAATCCCAGATGACAGCAAATACTTCGAAAAGAAAACAGGACAAGAACTTCTTTAATTTCCAGAATAATATTGAAAATCTCATCAGATACCAAAGAGGATGCACTATGTAAGTGTATTAAATAGGTGACCTCTTTAGTACGGTGCCCTGCAGCCCGATTCCATAACTTGGCTACAATCGGATTATCACTTTTTTCATAGCAAATTCGACTCTATCGCAAGGCATTAGTGGTTGCGATACAGAGAATTCGATTGAAGCCAAGTTCTGGAATCGGGCTCCAGCACTGCTATTACGCGATGATTATCATATCGGTTTCAATCAGTCAAATTCATTCATGCGTTACGATAGAGTCGAAATTGCTATGAAGAATATGTCAATCGGATTGTCAATATCGCTATCATTAATGCCTTGCGATAGAGTCGAAATTGCTTTGAAAAATGTGACAATCTGATTGATACCAAGTCCTGCAATACGGCCCCGGTTGTCTTTGTGATGATTATTTTGCAAGTTTATTTTAGTCTGTGCGAAAACTCTGAAACTTTGTACGAAAGAGAGAGATACTTCCGATCCTCCGTATACTTCCTTTTCTCGCATTTTCTTTTTAAATTACGTTTTCGGTGAGACCACTTTTTTATATGAGAGATATCGTTATTGTACGTAAGTACATATAACTTCCTTGGTAAGGGCTAACATTAGTTTATGAAGTAGCGTAAAGAGTTACTAGGAGAGATATTCCAGCCATCCTAATGGGTAAAATAAGCAACCATCACCAGCCTTAGTTTGATAACCAATGTGACCTGACATAGTATAAGCAAGTAAGTACAAACATCGCCATCCTTCACCTTAGTTAAGTAAATACGATAACTTTAATAACCTTAGCTAGCGATGTGCGTTTTATAAAATATAACATTCCATCCGTCCGACACCCTAGTCGGCCCGTCACTAGGGCATGCAAAATCGAATGGTTTTCGATTCCGAAACTTGAGTTCCGACTCCCGATACTGGATACCTAATTCCGGGACTATTAACTTCTTAATAATCAATACAAGAATGCCATGGACAATGTGTATATTTTCTTCTTTTCATGAAAACGTACCTTCTGGTTTAATCGAAAAAATACAAGTCGAAACGAAACTAAAGTTTGTAGATAGATTGAACTGGGCCATAATAATATCTTGCTTAGAATTGCAGCGTTTTATTTTATCGCACCAAGAAAATGTAACAAAATGGGCGTTTTTTTTTAATTCACGTCGTTATATCAAATAAGAAAGAAAAGAAAGATTTCTACGAATCAAACAAGTTGTGATTTATCAGGCTTTTAATCAATCTAAGAATGCCACGGACAATGTGTGGATTTTCTTCTTTTCATGAAAACGTACCTTCCGGTTTAATCAAAAACATACAAATCGTAGCGAAACTAAAGTTTGTAGATATATTGAACTGGGCCATAATAATATCTAGCCTAGGATTGCAGCGTTCTATTTTATCGCAACAAGAAAATGCAACATATGGGTGTTTTTTTAGTTCACGTGTTTATATAGCGTGTTACGTCCATAGTCAATTTAATGTGACGTCACATCACTTAAAACCAGCGGACGATGAAAATGCTTCCACCGATACCTCATTTGTCAAATTATGATAAGAAGCTTAGAAATTATGACGGAACAGATGAACATACATACATAGATACATACCCACATACATGCCGGTTTAAAACATAACCCTCCTTTTTGATTCACAGTAGTCGGGTAAAAATAAAATAATATACCGAAGAAGCTACAACCACTTCAATTTGGTGGTGACGGATATCCGACACCACCAAACAATGAAATAATGAAAATATAAATAACTAGCTTAAAAGCTAAAAAAACACGCCAAACCTGGCAAAAAAGAGCTTTTGCCAATAAATTATATACTGTTGGAATGTGCTTATCAAGGCCTTCAATTTGATATCCATATTGTAAAATATAAACTTTTTTTTCTAATTTGAAAATTGAACCATATAATTGAAAATTTATCCTGTGGCGGCAGTCCACATTGAATGTTTTAAAAAAATAATATAGGCTATGTTACACAGAGGAATGTAAGGATTCTAACAATATCCCAAACGTGTTCAGGCATTTAAAAGTTATGGTGGAATAAATAAACTCACTTACATACAAACATACATGAATGCTAAAAACATTACACTCCTTTTTTTGGGCAGTCGTGTAAAACTAAGGGGCATTTCAACTTTTTTTTTTGATTCCTTAAAAACGGTTATACATACAAACGTCAAACTTGGTGTGATTAATGAGAAACCTCCGTCTTTAGCCAGCCGTTTGAAGAGAATAACACTCAGATCATTGTATTAGTTCTTTTAAAACTATACTGAAATTAAACCTGTTAGTGCGACCAAAACACAGTTTTGAGGCCACTTTTAAAACATAGGGCAGAAAATTTATGCAATCGTACACTTTCATGCAATCATACACACACTCATACGCACCCTCATACATACCCTCACAAACACACACCTCTACATAGGTACTTACACATCACGCAGTTTTGAATTTGTTTTGAGTCGGTGACATTTTGTTTTTTTTTTATGTTTTTTTTTCACTGTTTTATTTTTTTTGAATTATGTTAACCTAGTTGTAGTTGTGTTTTGCTCATATTTCGGCAAATACCTCAGTCCGAAAAATGTGTATATTTAAAGACAGCGCTGCGGACACATGAAAATGTGAACGCAGCACAAGCTGCAATAAATACAAGTACAACAAATACAAAGTGGCAATAAATTAATTTTTCGTTTTCATTTTCATTTTCAGATTCGATAATAAATGCAAGATTACTTTTAAACCGATTTAAATCGGTCAAACGGTAAAACTTAACGTGCATGTTTTTTTTTGGTCGACCAAGGGGGATTTAGCTTTGAGGGAGTTGGTTGCTACAGCGCCAAAGAAGATTTAGTGGTTATGGAGTCTGAAAAGTACAAAATAAAAATTGAGGTACATATTTTAACATATTGTTTTATGATTACAGACATACATACTCGTATTACATACAATACAATCATAATTAATATGCACATGATTGTACTATTTATGTAATACAAATGTATGGGTCAGATAGATGACGAACATATTTGAAGATATCATTGTCATCGAGTCTTCACTATGAACAACTTGAAACAACTTTTACTATGAGATCAATAAATCACGAAACATTTAAGCAGTTCCATACATTTCAATGAACGCGAATGGCACTTTTTATGGATCAGCTGCGTATGTATGTTTATAGTTCGTACGAGTATGCATTGGCTTGCGCAAGCGAAGGGATTCAAAATGTTTTCATCCATCTACAGAGAAATATTTATTTATGGGTAAACTAAACTTCTTGAGCACTGGTATCCCTAACTCGATGGGAACCCAAATAATTTATGGAGACACGTCAAAATATGGCACTTACATGGTAAGCGAGGACTATCTTTTCTAGTCGGGTAATACGAGAAAACAAACTGCAAATTTGCTTATATTTTAGTTAGGGTCTGATAGTAACATGTGAAAATAACTAATTACAAATGATACGAACGTTTTCTATCGCAAATACTTCGTTAAACTTAAGAAAACATGCTCACTTACCAATAAAAAGTTATGGCTTCATTTTACTGCTCAGGGCCCTATTTCATAAAACTATAGTAGACTGACAAATGTCAATCGACAAAAGTCAGTCAAACTACCGAAATGCGTTTCATAAAAACCCAACCATTCATTCAATGTATTGTCAAAATATCACTTATGTGTTTCATAAAACAATAGTAGTGACCGGCAGTCAACTGACAATCGTCATGAGAAAAACTTGTTATGAAGCGTCGGTTGCTTACAAATTACCACGATTTGTAGAATTATCGTGACAAATGTGACAGCCGAAGCTCTACACATCACTGGTTGGTTAATCAAAATAGTGAAGGTTTTTTTTACTATGAATGTGGCATGACTGGAATTGTGAAATGCAATATGACTGACATTAACCAGTCACGTCGTATTTGTTTGTTATATGAAACGCAAGTTTGGCGTATTCGACGGACATTTGCAGTTATATTATGATTTGTCGCTTTATGAAATAGGGCCCATTTGTACAACATAATAAACAACAACGCTGAATAATACAGCTAGTATGAATTATCTGTTTCACTAAGAAGTATACATAATTATGAAATAAGCGTCACAAATTCAGTTTTACAAATAATTTGCTATCAATTTACCGCAAGCTGAAATTAGATTGTTTATCCACGTTTATCACTGGCTCCCAAGCCAGTGATCACTTGAGATTTTTGACAATTTCCTTTAAAACACATGGGGTGCCTACCCAACCCTTCCTACGTCAATGACCCTGCCTGACTGAATAATGCCGGGCGGAGTGAGAGTTTTACACCTTAATTTATTAGACTCTTCTAATTTACCGTTAACCGCAAAAAGTATACACATCAAGTGTACCGTAGCAACTGTCAGATTAAGGCGGACGAATACTTGTTTGAGTTTTTGGTACTATTTTTTATTTAAATAAATGAGGTGGACCAAGGGAAATAAATAAATAATTATATCACTTGGTGAGAATTGCCCTCCTGAAAACTCTACGATATAAATTGTATTAAGTTTAATACAAAAAGACAGAACAGAAACTTTTTTACAAAACAAAAAATTGCTTCAACCGGTCATAGATCCCAAAGCTATAAAATTACCTCAGAATACAGAAAAAGCCAGCAGTGCTATTACGCAATGTTGATAATATCGGTATCAATCAGACAAATTCAGTAGCGCGTTGCGATTTTCGATTGTCTTTGGTTGCGATAGAGTCGAAATTGCTATGAAGAAAGTGACAATCTGATTGAAACCAAGTTCTGTGGTTGGGGCCGAGCAGTTAGATTCCGTAACTTGATTTCAATCAGATTTCATTATCACTATCACTAATACGTTGCGATAGAGTCAAAATTACTATGAAGAAACTGATAATCTGATTGAAACCAAAATACGGAATCGCACTGCAGTGGCCCAATTACATAACTTGGCTCCCTCTACGACAATATCGAATCGAATTGATTCGGTTCTTTATCGAAAGGTTCTGAATCGGGGATCTGCAGCCCGATTCCATAACTTGGCTTCAATCGAATTCTCAATATCGCAACCACTAATGCCTTGCGATAGAGTCGAAATTGCTATGAAAAAAGTGATAATCCTATTGTAGCCAAGTTCTGTAATTGGGCCACTGGTCGCACTAAATGGCTTCCAACAATTTCCTCATGTATATGCTCAAAACATTTTTGAATCAAAATATTTCAGTAAAACAGAAAAGAAGATGTTCTGTACCTACAATTGAGTAATTTAATTCTACATGAACTGTTTTTTTTGTTGGGATAATAAATAGCCTATGTGTTAATCCAGGGTATGAGCTAACTTCATACCAAATTTAATATAAATCTTTACAGCATGAAGGAGTATCAAACATACTATAACTCTCTCTCTCTCTCTCTCTCTCTCTCTCTCTCTCACACACACACACACACACACACACACACACACACACACACACACACACACACACACACACACTGACAAACTTTCACATTTATAGGTAATATTGGTGTGATCTATATTTTTCGTGTACTTTGCACCATTCCATTATTGGTCTAGTAGCTAGAGAACTAGTGGCTAAATGCAATCATTTCTGTGATGAGCAGAAATGTTTGTTTCCGAGTTATGGATATTAATATTCGTATCTACTCGTATGTATGTTTATCCGTTATCCCATAGTACAGGGTATCCTAGTTTGGGGCTGGGTAATTGGTGCGGAATTGTAATTTCACAGAATAAATAATACCTAATCGATTGATAACTGAGTTATCGAAAGGTTCTGCAGGGTGACCGCGGATACGCAAAGTTAACGTAAACGTTTTCAATTTGACATTTTATAACAATGAACCATTATTTTAGTACCGCGAAACTGTCGCGTTTACCATTGACAAACGATTACGAAAAATCTTTTGGTGGAAAACTATTGAACGAATGATTTCCTACGAAGTGACAGTTGTTACAAAAAAAGGGTACCGCGAACGCTTTCGCGGCTTTGAAAACGATCGTAGTGGTGATTGTTGAATACGGTGACTAACGAGCAATCTTTTATGCTACTTAATAACATGTTAATAATTTGAATATACACATTGATTGTGATTTATATTCGAAGTCAATGTTTTCATTTTAGATTATGTTAAGTCTAAACATAGACACATTTATTAAATAAAGTACCTAGTAGTATTAGTATCTACTACCTAAATGAAAAGTGATCGATAAATCAATTTTAGTTCATCTACCTACGTAAGTGGCGGCAAGAGCCTATTTGCTTGGGGCTGCAGTGCAGAGGAGGAGCGTCAGAAGGCAGCTCATAGAAAGAGGCGTGTATGTCTTACACGACCTCAACAACCCATTGTAAATGCCGAAAGAACATTATAGGGCCAATTACAGACTGAGAAAGGGTTTATTTCAAGGGTTGTTCGAGAAAATAATTTCCCCAACTGCTACCGGCGACAGTTTGGCGGTATTATATTATTATTATATTTATTATTTGGCTCTGCACGACCAGTGCATTTAGCCAGTGCCAAGTAAAGAGATATAGCAAATTGTATGTTTTTTCAACAGATATTCAAAATGTCTAGCCGCAGTCAGTCAGCTAGTCAAAAGTTTAGTCATGTCACGATTCAGTAAAGTGGTGGAACTTTACTGAAACTTCCTAGGGACTTCCAGAAAGAACACGTAATGGCACGTTTGTATCATATACCTACACTAATGCACGTTACCGAATACCTTATGGTTAATATTCCACCAATATTACTAATTATCACTCGAAGACACGTACGTTTACTTTGCGTATCCGCTGTCGCCTGTCGCCCCACAGACTACTTAGAGATACTACGTATTGTCGCCTTGCAGTTTGAAAAATAAAATATAGCAAAACACCCGATTCGATTTCGTTTCCCGCCGAAAGCCAGTACTAATATAGAGGTTTATGGTTTTAAAATGACAAATTGATAACGTTTACGTTTACTTTGCGTATCGGCGGTCGCCCTGCAGACGATTGAAAACTATTCATTCATTCAATAAACCATTACAATACGATTACTCACCGCGGTACCAATTTTTATTCGATTGTAATCGTCAATGGTAAACGCAAACGTAAATAAAACCATAACGATCGCTCCACCACGGTCGACATCCTTTCTAATCGGAATCGGGGGGCTGAGACGGAAAAACTACTCCTATTTAGAGTAGTTTCATGCGCAGCCGATTAGTTACTCTGTGAACATTTTATCGCGTATATCGTATCCAATTAAATTAACTTATGCCGTCTTGTGTCGTTTCTACATGTAAAAATGCAGGAAGCCTCAAAACGGGATGGGATCACATTTCATGTGTAAGTATCGCATTCAGATAGCATCTTATTTAATTATTGAATAAATTGTTCAGTTTGTAATCAATCGTCTTAGAGAATGTTGCGTCCATTTGGTTAGTAGGTACTGCCATAATAAGAATTTTGTTATTCCCTTCTTATGATTACCAAGGGCTTTTATTAGTTGTAGTATTAAATGAAATAACGATTTAACAATACTTTATAACCAATTAAAAAAAAAGGTTGTTAATGCGACCCGTATGTATAATGTAATGTTGCTAAGAACCCCCGCAGCAGAGTGAAGGTTGAGTGTGTGATTGGAGCGAAGGGACGACTAAGTAAGAGTTCTGCCCCCCGATTCAGAACCTTTCGATAACTCAGTTGTCGATCGATATGGTATTGTTTGTTCTATGGATTCGGTTTGAAATCATTCAATTCAATACATATTACATTCACAATATCGAATCGGTTCGGTTCGTATACGAAAGGTTCTGAATCGGGAGGCTGATGAGAGCCAATTTACTCAAGTAGTCGGGAAACGGGTAGTTGTGTTGTTGGACAGCGGGGTGGTAGGTTTAGTAGATCGATCGAGGGAATGTGGGATTGAGTGATTTGGCTTGTTCGTGAATTGTTGTGGTTTATAGATTTTAGGATTAGGGAATAGGGGCTTTTAGGGATAGGAAAGGACGAAGGCCGGAGGGCGAAGGGCGAAGTGCCAAGAGCAAAGGGCAAGGGGCGAAGTACGAAGTGAAAAGGGCGAATGGCGAAGGGCATTTACATAATTGTTTATATAGTTATATTTTTGTACATATTTTAATAATTACACTTTTGATTGCAGAATAAAAAAATGTATTAATTAAATTGTTTCACAATATTTTCACTCTGTAATGTCGTACGGGTTATTGCTCTGAGGCAATGATGCCGACACCAATAGATTTTTGTACTACTAGAAACGAGCTGTAAGGGCTATATATAGGCTTAGCCGTAGGGAATTGCTAAGAAATGTGTTATCACAAATGAAAATTTTAACACTGCCTTATTTGTATGTCCTCTTGGATATTCTGTACGCTTGCAAACATTTCAACAGGTTTACAAAATGGGACAACGTCACATCTATGAGACAAGACACAAGTATAAACTTGTGCTGCCTAAAACTAGGCTATCAAAAATTTACCGATCCTTTTTTTTAAATTGTGTTCATTTTTATAATTTAATGCCAAAAATACTATTAATTCAAACTAACAGTGTAGTTAAAACTAAATTAAAGGACTTTTTAATGCAAAAGGCATATTATAGTGTTAAGGTTTTTTTAAGTGACAAGGCTTCATGGCTGAATTTGGACTGTACCATAAATACTAAACTCTAATTTAATTTTTACAGCATTATTTTACTTTGATTATTTAATTTATAGATATTTTTATGGTTTATAATAGATTTGTATTTTATGTTTTCTCTGTTGACGCTCATAAGTGTACCGTGTTGTACCTATATTTAAATAAATGAATTGAAATTGACAATCATACGAAATATAAAAACAGAAACAAAAGTAATCAAATTAGAAGGACATGGAAACTAAAATCAGAGTTCACATCAACGGTCTGCTGATGGTATTTATTTCTTCTTATTTGATAAGAAGAAATAAATACATATTTTTTTTGTGTTATCCTCGCCAGTTAAACGGCAATTTTTCGACTTTCTGATGCTTCAATCAAAGACAAAAAGAATAAATATTGACATATTTACTTTAAAAAATATGTGTTTTTGTAGCAACCATATTAGCAGCACAAACACGTATACATAAAATCACTTGCGCAGGCGTATTATTGAAAAAACAAAACAAACTATGGTATGAAACGAATGTGTGTAGATGCGGCAATGCCATCTAATCTCAAGGGTCTTGTCAGGGTGTCCCAGAAAGTGGTGATGAGCGGAAGTCCCGAAGGTAAAGCACCCCCAGGGAGACCAGAATCCCCCCCCCCCCCACTTGTGTTCCATGAATTTTGATATTTTCGGAGTTATTCCTTATATTTTTTCACGAAACTCCAGGTTTCACCACAAAAATTTGTAATTTTATCCAAAGTAACATTAATGTATTGTTTTTTCGTGTTTAAGTTGTCTTTTTTTTTATGTCACTAAAATTATTGAAATTATTGACAAATAATACAGATCATAAAAATTTGAGTTTTTTTTTTTAAGTTGCTGTCTAGAACTGTATAGAGTTGTTTAAGTACTTCTTCAATTTACAGCAGAAAGTAACATCAAAGGCGAAACCTCGGCATTTTTATAGTACCAATGTGGTCCAGGTCAACCGTACATTTTGGGTAGGATGATCCACAACAATATATAAAAGTGAAAGTTATCTGTTATTTGGGGAGTTTTAACGCGATCACGGAGGAATTAATTTTGATGAACTTTGGAATGGAGACAGCTTATACCCTAGAATAACACAAAGAATACTTTTTATCCCGGAAAATAGTAATTTTCCACGGAAAAACTGAAAATTTTCGATTACTCGCTGTATAATGCTGTCAAAAAGCATCAAGAGCGTTGGTGCCAAAGAGAATACTATGAGTTGGTGCTATACTTTTGCATTGATTTTTAATATCCTAAAAAACAGGATGCTTTTTTCGAGATAAACTGTAGTCCGCGCGGTCGAAATAGTGGGCGAAAGCTAGTTTAAAAAAAATGCTGCCTTGGAAACCACAAATGACTTGAATGAGGAACTTCAAAAAGTTATGGGAATCCTTATGGAAGAAGGCACTAAATTTCGACAGCTGCAGCGTACCGACAAGAAGTCTAAAATCTCAGAATAGGCTCTTCGACTTATGAATTATGGACAAATGGCGGGAGAAACGACAAGCCACACCGTCAGAAAAAAGGGACCTCAATGAGAAGATTAGTAAGCTAGTGTGACGTGATCTCCGATGCTCAAATACACACCTGATAGAAAAGGCAATTGAACAAAATTGGGGGTCGAAAGTCTTCGCCCAGCAATTGAGTAGGCCCCATCTGACAAAGCTCATTACCAATAATGGCAACACCATCGTCTCTAAGCTGGAGATCTTGTCTGAGAATGAAGACTTCTATGGCATATTGTGTGACTCGTATGCTTCTAGACCTGAACTCAGCAAAGAGGATTTCCATGCAATACTGACCCGCCTCTACACTGACGAACTGCTCGACGTCAGCCTAGACGAGACTGAGGTGGTGCTCAATCAATTTAAGAATAGAAAGGCCCTCGGTAAGGATGGTATAACTTCGGAGATCTTGCAAGCAGGGGCACTCCCGTACTTTGCGGGCTTCAGGGGATACTAAGCTCCGTTCTTAACAGTGAAAGCAGGACTTAGGTAGTACGCTTCTTAAAAAAAGGGGATAAAACCCTTTTAAAGAACTACCAACCTATTTCATTCTTGAGCTACGTCTATAAGTTGTTTTTGAGGGTCTCAAATCGTCTCCAGCGTCCTGAACAGGCTGGGTTGCGCGGAGGATTTAGCACAATAGACCGTATAGACACGGTGAGGCAGGTAATATAGAAGTCTGAAGAGAACAACCAGGCGCTGTGTCTTGCTTTTGTAGACTATGAGAAGGCCTTTGACTCCGTTGAAACCTGGGCGGTCCTGGAGTCTTTGCGTTGCCAAGTGGACTGACGATACACCGAAGTGATGAGATTTCTGTATGATGCCGCGACTATGAGTGTCCAAGTACAAAACCAGCAGTCTAAACATATCCAACTGTGCAGGGGAGTGAGACAGAGGGATGTTACATCCTCATTACATATCCCCGAAACTGTTCACTAATGCCTTGAAAGATATGTTTAAGGCGCTAGATTGGCAAGGAATGGGAATTAATTTCAATGGCAAGAACATCTCACACTAACGATTTGCCGATGACATAGTCCTAATCACGGAGTCGCTGCAAGACTTGTTAAGTTTCCTGACCAACCTAGATGATGCTTCTCAAAGCATCGGTCTCAAAATTAACATAGATAAAACCGATCATGTTGAACGATCTTCTTGACCCGAAACCGATTGCAGTGAATGGTGTTTATTTTTGAAGTTGTCCGACAATAAGTTTCCTTGGGCAAATATTGCAATTAGGTAAGAACAACTTTGAGGAGGAAGCCAACCGAAGAATTCAGCTGTGTTAGGCAGCATTCGGCAAGCTTTGTCAGGTCTTCTCGTCGTCCATACCACATTGCCTGAAGGCAAAAGTATTAAATCATTGTGTCATTGTTGTTCAAGTGTCCTACCAGACATGACCTACGGAGCCGAAATGTGGACACTCATGGTCAAACTGGTCCACAAATTTAAGGTCGCTCAGAGGACTATAGAGAGAGCTATGCTTGGAGTTTATCTGAAGGACTAGATTCATACTGAAGATAACTGTCAGTTAACCAAGGTGATCGACATAGCTCTGAGGATATGTAAGCTGAAGTGGCAGTGGGCCTGTCACATTTCCCGAAGAACCGATAACCATTGGGGGACCGAGCTCAGTGGCGTGCCTTAGGAGATGAAACTTATGCCTAAACGGCTTGATAAATTTTGATAAATGGTATCAAACCTATCAAGTGAGGTATCAAAATTAAGGTCTTTAAAAGACCATTCCAAAAATATACAATTCTTTTTTCTAAACAGTATTAAATGTCTTTTAAGTGGTCAAATTAAACCAATTTCAATATTGGGTGCTTCAATTTTGGTTTCTTACAAAAATTTCAATTTTAGTTTATTCATGTTAGTGCTATAGTCTAACATTGCAATTGCAACTATTAATGTACCGGTGCATGTATCGGTAAGTATTTTGTTATATTTTTGTAACAAACTTATTATCTACATAATTAAAAATCAAAATACTTACTATTTATTAGCATAAAAAATATGTTTTTATTCATTACTTATAACTTTTCAAGTATCTACGTAGGTATCTATTTTAGATAGAGATCAAAATACCTACAATTTATTATTATAAAAAATATAAATACTTACAACTTTTCAAGTACCTACATACTTACTTTAGATAGAGATAGATAAGTACTTATTATATTTATTTACAATATAATTTTTATTTTCAGTTTCTATCTGAATTATTTTATTATTATTACCCATTTTGGAAAATGTAAATCAACATCAATGAATAAAATTACGTTACTCACATTGTTTACCTATACGATAATTTTACTACGCAACATTTATTTACGGCTCTATGCTACAATGATCATACATGTATCTTGTACTATTAATTATTCTGTGCATGTACCTAAAGCGTAAGCGCGAGGGGTTTTTTTGCGGAGCAAACGTCACACGTCCTTCCTCGGAGAAGCCTCAGCGTATAGTGATTATATTCTCTCTCTTTGCCTCGGCGGACACTGACCAACGCTAGCTATAGCTAGTGCTTGAAATGCTAAATTTTGGTTGTCTATCCTTCTTGGAAAAAAATAAGACCGAAATTAGAATATTTTTGCTAACCATTTCCTAAAAAATAAAATGCCTCGTCTATTTGTATAACTTTCACATGGCTATAAGATGGTATTTCTTAGCAGGACACCCTTAAAATACCGATTTAGAGTCATCTTTGTTCTTTTTTTATCGAGCATACAATTCTCAATCACGTTTCTATCATTTCCAATTTCTAGAGTGTATATTCAAATTTAATCATTTTAATTTTTAGATTTAAGTCGATTTACAGAGGTTCAAAACCCTTCAAAAGTAGTATGAGCTCACCTTAACTCATTTTTGGGGTGGTGTGGATTGGATCTTTTTCGTTCAACTACGTCCAAATATGTTTCGATCAGCGTTCGCTTTGGACATGATAGTAAAATTTTACATTGTAAAAGCGACTTTATATGCTAGGCTTTAGGGTCGTTTTTCATTCGGTTTGGAAAGAATAATTAGTGTCAAAAATGGCAATCGAAACAGCCCATTTATCGATATGTGCTGTACTAACCATAACTACCCCATTTATGAACACTATTGCAGATTTAGAAACTAAACAAAGCTTACGTAGCATGTGTCCATTTTATGCTCGATAAAATGGACTCATGCTACGTAAGCTATCTCTCCGTCCTTTGCATTATTAGTCTGAGGTTCTTTGTTGATACACTATCCCTGCGTTCGAGATGATGAGATGGCGTAGTGGGCTGTTCCGAAATGTACATATTTAACAAGCCGTTCTCTTTGAACATTTTCAATACTTTTGTCACTTTTGCAACTTTTGACACTACCGTTCCTTTCCAAACCGAATGATAAACGACCCTATTTATAAGGGAATAAATTCGATTTTCCTATGTCAACATGTCATATCAAACGGTGATCGAAAACTGTTCAGAACGGTAATTTCGCCCACAAATGTCCAAAGCGAACGGCAAATGTGATCATATTTAGTGTTTTTAAAGGTTATTTTCGCCATTTGCTACAAAACGAACGGCCCCTATATTACTGTCATAAAAATATTAATGTCAAAGTCATTAAAACGTGAAAATGTACGCATTGAATTTATTTGATTTTGAGTTTAGTCAATCAAAGTCAAATCAAATCCTTAACTGAATCAAACAATTCGATTCGACTGGAGTGGAGTGGTTGTTTTTTGTAGCTGATATTAAAAATTAATTCTCATTATATTTCGCTTTGATTTTACCAGTTTCTTGCATGAATTTAAAATGGCAAAATTACTACAATTAACAGTTTAATCTTATTGTCATATCCTCGGACTCATTCTTTATTTTGTTTCCACTTCAGTGCCACGAAGTTGTTCATTTGAGAAGGTAAGTGTTCGTGCAATTATGTAAAATGTTTCCCGTTTATCAATGTTGTTGTAACTAATGCCCCCAGCCGGTCCCCTGCTAATGTAGCATTCAGGACCTTGTTTCTCAAGCAATCATTTTAATTAGTTTTTTTATAAACTATTATTTTTACACTTGAATGTCATTGAATGTACTGTAGAAAACAATTTAGTTAAAATTGTACTATTAGGCATGTAGATCAATATTTTGTATTATTGCATTATTTGCTTTCCTGCAAGGTACATTGTTATATAAGATACTTCATACTTTCACTACTTGGTTGATATTGAGCGGTTGTTACAGATTGCAATGCAGAGTACTTTCTAAAATGTGCCCAGTGATGTAGGTCAGATTGTAGATAAAGTGCTCAATTAAAATGAGTGATTAACAGGAACCTACTATATTTCAATAATGTACAGTTTTTGCCAGAACAGACAAATATAATAGTTTCATAGGATGGAAGGAGGGTAAAATTGATGCATAGGAATTATTAAATATTACAAGGTAGAAGATGGAAGGTCAAGAACGGGAGAAGGATCGAAAGTAGAAATGTTACATCATGAAGTGAACTATAAATCATCTTGAGCCTATTTTTGTGTGTGCAATAAGTTCTAAAAACCCTATTGTCTTCACCTCCTGAATCAAATTAGGTTTATTGTGCTAAAGTGGCAGTGGGCTGGTCACATTTCCTGAAGAACCGATAACCGTTGGGGTTGAAAAGTTATCAAGTTATTAAGTAAGTAAGTGTAGGACGCCCTGTGGCCAGGTGGGATTATGACCTGCAGAAAATGGATGAGGAGAGCTGAAGACCAAGCTCATTAGCCAAGTGGCATGCATTAGGAGTGGCCTAAGTCCAGCAGTGAACAGAAATAGAAAGATGATGATTGCTTTTGGTTGTTGCTGATTTATAATTTTTAAGGAACCTATTTAAGGTTCCTAAAGCTTAACCCTACCTATTTAAGGTTAAGCTTTAAGGCTCCTTTAAAATTAGAATATAATGCAATTTCTAATTTGTTTTTCAATTAATTTATTAGTCATTAACATAACATAATATGCTTTGAAGCTAGTTGAGCCATAGTTTCTTGGTGATCTCTTCTCTAACTGTCATATTTCTGAATCACTGTAGAGAATTACTAATTACTAGCTGTGCCTGTGGCCTTCGCCCGCTTGGTTATTTCTCTGGGTTAAAAGTATTCTATGTGTTATTCCAGGACCAAAAGTACATACAAAGTTCTATATACTTAGGGATTGCAATCCAGCAAAGTTTTCAATCCCAGGGGATTATTAATACTGGATTGGAGCCAATCCTGTGGGATCCAGCACAATTATTTTACATTTTATAAAACATTTAATGTCGCGTTTATTTTGGCAATAATAAAGGCAAGTTTAGTAAAAATTTCAAAAATCTATAATTGGGAGTACTCTTGTACCTACTTAAACAAAATTAGTTTTTGGCTTCTAATTAACCTGTGGATGTTTTTGCAGTTTTTGGGCTATTTTTTAAATATAAAAGGATTAAAAGATTTGCCATACACAAAATCTGTATTTGAGGAAGGTAAATGAATAAAAAAGAACAGAAAAGTTTTTTTCTATTATTTTTTTGCAAAATTTGCAGAAATTTTCGGTTTTTTTTTCTGTCTATAATGCAATTTTTTGTACTAAACTTTTGAATAATCAAAAACTAAGCTAGCGGTTTAAAAATAAAAGTTTACTTTTGATAGTGCATCTATCTGAGATTACATACAAAATTCCTTTATTTGAGATCATGCCATCGAAAAGAGTGACTAAGGTGTAATTACACATGAAATTTTAAAAATGCCCAAAATCTCAAAATCTTTGACACTTTTACTAAACACTAATTTTGGTTTTCTGATTAGTTATTACACCCCCACCCATAGGTAATGGGTTGACTACTGTTTACGCTACATCCTATATAATCTAATATAATCTAGCTAGACTATATAACTTGTCTACCTGAGACACTTAAATTAATCTTAATAGTTACTATAAAGTTAATCACATGTAAATCGAATTTCACACTTTAGTTTACTTGTATGTAAGTTGGATTTGGATTAGCAGTTTTATGAATATCCATAAGGATTAAATTTGAAAATCATTATAAAATTGTTTTAAATTTTAATTGAGTTATTTCTCTTTTTGATGATATGATATTAAAAAACAAATAGCATCCTCCCATTCTACCTACTTCTACTAATAACTAGTGGCTCTGTGAGCTGTATACCTCGCGCGTACAAACTTTTTTGCAAACAATTTAGCGGCGCACACTAGCGCCATCTAGTTACCTTATTGTAAAACTAACATCAATAACCAAGGTGCTCCATCAATGCCTACCTAATAGGTAAAGTTCTGATTCTACTGGTAGAAACCTAAAAGTGAGAAATTTACTGCATTTTGAGGAGCTATTCTGCTCATCACGCCGAAGATCCTCATCAGATCTTTACCAAATTTTTATGAGACTAACTTGTTATTCAAATAAAAAAAGAAACATGGAAATCGGATTTAATAAGAATATATTCAGTAGTCCCCTTTTTTGGGGGAAGTACCCCCGCAATCAAAAATCCCCGACGAATAAAAAAAAAACTAAAAATTAGCATAACCAATACAGATACCAAGTTTCGTCTAGATCGGTTGAGAAATGCGACCTGTAGTGCAGAACAGCCTGACAGACATCAGTACATACGAAATAATGTTTGCCCAAGCTGAAACAGAGAAGCTTCGCTCGTGCTTCGCGCTCGGTCTGTCAATTATATTGTAGCTAGAATAAAAAAACGCTCTTTTCGTTTTAAAGTTGAACACACACTTGTTGGTTTGAGCGTCAATATCTTGTCAACATAGCCGTGCATTTTGCAGGGCGGCAGCTTGACTGGATTTTGCGCTATTCATTACGATATCGCGGCTTTGAGGATCCGCCTGGTGCGGATCTCACGGGATCCCATTTTGCTGGTTTGCAATAATTTCATTAAAATTTGAATTTTTATCAAGACGTCGCGTTTGAGGTGCGCGGTACCTATCGTTTAGGTACTTAGTTCAAATTTCGGTGTCAAGTTTTTCTTGTTTTATTATTTTTGTCAAGTATTTCAACCACATACTTTCAATCTAACAATGCGAATACGAAAAAAAATGGGAAGAATGGCTCATGATGATATTTTTCATCAGTTCAATGTAAGTGGTATCAACGCGTCCATGATGTACAAGACCAAAGTGGGCATAAGCATACTCGTAATATATCTTGAAAGGAATTTTAGAAGGAAATAGCTGTTGTTTTGATTAAACCGCATCAGACATCAGGAGTTGATATTATTTATGACGTGGCCATATCCTAGAATGGATCACTTCATGAAATGTTTATATTACATGAAATTATCCGTCACATCATGAAATGGTTTGGCCAGATGAATGAATAATCAACGCTTGACGATATGAACAGCTAAACGCATGGCTACTTCATGATATTGTCAAACATCATACTTACATCATGCATCTTAGACATACTTATAATAAAACTGTAACAGGTCCAATTCTGTACATTGAAGATGTTTTCAAATATTTTTAGAGTGTACTCTGTATTCGATACTGAATCCAAAGCTGTTTTTTTTTTTCATTTTTGTATGTCTGTGTATCTGGACGCGCATCACGCCTAAACTACTGAATGAATTCAAATGAAACTTAGTAAGATTTGAAGTCATTATACGAGATACTTTTCATCCCGAAAAATTAAAAGGTTCCCGCAGGATAGGGGTTGAAAGTTATTTAACTGAACACGTCCCACGCTGAAACTACTGGACGGATTTTGATGCAACTTGGCACAGTCATAGTTTATATGATGGTTTAAAATTGAGGATATTTTTAATCACAAAAAAATAAGGGTTCCTGCTGGATAGGGGTCCTAAGTTATGTTAATTTTGAAGTTATAAACTATATTTTGGAGGGTACTCTATATTCGATACTGAAGCCAAAACTGTGTATTTTTATTGTCTGACTGCCACGCCGAATCTACTGAATGAATAAAACTTTTTGTTTCATTTTTTTCTGTGGTTTGTCTGTCTGTCTGTATCTTGGCTAGGCATCATGCTGAAACTACTGAATGAATTCAAATGAAACTTGGTATGATTTGAGTTCATACTACGAGTTAGGACATTGAATACTTTTCATCCCGAAAAATTAAAGAGTTCCTGCAGGATATTGGTTGAAAGTTATTTAAAAGAACACGTATCACGCTAAAACTACTGGACGGATTTTGATGCAACATTACACATTCACAGTTTATTTGATAGGTTAAAATTAAGAATACATTTTATTCCGAAAAAAAGAGCTCCTAAACGTGGATACGTGTTACAAAGCTATATTAATTTTGAAGTAATAAATATCTATACTCATAATAAAGCAATAAGTACCAAAAAGTCTGTACAAAGAAGATTAAAAAAAATGGTCTAGGTACTTAAAATAATAACATTCATTTACAGCATGTCTGTTTGTTTGGTTGTTCGCGTATCACGTAAAAACTACTGGACCGATTGCGATGCGGTTTTCACTGTTGGTGTTGGATAGCTTAGGGCTTAAATTAAAAACTGGTTAAATTGGTATCTCAATCCAATGAGTAGAAGTCGAGCAAACGACAAAAATCTTTTTAACGGCTGAAGAAAAAAATAGTTACATTATCCACCGCTAGAGGCGCTAGGCGGAAGGCCGATTTTTCCGTGATAGGTTAGAAGGCGAAGGTGGGAGCGAAGAGTAGCGAGCTCGTGTTTTTTAGCCTGAAAAAATATGTCTGTTTTTACACCTTTGGTATCATGGAAACCTTACATTAATGATATTTAAAAATAAGGCCAAACGTATCATTAAACGTTGATGTTTCAACGATATGGTCAGTTTTAGCTGGCCATTTCATGAAATTATCTGTCACATCATGAAGTGATCAATACTACGATACGGCTACGACATGCACACCACCTTGATCGTTGCAAAAACGCCTGAAACGGAGCCATGAGAATGAGGACCTGGATCTTCCAAAAGACCACCACGTGTCTCCAAGAACGAGGTACTGGAAAATGTAAACCGTCTGTTCAAAATGTCATCAGCATGTGTGCAATGATCACATTACTGTGACTTGCCAAAAACGTGATGAGAAAAAAGTAGTTCTGACAAAAATACATATTTTGTAATGTTAATTATTATTTATTACGTACATATGTTTGTTTCAATAATACAAGCACAAATTAAAAAAATATTTTAATATGTATGTCTAAAATTCTCACTAATAAAAGTCTGACTGCAATAGTAATAAGTAATTGTGTTAATATGCTAAAATTAATGTTGGGTGCTGGACACCCCGCGCAAACACTTATTTCATGGATCAAGGAACATTTGTGCCGAAAATCAAAACTACATTATTTAGTTAGAGGTACTACTGAATTAAACATCATTACCGAAATATAGGACATAAAAGCAATATACTTCTAATAAAGCGATAAGTACGAAAAAGTCTGTACAAAACTTATAATAAAAAAAAAAGGTTAAGGTTACTTAAAATATGCTACAGAACAAGAATATAACATTTTTAAAAATCATGTCTTTTTGTCTTTGTTTGTTTGTTCGCGCATCACCTAAAAACGACTGGGACGATCGCGATGCGGTTTTCACTGTTAGATAGCTTAGGGCTTAAATAAAAAAACTGGTGTAATTGGTATCTCAAGCAGAAGCCGAGCAAACAAAAAAACTTTTTAACGGCTGAAGAAATTTTGATTAAATGTTGGTATATTAGTATTTTAGGTCTTGGAAAAGCACATAGTGTTCTTTTAACATAGAGAAAAGGACCACACGTGCGAAGCCGCGGGCACAGCTAGTAAAAAAATGAAACTGTCTCATTAAATTAAACACAAATCATGCTGAAACTACCGTACGGATTTTGATGCAAGTTGGCTCAATCATAGTTCATATTATAGATTAACACTTAGGATACTTTAAATCCAAAAACTAAAGGGTTCCCGCGGTATAGAGGTTGAAAGTTATGTAAAAGAACACGCATAACGCCGGAACTACTGGACGGATTTTGGTGCAACTTGGCACAGTCTTTTATAAGACAACCTATTCCAACCGCCAAATTCAAATCTTCAAAGCCCTTTTGCGGGCTAAAACGACTACTAGTTTTTTTATATCCACTGACGAGCAAAAATGACTACTACAGGCATTTTTGAAGTCCGCGCGTAATAAGTCGAGGGCGAAAGCTAGTTAGTTTATATTATGTTATCCGAAAAAGTAAAAGGTTCCTGCGGGATAGGGGTTTAAAGTTATGTAACAGTATTATGGCACCAATCGATTGTGTTGGCGATGCAGATCAAATATAGAACAGACATGTCGTATGGCAAAACATAATGTTTAATGTAGGTAAATGTAATCATTAATGTAGGAAGAAATTGTCTCTAATTTCTTTCCTCATTGATGGTAATCTACTGACTAACGAGTTAATTAATACTAAATAACGAGGTGCCTTTGTGGTATTTATACCGTCGTTTAGCGTTAAATTGCATATATTAACAAGGCTTTCCTTAATCCGTTATTTAAACCATGATGTTATATTTACTTAGAGTATAAGTAAGGGCCTAAGTTTTTAGTACATTTATTCTAGATCTAGACACTTAACACTAAATTAATCTAGATGGCGTTAATATGCAAATTAGCTCGCGGTGATCTTAATTTTGTATACTTTTTATACGCGATGATGGCAAGATAGTTTTGCTATTTATTGCTTTGTGTAATATCCGAGACAATCATGACAATCAAATAAATTACGAAAAGGGAAACTTTCCGGATTTGGTTTGGTTAACTAAAAAAATATAAACACGCGAGCGAAGCCGCGAGCATAAGCTAAATATTGCCACATATATATATCTAATTAAAATTGTGAAAATTATGTACCAATTCTTTGGGCGTGGAGACGTGGACCGCATAAATTAGGTGCAACGCACACAATATTGGCCTATGGCATTAGTCACAATTGGAGTGGCGTTTGTGTAACACGTGATAGCAGTGACTCTCACGCGCGCTTGTCTGCGTATATCTCTCTATCTTTGTTGTTGATGCACATGAAGAACGGTGGGAATGTACTCGTAGCTGTGTGGGTGTCTTTGCTTGTAGTTGTATCTGGTCCAGGTTTTGTTTACGTGATATTATGCGTGCCGTATCTGCCCCCGTATAGGGGAGATACGCCAATAAAAAATAAAACTGTCTGTTTCATAAAACGGACGTTTAACTTTGGAGTATTATTGCATACTGTAGTTAAAAACTCAGAAACTCGTTAAGTGTCCTTTGGGAATTCAGAGGTAATATACCTACTATTAGTAATACACCATATTTTAATAAAATTTAATTTATTTTAAGATATATTAAGTATTTTTTTCAAATCACTAATGTCCGTTTCATGACACATAAAGCATTGAATAGGACAGTGGGTGTCTTGAAACGGAGTAGAACCAATTCAATACTTTGTGCCACATAAATACGCAAGTTTTCACACAATAACGCTTATTTAAACAAGTCAAACACTTTGGTACAAAAAAAACTGAGTTTTTTTTTTAAAACTACTTTTTAATAATTAGACACTTAACTTATTAATCTTTTATTAAACATGAGAGCTCGGCTTCAATTTGGTTATAATATAAGTAGGTATGAAAAATATTACTTAATGAATATTAGGACTAACAAATCTCAAACTGTTTCCTTAAATCCTATAATTAGGCTAGTTCAGCGACTCGTCTCAAAGCAAAGTCGTCCCAATGGAACGAGTTACTGAATTCAAAAAATATTGTATAATCGGACGTCCGTTTCAATGCGACGGAACCTGTCCGATTCATTGCAAATCTAAACTCATAAACATTTTACCCAATTCCGAATAATAAGTATTGATAAGATATACTCACCTTTCCGTGTATTTTTGAGAATATGTCACAACAAATACGAGTATAACAATTGTAGCCCAGATTATAATCGAATTTTATCCAGTTTGAAAATATACGATATTTTTTACAAAAATCAAGTGCTTCAAGAACGTGCGAAAATATTAACAACAATATGGCTGCTGGAAGCTGTCATTATTGTGGGTTTGGGACAACCAAATGACATGAATATTTTCGATCAAAAATTTTAAGATATCTATAGTGTCCGTTTCACAGCGCGTCTGTTTCATTGCGTATTCCCCCTAACTAGATCTATGTATTTCCATATTTATTTAAAAAGTCTGCTCATTACAAATTTTAAAATAATATCATGTCAAATATAAGCAACAGTTTATACTTATATTATTTTATACTTCAATATTAATCACTACTCACCTATTCCTTTTAAGTAACCGAACCCCTAGCCCCTATCATTGTTTTATGACAATCACATTTTGCGTCATCCAATAGCATATAACCTACGTTTATCTCCATAGGTTTAATCTCTGTCAATATGCAGTCATTTATTTATTATACCTGATATGACAAAGACCTTACTGTTAAAGTATGTAAATATCAGAGTCGTTTAAAATTGATTTAATACAACTCGTGTAATCAGTTTGTGTGCTCGCTTCCTCGAATGAGAAAGCGGCCTATGTTTGAGATAAACATCTTTTGAGCCATCATTACTGTTCAAGTTACCAAACGATTAAATAGAACTCAAACATCAAATAACGCTAAACGATCACGTGGATTTGGAATCTAAATTGATTGATGCTCTCACAATAAATCGACCTAACTGTTTTGCTACCTATTATCCTCATGATTGCCGGTCTTATAGTGAAGTAGTATCAGAGTACACATATATCCTTGTGTACTGTGGTAGTATACAGCAACACATAAGCAAGTAGTCGGGGCCCCTTATGTACCGATCTTATTTCTCACTAACCTGCTTCTCTATCAAATATGGTGAACTGCAGGTTTGCACTGCAACCACACTAAACACTCGAAAAGGGTAAAGCCGCTTATGGTACATACTTGACCCTGACCATCAGAAGTCATATGCAAACGTGATAAGATGCGGCAACCACTATCAGAATGCACCTGGGCTGATGATATTCCTTATCTTTGCCCTGTAAAAGTCAACAGTGCCAGGGCCCTATTTCATAAAGCGACAAATCATAATAAAACTACAAATGTCAGTCGAATACTGCGCCAAACCTGCGTTTAATATAACAAAAAACGAGACATTTCGATAGTTTGACATTTGTCGATTCGATTGACATTTGTCAGTGTACTATAGTTTTATGAAATAGGGCCCAGTACCAATATTACGAGTTGCAGTAGTAAACGCTCTTGACGTTACAACTCATGTAAAAGTATCTACGTGACTGACCGGTTAGACAATACAGTGGGTAGAGTCCGACTTATGAAAGAAGTCTCACAGACGCGGGCGCTAGTTTCCTTGTAAAAGCGAAAAATGTTTAAGCGTTCAACGTTAGTTCCTCCTATCGCCGCTACTTCTTTCGTGAGACAGATTCTCAGTTTGCTTATTTTTGGTATTATGGGTCACTATTTCTACAATGGCTATCGTCAGTTAACGCTGCTGCAGTAGTTATGTCACTCACTGCCATTTATCATCGTGGGCTAGGTTACATTATTACAATTTTCGTAGGAATTGTTTTTTTTTTGTAAAATAAAATATAGACACCCATGTTACTCGCTGATAATGTAGCTTTATATAGGTGAAAGAATGTTTAAAATCGGTTCAGTATTTTTTGAGTTTACCCATTATTTTTTTGTCACTATAATCGTATTTTACTTTATTTAAGCAGATTTGATTTGTTGTTTTTTTACAAATATTCAAACAAACAAAGAAACAAATCTGTTTACTCTAAAATGGAAAACACAATCGCTTGCTCGATGAAGGCTCTTACAACGCCATCTATCTGGATTTGGGTAAACAAAAATAACAATGCGTTTGCTAGCCGCTGTTTTTTCTCTGTCTTTTTCATATATTTAGAAACAGACAAATGCTAAGAAGGCGGCGCCTGCTTGACGGCGCAATATCTACAGTTTCTCACGTATTGACTATTTCTATTGATGTAGAGTTAGCCAAACTCATAATAGAGCTAAAGATTTATAGTGACAAATAGTTCCGCTAGTTGCGCTGCGCTGGATTTCATACAAAAATGTTACGATACTAGATACCGAGTACAGATTTGAGCGTTTAATTGAACTCATAATAGAGGTACAGGTGCGAAGCCGATCCCTCACAAGTCACGTAAACAAGTTTTGTTCGCATTTGTGAATGAAAAGTGTCCGCGCGACTGGCGAGGACGGGACCGGACTGGTCAGTGGTCACTGCCTGCAGTTGCAGTTCATGCCAGTCTTCTTTGCAAGTTCTGTGCTATGGCATTTGAGCCTTCGAGAATATAGCCGATTGTCCTCCAAGACTGAGTTGGTTGATTTCTGAAAGTTTTGAGCTGTCTTACAAACGTATAACGCCAAAAAGTCTGTCACAATAAAACTATATTTCAAAATATTTAGTTAATCTTTATGAAACATTACTCATTATTACACAAATGTTTTCGGAGATGAATAGACATGTTTTGTAAATTGTTTCTGCGAGAGACTTAAATAAGCGGAGTAGATATTCGAATGGTTTCAGACAATAATGGCAATTACGTCGTTGCTTGATCTAACTCAATTTGTAGTGTTTACCCGACCCCTATTTCTATTTTGATTAACATCAGAATCGCCTTAGATTTAGAAAGGCATTAATACTTCAATATCAATCAATACAAACAATTTGGTAGTCTGTCTCTCCGTCTCTGTCTGTTTGGCTGCTAACTCCTAAGCCAAGCTACTGATTTTGATGCGAGTTTTCACCATCATTTAGATCCATTTTTCACGGAAGGTTTATATATACAGACAGTATCTAGAACGGTTGTATCATCGGTGGCAGGGCGATATGGTGTACCTCAATGCCTATCGATTTAACCCCCCTGTTTGTTCCCTACAGTGAACAAACAGAGGGGTTAAATCGATAGGCATTGAGGTCCACCATCGCCCTGCCACTGATGATCCACTCTTCTAGTTAAATCATATATAACGAGAATACAAGACCTGAACGTAGCGAGGGGCGATGAGCCGACCCCCCAAGCGGAGTGAAGGAGCGAAGTATACGAGAACTTCACATTATTCTCTTCTTTTTTTTCTTCTAAATCACACTCGTGCGAAGCCGGGGCGGGTCGCTAATAAAGTCATGTCAGCTTTTTTCATTTTAAAAGCATAATACAACAGTTTCGATGGCACAGAATAAATAATAGTACTCAGTAAAAAATCCAACACGAGTAGTTTAGGATAAGCCGGTATGATAATGTATACGAACTACATGGTATAGGTTGAATATCGGTCTTAATAACGTGATCCAAAAGACCCCAAATACTGTGTTATTTCTAATTTAATTAACTTCTACGTAATAGTCTTATTCCTTTGTCAACTAATGAACACTTTAACAATGTTATTGCAATTTTATAGCAGTTAACTTAACAATTTTATAGCAGTTAACTTAGTCTTATCAATTCAGCTTGCACGTATAAATAGAATTCTAACCACAAAAAATAACACTCACATCGTCTTTTCGATCGAGTTAACACAGAAATATCTTATTTAAAAAAATATGACAGATTTTGCTAATTCAGTCGACTACAGAAATTGCGTCAATTAAAGTCGGTTACAAACGAATGTGTTCGTAATACAACGGGCTTTCGAATTAAACAGTTATTTTGATTGCAGAAGATGGATGGAACACACCACGCGACAATGGACCATAACATGGGCCACGGCAGCCACGACCATAGCATGCATTCGGACCACAAGATGCCCACAAACATGCCGTATGACAGTATCAGTGTAAATATTTATTATTGTTTATTATCCGTATTATCTTGAAACTTACTTTGTTGCTATGTTTATGTCTGCAATAAGGGGATCTTTATCTATCGATTAGGTTTAATACTTATCTTGGTCATTCATCCGTTCAAAACTTTTATCAAACTAATTTAATTTAGTCATATTTTATCATATTTATTTGTACGCTTCATTGCAATCTAGCTTATTATACAAGAGTTTTATCAATTATACAGGATGTCAGTCCCGTAGATCCATACCAATATATAAAAGTGAAACGTTGTCTGTTTGTTTGGGAAGCTTTCACGCGGTAACGGCTGGATGGATTTTGATGAAATTTGGAATGAAGATAGCTTATACCCTGGAATAAAACATAAGATACTTTTTATCCCGGAAAATTGTAAGTTTCCACGGGAAAACTGTAAAATGTTGCCGTGAACGTTGGTGCTATACCTACTTTTGCATTGGTTTTTAATATCCTAGAAGAACATAGGATGCTTTTTTTCGCGCTTAACCGTAGTCCGCGCGGGCGAAGTCGCGGGCGGGAAAGCTAGTGTAAATTAAAAAGTAATCAATGATTAAATCACTGTCACGCATATGTCTTTGATAAAAAAAAACATGATCTCGATTATAATCGCAGTCGGTTTTGAGATATAAGTAGCCTAGCGCGTTTATTTGTTATTCTTGATCAATTTGATCATTATCAACCTGTTCCGTTACCAATTTGAATGGACATTGGGCCTTCTCTTATAGAGAGATGATAGTACAAGTTATTTATCACAAGTGGACAGTGTCATAATGACCTTAAATTACGAGGTTCTTCGACATCAACGAACTCCGCAAATAACTTAGGAAGTAAGTCTGATGTAGAGCAGGTGTTTCGAACCGGGTGCTGATGGATTGTGAAAGTCGTACTTAATGTTACTTCAAGTCCACCATCGCTCTTACAGCTTCCGAACAATTTGAACCAGGCCATTGGTCAATAGTCACGAATCAAAAATAATACTATAATAAATCCCAAGAAACTTCTCAAAACATTATGGGAAAGACCACGAACAATCCCATCGCGCGAATTAAGACTGCGTAACTATTTATTAAGAGCACATACAATAGGAATTTCATAATAGTCATGTTTATATTTTTATGAGGCGATTCAACCCGACGTTCTACAAACGTACGTAATACGATCGTGGTTTCTTAATTCGGGGTTTTCCATAATAGTCGGTTTGCAAACCAAAATTCTGTATAATATCGAACCTGTTACCGGTCGTGACGTGAACCGGTCTGAATATTTGTGCCTCGCTCTTGCACGTGCCCATGAAACGTATTTGCTTCTGCGATTCGATGCAACACGCGCCCATAACATAATAACACACCATATTATTTATTCTGTGCCAGACCAACCAAAAAGTTTTGAGACCTTAGTCTTTATACTAATTTTGGTCCAAAATTAAACGCAAAAAAAAAAACTGATCTTAGCGCATGCTAGTAGTTCGATTGGCGTTAACTCAAATTCAAATGTATTTTGATAAAATTAATTTCAGAAGGTTTAAAAACTTACTTTGTGGCGCTTCCGATTCTATGTTGAAATCTTAATATTATGTAATTTTAAACCAAGTATTGTAACAAGCGCCTTTATTAATGGTCAGTTGCTCAGTCAATTTGAACAAATGAAGTGTCATTGACACAATCACGTGTCTGTCGGTACGTCGATAGAGAATACACAATATTTTTTAAATTTCTCATTGCAATTAAATGCCAGGCAATAATGGATCTTATAAAAATTAAACAAGATGAAGCTAAAATCAAGAGTTTCTCTTCCCGAAATGGGCAAAATAAGCAAAATTAATGTTTGTTAAGTTTTTTTTATAATGTCCTATGATATTTATAAACAGCGATCCTGCTTTCTCCTTTGAATTTTTGGCATTAGTAACCACTAATTTTCACTCACTCATCTTCATCATCAGCCTACATTCGTCCACTGCTGGACGTAGACCTCTCCTAGTGAATGCCACTGAGCCCTATCTTCGGCTCTTCCTCGTCCAGTTATTGCCAGCCGTTTTTCGCATGTCGTCACCACTTAACCTGACGGGCGTATTACAATACGTTTGCCCTAGAACTCGTTTTTCCCAACGACTAATTTTCGCTACGACCTGTGATTCAGTACTGTTACACCTTAAAAGGGGCCAGCGTAATCCTGACCAGTGAGTTTACTTTGTTAGTTAGGTGATAGATGTGAAAGTACAATTAAATTACTAATACAAATCCTATCATGGCAATGCTGACTGTGCGACCACGCTGCGCGCTGTTGCTCTGTTGTTGTTGTTGTTGTACTATGTGTGTGTGCTGTGTGCGGCCCACTAATTAGTTACATAAGTACAGTGCACATGTTAACATTTTGTAGTGATAAGCCATCGCGCATTTCAGTTCAGCACAGTAATCAATCATATCATTTTTTTTGACATTATCCAAAGCGTGATTGTGTGTACTGTGTCCCTTTACAGACTAACTGGCAAAATCGCCGTGATATTTGCGAACGTAACTTGAGCTTTTATTGATCACTAGCTGTGCCTGCGGCTTCCCACGCGTGGTAATTTTTCTGGGTTAAAAGTATCTTTACAATACTCCACGCCCTAAAATACCAAATTAGATTAAAAGTCGTTCAGGCATCAAAAAGATTTTTTATCGAATGCGCACGTTCTGGTCGTCGGATTGAAACACTACATTTTAAGTCAAAACCTAAGCTATCCAACAGTGAAACCAGCATTTTAATCGGTCCAGTATTTATTAAGTGGTGCGCAAACAAACGTTCAATTTTATAATTGACTTCTTTGTACAGAAAGTCTAGGTGGCCTAAAATAAAGTACTGATCAAGAATGTCTTGTCTATCTGTATGTATGTTCGCGCATCACGTTAAAATTACTGGACTGACGGAAATGCGGTTTTCGCGGTATTAGATAGCCAGGGCTCCGATTCTGTTAGCTACTGAACCGCGATAACGCAAGTCGATCGCTAGATTTTTTTTTTGCGAAATTTTCTCGTTTTTCACTTAAAAGTGCTAGAAGCGAAAATTTTGGACAAATTACAAAAAAAATAAAAAATTGTAACAAAAAAAAAATACAAAAATTGTCGCAAAATTTTCCTTTCCAGCACTTTTAAGTGGTAAATAAGAAAAATTCTCAAAAAAATCTAGCGTTATCGCGGTTCAATAGTTAACAGAATCGGGGCCCTGGTGTACATTGTAATTGTATCTCTATCGCGAGATACAAAACTATTTGTCAGCTGAACAAATTTTGATGGATAATAGAACACGAGTTTTCTTTTGGATTCCTTTGATTGGCGATACTGGCTGGTGCTCGCCTGATATTAAGCGTCACGCCAATCCATAACAGTGCAGCGCCACCCAGAACTTTGGTTGCAAAGTCTTGCGCATCACTGCAAGTCTCATTGCCCAGTAATTTCGCTGGAAACATTGCCCTTCAAACCGAAACACAGAAATGTTTACACACTACTGCTTGGCGGTTGAATACCAGACAAAGGTGTGGTACTTCCCCAGGCGGCCTCTTGCGTAAGAGGCCTACCACTACAAAAACTATAATTGTACTTTATAGGTGCATTTGATCCTGTGATAACACTGCGTCACCACGTCAGAAAAATATACAATATAATTTACATACAATAAGTATGTTTTTTTTTTTTCAGAGTTTACTAAATTCCAGTATGGCACAGAACAACTTGGAGTACAGGGCTGACATGATGCAAGGTCACGAAGGTCACAGTGGTCACGGAGCCGGGGCTCAACGCAGCGGCAGTGATGACCACAGTGATGGTCACATGATGACTATGACGGTAAGCATTACTGCTATTTAATATCGCTAGCGCATATCGCTGCTCATCAATGCCAGTCTTGCACTTGGCAAGTTATTCAAATAGGTTTGTACTTCAGTACCAAGTAATTAGTTTCTTCTTCTTCTCAGCCTTTGTCATCCCACTGTTGGGCATAAGTCTCCTCACCTTGACGCCACCCCTTTCGATCTTGTGCTGTCCTCAGAAACTGTTTGCCAGCAACTCTGGCTATTCTTGATCTTTTACCTTCCCGTGACCACCACTCGGTGACTGCTTTAGTTTAACTATTGGTATAAAAGCACTACTTGGAGTAATGACCATCATGCATTGCTCGTTGTGAACTTTTTATAAGTCGTATAAAAAGTACTACTAAGTTTTATTACTAAGTTACTATACAGACCACGCACTATAATCATTTTACTCAAACAATACTCAATAGTAATGTGGTCATTATTTCGACAACCTTCTTTGGGCAAAGTCGATCTTGCCGCGCTGCTTGATTATGCGCCAGCAAAGTTGTAAGGAATTTCATTATTGTCATGTTTTGCGGCCAGCAATTTCCTTCGAAAATCCATTATTGTCGTCTTTTGTCGTAGCACTATTATTTATTCCGTGGGTTCGTTAACCCCGAACGCGAAAAGAGAGGCGTTGTAGCTCCCAGACGAATGGAGCGATTTTGATGTTTTTTTTCTGTTTGAAAGCTGATGTGATCGTGATTGTTGTTTCTGTTTCTGTTTTTGCTTCTGCTTCTGATTCTGTTGCTGTTTCTGTGTCTGTTTGTGTTTCTGTTACTGTTGTTGTGGTCGTTGTCGTTGTTGTTTTTGTTGTTGTTGCATTGTTTGAGTAAATTCTTATTATACTAAGCTGGTTTAAATTAAATTACTCGCATTGTTTGAGTAAAGCACTATACAAGCCTTGGTCCGCAATGACTGCCCTGCTGGCCACGCTATGATGGCTTCGAGCTTTGCTTAGTTAAGTTAGCTTGGCCATCATTGCAGCCCTTGCTGTCCGCGCTATAAAGGTCAGCTTCATTCCAGCTTGGCCATCAAGGGCTGCAATGCTGACCGCGCTGTGATGGCCTCGAACTTAACTTAGCTACGCTCTCGACCATCATCATCGCTGCCAGCAACGCAGTCATTACAGACCGCGGCAGTAATGTACTATTTATTACAGGGGATGTTCCGGAAGTTGTTGGTAAAACTAAAAATAATGTTTTTACACTACTGCCCAAAAAATAAGTGTAAAGTTTTTAGGGTGTATGCATGTGAGTTTCTTTATTCAATCATAACTTATAATGCCTGAAAAAATTTGGATGTATGGGCACAGAATAAATAATAGTGTATGGGGTATCGTTAGAATCCTTACATCATCCCGAGTGACTTAGGCTATATTTTTTTTTATTCAATATTGCGGCAGTTTGGCTCCATTTTGAATAGAGAAATATTTTTTTCTCTATTCAAAATGGAGCCATACTGCCACTTAGTATTTTACAATATGGGTATCAAATTGAAGGCCTTGATAAGCACATTAAATTACAAACATGTGCCCTTTACTTATAAAAAGTTATGCAATGATAGTTATAAGTAATGATTAGTAATTCTGCGCAGTACAATATTGTACTTTGTATATTGTATTTACTTAATCATTCCATAACTTTTTATAAGTAAGGGGAATAATTTATTGGCATAACTCAAAACTTGCGTTTTTGGCAGGGCAGTCGTGTTTATTAATTATTTATTTTTATTTAAAATACTTCATTCCAGCCTCTACAGATTTATTCATTCGACTAATCCAGCTTTCAAAACATTTAAACTAGTGGCTCTGTGAGCTGTATGTAGACCTCGCGCGTACAAACTTTTTTGCAAACAATCTAGCGGTGCACAGTAGCGCCATCTAGTTACCTTAATGTAAGACTAACATTAATAACCAAGGTTCTCCATCAATCCCTACCTAGTGGGCAAAGGGCTGATTGCACTGGTAGAAACCTAAAAGTGAGAAATTTACATTTTGAGGAGCTCTTCTGCTCATTACGCCGAAGATCCTCATCAGATCTTCACCAAATTTGTATGAGACCATTTTATAGTTACTATACCTTTCAAATAAAAAAAGAACCATCGAAATCGGATCTAATAAGGCGGCGATATTCAGTAGCCCCCCTTTTTGGGGGAAGTACCCCCGCGATCAAAATCCCCGACGACTAAAACATTCTAAAAATTCGTTTAACCTGTATACCAAGTTTCGTCTAGATCGTTTGAGAAATGCGACCTGTAGAGGAGAACAGAGATCCGGACTGACATCCGGACATACGATATAAGAAAGCATTTTTGCCCAAGCTGAAACGGAGACGCTTCTCGCTCGCTCGGTCAACAACACAAGCGACGGTGCTAAAAAACCGAAATCAATATTAAAAAAGTGAGATGAGAATAGTTGCTCATCTCCAACTTTAAATCATTATAGATCCGAAATGGTAATTCGAAATGAAAAATGATAAGAGAAACCTATAGATGATTTTCAAATACCTATTCAATGGTAACCTACTTAACAGCCGCCTCCCGCCCGGTGACGCTATATCTTTTTTTTTCTTTTTTTCAATATTGCGTCTACTTGTCGCTATATTGAGTTTTGATTACTGTCATGTCTTTAGTGAAACTAGACAAACAAATCGATTGACGTAAGAATAATCAAAATCGGCCCACGCGATTAGTCTCTAGAGCGCCAGAAAGGAACAAACATACATGTACAATACATACATCTATCTATATCTATCTATACTGTAATAAAAACTGGGCTAAATCTGTACATTAAATATTTTTTGAAAATTTTAATTGAGATAAACTTCAAAATCGTTATGGAGTGCAAAAAGGTTATTTTTTATTTTATGTCTGTCTGTCTGTCTGTCTCTTTGAGCACGCATCACGCTGAAACTACCAGACGGATTTTGATACAACTTGGCATAATCATAGCTGATGTTATGGATTAACATTTAGAATACTTTTTATCCCGAAAAAATAAAGGGTTCCCGCAGGATAAGGGTTGAAAGTTATTTAAAAGAACACGTATCACGCTGAAACTACTGGACTAGTTTTGATGTAACTGGGCATAGTCAAAGTTTATATTATCTGTTAAAATTTAGAATACTTTTACTCCCGAAAAAATAAATAACTTTTAAGGGGTAAGGGTCCAAAGTTTATGTTAAATTAAAGTAATAAACATCCGTTTAAATAACGGTACCAAATTTCGTTGTTTGCTTTACGTAACAAGTGGCCAAGCGGTAACATACGTGGAGTTGTAATCCAGACGTCTGTGGATCGAAACCACGCGCTTCTAGGATTTTTTTGCTCCATAATTAAAAGCATTTACATATGTTATTTTTACATTTTTTAACCCCCAAACAAAGAGACGGGTGTAAGTTTAGGGTGTGTATCACTGTGTGTGTGTGTGAGTGTGTGTATGTGTGTGTGTTTGTGTGTGTGTTGTGTGTTTTCGTTTTTTTTTTGTTGAAAGCTAATGTGATTGAGATGGTCAACAACTCCAGTGCATATAAACCAAACAAATCAAAGTTCTGCCTCCAATTTAACTAGATGGCGCTGATTGACCTTAATACACGCAAGCATTTCATTCACTGCAACCAAGCGCTAAATTAATTAAGCTAAATTAAAATCTGCAAACTTTTCGAATTCGGCTCACATTACTTTGTTTATTTATTTACTTTGTAAATTTGTTAGTTTTACCTGAAGTGCATGTTTAAAAAAGAATTGTGTGTGTCTGTGGCATCGTAGCTCCCAAATGAATAGACCGATTTTAATACGGTTTTTTTTATTTGAAATCTGATGTGGTCGAGATGGTTCTTAGATATATGGGGAATGGGAGGGAAAGGGGGAGGTGAGAAAAGAGGGGTGAGAATCGTAGCTTCTAAACGAATGGACCGATATAGCTGCGGATTTTTATGTTTGAAAACTGATATGATCGAGAGGGTTCTTAGATATACAGGGGGTGAGGTGGAGGTGAGGAAAGAGAGGGTAGGTGAGAATCGTTGCTTCTAAACGAATGGACCGATTTAGCTGCGGATTTTTATGTTTGAAAGCTGATGTGATTGAGAGGGTTCTTAGATATATATAGGGAATGGGGTGGAGGTGAGAAAAGAGGGGGGAGGTGAGAAAAGGGGGGTGAGAATCGTAGCTTCCAAACGAATGGACCGATTTAGCTGGGGTTTTTTATGTTTGAAAGCTGGGGTAAACAAGATGGATCACGCATAAAGAGTCTAAAACGGGTATATATTAGAGTTCGATTATAGCATAATGGAGTATCCTACTTCCTTAACACGGGTGTAAGTATTTTTATTGTAGGACCTCTACACTAGAGAGCGTAGTATCTATACTTAAATAAAGCATTATGAACAAAAAAGTCTGTACAAAGAAGATAATTAAGGTTCGATTTAAAAACTGGGTAACTTGGTACTGGGTACTACCTTGCGGTGGAACGCGGTGCGTTTATTCTACCGTTTATTTCATATTGTATTATATGCGTTTATTTCACCGCAATACGTGCACTTCTATGAAACTCCGTACTTCACAGAATATGCGTTATAAAAACGCAAGGCAGTGCGCGCTAGCCTTATGCCGATTATTAGATGCCGAGCAATCGATAAAAAACTACTTGACGGCTGAACGAATTTTGAAGAAATGTACTTAGTATAATATTGTACTTTGTAGGTACTTTTGGTGCTGGAATAACACGTGTGGCCTACTTTTAAATGAAACGACCACGCGGGCAAAGCCGCGGGCACAGCTAGTAGGTTGATAAACACAATACCCACAGCGCAGTCGGGTTAAACATTTATTTGCGGATGTTCGGAAAACAATCTCCTGAATTTCAACAACGGATCTTATATTTTCCTCCATAGAGCATTTTTTTTTTTAAGTAGGGAAACCTAAAAATATGAATAACGTAGAATATCATAGCACGAAATGCATCACACGACTCGCTCAATGTTTAAATCAGAAGGTCGACCGACGCATTGACGTCAAAAATAATAAAAAGAAAATAATTATTGTAAATGGGCAGTGATTTTTATTCTTAGTAATTTTTACAATTAAACTGAAAGAGAGGATTGTATGATTACAATAGTCTCTTTTATTATAATACTATGAAGGACCGTATTTGTTATCTACTGAATGCATTCTCTATTTGGTTCAGAACCCAAATGAATAACTTGCCATGTACTGTTCGGACCATATCAGTATTTATTTTCTGCTTCGTCATCAAAATCGTTTTCTAGTCACAGAATAAATAATAGTACAAACTATATTATGGTAAAGTCGTACTGAACAAAGTATAAGGACCATCCCAACCACCTGGCAACTCAGTTGACCGCTATTAATTGCCTTATGAGACTAAAAACTTCGACCAATATAAAATTAATGGACGGGCCTTGCCCTTGCCCATACTACTTTCTCAAAAATAACGAGTCAATATAAGTATTTATCGTGCATTTTTACAGAAAAATACGTAACGAATCTAATTTACTAGCTTTCGCTCGCGCTGACTACAGTTTATCGCGAAAAAAAACATCCTTTGTTCTTCTGGGATATTAAAAACCAATGCAAAAGTAGGTATAGCACCAACGATCTTGATACTTTTTGACAGACTTGTTATTTCGTTTCCATGGCAACCGTTCCTTACAGCGAGTAATCAACATTTTCCAGTTTTCCCGCGAAAACTAACCATGTTCCGGGATAAAAAGTATGTTTATTCCAGGGTATAAGTTATCTCCATTCCAAATTGCATCAAAATCCTTCCATCCGTTATCGCGTGAAAACTCCCCAAACAAACAACGATTTCACTTTAATTGGTGTGGATATGTGAGAAAAAAAGATAACCTGTATTTATCTGTTGTTCACGTGTCACTTCTCTCACTGACAGAGACAAAGTGAGCGCTGGCACTCACTTTATAGACTTCAAAAAGCCGCCGCTTAAGCGTGTCACAGACGACTAAGATACGATAATATTTTATCTTAAGATAAAATATCGCTCGCTATACATTTTATATGAACCATCACAAACGGCGAAGATAATCTATATTTGCATCTTACAGTATCTTAAGATATCGAGCTATATGGAATTTATTAAAAGATGTCATCTTAAGATACGAAATATATCGTAAAAGATACAAAATATATATTAATATACTATCTTAAGATAGAAAATATATCGTAAATGCTCTACAGGTTGCTCCGTTTTGTATTCGTGACGGTTTTTTTAACCCCTGAACAAAGAGACGGGTGTTATAAGTTTAAGGTGTGTATCACTGTGTGTGTGTGTGTGTGTGTGTGTGTGTGTGTGTCATCGTAGCTCCCAAACGAATGGACCGATTTTGATGCGGTTTTTTCTGTTCGAAAGCTGATATGATCAAGATGGTTCTTAGATATATGGGGAGAGAGAGGGGGAGGTGAGAAAGAAAAGGGGGGTGAAAATCGTAGCTTCCAAACAAATGGACCGATTTAGCTGTTGTTTTTTATGTTTGAAAGCTGGAGTAAACAAGATGATTCATTGATATAATTGGGGGATGGAGGGGAGGGGGAGCGGTGCGAATCGTAGCTTTCGAACGAATGGACCGATTTAGCTGCGGTTTTTTATGTTTGAAAACTGAGGTAAACGAGATGGTTCTTAGCATTCTGCAAGTCGTTGTTCTGTACAAATGTTCTCCCGCATGTTCGTATTTTCTTTCACTATATCTTCCTTATACAAATTATGAATTACGAGAAAACTTTCCTTTGACTTCATAAAATAATAAAAAAAATTGTAGAAAGATCTGCGTAAAGATTAAATTCACCGCAGCTTTTTCTAAATTTAATGGGATTTTATATCAAATTTGTCGCCTTTTACAGTGCGCTAATGCAATTTGATTATCAAATTCGATCTCGTCGTCTGATGAGCTATCTAATAAATCTAATAGTGAAACCGTATTACTCATGTTTTATCATACTGTATATAGAACGCGGTAAAAAAATACGTGTGGCACCTAGGACGGCCTGCGAGCGAATGAATAATTTCAATACATTATCGTATCTTAACCGTGTATGATACCCTAAGATGCTATAATATTTTATATGCCGATATCGTAACATCAAATATTATAGTAACTTAATCGTCTGTGACGCCCTTTAGGCCTATCCATTCATTTTATATTGATCGAAAAATAAAAAGGCAAAACATCATAGAGCTGTTGTACTAATTCAGGGAATGTAGTCACTCAATAGAGTACTTCTCCTCCTCCATGACATACTGCTTACAACATATCTGCTCTCATAGTCAGTGACTGATCGCAGATAATCCAACAAACAAACTCCATCTGGACCAAGTGGAGTTCATAACTCCAACTGGACCAAAAGGAGCGGCAGAGTTAACAATTAAAACATAATAATAATTATTATTGGTAGACAGTATAAATGTAAGTACATACATGATATCTTGCTTTTCAGTTTCACGGTGGCGTTTTAGAAACGATACTTTTCTCTTGGTGGAAAGTGACGGACACAGGGGAATTCATCGGTTCCTTCTTTGCGATATTCATTATGGCCATACTTTATGAAGGGTGAGTTGCTTAACTGGAACTAACTAAGCCCCGCAACAGTCAGCGCAGTGCAAATGACAACATTTTAAATCTCAACATATGAATCATATAAAAGCAAGACCAGCAATATCCATTGCGTTACCAGGGATATTGCTGGTTTTGCTTTTATTATGGAAGCAAAACCAGCAATATCCCTTGCGTTACCAAGGGAAATTGCTGGTTTTGCTTTTATTATGGAAGCAAAACCAGCAATATCCCTTGCGTTATACCAAGGGAAATTGCTGGTTTTGCAAATGTTTGTGTCAATTAGAAGTATATATTTTGCATCAAGTTTATTAGTAAAAATGTATAAGTACTTATATTTTACCCAATTTTATTGCTCGTGACTGTTAGGTACGTATATTTTCCTTCTTTTTTGCCTTGCAATTATTTATACACTGTCTATTCTAAAAGGGCGTAAGTGCAAGATTTACATGACTGTCCGTATTTTTTCCTTGTTTTTTACTTCCCGCACTGTTATTTAAGCACTGTCTATTCAAAAGTGCTTTAGTGCAAGATATACGTTTTGGAAACTACTAATTAAATTAAGTTTTAAATATTATTTCAAAATGAACTAAACCAAAAAAATTGACTCTTTTATGTTTCCCAAAATTTGGAAATAGTCTTTGGGTTAATCAATGATGTTATATATAAACTGGGGTTAATACCTACCTTGTTAAAAATGTAATATAGTCAATTTTCCCACACACCACTACGAATATCACGTTCCCAATTTACTTGTACATAATATGTAATCGATTAAAGTAATTTATTGTTAAAATTAATCATGCCTGTAATGCAATATACGAAGGTACACTTAAACAACAATACGAGTTGAAGTACAGTGATTCAAAGTTAGTTTAATAAATTCGTTACGCGGTACTGTTCAATGTTTACAGTATGAGTGGGCGTGTTACATTATAAAAGTCTAGTTCGTAAGCAAATTCCGGTCGAATTTGAGCTTGGCTGTGTCGCTGTGTGAAATAAATAAGAAAAGAGAATGAAAAAAGTACGTATGGTACGTAAGTAAGTATGGTGGCGAAATAAACGAAAGGGCAACTGTAGGTCTCGTGTTTATGGTTCCATACCCAAGGGGTCCAAACGTAGCCAGATCAGCATACGCCATCTGTCTGCCTTTCTATCTCAGTAAGACGAAGTGATTTTCAAAAGTTACAGCCTTTTAAAGGTCAAACATCGTACCAAATGAAATAATCAGTAGCTAGTTCTCAGAAAATGCGTTATGACGGACATATGCTGAGGATATCCCTATACAGAGAGTAAAAAATAATAGTTTAAAAAAACTAAAAACACGCAAAATTTGCGCGGCAACTCTAATTATTATTATGTTACAGACTCAAGTACTACAGAAAACATCTCCTATGGAAGACATATACGGGGCTGCAGTACTGTGCCGTGTCGCCCCCAGACAAGGGTGTGGCGAACATGTGCGCCCCAGACGAACCGCAAGTGATTCAGTAAGTTTTATTGACAAATCCGGGTAATAATTTTATACCTAATAATCTTTCTTTGTAAATGGTACTTAGGTATGAAACGAAACTGCTGTTTTGTTCTGCAGCCTGTACTTGTATAGTATTGTTTAATTAACGAAAAACGCCATGCATATAACATTACTAGCTGCGCCACGCGGCTTCATCCGCGTGAATTATCATAAGCTTTCGATGGTGACGGTGAAAGTATCCTATTTATTATTCCAGGATCTAAAAAGTATACACTTACCAAAATTTTTCAAAATCCTTTCAGCCATTACAGAGCTGATTGGTAACAAACATATAATAGAACTACACACAGACTTTTGCATTTATAATATTAGGGTATAAAAAAATAAGTAATCAATACTGCTTGTACCTACAACCTACTCATGTTTTATTTTAAAAAATTATTAGAACTTAGAACCTATTTTTAGTCAGATTTTAACCTATTCTCGGTTACATAGGATGTAAATCCATATCCACACCAATATATAAAAGTTTTTGTCTGTTTGGAGAGCTTTCACGCGATAACCGCTGGACGGATTTTGATGATATATGGAATGGAGATAGCTTATACTCTAGAATAAAACATAGGATACTTTTTATACTGGAAAATTCCACGAATTCCTGGAACATGTTGAATACTCGCTGTAAGGAACGGTTGCCATGGAAGCGAAATAACAAGTCTCTCAAAAATCATCAAGAGTGTTGGTGCCACAGATTAAGTAGTTGATACTATACCAAAAACAAGCCATAGAGGCCATAACCAAGAAGTCTAAGGATGCTTTTGCATTGGTTTTTAATATCCTAGAAGAATGTAAGTAGGATGCTTTTTTCGCGATAAACTGTAGTCCGCGTGGACGAAGTCGCGGCTGGGTAAGCTATTAAATAATAAATTTACATTACTATCTATGTAAATTATTTTAAACACTAACAATAAACTACTGAACTGGCTTTCTTTACTATACGGACTTGCAGCAATTTACTTGGTTAGGCAGATAACACAAATCAAGTAAGTGTAACTTACATGTTTTACAACTCCAAAAAGTCGTTATGGAAAGTAGTTATAGTAATACAACCTTGAGAATAATATAGTTACTTATTTCAAATTTCTAAATTAAATTAGGTTCTATTTCTAATCACAGTGGAACCTATTCAGTTATGACGTCAGTGAATTAACATTACTATGTAAATTATTTTAAACATTAATAATAAACTATTGTTTAATGCGGCAGCGGCCGGCGAGCGCCGAAGTTAATTTAGTTGTTTTTTAATTAACTGTTACGGCTGTTAGGTCGCCCAAAGCGACCCAAACATCCTATTATTTTATAAACTTAAACTGAAATATCTCTCAAACTAAGCATCGCCTGCGCGGGAGGGGTACCAGGGGGCAGCCCTCCCCTCAACTCCTGCCCATCATTTCTTTTATATATTTCCCTACTACTGAACTGGCTTTCTTTACTACGGCAATTTAGTCAGATAACATTAATCAGTAATCACAAGTGTGTAAACTTGCTTGTGTTTACTACCTACTTCAATGCATGGTTTAATGATTTTGTCATGCTAATGAGCTGTTGTTGGTTGGCTGCAGAATATCTTATCACTGAACTGAACCTACTAACAAATTATCTTCTTTTCAAAGGCCAGTACCGCATACCCTTGAAAGAAATGTGTAAGTACTATGAACTTTTATTTTCTATAATTTAATCTTGAATGATAAACTTGTCTGATCAATCGCATATAAGTATTTCTGTATTTTTTTTGGGTATTTTTGTATTATTTGTCTACCAATCAAGGAGGTTCCAATTTGAAATAGATTTTTAATTTGAACATAAAAAAAGATGTTATACTCAACCTAGATTGTATTTCTGGGATTTCTGAATTGATTTGGAAGATCTTTTTATGTATACTATTGTAGATCTTTAGTGTGGACCTGGCGATGGTTGCCTAATGGTATACTATTGTGAATTAGAATCCAACTATACTGGGTTTGTCCTGGGCTCCGCATCAATTACTTTTCTATGATATGTGCGGTTTTTCGTTGCTCCGGCCTTCGGAGGGCACGTTAAGCTGTTTTTCCCGGCTGTTGATGATTAATAGCAGTTGTTAAGCCATGTCAGAGGCCCTCGGGCAGCCTGACAATCTCTGACACAAGAGGCCAGCAGTACCTTATATGACAAGCAAGCTAGTGTGGCCTATATATACATATAGGCCCACACTAGCTAAATATATATATATATATTTTATTAAAATTGGTTCAGTACTTTGTGAAAAATGGCTTGCAGGAAATGGATGAGGAGAGCCGAACATTGAGCTTAGTGATGTACAATAGGAGAGGCCTACAACCAGCAGTGGAGGAGTAAAGGCTGATGATGATAATGATGATGCAGTAGACATTCAATAAATTTGAGTAACACTTGTTTAAACTAACATAATATTATTGAATTAAAAGCATATAATTTCAATGTATTGTGTATTTGTAGCAATAATGTTTTTCTTTGAATTTATTATGATCATATTCATATGAATATAACCCACGAATGTAACACAACAGTGGTTCAACAATAACAAACCAGTTTAATCACGTTCCCATTGCATATCATTGAAAATTATAAAAGTTACAGCTTAAAATTGTCATTCTCATAATGGTTAACTAAATATTATTTGTTTTCAGTCCTACAATGTTGAGCACAGCCCATGCTTGGCAGACAGTCCTTCACGGAGTGCAAGTTCTAGTGAGTTACATGTTGATGCTGGTGTTTATGACATACAACACATGGCTGTGTGCAGCCGTCGTGCTCGGCTCAGCAACCGGCTACTTCCTATTTGGGTGGCGTGAATCTGTAGTTGTTGACTTCACTGAACATTGTCACTGACACAAACAGTAGTAAGGGAATGTGAAAAAGTATTATTTTATTTGTAAACCTTGCTATCAGTGAAGCTCAAACTATATACAAATATCATGGTGTGTTATTATCATGTTTTAAGAGGAAAGCCTTTATTTAAGTACTGTGGGCGTTGTTTATATACCAGTTATATATTTTTAGGATTATACATGTATTTAGGTTATTGTAAAATAAAAAGCTTTGGACTTGATTTGCATGATTTTTATTTAAAATATTTGTAAAACAATGTGAAGTTAGATATTTTCATTTGAATTTTTGATATCTTTATGCTTGGTATGACAGTGTTTCTTTAGATTTGAGATGCTATTGCATTTATAGTTACATTGTTTACAATGATAGGGTCTTTCTGTTGTGTGTAGCCTTTTATGAACTTTCAATGAGTTACTGAAATTAGTACGAAATGAACACCTATCACAAAGATACGGTTTCTCACCAGTGTGAGTCCTCCTATGTTTCTGAAGATTAGAAGCCAGTTTCGTGTTGTATAGGCAATTTGAAAAACCACAGGAATATGTTTTTGGCTCCAATTTTCTTTTTCTCTTATGAAAATATTGTTTCCTGCAACAATAGTAAAAATCTAAGATTTTGCACAAAGGACAAAAAACAATAATTAAATTAATGCACGTGACCATACTTTGGTGTCTGTTCTAAACAATCTGTTTGATCAGCCTCTTCAACTAGAGTGAAATCTAAAGAATTTTGATTTTTCCCTTCTTGAAGGGGTGTTGTGTTTCCCTCTGAACTCCACTCAATGGGGACAACAATTTTGTTTTCAGTTATCATCTTCTGTATCATCTGTGATACTATTGATCTTGGCTGTGTGCTGAACTTAATAGATTGAGTTTTACATGGTCTTCCTTTAGAATTTCGATTTCCATTTGGAGCTTGTGCAGGAATAATTTGCAATGGATTATGTTCACCCATTTTGCACTATTCGTTAACATAGAAATCGTATTATTTTTTTGAAAACTGTCAGTAAAAGAGTCTAATGGTAGAGAGGAAGACATATAAAGTAGGTACAAACCGACAACGCCTTTATGTATATGATTTTACTCTTTGAGAATAAAATAAATAAAAATTTGAACAAATCAAAAGAATATTACACTCATCTGAGAAGCAAACAAATACCTTCCAAAGAGTATACGAACAAAAATATGAACAAAACCAACTGACATGCCTGCCAAGGGCTGTGTTCACTTACACGCTCGAATCATCCGTGCGATTATCGCTCGATCATCCGGAGATAATGAACGACATTGGACGTCCACATACAACTGCAGTGCGATTACGTAATGTTGATCATGACGGTTTCAAGCCGTCAAATTCAATAATGCAATAGAGTCGGATTATCACTTTTTTCATAGCAAATTCGACTCTATCGCAAGGCATTAGTGGTTGCGATACTAAGAATTCGATTGAAGCCAAGTTATGGAATCGGGCTACAGTGCGTCCTCGAACGTTTATGTGAACGGGCCCTAGCCTATAGACATTTTTTAATGTCGTTGTATGACAGTGGCTGGCTGACATACACAGTAGTGCTATTATCCATCTTGGTTTCAATCCGATTTTCAATATCAGTATCATAAGGGCGTTGCGATAGAGACGAAATTGCTATGAAGAAAGTGACACTGATTGAAAACAAGTTCTGGGCTGTGTTCACTTACACGCTCGAATCATCCGGAGTTAGTGAACGACTTTGGACGTCCACATACAACTGACAACTGTCAAGTGTCAGTTTCATACTATTCCTCCCCTCCCCTACTATTTTTTGGATGAACCAGGCGAACGCCCGACGACGCCGTGAACGATTTCGAGTGTACGCGCGGGTGATCCGTGCGTCCTCGAGCGTAGTCAGTGAAAGCATCACTGTAATAGGGCCACAGATTAGAGTAGAGATATCTGCAGTGCTACTACGCAGTGTTGATCATATCGGTTTCAAGCCGTCAAATTTATTAGTGCCTTGCGATAGAGTCGAAATTGCTATGAAAAAAGTAACAATCTGATTGAAGCACAGTTCTGTGGTCGGGCCCCTGCACTGCTATTATGCAGTATTGGTCAAATCGGTTTCAATCCGTCAAATTCATTAATGCGTTGCGATAGAGTCGATAATTGCTATGAAAAAAGTGACAATCTAATTGAAGCCAAGTTCTGTGGTCAGCAGCCCGATTCCATAACTTGGCTTCAATCAGATTTTCACTTTTTTCATAGCAAAATCGACTCTATCGCAAAGCATTATTGAATTTCACGGCTTGAAACCGTCATGATCAACATTACGTAATCGCAGTGCGGGGCCCTGCACTGCTATTATGCAGTATTGATCATATCGGTTTCAATCCGTCAAATTCATTAATACGTTGCGATAGAGTCGAAATTGCTATGAAGAAAGTGATGATCTGATTGAAACAAAAGACAATCTGATTTAAACTATGATATGGAATCGCACTGCTGCATTCGAGTTGAACGTAGAGAGAGTTCTTGACACTCTCTCTACGGAGTTGAAACAGTGGCGTTTTGGGCAGTTTCGAGTGCAATTTTTGACACTAATGATCCTATCCAATCCGAACAAAAAACGACCCTATACTGCATGGATAAAGTCATGAAGTTTATATACGTTAATGTCCCGAATATATTTATTTATTTACTTAAATAATACTAGTAATGTGGTCATTATTTCGACAACCTTCTTTGGGCAAAGTCGACCTTTCCGCGCTGCTTGAATAGGCGCCAGCAAAGTTGTTTGGAATTTCATTATTGTCGTCTTTTGTCGTAGCACTAATATTTATTCCGTGGGTACGTTAACCCCGAACTCGAAAAGAGAGGCGTTGTAGCTCCCAGACGAATGGACCGATTTTGATGTTTTTTTTTTCTGTTTGAAAGTTGATGTGATCGTGATTGTTGTTGTTGTTTATGTTTCTGTTTTTGTTTGTGTTTCTGTTTTTGTGTTTCTGTTTTTGTTTGTGTTTCTGTTTTTGTTTGTGTTTCTGTTACTGTTTCTGTTGTTGTGGTCGTTGTTGTTATCTTTGTCGTTGTCGTTGTTGTTTTCGTTGTTGTTGCATTGTTTAAGTAAATTTTTATTACTAAGCTGGTTTTATTTAAATTCCTCGCATTGTTTGAGTAAAGCACTATACCAGCCTTGGTCCGCAATGACGATGAAAATAACAGAAACGCTAAATATGTTTCGGTCACCGTTCGTCTTGAATATAACAGTTACATCGGGAAAGGACTTTATCCAAGAAGTTTATAATTATATACTAGGTATAAAATAAAATAATAGTACATTACTGCCGCGGTCTGCAATGACTGCCCTGCTGGCCACGCTATGATGGCCTCGAGCTTTGCTTAGTTAAGTTCTCGGCCTTCAAGCTTGGCCATCATTGCAGCCCTTGCTGTCTGCGACAGCATTTAAATATTTTGTGCCTTTTTTACATTTTCTTTGATTTTTTAAGGCTTATGTAATTTCCTGAACTAACTGTCAAGTTTTGTTTGAAAACAATATATATAATGGGAGCTATCCAAACGAATGGTCCGACTTAGGTGCGGTTATTTATGTTTGCAAGCTGAGGTAATCGAGATGGTATAGTACGAGTTTGGTACGAGTATAGATAGCACAATGGCATCAACAACTCAAGCGAATAAACCAAAGGCATCAAAGTTCTCCCTCCGATTTAACTAGATGGCGCTGATTGACCTTAAAACACGCAATCATTTCATTCCTGCAACCAAGGGTCCCGCTAAATTCAAATTTATCAGGTCTTTCGGATTCGGCCCACACTAGCACTAGCACGACTGCCAGGGGCCTAATTCTATAATTTTAAGACGCCAATTCCTGGCTGCCTGCGTGGAAATTGGAATCACGAACAAATTCCACGTAGGCATGGGTCATACTCGCAATATCCAGCACCGGGGCTTTCAAGTACGTCCATCTTCAAACACCAGGGCGAAAAACCAGGGTTCAAAATACTTTCAAGTGCTTTCTGTAGAAACAGATTAAAGCCTTGAAAGTAGAAAATACTTGCATAGGAAATTAATTTTTGCCGTCATATAAATAAGGAGAACAATCGTGTTTGCAAAATAAAAGTACTTGAAAGTAGAAAATACTTGCATAGCAAATTGATCTTTGTCTCTATATATAAAAGGAGCACTATCGCGTGTGTGAAAAAGTACTCTGAAGCCTTGAAATTGTTTGTTTGTCGTATGAGGTAGTGCTGGCTTCTGATGTCAGAGTTTGTCAGGCCGCCCGAGGGCCTCTGACATGGCTTAACGACTGCTATTAACCAATAACATCCGGGACCGACAGCTTAACGTGCCCTCCGAAGCACGGAGCGATGGAAAACCGTACATAACTTCGAAAAGTCATTGGTGCGGGAGCTTAGGTTTTGAACCCGGTATCGTTGGATTCTAAATTGCACTATAGAACCATTAGGCCACCGTCGCTCTTTTGAAATGAAAGTAAAAAATAATTGAATAGGAAATTGACCCGTGCGCTTATGTAAATATAGAACACAATTGTGTTTGCTTAAAAAAACTTCGAAGCCTTGCAAGTTTTTTGAGCGATGTATCGGCCACCTAGCTTCTTGTGACTCGGCTGGCCGAGTGCGGCCGAACTCAGCCGAAGCCATGCTGAACCAGCCACCGAGTAAGTAGGTGCGGACGGGGCGACCAGGGCACCAGGGCGGCGTACTTACAAGCCAAAACCTGGTTTAAAAACCTGGTCGCGTAAATACCCACCTTCCCTAATTCCACGCAGGTGGCGTGGAATTGGCGTGAGTGGTCATACAGAATCGAGGCCCTGCTCTCAGCCCTTGCGCTGATTTAAAAACTAGGGTACTTGGTATCTTGGTAGGCCTTGCACGCACTGCCTTGCAGTGGAACGCGGTGCGTTTATTCTAGCGTTTCACATTGTATTATATGCGTTTATTTCATACTAGCTGTGCCCGCGGCTTTGCCCGCGTGGTCATTTCATTTAAAAGTAGCCCACACGTTTTATTCCAGGACCAAAAGCCAAACCACCACCAGACCAGTTGTAGGTTTGGTCCAGAGGACCAGGAGGACCAGGGCCAAACCTACAAGGTACAATATTATACTACATTTCTTCAAAATTCGTTCAGCCGTCAAATATTGGTTAATAGCAGTCGTTAAGCCATGTCAGAGGCCCTCGGGCGGCCTGACAAACTCTGACATCAGAGGCCAGCACTACCACATACGACAAACAAACAATTTCAAGGCTTCAGAGTACTTTTTCACACACGCGATAGTGCTCCTTTTATATATAGAGACAAAGATCAATTTGCTATGCAAGTATTTTCTACTTTCAAGGCTTCCAAGTACTTTTATTTTGCAAACACGATACTTCTCCTTATTTATATGACGGCAAAAATCAATTTCCTATGCAAGTATTTTCTACTTTCAAGGCTTTAATCTGTTTCTACAGAAAGCACTTGAAAGTATTTTGAACCCTGGTTTTTCGTCCTGGTGTTTAAAGATGGACATACTTGAAAGCCCCGGTGCTGGATATTGCGAGTATGACCCATGCCTACGTGGAATTTGTTCGTGATTCCAATTTCCACGCAGGCAGCCAGGAATTGGCGTCTTAAAATTATAGAATTAGGCCCCTGGCAGTCGTGCTAGTGCTAGTGTGGGCCGAATCCGAAAGACCTGATAAATTTGAATTTAGCGGGACCCTTGGTTGCAGGAATGAAATGATTGCGTGTTTTAAGGTCAATCAGCGCCATCTAGTTAAATCGGAGGGAGAACTTTGATGCCTTTGGTTTATTCGCTTGAGTTGTTGATGCCATTGTGCTATCTATACTCGTACCAAACTCGTACTATACCATCTCGATTACCTCAGCTTGCAAACATAAAAAACCGCGCCTAAGTCGGACCATTCGTTTGGATAGCTCCCATTATATATATTGTTTTCAAACAAAACTTGACGGTTTACTTCAGGAAATTACATAAATTACCTTAAAAAAATCAAAGAAAATGTAAAAAAAGGCACAAAATATGTAAATGCTTATAAATATTGAGGCAAAACATTCATAGCAGAGCGTGGATTCGATCCATGTGCCTCTGGGTTGCAAACCAAACACCGCTTCTATTGTGCCACTCTGACTTGTGGCATAGGTGTCGAATTTACGGTACCGTTTTATAAACAGATATGCAATTATTATTCCTTTCAAATTAACATAACTTTCGACTCATATCCCGCAGGAATCCCGTATTTATTCGTGATTAAAAGCATCATTCATTTTAACACATACTATAAACTTTGACTGTGCCAAGTTACTTCAAAATCCGTACGGTAGTTTCAGCGTGGTATGTGTTTTTTTTAATAACTTTCAATCCCTATCCTGCGGGACCCATTGTTTTTTTCGGGATAAAAAGTATTCTAAATGTTAAGCCATAACATAAGCTATGATTGTGCCAAGTTGCATCAAAATCCGTCGGGTAGTTTCTGCGTGATGCGTGTTCAAAGAGACAGACAGACAGACATACACACAGACAGACAGACAAAAAATAAAAAATAAACCTTTTTGCACTCCATATCGATTTTGAAGTTCATCTCAATTAAAATTTTCAAAAAATATTTAATGTACAGATTTAGCCCAGTTACAGTTTTATTATAGTACTAGCTGTGCCCGCGGCTTTGCTCGCGTGGTCATTTCTCTAGATTAAAAGTACTCTATGTGCTATTCCAAGACCTACAATAAATATTTGATCAAAATTCCTTCAGCCGTTTAAAAGTTTTTTATCGATTGCTCGGCATTTAATCATTGGATTACGATACCAAGTACGCTAGGTCTTGGTCAAATCCTAAGCTATCCAATACTGAAAACTGCATCGCAATCGGTCTAATAGTTTTTACGTGATGCGCGAACAAACATACAGACAAACAAACAGACAGACACGAATTTTAAAAATGTTTTATTCTTGTTCAGTAGATCAGACCAATTTTTTAAAATTATCTTCTTTGTACAGACTTTTACGTTATTATTGCCTATAGCTGTGCCCGCAGCGTTAGTCGCGTGGTAGTTTTTCTGGGATATAATGATCCTATGAATTATTCCAGTACCAAAAGTACCAATATAGGTACCTACCTAACTGTGTTAACAACCTTCAGTGGCAATCCGACATGGTCGTGATAGGTTAGAAGACGAAGACGGGAGCGAAGCGTAGCGAGCATAAAGCCGCATTATAGCTAAGAACCATATTGTTTACCTCAGCTTTGAAACATAAAAACCCGCAGTTAAATTGGTCCATTCGTTTGAAAGATACGATTCATACATCCCCTTTTTTCATCCCCCCCCCCCCAAATAGCTAAGAACCACAGAACCACTCCCACCCCCCCCCCCCCTTATAGCAAAGGAACATGATAAACCATCTCGATCACATCCTTTTTAAAACATAAAAAACTGCATCAAATTTGGTCCATTCATTTGGGAGCTATGAACTTCGCCATATTCCCCCCCCCCTCCCCCCTTATTATAGCTAAGACAAATCTTGTTTACCTCAGCTTTGAAACATAAAAAATCGCAGCTAAATTGGTCGATTCGTTTGAAAGGTACGATTCTCACCCCTTTTTTCTCGAAACTCCCCCTTTTGTTCTCGAAACTCCCCCTTTTCTCCCCCCCCCCCCATATAGTTAAGAACCATCTCGATCACATCAGTTTCAAACATAAAAAACCGAATCAAAATCGGTCCATTTATTGGAGATCAACGATCCTAACCCCCATCACCATCCCCCCCTCCTCCCTCCCATTATAGCTATGAACCATCTCGTTTACCTCAGCTTTCAGATATAAAAAACTCGCAGCTAAATCGGACCATTCGTTTGGACGCTACGATTCTCACCCCCTATTCCCCCCCCCCCCCCTCCACACCATATAGCTAAGCTAAGAACCGTCTCGATCACATTAGCTTTCAAACAAAAAAAACCGCATCAAAATCGGTCCATTCGTTTGGGAGCTTTTTTATGAGGATGCCACAAACAGACACACACACACACACACACACACACACACACTCACACACACACACACAGACCCTCTCACACAGTGATTCACACCCTAAACTTATAACACCCGCCTCTTTGTTCGGGGGTTAAAAATGTAAAACAGGAAGCAGTTTAGTTAACAATAAAAAAAGCCGCAAGTAAATTGACAGAATTCTTTTCTGTTTTTGTTTTTTTTCTAAATTATCTGAATTTGAATTATTGTGACCTATTTTGTTGTAACAATTTGACGGTTTAATTCAAGAAAAAAAAAAAGCATTGAAATTGTAAAAATGAAGCATAAAATATGTAAATGCATAAAAATACGGAACAAAACATCCTAAATTTTTGGGGATAAAAAGAATCCATAATTTTAATACATAATATGTACTTTGACTGTGCCAAGTTACATCAAACTCTGACCAGTAGTTTCAGCGTAATATGTGTTCTTTTAAATAACTTTTAACCCCTATCCTGCGGGAACTCATGATTTTTTCGGGATAAAAAGTATTCTAAATGTTAATCCATAACATAAGCTATGATTGTGCCAAGTTGCATCAAAATCCATCCGGTAGTTTCAGCGTGATGCGTGTTCAAAGAGACAGACAGACAGACAAAAATTAAAAAAATATCCTTTTTGCACTCTATATCGATTTTGAAGTTTATCTCAATTATAATGTTCAAAAAATATTTAATGTACAGATTTAGCCCAGTTACAGTTTTATTATAGTATAGAAAGATAGATAGATAATAATAATAAATAATAATAATAATAGAAAATAGAATAGATAGAAGATAATGTTTGTTTGAGTAGTTGATTTAAAAGGTGGTGGTTTTCTTTGTGCTTTTTTGTGTACTAATGTCGTTGCATGTCGTATTATTTAGCATTTATTTCCACTTATTTGAACACTTAGCTTTCGATAAATCTTAATTGAATGATTGGGCTTCCTTTTCTTTTCCTGACGGAAGTTGTGAACCTTTGTTAACAGTTTATCAATTAGGGCTAGATTGCCCTTTTTGGCCTAAGGGAATGAAAAACGGGTTCAACCAGTGTACAAAGATCTAGCTCTAAAAAGCTTGCAGCTAGCTACGCTAGCAACGCTAGTGACATGACATGATATCAAAACAAAAAAAACAATGATCAATCTTGATGAACATTTTGTTTAGGCCAACGTCAGTAAGAAATGTCTATGGTTTAGGCTCATTAGGCCAGTGTAAAGTAATAAGGCATTCGTATTGACTCAACTGGCAAAAATAATAGTAATAAACGCTAAAATAATATGATCACCTACGGTTTGGAATTTTGGGTTGGAAGTCAGTATTTCCATTGTGAACATTGATACTACTTTTATCACTAACCTTTGGGCGTTTTCTGCTGCGCAGGGTCACTACTCAGAAGCGCTAATAGTAATAGTAGCAAGTGTAGCAACTTCTACTAATAGTAGTACTATCCGCTTGGTTGTCCACGCGCTGAAGACCGCAGGACCAAACTGATAACCCAAAAAAAATGGCCGACGCGACACATCTAACCGCAAACTGGTAATTGATTGTTTATGCGTTGAGACTACAGGTACTTGATTGTCAAACCACAAAAAAAAGAAGGTCGACGCGACACATCTGGCCGCAAACTGGTGATTTATTGGGTACATGCCGAGATCACAGGTATCTGATTGTCAACCCACAAAAAAAGAAGGTCTACGCGACACATCTGGCCGCGCCGACTTTGCGTAAACAAAGAGTTTTTATGACCACTTCATTGAGCGCTTAGATAAACAAACTGGTGATTTATGGAGATAAATAGGTACGGCACATATTTCAAGTGTTTATGTTGTGGGTTTCGAAGCAAAATAATTATGTAAACACGCTTAGATTTGAATGATTATTGAGGTCAATAATGTTCAAAATCGAGTGGCAAAATTTACGTCCCTATCGAGTGGTCCGATGATCGATGAAAACAAAAAATGTGACTGTAGCGTTAGTTCCGATGATCAATGAAAACAAAAAAAGTGACTGTAGCGCATAGAATCAATCGAGCGGCAATGGAAAACAGCAATAGCATAGGCTTGCTGTTTTCCATAGTAGCGGTCCCAACAGAAACAAACTAATGTCAGCTTGCGGTAAATTTATAGCAAATTATTTGTAAAACTGTATTTGTGAGGCTTATTTCATAATTGTGTGTATTTCACAGTGAAACAGATAATTCATACGAGTAAATGTGAGCTGAGCTAGATGGCTAGATGCGAGTCACTTTTTCGCTTTTAATTCCAAAATTGGCCGTTTTATCGTTTTTAGTTATACAAAGTATAGCTTACCCTGCGTTCGAGATGATGCGATCGCATTGTGGGCAGTTTCAAAATGTACCTACATATATTTAACCAGCCGTTCGCTTTGAACAATTTCAACACTTTTGCCATTTTTGCAACTTTTCACACTAACGATCCTTCTCAAACTGAATGGAAAACGACCCTATACCTTAACGGAATAAAGTAGTTTTTCCTATGTAAGAGATAAAATACAAAACCAGAAAAGGTCAGAGCTCAGCAAAAAAGCTGTGAAGAAATGCCACAGCACTGATTATCAGCTCAGGCCATTGGTAACATAAAAATATTTTAATAAATAAAAAAAGTAAGTAGGTATCTACACAAAAAAAAACTATACCAATATATAACAGTGAAACGTTGTCTGTTTGTTTGTTTAGGGAGCTTTCACGCGATAAAAGCAGAACGGATTTTGATGAAATTTAGATTGGAGATAGCTTATACCCTGGAATAAAACATAGGATACTTTTTATCCCGGAAAATTTTAAGTTTCCACTGTAGAACTGGAAAATGTTGATTACTCGCTGTAAGGAACGGTTGTGCTATACGTACTTTTCCATTGGTTTTTAATATCCTAGAGCATATGATGCTGTTTTTTGCGATAAACTTTAGTCCACGTGGACGAAGTCGCGGGCGTGAAAGCTCGTAAGAAATAAATACAAGTATATAAGTAATTATCAAAATAATTCACGCAGAGTATAAATAATATTAAAGTATATAGGATTTTATATATTTGCAATTATAATTGAAAGATTTAATGAATAATAGAAGCTAAAAGATCACATCACATCTTGTATTTTGCTTTGATAGTAGGCATAACAAGAAAGAAAAAACTACGTGCGGCACGGCCAAACGGCCAAATTCTAAATAAGACTGAATATCTCTTCGTCAAATTTGACTGTCATGTCATCTAAACATGCAAAACGAACAGTGATCGAAAACCTTTCAGAACGCTAACTTCACCCACAAATGTCCAAAGCGAACGATAAGCATTGTTCACAGTTATTGACGCCATGTGCTTCAAAGCGAACAGCCCATATGTATATTTTAGTGATTGCTGAGACAAAATCTTAAACCTGCACTACACTGCTCGCGAAGTTGCTTCGACAAAGTACGGTTCGAAGTTGACTGAAGTTCGAAGTACGTGACTACACACTCGTGCAACTTCGCGAGGTGCTCAGTCGCCCGGCGGCGTCTGCACGTTATGCATCATGCATAATGCTCGAATGGCAGCTGCTTTTGCAATGTTTTTTCTCGCGTAGGTATTATATCTACGTATATACCACAAGAAAAAATATTTAATGATGGTGGATGATTGCAATGCACTGGAACAGAACTATGTTATTAGAATAAACAAGGCACAAAACATTTTAACATTACCTTTAATATTTTTTTATTACTTGATTTTTTCGAAGTAGGCCGAGTAGTGTAGTGAGACGCTTCGTTATAGAACTTCGGGACGCTTCGAGTCCTTTGACTCGGGCGCAAAAACCGACAACAATCGGAAGTCGCCCGAGGCGAGCCAAGGTTGCACGAAGCGAACCGAAGTGCCCGTCTACACTCTCGTGTTCGCTTAACTTCGATCAACTTTGCGAGTAGTGTAGTGGGCGTTTTACGGAAATAACGACCACTCTTGACACGGTGATGCGTCGCTAAGGCGCGGCGTGATGACGCCTCGCCAAGGCGCGACTTGACGACGCGCTGCTCGTGGCTCATGGGCTCTTTCTTCCTCAGCTCAGCCATATTTAATTTATAAGCCATCACCTACATTTTTTTATGTGCAAAATGTAAACACTCCAATTTGGAATTGAACTCTGCCAATAAATAAAGACTTACGGCCGAATGGTCTACCATTGCGCCAACCAGACTTAAGGTATTAAGCCGAAAAGTAAGTATAGATCAGATGAAAAGTTGCTGATTCACAGTTGAATGTCAGAGTACGGTGCAATACATTGCTCGTTGTAGTAGTTATTTTTTATGTTTTTTATGCGTACACATCTGCCAGGCATCCCGCGACGGCTCGTTTTTTAAAATGTGTAATCAACGCCGACTCTTGGCAACGACATTAAGAAATGTCTATATGACAGGACATCCGGGGCCCGATCACAGAACTTGGCTTCAATCAGATTGTCACTTTTTTCATAGAAATTTCGACTCAATTTGGCGGCTTGAAACCGATATGATCGACATTCGGTCATACGAATGATTTTTTGCCCAAGCTGAAACGGAGACGCTTTGCGCTCGCTCGGTCAGTTACTTGCTGCGACCCATGGCTTAACACGCATTTTCATCATCATATACTCGTAAATCCCCATAAACCATAAGCCCCCATTAACGCCACAACAAGTGGTTGCTCTCAAGAACTTCTATGACTACCTTTCATTAGCGGGTCGGCATGCATCTTGGTGGCAGCAGTAGTTGGTGATAAGATAAAACACAACAAAATGCAGCAATATTTTGTTGTGCAGCAGCACATTTCGCATTAGCTGGTTCTCGCAGCACTCTCACTATGAGAAGTGGTGATATTCATGATACAAATTAGTTTATTCATTTTCCTGGATCTAAATCAAAACTATCTGCCTACCAAATTTCATGTAAAAATGTATAGGTAGGATTACTCGCTTTTCTTAAGAATAGGCACCTACTAAAACTTGATAGTATAATAACAGAAAAATATGGTATTATAGTCACTTATATTTTACAAAACTCTATGGCTTACTAAATCATTGGAAAACATTATTTTTCACTCATTTATATTTACTTGAAGTTAGTTTTTTCTGCTATTCTATTGCATAAACTGTTATGTTATTCTTGTCATAGTAACATAGATATCAAATTGTAAAAGGCCCTCACGAGGCAGCCTTTGACCTATTGTGAGGACCACCAGTAATTCCTTTCCTGTTATGTGTACATTATTATGCAATAAGTAGTATTATATTAGTATCTATATACTTATCATAAAACTGTAACTGGTCAAATTCTGTACATTGAAGACATTTAGTAAACATTTTTTGGATGCTGGTCTATGTTTGATACTGAAGCCAAAACTGTACTTTTTTCATTTTTGTCTGTCTGTCTGTATCTTGGCTAGGTATCCCGCCGAAACATCTGAATGAATCTTCATCCCGAAAAGTGTAAGGGTTCCTGCAGGAAAGGGGTTGAAAGATTTTTATAAGAATACGTATCACGCTGAAACTACTGGACGGATTTTGATGCAACTTGGCACAGTTATAGTATATATGATGATTGAAAATTAAAGATACTTTTAATCCCGAAAATATAAAGAGTTTCTGTGGGATAGGAGTCCAAATTCTGTAAATTACGTAAATTTTTTTTGGAGTCTTTTTTATATTCGGTACTGAAGCCAAACCTGTTTCTTTTTCTTTTTTTTTGTCTGTCAGTCTGGCCGTCTGTCTGTACCTTGGCATAGCATCACGCCGCAACTACTCAATGAACAAGATACTTTTTATGATATGAGTTCATACTTCGAGGTAGGACGGACATTGGATGCTTTCATTCTGAAAAATTTAAGAGTTCCCGCAGGATAGGGGTGGAAAGGTATTTAAAAAAATACGTATCACGCTGAAACTACTGGACAGATTTTGATGAAAGTTGGCACAGTCATAGTTTATATGAAGATGAAAATTAGGTATACGTTTTATTGCAAAAAAATGTAGTTCCTTTGGGATATGGGTTCAAATTTTGTACATAGACGACATTTTGTTTTTTTATGTTGTTCTGTATTCTATATTGAAGCCAAAACTGTTTTTTTTTTCATTTTTGTCTTTCTTTCTGTCTGTATCTTGGCCGCGCATTACGCCGCTGAAACTACTGAATGTATTTAAATGAAACATGGTATGATTTGAGTTGATACTACAAGGTAGGACATAGTATACTTTTCATCCCGAAAAATAATGGGTTCTCGCAGGATAGGGGTTGAAAGTTATTTAAATGAACATGTACCACGCTGAAACTACTGGACGGATTTTGATGCAACTTGCCACAGTCATCTATCTATACTTATAATATAGCAATAGGTACGAGAAAGGCTGTACAAAGAAGTAAAATTAAAAAATAAGCTACAGATATATTTTTTTGTATTAATATGTTTTCTTCTGTTTGTTTGTCTGTATTATTGGGCATCACGTAAAAATTACTGGACCTATTGCTATGCGATTGTCAATGAAGGATAGCCTAGGGTTTGACTTATAAACTGGTGTAATTGGTATATCAATTTTAGAAGCCGAGCAATTGATAAAAATATTTTGACGGCTGAAGAAATGTTGATCAAATGTTGATATATTGGTATACTAGGTCCTGGAATAGCACATTATGGTACTTTTAATGTAAAGAAATGACCACGCGTGCGACGCAGCGAGTAGGTACTGCTAGTTATTATTATAAAATAGGCAAAATAATATCGCACTAAAAATGAAGTAAAGTTTGATTATTTTTGACGTGGATACGTTTATGAATTTGCTTCCATAGGGAGGCAATCCGAAAAACTGATGATAACAAAATCGGGGGATACAGTTCGGTTTTGGAGCTCCATATCTATCATCGATATCCAAAATTTAATTACACCACTTGATAGCTTACGGACCCAAAAAATCATCACTCCACTTATCACTACTTCCTGGGACAACATGAATAGATAACTAAATAAGGCGTATACAGGTGGTCCGTGGTCCTGATCATCGAGCGTAACTATAAAATAGCACAAAAAAGTATATGTCAATACGTATATTTTGAAAATCATCTACTTAATTATAGGGACAGAATCATATGCAATTCACTGCAAAGTTTTAAAGTAAGCAGTCAATCAGAGTTACTGATTATAATCAACGTCATACATTGTCGTAAAACACAAGTTTAATCTGATGTCCTTGTCATTACATAATTTACATACTAAAATGGTTCAGAAACATGTACTGATCTACTTATGACACTAACACAAGGCTTACACTTGACTGTTTAAATCGATAACAGATTAATCTTTAAACAAAATCGATTTATTTTCAGAGTAACAAATCGTCACAACACTATTTTCAAAAACGAATCAAAACAGCAGCCCGATTCCATAACTTGGATTAAATCGAATTCTCAGTATCGCAACCACTACTGCCTTGCGATAGAGTCGAAATTGCTATGAAAAAAGTGATAATCCGATTGTAGCCAAGTTATGTAATTGGGCCACTGAAACTGCAGCCCGATTCCATAACTTGGCTTCAATCGAATTCTCAGTATCGCAACCACTAATGCCTTGCGATAGAGTCGAATTTGCTATGAAAAAAGTGATAATCCGATTGTAGCCAAGTTATGGAATTGGGCCACTGTTAATGGTTGCTAGCTGCATTATAGCAACAGATAACATATATATGGCTCATAAACCTTATAGCCCCTCCTTCGAGCATATATCCAATGGAGATATTAATGCAAGGCGTACCTCTCTGCTGGCCATATGGCACGACTTGGCCATTCACGTTTTATAAAACTATTTCACTCACGACCGCGGCCATTCGGTATCGTTTCGTGTCGCAAAGCAGAGCTCCGTGAGAATGATGATTTGTGCGGTATTTTTGTGTAGAAGGCGATCAGCAACATCAAACTTTCGGGAAACGGTATTTCCTATCCAAGTAATTGTTATTTATGTGAATTGTGCTTGTAATTGTGTATAATTTTGATTCAAATGAAGTTCCAGTTGCGACAGAATAGCGACAGTTTTACGACGCTATCGTCTTGGTAGAAGGCGTTTACGACGCTATCGTCTTGGTAGAAGTTGTAGTGCGGACACAAGTTGAGTAAAATTGTTTGAATGAATGATGGAATGAACGTTAAATTATCTCTAAATGTGGAGTGTTAGTACCTAACAGATTATTTTTCAGTGCCTTTTAACTCTATAATACTAATCATCGTCTGAGAGGCCGGCCGCGGTCAGTTTTTTCGATTATTTTGTAATTGCAGGGACGTATCAAGTCGTGCGTTCATACTTAGTATAGCCGATGACGCGGCGGGGAGAGAACGCTCGTCAAGCGTAGGCTCTTCGTTGCCGAGAAATAGACATTTCGATCGCCTGGGAGCTTATCATTAGTATTAGATGATTTGAATGATTTAGGAATGATTATTTGACTGAATTAGAGGTATAATTATTATGTTGTATTGTTAGTATTATATAGGCTGTAGACGACAATTACGAACGGATGTTACGAATGGGCCGGATTAAGGGGGTGAAAAATCAGTTCTGAATTTCTATTAAAATATATGTTATTTAAGTTAGGGACACAACTCAACGTTTGTTATTAATTTAATAGTTTAGCTAATTCTAAACTATTCGGTTTAAGATTATTTTCCAAGCATTTTAATATTATAAAATCATAGCTTTAGCCCGCGACTTCGTCCGCGCGGACTACAGTTTATTTCGTAAAAACATCCCATGTTCTTCTAGAATATTGAAAATCAATGCAAAATTATAGCATCAACGTATTGTATTATCTTTGGCACCAACGCTCTTGATGCTTTTGGACAGAATTATTATTTCGTTTCCATGGCAACCGTTCCTTACATCGAGTAATCAAGATTTTCCAGTTTTTCCGTGGAAACTTACTATTTTCCGGGATTAAAAAAATTATATGTTTTATTTTAGGGTATAAGCTATCTCCATTCCCAATTTCATCAAAATATGTCTAGCCGTTATCGCGTTAAAACTCCCCAAACAAACAAACAGACAACGTTTCACTTTTATATAGTGGTATGGATTGGATTGATGCCAAGTCCTGTAATACGGCCACTGGTGACGCATCGTTGTGCCGCTCGTAGCTCGTCAGCCCTTTCCATTTCAGCATAGTCGATGTTTACACATCTGCCAGGCATCACAAGGCGTTTTTTTTTGTTCTTATCTATGTATGTTTATCCGTTATCTAGTGCCCATAGCACAGGGTATCCTAGTTTGGGGCTAGAAAATTGGTGTGGAAATGTCCCGTTTTTTTATTTTTTTATTTATTTTGTTTTAAATACAACAACACAACTATAGCGGTACTTTGGCAGTAGTGAGCATCCATGGAACTAACGATGACAAACGTCAGGAGATGAAACAATTACAATTTTAGGAACACAAAGGAAAGTACGGCAGTGCCAATCCAGCGTTAAGTAGAAGAGATCAGTGGATTCAGCTAGAAAACCTAACCTATTTCATTCTCAATACATAAGCACAGAGAGGATTTCTAGGTGCTTTTCACTGGTCGCATTACAACCACCATTTACTTTTGATCAGAGTCCTGAAGTTCTCGAAGTAATATTTATTGGAGTTGTCTTGCACTATTAAAACAGAACAAGCTATGTGTCCTGAATTGGAGAACTTAAACTTTCTCAAACAAGCCATTAATTCAAAAATTAAAAACACGCCCGCATTACGAAAATGAACTTATGCCAATAAATTGTTATATTGTTTGATTGTGCTCATGAAGGCCTTCAATTTGATACCTATATTGTAAAATTTGAAGTTTTTTCGCCTTTACAGCCATACTGACGCCACAATGAAATTTTAAAAAAAAGTTTATGTTACTCGGGTAGATGCCCCATACACCCAAATCTGTTCAGGCCTTTCAGCATATATCCAATGGAGATGCTAACGTTTTAATCTACAAACATTATTTTCTGCCAATTTTTACGAGGGACGAGGTAAACACGCATTGCACACGCGCAAATCAAAATGTTATTCATATAAACGCACACTAAAACAATTTCGCAACCATCTTATAAAACTCACTCAGTTATAAAATACAGCATAGTTACGTAGTGTATAAACGCACATTATGATAATCTCTAGTGATGGGCATTAACAAAGACCGGTAAACCTGAACGATAAATGAATGAATGAATGAAATGAACGTGGTTTTACTAAATAATAATGTCTACGGTCCTTTGAAGATGTATAAAGGAAGCTTTTATGTTAACGCGATGAAAATATATAGCTATATATAATTTGAGTTTATTTAAAGATATTTATGTACATTAAGTATTTGTTGAATTTTCGACAAGCTCAGATAAATAAAAAAATAAGGGGTAAGTACTTCTTTTATTTTTTCATGCGATGTACCCGAAAATATGTATATTTTAGAGTTCCCTATTTTCAACGAAACCCTCGTGGAGTGAACTTTCACAACTTGGTGAATTTACGGACACGATATGGCTATAATTCCAGATCTTTGAGGTCAAGAATAGGAAAAAAGACCTAGAGGAAGCTCTAGCAATCCACACCGATACGAAAATATAAACTGTAGTCTACGTGGACGAAGTCGCGGGCTAAAGCTTTGATTTTATTATATTAAAATACTTGGAAAATAATCTTAAACCGAAAAGTTTTGAATTATCTAAACTATTAACTTAATACCAAACATCGAGTTGTGTCTCTAACTTAAATTACATGAATTTTAATAGAAACTCAGATCTGTATTTTCACCCTCTTAATCCGGCCCATTCTTAACATCCGTACGTAATTATCGTCTACAGCCTTTATGATACTAACAGGCAAAATTTCAGTGTTGTAAGTGTTTTGTGAGTTAATGGCATATCGCTTTTTAAATGTAGATTAAAACACTTTTAGTCCTAGAGTACTAATAGAAATATATTACCACTTACTACTAATGATCACCTGGCAGGCTACTTTTGGAATAAAACAAAAAATATCTACTTATCTTTTATTAAAATTTTACAAACTTATATGAAAATAACAGGCAAACCTCTACCTTTTCTAAACAACAATACAAAATAATAATTATACCTCTAATTCAGTCAAATAATCATCCCCATATCATTCAAATCATCTAATACTAATGATCGCCTCCCAGGTGATAGACATGTCTATTTCTCGGATACGAAGAGTCTGCGCTCGACGCGCGTTCTCTCGCCACCGCGTTATCGGCTATACTAAGTTGGCGTGAACGCACGACTCAATACGTCCCTGCAATTACAAAATAATCGAAAAACTGACCGTGGCCGGCCTGTCAGGCGATGATTAGTATTCTAGAGTTACTAGGAACTGAAAAATAATCTGTTAGGTACTAACACTCCACATTTAAAGATAATTTAACGTTCATTTCATCACTCATTCAATCAATTTTACTCAACTTGTCCCCGAACTACGCCTACAAAGACGATGGCGTCGTAAAACTGTCGCTAATCTGTCGCAACTGGTAGTTCATTTGAATCAAAATTATACAAAATTACAAGCATAATTCACATTAATAACAATTACTTGTGATAGGAAATACCGTTTCCCATAAGTTTGCACAAAAATATAAAGAACCTAAAAGAAACATACATGAATCCTTAAAACGTTATACTCCTCATTTGGGCAGTCGTGTAAAAACACGTAAGAAAAAAGAAATCTTCCTATTCGTTCTGAAATCAAATTTGATTTTTGTTAAACATGACAACCTTGTTATACACTATCGTCTTTTGACTACCCTGTGTTCGAGATGATGAGATGCCGTTGTGGGCTGTTTTGAGGGCTATAATTGTTTATCGTATGAGGTAGTGCTGCGGTACTATTATCTATCTTGGTTTCAATCAGATTTTCAAATTTTCATAGCAATTTCGACTCTAACGCGAGGCATTAGTGATAGTGATAATGACAATCTGATTGAAACCAAGTTCCGTAATAGCACTACTGGCCTCTGATGTCAGAGTTTGTCAAGCCGCCCGAGGGTCTCTGACATGGCTTTACGACTGCTATTAATCAATAGCAACCGGGACAGACAGCTTACCGTGCCATTCAAAGCACGGAGCGATGGAAAACCGCACATAACTTAGAAAAGTCATTAGTGTGGAGCTTAGGAGTGAACCTGGTATTGTTGGATTCTAAGTTGCACTAAAGAACCCCTAGGCTACCATCGCTTAGTTTCGAAATGTACATTTTTAACAAGCCGTTCTCGTATAACATTTTCAACACTTTTGCCCTTTTAGCAACTTTTGAGTGTCAAAAGTTGCTAAAAGGGCATCCATTCCATACCGAACGAAAAACGACCCAATTGTTAAAGGAATAAAGTCAATTTTCCTATGTCAACATGTCATCTAAACATGCAAAGTGAACGGTGATCGAAAACAGTTCTGCGGCCCGATTACAAAACTTGGTTACAATCGGATTATCACTTTTTTCATAGCAATTTGGACTCTATCGCAAGGCACTAATGAATTTGACGGCTTGAAACTGATATGATCAACACTACGTAATAGCAGTGCAGAACGCTCATTTCGCCCACAAATGTTTAGCGTTTTTAACAATCATTTTCGCTATTTGATACAAAACGAACGGCCCCAGCGTAGATGGAGGAACAAATTTCGATAGAGCGCCAAAACGCCAATTGGAACTAGAGCTGTCAAAGCCAATGTTGCCAGCTTAGCATTTTCGTTATTAGATTTGGCTCTATTTTCATAGCACTGTACTCAAACATACAGCACCTAGGACTTAATCTAGCACTAAATAGCGATCATGCCAATTTACAAAACGCTTTAGCTCTATACTTTGCTATACTTTCACAGGGGATTTCCTATGAATGAATGACGACATAGGGCACGTTCCAATTTATGCCAACACTACTCATGAAACTCAAAGCGCTTACAATACTTTCTCTTTTGAAAACATTTTACACTATTACGATACGCCCAAGCTGTGAGGGTGCTATTATTACTGTGAGCGTGAATTGGACCGCACCAAATGGCAAAGTAATACTGCTATGTTTGTTCTGTTCTAATAATATAACTCTTTCTTTGTCTTGTATGTTGATAGCGAGATTGAGCATTAGATTGAAGTTAACATTTTCTTTATTTATTATTATTCTTTATTACGAACGCAAATGCTTAGTGTTATGTGAGTTAGAAAAACTAAAAAACATGAGTTATAATCAAATACAAGCTGTTGTTTTGCATCCCTGCCATAATTGAATAATCGATTAGTACATGGCCGCGCGCCAGTGCCACAGAAGCAATAGCGTACCGGCGGCTGCCTCGCTCGTGCTGCGTAGCAACAAGGTCTATGATTTATTAAGATATTCTAAAGATTTGCATTTGATTTGCAGGGATTTTAATCGCGAAAAAGAATGGCTTTTATATCATATCTACCATCCTCTCCTCATTTTACCATCTTACTTGAGTGGGCTTAGAACCGTCAAAAATACCTACCAAATTAGTCTAAGTCTAATCTAAAATAATACTAAGAAAATATCAACCTATCAAGTTAGGAAACGAACGTGTGACAACTGACTGACTGTGACCTCAGAATAAATAATAGTACAAGTACTGTGACTTATCATTGATCACACATCCATAGAAAAATGAATAGTACAAGATACAGCTCACAGCACGGGCGACGCGCGACGGGCCAGTGACCCGCGTGCGAATTGTCTTTGTCAGATGCCGCGCCGCGGCGCCGTCAAAGGTTCCCGGTATGTTACTATACTCTTTGGACAAAGGCCAGGCGGCCTGCCGCTTGCCTTTGTAGAAAAGAATGGGAGTAAAATTATATACAACTAGATATTTGTTTATGACAAATACAAACATTTTATGTTATATTTTTTATCTTATTTCATATTCAATAAATTTAACACTACTTCAGGAATCCACTGCAATCTAGCTTTATTTGGAATGCCATTTAGCATCCAGTCGAGGAATCGAGTTGGCAGCCCTGGCCAGAGCTGTCACTGTCACACTCCTAGCACATGCACATGGCAATGCTTTTGTGTTTAAGTTTTAAATAAAATTCGATTGTTGTTTGTGTGGTTGTTCGATTCAAAATTATGTCTCATCAAGATATATCTTGTGGCTTAGATTATAGTGTAACGCCAGATCTGCAGGCGTGTTTAACAGAAGCTTTACAATGCAGTTATTCGTTTATAGTTACGCCTATAGTACATCCACGATTTAACCGGCAGCATTGCTCGAATTCTGAAAGAGTTGGTGGTTTCACACGATCGGATATGGTGCTGTCGCCTCAGGACTGGACCAGCAGGGTCGTGGGTAAACTATCACCACACTTGAACGTTGATTCAACTTCACACATAGCGCGTCAGAGACACGAAGATTGTCTGCATGAAGAGCTGTCTTACTGTAAAGGCCTCGGTCTTCCTGCTATCATGTTGGCCTTGCATGGTCGAGATTCTAATAACTTAGCACGGATGTTACTATCTTACTATGAAGCCAGGTAAGCTATTCTAATCTGTCTTTACAGCCATAGACGTTACTTCTAACTCTTGGATATTTTTCTGCACTTAGAAGAGGAAGTAGACCTACAATACAAGATAACCTATTCTTAGAGTAGCTTCTGCTGATCTTATCAGCAGCATCTGCAATCCATTTTATAACCATACATATTATTAAGTGCCTATTTTTCTATTTTATTTTTGATGATATAATTCACAAATATATTTTTATTTATTGTTCAGCCACCATCCTTCTCTAATATGGGCTCAAGTGCCAATGGTGTGCCGAAGATCAGCACGTAACATTGATCCTGACACTGATGATGATGATGACTCGGCTTGGAATGAGACTTGGCTCTGGTGGTCCAAGTTCCATGAACGTCTAGACTGGGACAAGAGAGTTGGTGTAGTTCTCGAATTGTCTGCTGACCTGCCATCTGAAGAAGTAGTGAAGAGATGGTTAGGAGAGCCAGTGAAGGCTATTGTTGTACCTACCTCATTATTTCATAATAATAAGAAGGGGTAAGTTTGTAAAAAAACTTTAAATTCTTTTTATCTTGTTCATGATATATATCTACTGCGCTGATCAGAAGTGGGACTCGTACTCAGATTTCATACTATGTATTTTAAAATGACTAATAATGCAGATCACTACTTGAGTGATCTGCATTATCCTAATGTGTAGTTGAGTGTTTGAGACGGCTTGTCCATTGTCACCTATAAGTCCTTAAAAGCCTCTAGCCAGTTGCTTACCGCTAAGCGCATGCGCAGTATGCGCACTGCAGTGCGCAATGTTAGATATATCGCCACCCGATGATTTACTGGCTCACACTGAAGCCAGAGGCACGGTGCGACGCCATATCCTGGGAGACTAATTCTTTGGATGCCTCTAAGTTACCTGATGGCATTGATCCATTATCAATGTATAGGTTTAAAACTTGTTAAAGTAAATATCATATTACAATGTAAATGATTATATTAATGACAAATGCATGGCCTGATGTCTCCAAGCTCCATGATAATAATAAGTGATCACTTCTATGTTTATGTTTAGTGAATATAATCTACAAAGTACTTTGTGAGATGTCTCATGACTACAACTTGTCATTAGATCATGACATGATGTCATGTTGTGTTTGACTGAGCAAGCGCGAAGCGCTATTTAAGCGTCTCTGTTTTAGCTTGGGCAAAAATTCTTTCGTATGTTCAAATGTCTGCCCGGCTGTTCTGTTCTACAGGTCGCCTTTCTCAACCGATCTAGACGAAACTTGGTATACAGATAAAGCAAATTTTTTAGTCGTTGGTATTTTTGAATGGAAGGGTTCCCCCTAAAATGGGTAAAAAGGGGGCTACTGAATATCTCCGCCTTATTAAATCCGATTTTGATGTTTCTTTTTTATTTGAAAGGTAGTAACTTTAAGTTAGTCTCTTAAAATATTGGTGAAGATCTGCTGAAGTTCTTTGGTGTGATGAGCTGAATAGCTCCTCAAAATGCAGTAAATTTCTCACTTTTAGGTTTTTACCAGTGGAATCAGCCTTTTACCTACTAGGTAGGAATTGATAGAGCACCTTGGTTATTAATGTTAGTTGTACAATAAGGTAACTAGACTAACACACAGTAGGCGTTACTGTGCACAGCTAGATTGTTTGCAAAAAGTTTGTACGCGCGAGGTCTACAGCTCACAGAGACAAAGTATCTTATTGTAAAATAATAGCACTTTTACAAGTCAAAATTAACATCTCATGAACAAGGAGAAATACATAAAATATTATAAAAAGATCAAATCAATAGAAATTTAGGTAAACTAAGTATTTTTTGAGTTTGAAAAGGAAATTTCTCTTTCATGTGCCAACAGAGATAAATCTCACCTGGAAAATGACATTTGAAAAAATTATAAAAGATTAACACATATGGAAATAAATTACATCCCTATAGAGTTTCTTGGTGCTCTCTTATCTAACTGCGTATATCCAAAGCACTGGTAGAGCCGAAGGTTATTTCCTTTTCCAGTGTGAGATTAATCCGCTCTCAGCACATGAAAGGGAAATTCCCTTTGCAATGTCTATTTAGAATATATTATATTTTCTCCTTGTTCTATAATTTTGCCTATTTACAATAAAATACCTTGACTTTGCCGCCAGCTTTGGAGTATAGTGTATAATCCAATTTTGATGTATTTTTTGTTATAGGGCATGTTTTATTGCCTGTTTCAATAAAACACAGCCTAAGATGATAACCAGCAAGTAACAGAGCACAGAAATATGAGTCCTGACTTCTTCTATCTATAATGCATGTTCGTATTTTATACTTTCAAGATTCCCAGTGCTGTCCCGAGCCCACCAAAATTTAGTCATAAGCATGGTTGAGCAAGAGGCTCAAGTAATCGTCAGCGGTGCACGGAGGCACGACATGAAGTTCTACTTGCAATATCTGCAGAGATTGTGGATGAGACGACCGCATTCTGTTGACGATCCTATGATGAGTTATGCGAGAGGGTAAGAAATGTGTAAGCGAGATATGCAGACAATATTGTGTAGATCTCAGGTAAAACCTGAGCACAATTGGCACAGGAATGGGGAACATTATAGCAGCCTATATGCCTCATTCCCGTTTGTAAAAGAAGGGTCTACTTGGTAGTGGGATGAAAAGGCTATGAATGCTTGCATGCTTGTAGTATGAGGTAGTGCTAGCCTCTAGTGTCAGAGTTTATCAGGGCGCTATATGGCTTCTGATGTGGCTTATTGACTGCTATCAATGAATAACAGCAGCTTAACATGTCTTCCAAAGCATGGAGAGATGGAAAGCGCACATAGCTTATAACTTAAAGTAATTGCCGTGAAAGAACCCGGTATCGTTGGGTTCTAGCTCACACTAGTATACCGCTAGGCTACAATTAGCTGAAAAAGTAATCCAAAAATTCACATTAAACATTTAGCTAAAATGTTTGTTAAAAAAGTATCAACATACATTTCAGCTCAGTAGACCCTTTTTAATTGTAGAAAGCAAAGCTTCAAAAGGTTTGTTGTTTGTTTGTCGTATGAGGTAGTGCTGGCCTCTGATGTCAGAGTTTGTCAGGCCGCCCGAGGGCCTCTGACATGGCTTAACGACTGCTATTAACCAATAACAACCGGGACCGATAGCTTAACGTGCCCTCCAAAGCACGGAGTGATGGAAAACCGCACATAACTTCGAAAAGTCATTGGTGCTGGAGCCTAGGTTTTGAACCCGGTATCGTTGTATTCTAAATTGCACTATAGAACCATTAGACCACCATCGCTCTAAAAGGTTTGTATTATAGACATAATCAAAAACGATTAAGTTCATAACAAGATTATTATATTATTTTGTACGTTATACCAAAATATACATAAGTACAATAATTATTACTAGTGCTGTTCATATTACTTGCAAAAGCAATAATAATTGTAACATATGTTTAGATAATAAAAATTATCTAAATATATGTTAAACCTGCACTACACTGCTCGCGAAGTTGCTTCGATAAAGTACAGTTCGAAGTACGTGACTACACACTCGTGCAACTTCGCGAGGAGCTCAGTCGCCCGGCGGCGCCCGCACGCTATGCATCATGGATAATGTTCGAATGGTAGCTGCTTTTGCAATGTTTTTTTCTCGCGTATTATATCTATGTGTGTATATACCACAATAAAAAAAAAATTAATAATGGTGGATGATTGCAAAGCACCGGAACAGAACTATGTTATTAGAATAAACAAGGCACAGTAAATTTTAACATTGCCTATAATATTTTTTTATCACTATCATATGAAGTAAGCTGAGTAGTGTAGTGAGACGCTTCGTTATAGAACTTCAGGACGCTTCGAGTCTTTTGACTCAAGCTCAAAAACCGACAACAATCGGAAGTTGCTTGAGGCGAGCCAAGGTTGCACGAAGCGAACCGAAGTGCCCGTCTACACTCTCGTGTTCGCTTAACTTCGATCAACTTTGCGAGTAGTGTAGTGGCCGTCTTACATTTTATTTTTTGTTAACAACTCATTCTGCTATCTATTAAGTTTATTACTATAAAGTAAATCCATTATTAGATGTAAGATCTACCAATAAGTTTTGTGCTATTTTTATTTAAGATCTGTGGATTTTGTGAAACAAATTATTTTAAATACTAGTTTTGCCTGCGTGGTCATTTTTCTGGGATATAAGAATCCTCTGATATTCCAGAACGAACGAACGAATTTTTTGATGATTTTGGTACTTTTGCCAAAATCATCAAACTACGTTCAGACGTCTAATGGTTGTTTATCGATTTCTCGAATTCTACTCATCAGAGTGAGATACCAAGAACACCAGTTTTTGAGTCAAACTATAAGCTAAAAAATAGTTAAAACCGCATTGCAATCGGTCCATTAGTTTTTACGTGATGCGCAAAACAAACACAGACAAACAGACAGACACGATTTTAAAAGTAGCTTGGGTTTGTAGCTTATTTTTAAGTACCCTAGACTTTATTTTTTTAATATTTACGTTGTCTGTACAACTGTCTGTTTTTTTGATACTTACTGCTTTATTATAAGTACTAGCTGTGCCTGCGGCTTCGCCCGCGTGGACATTTCATTTAAAAGTAGCCCATGAATTATTCCAGGACCAAAAGTACCTATAAAGTACAAAATATATATATATATATATATATATATACTACATTTCTTCAAAATTTGTTAAGCCGTCAATTAGCTTTTTATCCATTGCTCGGCTTCTAATCATTGGATTAAGATACCAAGTACCACAGTTTTTAAGTCAAAACTTAAGCTGGACAGCTTAAGTTTTACAGTGAAGGCTGCGACGCAATCAGAACCTTAGTTTTTACGTGGTGAGCGAACAGACACCATTTAAAAAAATTATATATTCTTATTCAGTAGCTTAAAATACTCTACCCAAACCCCTAGGCCATGTTTTTTTTATTATGATTTTAGGTAGTTTTGTTAATTACTGCTTTATTATAAATATAGATATAACCCTAAAAATTCCTCATTATTATAGACATCTCTAGACCGATCTTGGTTGCCATCAGACACATAACTGCACATAATGCAGCGCATTAGAGTCGAAATTGTTATGAAAATCTATTTGCAGCAAAGATCGGTAATAGCACTACTGTACACTGATTTAGACAGTGCAATATTAATTGAGATCAGTACCCCTATTACACTGTAGTAAACGCTCTTATTACTTAGTTAAAGTATCACCGCGAGTGGACCGGTCTTCGTTGGATATATGCTCGAAGGGACCGGTAGACAAAACAGTGGGTAGAGTCCGACTTACGAAAGAAGTCTCACAGACGCGGCGCTAGTTTCTTTGTAAAAGTGAAAAATGTATTAAGCGTTCAACGTTAGTTCCTCTTATCGCCGCTACTTCTTTCGTGAGACGGATTCTGTTTGCATGTTTTTAGTATTACGAGTCACAGTTTTGACAATCGCTATCGTCAGATGACGCTACTACAGTAGTTATGTCACTCACTGCCATTTATCATCGTGAGTGAGGGGGCTGGGTTACATTATTACAATTTTCGTAGGGATTGATATTTTTTTGTAAAATAAAACATTGACACCCATGTTACTCGCTGATAATGTAGCTTTAAGGTGAAAGAATGTTTAAAATCGGTTCAGTATTTTTTGAGTTTACCCATTATATTTGTCACTGTAGTCGTATTTTACTTTATTTATACAGGTTTGAATTTTAGTTTTTACAAAAATTCAAAAAGACCAAAAAAAACTGTTTCCTCGAAAATGGAAAACAATCGCTTGCACGATGACACAGAATACCTAATAATACTACGCATAGAATGGACACTGTGTCCAATCGGGGCTTCCTCACCCTGCCACCGATTCTGATCTGTCGAGCAGCTCCTCGCTACTTGAGATGGGACGCGCGCGCCATACGCGTACGTCGCGACGACGCTGCAAGGTGGTTGTTTTTTTTAAAGCTTTTATTTTACTTGCAATGTTTGTATGTATGTGCGTATGTCTGTTTGTATGTTTGTTTAGGTCAAATCTTGCAAGCTGAATTATAACCAGTTCCTCTTATCCTACGCAGTTGAATTTATGCATGTTGGTTCAGTTCCGATGACAATGCATTTTTATGGTAAGCATGACCTGATCAGCTTCAGATAATGAAACTCTTCAACGGTCAACACAGTCACAAAATTTTGTGTGTTACACAAAATGTTGTATTCGCATTTAATTGTAATAGCCCATTCTAAGTTTCATCATGGCTGCTACACTCCAGGGCCCCAATTCTGTTAGCTATTGAACCGCGATAACGCAAGTCGATTGTTTTTTTTTTTTTTGTGTGAAATTTTCTCATTTACCACTTAAAAGTGCTGGAAGCGAAAATTTTGCTAAAATTATTGTTTTTTATTTTGCTGTTTTTATACTTAGAAAATTTCCAAAAAAAAAAACGCTTTTAACACTTTTAAGTGGTAAATGCTAAAATTTCGCCCGTTTGCGTTATCGCGGTTCAATAGTTAACAGAATCGGGGCCCAGGTTGTCTCCTGACTAGGGAACTCAACAACATAGACACGAAATGTTGTATACGCATTTAATTGTAATAGCCCGTTCTAAGTTTCATCATGACAGCCATGAGCCATGAGTATGTACTGCAAATAAAAGTTTTTTTTAGATTGTTTTTAAGTTATCCACGGTTGAAAATGGGGTATTCTTGTGCAGTTTACGGCTGTTTGTTAAGTAAACTTGACAAGTATTAGGAGCTTTGAAAGATTCCCTAAGGATTAAATAAAGTAATTTATTCTTTGTAACCTACAATAAGTAATTGTCACTCTTCAAATAAGTAGGTATCTTATCTTGTATAATCTTTGTATTTTTTTTCGTATTCAGTTTTTTTGGGTAGTATTCAAAAAACTTAATTGATTTTACTTATTTAAACATCAGATCAGAATAATTTCGTTAGCAAAAACCAATTTTGATTGTTCTTATTTTGGATCAACGGTTTTATTTAAGTTATCGTCGAACAAACATAATCTTTGTATTTTTTTTTGTATTGAGTTTTCTTTGGGTTGTATTCAAAAACTTAATTGATTTTACTTATTTAAACATCAGATAAGAATATTTTCGTCGAACAAACACAAACCAGTAGACTCTAAACCTCGCTTCGCTCGGTCAAATATTTAAATAATAAGTCATTTATTGTGTTTTTTTTGTAAATAAATAGATGTACAGATTACTGTATACTACTGTACTGCTGTACTGTACTGCTGTACTGTACTGTGTGATTCATTATTTCACATCGCACGTTAAGCATCGCTCGAACGCTAATAGAATTACAAACGACATGTGTGTAGTGTCTGTTTAATAAGTAGTTATAACGCGGATTTTGTATAGAGATCTAGTCGAGTGTCTGGGATGTGTCTAGGTAGGTACAATGTGATCCGTGTTGCATCCCTATATACTTAAACAATTGGCGCGCACGTGTACATACGTCACCTGAGGGTAGCAGCGCGTTTGTATGGAGTGTCCGGGTGTGACGATGAAGACCATTACAACGCCATCTAGCTAGATTTGGATGAACCAAAATGACAATGCGTTCGCTAACCGCTATTTTTTCTCTAGCTTTTTCATATATATTTAGAAATAGACAAATGCTAAAAAGGCGCCAGCATGGCAGCGTAATATCTAAAGTTCCTCACGTATTGTCGATTTCTATTGTGCTATAATTAGCCAAACTCATAATAGAGCTAAAGATTTATAGTGATTAATTGTTACCGCTAGTGTCGCTGCGCTGGATTTCATACAAAAATGTTGCGATACTCGATAGCGAGTACTGTTTTGAGCGTTTGATTAAACTCATAATAGGGGTATAGTCTTAATTACTATTGCACTGTATAGTCGCTTTAACCACAGACAGATGAGGCTGGCACTCCGTATTTATATTTTTGAGACATCTTACCATTCTTGCTCATAATGCCAACTGCTTGTAAATGCCAAAACCATCATCTCCGGAGCATTCCAGAAGGTTCTCACGCATTGCATCATCCAGTTCCCGAACTTAAGAATGTTCTAGTGCCTGCATACATTCTGGAACATTCCATGACTTTTTCCTATAATTTGACTAGCCTAACAATATGTTTTTTAATATTTACAGTTGGGAAGACTATCTACAAACGCCACTGCAACCTCTTGCCGATAACTTAGACACGCACACATACAATGTTTTTGAAAAGGACCCTATCAAGTATGATCAATATCAGAAGGCCATTGCCCAAGCATTGATCCATGTGAAAACCAAAGAACAGGTGATTTTATTGGTTTATCTACACTCATATCGTAAAATCCGGATTATGTACTCAAAAATGTTGGCATAATGTTATACGTTATGCACGGCACGTATCTAATAAGTTTTTTTTAAATTATAACATTGTTTTTTGAACTAAACAATGTTATATTATTATATTTTTTAACATTAAAGCACCATTAAGGCTCCGCACCTATGAGGGTTTTCGTCATTCATTGTCTATGGCGGCGCGTGATAGACCGTAGGCGCGCGAATTCATGTGGACTGGATTTTGGCGCCATAATTTACTTTATGTGATTTATTATGATGATCAAAGGTTTTATCCTGATTAAAAATGTGAAAAAGATGTGTTAAACATGTAAAAACAGTGTTTGTGAGGAGAATTTGACTCCACCTGACATCACAGAACAGCAACGAACATGAGGAAAGGGCTTTTACCAGCAAAATCAAAATGATTACGTTTTTGTTTTTATTAAAAGTATGTTGCATGAGTGTAGATGAAGTAGTGTAAGAAACGACTCATAACTAGGTATTAAAACACTCGAATGATTCTATTATTAAACTCGTCAGTTATTAAAACACTCGAGTGATATTATTAAAAAACTCGCCTACTGCTCGTTTTTTAAACTCACTCTCGTGTTTTAATTCCCTTCACTATGGAACCGTTTCATAAACTACTATTTCCAATTTATTTTTTATTAGCTTTTGCCCACCACTTTGTCCGTGCAGACTGCATTTTCTCGCGATAACAAGTATATAATGTCCGTCCCCAGGGTTCAAATTATCTCCATAACTTTCATCAAGATCGGTTCAGCCGTTTTGTTGTGAAAAGGTAACAACATATAAAATACTATCTTTTGCCCACGTCTTCGTCCATGCGGGGTACAGTTTATCACATTAAAAAGTATCGTACCAAATTGCCTCAATATCAGTTCAACAGTGTAGCACTGAAAAGGTAACAAATAGACGGACAGAATTACTATCGCTTTTATAATATCCTTCTTAATTAATTTCTTTTCATACAACATCTTTCGTTTTTATTCAATAACTACAAACTACATTTTATACTATATCGATGTTGCTCATTTTTAAAACAATCAAATACAAAACAGTTAGTTTTTTTTTTTTTTAATTTATATTTTTATTCTAGCTGTGCCCGCGGCTTTGCCCGCGTGGTCAAATGTCATGAGTTTTTTTGCGCGGAACCCTTTTTCATTTTCGAAAATTCTATTTAACCACCTTGAGCTTAAGCAAAAAATAGAAAAGGCAATTGAGCAAAATCGGGGGTCAAAAATCTTCGCCCAGCAATTGAGTAGATCCCATCTGACGAAGCACAAATAATGGCACAATCGTCGTCTCTAAGCCGGAGATCCTTTCTGAGATCGAAGACTTCTATGGCCGATTGTACGACTCGCATGCTTCTAGACCCGAACACAGCACAGATGATTCCTGCGCAATACTGACCCGCCACTACACTGACGAACTGCCTGACGTCAGCCTAGACGAGAATGAGATGGCTCTCAAACATCTTAAGAATGGAAAGGCCCCTGGAGAGAACGGCTAAATAAAATTGCTATATATAATTGCTAACTCGTACACAACTAATTCAAAGAAAATATTTGCTACTTACCCGCCTTCATTATATGCAATCAGTTACTCTTGGAACTCACTAATGTATCTAGAATCTAGTAGTAGTATTCAAGTCGATAATAATAATAAATTTGTTTTTCAAAAATCTAATCGTATATAGATAGGTCATTGATACATAGAATACTTTTCATTATCATCATCAATGTCCACGAAGGCAAAACCGCGGGGTGCAGCTAGAATGAATAAACAATAAAATATATTTAGTTTTAATTTAATTTCAAGAAACAGCTTAGAGCATCATCATAATGTTGAGAATTACTGTTGTTGGCTTATAAGTAATCGGGTAAATCAAACAGTACAGGCAAAACTGCCTCACGATTCAGAACCTTTCGATAGCGAACCGAATATTGTGAATGAAAAATGTATTGAATAGAAAGATTTCAAACCGAATCCACAGAATAAATAATACCATATCGATCGACAACTGAGTTATCAAAGAGTTCTGTATCGGGGGCTGGTTATATAATTTCAAAAATATTTTCTAGGAACGGTCTTCTTCTGAAATTTTCTCAAACAGTTTTGGGTGTATGATGGTACACACCTCTCCCTGCTCCTGGTCCTGGATCAGTACAATCTTCTAGTTCAGCCACAAGTGTGCTCTGCGAAGCCCTAGGGCTCCGCAAAGCGCTGCGAAAATACAGGTCACAATGAAAAAATAAAGTAATAACTACCCCTTACTTTATGGATACAGAGTACCTAAAATAAAATCTTTATAAATATTCCAAAAATGTTTGAAAAAATAAAAAAAACAGCCTACCATTAGATGCAAATGCTAATTTTAAGTAATATAATTATTAATTAATACACATAAAACCAGTTTTTGATTATTTTAGGGCTCAGTCAAATATTTAATTTTCATTCCGTCACCAAAAAAGTTTTTTAGAGCCGCTGCTCTAGTTGAATGTTTCTTTCATGTTGATGGCAATATCATGTACTTAGTATTACCACTAGGTACAACTATAGTTTTTTAATGTTTCTACACTCCCAAATATTCCACTTAACAAGAAACATCCATTGACGGTATTCGAGGTGGAAATGTGTGCAGAATTATGTCACTCTTGTGGAGTTTTCAGGTTGAGGATACTTGTAAACAAATACTTAATGGGTGCAGGGATACCTGCAGTTCCCAACAGTACCTACACCACACTGTTGAAAGCTCCAGCATCAAACATCAAACGGAACAGCCTGAAAGAAAAACAAGCATAATGTTAGTAAATCGGACACAATGATTAATAAAAAATACATGGGGCATGCACTAACATGTATTATACTAGTACACAGTAAAATACATGTCAGTGGGTTGTGGTCATTGCAGATATCATCTAAATATGGATTACATGAACAATTTTATTTTGGTTATTTTTTACTTGATTAAAGAATATCCATCTCTGTATTAGGTAATCTATCTGGTTATCTTGGGAAACTCATTCAAAACAAATAACACTTAACCTCTATAGCTAAATAAACAGCTATAAATCCTCTCAGGGTAAATTAACATCATGAAAACTTACCTACTTCTTGACGAGCTCAATTGCTGTAGTGAGTTAATTGCAACCAGGATTTGGGTGAAGTTGTTGTTCCTTGATCAGTAGATCGTCTTTTATCAGATGCACAATAGTTCTTGAGGGTTTGTGAAACGATTATTTTCCGTGTCAAGCCAGTTTAAATTGCAGTAAAATACATAAACCAAACAATCATAACCTCAAACAAATTGGAATGTCAAAATAAACCAACCATAAACTAGGCCATTGCTAGGTTTAAAGATGTTACCACAGAAAAACCAAAAACCTAACTTAAACCTCTAACGCTAATACCATTTCTTCTTGATTCGGGCCTAAACCTGGGTCCAACTCAAAAACCTACCTTAGGCCATCAACCATAATAAGGCTGCCTATGTTCTTCTAGGATATTAAAAACCAATGCAAAAGTAGGTATAGCACCAACGCTCTTGATGTTTTTGACAGACTTCTTATTTCGTTTCCATGGCAACCACAGACCATTTTGTAATGGCAACCGTTCCTTACAGTGAGTAATCAACATTTTCGAGTTTCCCGCGGAAACTTTAAATTTTCCGGGATTAAAAGTATCCTATGTTTTATTCTAGGGTATAAGCTGTTTCCATTCTAAATTTCATCAATTTCCGTCCAGCCGTTATCGCGTGAAAGCTCCACAAACAAACAAACAGACAACGTTTCACTTTTATATATTGGTATGTATAATAAAGCAGTAAGTAAAAAAAAGTATCTACACAAAATAATTTTAAATAGGAGTTATAATGAGTTACAGAACAAGATAATAATTTTTGTTAAGTCGTGGCTGTCTGTCTGTCTTGATGTTTGTTCGCGCTTCATGTAATAACTACTTGACCGATTGAAATGCAATTTTCACTGTTGGATAATCTAGGTTTTGACTTAAAATTTGGTGTACATCTCAATCTGATATGTGCCAAACAATCATTCAAAAGTTTTTACAGCTGAAGGAATTTTGATTTCGATCTAATTTGGTTTTGGCATTTTAGGTCCGGAAAAATATAAAGGGTACTTTAAACCCAGATAAATGACCAACGCACATCAGCTTTCAATATCAAAATCGGTCCGTTCGTTTGGGAACTACGACGCCTCTCTTTTCGCGTTCGGTGGTTAACATACCCACAGAATAAATAATAGTGCTAAGACAAAACACGACAATAATGGATTTTCAAAGGAAATTGCTGGCCGCAAAACACGACAGTAATGATATCCATACAACTTTGCTGGCGCCTATTCAAGAAGCGCGGCAAGGTCGACTTTGCCCAAAGAAGGTTGTCGAAATAATGACCACATTACAAGCTTGTTTGAGTAAAAGCATTATTTCATTTACAGAACGAAAGCAATGAAAAGCATGGTGCAGAAAATACAATACTGAAAGCAGAGTTGGGACAAGGTGACGCAGCAGACAACAACAACAAGCCACCCATCACTGTGATGGTGCTGGGCGCCGGCCGCGGACCGCTCGTCAGAGCTACATTTAATGCTGCAGACTTAACTAACACCAAAGTTAAGGTCAGTCATACTGAGACAATACTTTTAATTTCACATGATTCATATGGCCAAAATGAAATACAGTACTCTCTCGCTAATCCGCCATCACAAAATCCCAATCATCGGCGAATTACTGAAGACGGCGGATTATAGTGTACAGGAACAAATAATTGAATAAAACATAGGAATTTATGGTTATTATGTTATTATTAAAGATGAAACGGATAATGTTTAGCAGAATACCAGATAACCGGCCAACCTTGTGGCCGGATAGCCGGATATCCGGCCGAACATTGCCAATTGGGTCATCATAACGAGCAAGCTCGCGTAGGTGGCTCAAGAACGATCGAGCGGGCACGGGTAAATTCATGTTTTTTCGTTCTTGAGCGAAGTTAGCAAGTGTTTCATGGACTTGTTGAAGTGATTGCAAACACGATCACATGAGGTTATTGCAAACTTGCTATTGTGGCTTGAGGTAATAATAATAAAAAAGAACTAATATATTTACCACAATTTGCCCTTAGTGCAGTACGATTACTATATTATGAATAAAAAAATAAATTTGATGATTATATTTTGTTACGTGGATTAAATAATGTCCCTAAATTTGATATTTCGTACTTTTTTCTAAAATCCGGTATCCGGCCGAAAACTCGCTTACTATCCGGTATCCGGCAGGATAATAAATTTAGGTCGGAAACCCGTTTCATCTCTAGTCGGTGCCGTAACTAGGGCGGTGCCAGTGGTGTCCAGGCACAGGGTGCAGACCCTGGAGGGGTCAGAACCGGTTATGATTAGAACAGTTCGCACTGGGCGCATAAAAGGCTAATTACGGCACTGTTCTAGTTATTAAACTTAAAAATCAACAAGAGTGTAACCTTTAATTAGTACTACTTAATAACTTGATCATGCATTTTACGTAAATTTGTAACCACATTGCATGTCATTCCATTTTTTTGAGCCTATAACCAAATATCTACGTCAAAGCATCTTCCGATTTGATGCAACCTAACCAATTTTGACTCGCGAAAAACGGCGGATTATTGTAGTTGTCGGATACCGAGCGGCGGATTAGCCAGTGAGTACTGTATTAAGTATTATCACATTTATAATAATAATTAAAGGTGATAGCAGTGGAAAAGAACCCGTGTGCAGTGGTGGTGCTGGCGGCGCAGGTGCGGGAGGTGTGGCGCGACCGTGACGTCACCGTCGCGCCGGGAGACATGCGCCAGCTGAACCTGTCGCCTAAAGCGGACATCATCGTCTCCGAGCTATTAGGTAAGAACTGAACTTGCAGCAACAGGAAGGGCCCCTTCGAATGAGTGGCTTGAAGTAGCGCAGTGGTAACGCGACCGTGATGTCACCGTCGCACCGGGAGACATGCGCCAGCTGAACCTGTCGCCTAAAGCGGACATCATCGACTCCGAGCTATTAGGTAAGAACTGGACTTGAGCAAAAAGGAGGGCTCCTTCGAATGAGTGACTTGGAGAAGCGCAGTGGTAACGCGACCGTGACGTCACCGTCGCGCCGGGAGACATGCGCCAGCTGAACCTGTCGCCTAAAGCGGACATCATCGTCTCCGAGCTATTAGGTAAGAACTGGACTTGAGCAAAAGGGCCCTCCCTTGAGACTTGGAGAAGCGCAGTGGTAACGCGACCGTGACGTCACCGTCGCACCGGGAATAAAGGCATGAAGCCTATATTCTTTTTATTATTTGGACTGTGGGTAAGGAATCAGTGTAATGGTAAAGCCATAGAAGATGCAACTTACTTGTCCATGTGGATTTAAAACTATAAAATGTACCGATCGACACGAAGAAGAAGAATGGAACCCTATGGTAGTGAACAGCTTTATTCTCTACAGTCATGCATGAGGACTGAAGCTGCTGCTTAAAGCAGTTCGGGCGAAGGCCTACCTATTATTTCTAGGGCCTATTTGTTTTTATATATTAAGTACAATTCACACCAAAATACCTGGACCCAAACTAGGATACCCTGTAACTAGGCAACGGATACATACATAAATACGATCATACACCCGGAAACAAACATTTGTGCTTATCACACAAATGTTTGTCATGGAGCGTCGACCATAGATCGATGCCCTACCTACATGTAACAAATAAAACGACGCAAAGTGAACAGGTTCATTCCGCAGGCTCATGGGGCGACAACGAGCTGTCGCCCGAGTGCCTGGACGGCGCGGCCGGCCTGCTGAAGCCGGGCGGCGTGTCCATCCCGCGCGAGTACAGCTCGCACGTGGCGCCTGTGTCGTCGCCGCGGCTCTGGGCCGCTGCCAAGGCCGTGCTGCCCCCGCCCGCCCAGGCTCACTCCAGGGAGAAGAACCTGGAGACGCTGTGGGTCGTCTATATGCAGAACAAACATGATATTGCCGATACTAAGGTATGTAATTTGTGGATTACATGCACTTGCACTACATGCGCCAACATATACAGGGTGTCTCAGGAAGTAGTGATAAGCGGAGGTTACGAGGTAGAGCCGGTGCCATGGGCACCCCAATAACCCTCACGATCCGCGATATTTGATATCTTCCAAGTTATTCCATTTTTTTTAACAAATCTCCAGATTTCTATACAAACTTAGTAATTTTGACTAAATGAATGTATTCACTTGATTTTTGTATGTGGGTCCGGTAGTAACCCTTCGATAAGATACAAAAACATTGTAATAATAAAAAATGAAAAAAAAAAAAAAAATTACTTAAAATTTTGTACAAGTTAAGGGTGTGTGTGTGTGTGTGTGTGTGTGTGTGTGTGTGTGTCTGTGGCATCGTATCTCGCAAACGAATGTACCGATTTTGATGCGGTTTTTCTGTTTGAAAGCTGATGTGATCGAGATGCGCTTGCGTGACCGTTAAAAGTAAACATGTATTCATGTATGTCACACTCCGAAGATTAAAATAGATCTTTTCTACAGCCTTTATGCGCATCGTGACCATCGAAATATAACCAGATTTCCGTTTCATAAATGTACTAGTTTCTTTGAAAAACCCCGATGTGGCTATGTAGGGGCGCATGACCGTTTGTTTGTCGTGAAACGTCAACGCCACGTACAATTTTATTACGGTCCTGAAAACCTCTCGTTTGCTCTGTGCTGGAGTTCAAAATGTGTATAATCTTTATATTAGTACGGACAATCCGGGCGCTGCAGCCACTTCTGTAATTTTTACCCCATTTTTAAAATATTTTTTAGTCTTAAATAGACTTTTTGCAAACTTTTTCATATTGAATAGAATTTTCTCAACGAGATCTTTACAAAAACACCGGAATCAATATGCTACCCTCACTAAATCGTGAGTTATACCGAATTAAAAATCACAAAAACATAAATTTCATTGATTTTGCTCTGTGCGTTCTGCCACCCCCGTAATGTATATATTTTGTCTTTTGACAAAAATAAACATTACATCATCAAGCTGACTATGAAGGTCAAAAAATAATAAAAAAAATAAGTACTTTTAGTGACGAGATGGTCAAATCACTCAAGTATGTCTTTGAACACGCATCACGCTGAAACTACCGGACGGATTTTGATTAAACTTGTCACAATCATAGCTGATGTTATGAAATAACAGCAATCGATAGTGTTGGCGAAACGGAAGAAATAAAATAAAATGTCTTATGGCTAAACAAAGATACAATTAAGATGCTTTTTATCCCGAAAATATAAAGGTTTCCTGCGGGATAGGGGTTGAAAGTTAATGTAACAGTATTATTGCACCAATCGATGGTGTTGGCGATGCAGATCCAATCATAATAAGAAATATCATATAAACAAAGATATATGTAGGTATTTTTTAGGTTTCCTTACCTAAAGAGTTCAATCAGAGCCCTATTAGTAAGCCTATAATGGGCTGAATCTTTTGATTCGTTAGAAACGCGTGAGTAAAACGTCATCTACATAGTCCTTAAGCTATGTTTGTCATTAATCTTCTGGCGAATGTCAGTTAGTTTAATACACAGTAGGTATATTTAAGAAAACCACAACAGTTTGTTTGTTTGGGGAGCTTTCACGCGATAACGGCTGGAATGGAAATAGGTTATACCCTGAAATAAAACTCACTTGATTACTCACTGTAAGGAACGGTTGCCATGGAAACGAAATAATAACAAGTCTGTCAAAAAACATCAACAAAGTTGGTGCTATACTTTTGCATTGGTTTTTGATATCCTAGAACAGCGGTCAGCAACAGGCGGACCGCGGTCCGTATGCGGACCGCGGATGGTTGAACCACGGACCGTCAAATATTGTAATTTAACTACATATTAATTTATTATATTTTCATATAATTAGCACTATATACATACGTTTGAAAGCCACGTAGAATCTAATTATTGTAGTTACAACAAGTTAGGTATAGGTACGTACCTATTTTCATCGAACCATCTTTTTAAAAAAACGTCTTTTTTGTTTTTTTGTTCGAGATTAACGGACGCCCAGCTTGAAGACACTTCGCATTTACTGTTCCCCTCCTGAACCAAACCAGGGCGGTCGCACTCCGCAACAAGTACAAATAAATTCAAGGACCCAATATTCGGGTCTGTTCAGTCGAGTGTCAAGCGTGCGCTCGATGAGTCGCGCGCCTTGTACTTAGCGATAGAGCACCTACTTACGTAAAGTTATTGACAAACTTTATTCGTGTTTTAATTATGAGTACCAAGAAGAAAGCTAGAAAGTACTGCATAGCATTCGGCTGTTTGAATAGTGATAGAAATGACGAATTGTCATTCTTTACGTTTCCAAAGGATATTGAAAGGTAATAAATTGTAATACCTATACCTGTATGTTGTTGGTCCTAGTTATGTAGTTTGATATTGATATTTTTTATTACGTAGGTTCTTATAGTTTTATGTTATTTCATTTGTGTTCCATACCGAAGCTACGCATATTTAAGGTTTTTCCGCGCAGAAATAAAGTCGTTTATTAAATCGATCAACGTAATTTTATAATTGATTATAGTAGGTATTGTTGATCGGAAAATGAATTACTGTGCTGACTTAGTAAGTAGCCTACATACTTTTAATACCTTTTATTACGTAGGTAGCAATTTATTTTTCACTCATTAATAAGCATGGAATTCAGACAGGCACCTTTATTCCTCAAAGTGCAATACCTATAGGATATAATCATAATCAACCAACGACACGTAGGTAGGTATCTCACTAAACTTATCGGCGTTCTGAAAACGGGATAGGTAGGTAGTAAAAATGAGGTAGTCGGTCTATTCTGATAATAATGTCATTGTATGTAATAGAACTATTTTAATTTATAATAATAAGTAATAACATAATACATTATTACTTATTTATTCTGTTACAATATCTAAGTCATAACATATCACAGAATAATTAGTAGTACAAGTCATATCTTAATACAACCCTACCGAGCGAAAAAGGGACAGAGCGATTCTGAAACGGTTAGAGCAATGGAAGTTCTCGCGCGTTGTGATACGGTGCATTCTAGCCTGCACGCGGTGGGCGAGCGCCTTCTAGGTAAATATAATTGAAAGCTCGCAGCGGCGTGCGAGTTAAATTGCACTTTATAGCGTTGTAGCGAGAGTCGCTATTTATTTAAATGACTTTACTCAGTTAGCCTTCTGTACTTGTACTATTATTTATTCTGTGACCAAACTTTAAAAAACTGGCTCAAGACGTCGGTGTGATTTCTCGCATTAATTTTACATTTAAGTTTTATATAAAAACTTAATTTGAAAGCAAAATAAAAAATTGTATTTACCTACTTAATTATTATTAGTCTTTTTCTGGACCTCGAAAAAAAAAGTTGAGGGTCGAGTAGGGGCTTTTTCTTCACTTTAGTTGAAAAAAATAATTTGCTAAATCTTTGGGGAAATGAATTTAAAAAAAAACAACTAAAATACATACTTACATATTTTAATAAGCATTTTGAAATTCTAATCTCGTGACATTATGATTTTAATTCTAATCTCGTAACATTATGATTTTAATTCTAATCTCGTAACATTATGATTTTAATTCTAATCTCGTAACATTATGATTTTAATTAATCGATGACAATTTATGGAAAAAAAAAACAAATTTGATTTAAATTAATCAACCCTGATCCACAGACCTTGACGAAGCTGAAATGATGCGAGCTAACTTAACATTATTTTGTACATTTCAGCGCGTGTTCACATTTGAGCATCCCGCTAAAGGGACGCGGGACCACCAAGGCCAGGAGCTGACGGACTGGCGCGGGCTCCCGGCCACCGACAACCGGCGCTCCGTGACACTGTCCTGGGAGGTGGCGCAGGACAATGTGATGCACGGCTTCGGCGGATACTTCGACTGTGCCTTGTTCGGAGAGGAAATGATCAGTATAGTGCCTTCTACTCACAGCCCGGGGATGATTTCATGGTTCCCGGTCTTTATTCCTATTAAGGTATGTGAAACAGTTATTTTTCCTTTTTTTTTTACTTTATTTATAGCTATGATGTGGTTGACAATGGAGCAGGACGCTGACTGATGGTAAGGGGTTACATTATTGCAAATTTCGTAAGGACTGAATTAAAAAGTACATGCAGCTCATGTTACTCGCTAATAATGTAATTTACATACGTGAAAAAATGTTTAAAATCGGTTCAGTATTTTTTTAGTTGATCCGTTCCATTTTTTGTCAATAGAAACGTATTTTACTTTATTTAACTGACTAGATGTTTTTGTTTTTGTCAAACATTCAAACACTAAAAAAAAACTGTCAAAGAACGTCATCTACCTCGAATCGGGTGAACCAAAATGACAATGCGTTCACTAGCCGCTTGTTCATAACAGGGGTACAGTGCTTCAAACCGGAACATAGTAATGATTGCACACTACTGCTTGGCGGTTGAATATCTGACTGAAGATGTAGTATTTCTCCAAGTGGACTCTTGCAGAAGACCGTACTCTACTACCGTAGCATACTACTACCCTAATTACAGTACCGTCAGCCGATCTAGGCATACATGAAGTTAGCTATTTGGCTGCGCATTACAAAATTGAGTTCCTAAAAACGGTTCTGCGCACGCAAACGGGTGACTTCAGGTTTGCCTATCGGCAACTGATCCTGGTAATAGGAACCACACAGCTAAATATAAAACTTAAATTTAACATGACCTTAAAAAAAACAATAGACTCTAAAATCCAGCTACATTCAGGTAAAAAATAGCCTATGACACTCTTGCGATGAAGACGAATCGATTGATACCTCGCTCGTCAAAATCGGGCCAAGTTTTTAGTTTGAACACAACCCTTACTTTGCCTTGCCGTAGTCGGGTAAAAAAATATAGCCTATGACACTCTATACCTGAAGACTAATCGATTGACTGGTCGCTTGTCAAAATCGAAACAATAGGGGCGACGCTATGGTGGAACATCCACATACATACGTACCTAGACTGTTAAACTCATTACCCTTCTATTGCTTTGCTGTAGTAGGGTAAAAAAGGATTGACTTTGAAACTTATTTTTACCACAGTATCAATACGTATCGATTGACACCTCACTTGTCAAAATCGGACTAAATAATAATGCACAGAATAAATAATAGTACTACGTACCAATACCAATAGGGGCGACGCTATGGTGGAACATACACATATATACCTACATAGACTGTTGACATCATTACCCTTCCCTTGCTTCGCCGTAGTCGGGTAAAAATAGTATTGTTGAAAAATGTTTTAGCATTAACTACATTATTGTTATTTCAGACGCCACTACGAGTGCATCGCGGTGAGGTGATACAAGCTACGTTCTGGCGCTGCGTGGACTCTCGCCGCGTGTGGTACGAGTGGGTCGTGGCCGTCGGCGACCGCACCACAGCCATGCACAACACCAACGGACGGAGTTCGGAAATGCTTCTGTGATCTTATTATACGGTTATTAGGATATTACAATATTTGGCAATTATTTCAAATTAAACATGTTTTAATTTTATAACTTTTATTTTATAGTCCTAAATTATACAACACTCAACTGGTATAAACATAACATCAGCTATCTTACACTTAGCTACAGTAGTCGCAGCAAAAGTTTGTGTTTCGGAAATTGTCTGCAAGTCGCTGCGAAAACTGCTATGTTTCATGCGCAATCCCAATGTTGAAGGTGAATACAGCATTGTATAACTGCCTCGCTCACTCGCTTACTTCGCATATTCTATCTCGCTCGTACTTTATGCTGTTTTATCCCCACAGCAGTACCTGCGCAATCGTTCACACAGCCTAACTTCACAAACATATAGATTGGCTGCGCTGCGACTACAGTACCTACTTTAATTATTCATGCTACAAATACTTTTGATAAAACACTATAAAGTAAGAGCGAAATAGAATATGCGAAAAACGTAAGCGAGAGAGCGAGGCAGTTATACAATGCTAAGACAGCATTGTATAACTGCCTCGCTCTCGCGCACCTTCAACATAGGGATTGCACCTGAAAAATAGCAGTTTGCGCAGCGACTTGCAGACTATTTCCGAGCCACAAAGAGACGCTGCGACGGCTGTATCCTAGATTTCCTTTGCGCAAGTCGCTGGCTGTGCCTCGTTTAGACAGTAAAATTACTATTGTTTTGTATTAGCAATAACTGTACATAGATGACAAAAGCCACTAATAAAGAGTTACAAATCTGGCGACAGTATTATTGAACTCGACAATGATCAAAATGAAGTACAATTTCTGTATTGAATGAAGATTTACACTACACATGTTCTTGGAAGTTGTGCAAGTTTATCTATTTAATCAGCCCGTATCCACCTACTGCGGAGTACAAGCCTGTCGTGCACGCCAGTCTTTCCGGTCCTGTGCTAGCCTCATCCATTGGCCTCCAGCGTACCTCTCTGGCCATCCGGCGGGTGGTCTGCCTCGAGGTCTTAGCCCATCTCTTGATACCATGTGCCATAAAGCCACCCTTAGTTTCTACTCTATCGAAAGTGGAAGTAAAAAACATAATGAAAGTATAGATATTCAAATTTTAAGATTTAATAAAAAAAAACAAAACAAGTTAAATTATAATAAAATGATGGTGAAGTTAAAAATACTAACTACTACTCAGAAGGAGGGCACCTAAATTTATAGGGACGTGGTTGGACCTGAAGATTTCTATTGTTTCCACTTCCGTAGCGCAGTACTCCCCTTGTAACGTAAGTCCGGCCGAAGATGGTAGGTAGGTCTCAGCAACGGAGCATTGCGGAGCAGTAGGCAGCCAGGATCAGTAGCGGAGATGGCTGTTATCGGTGCTAGGTCGCGCAGCGAGGGCGGTACAAGGGATACCCGTGTATTATGCACTATTCCGTGTACTGTACTCTAATCCAAGGAACGCTGTTTAATTCGTGTGGTGCATTTTATTATAAACAAGTATAAATCGACTTTCGTTAATCAGCAAGATTGCTGTTTTGTCGCGCTTGCCAGCTAGGACGCCGACAATCGCTAACCTCACTGGAGCTAATTTCGCCGAGCGTGGGCGCGATGCGCAGACGCCAGATGGCTTCGTTTGCCTCCCCTTCCCTTGAGTCTTGTCCCGCAGGCTGAGTGGCTGTGTGCGTGCCAATTACACAGTCACACAATGCGTTCGGGTTTAAAGGCAAAACAATGAAAGTGTTTAGTACATTCAAAGAACACAGACGATCATTATTATTCATTTTAAAATGTATTTTTAAATTAATATACATATAATTTAGTATCTAGGTTTTCTTTAATATTATTATACTATTTGCTAAAAATAAATATACCAGTAACGTTTCGTTACAACCATAGTGACTGCTTTTGTCACCTATTTTCATCCCTTTTTGCCAAATGTCCTGCTCATTTCCACTTTAGCCTGGCAATTCACTTAACCTACATCTTCAACTTTGGTACGCCGTCGACTTTCGACGTTTGGTATACGCTCTACCAAGCCGATGCCTAGCATGGCGCGCTCCATAGCTCGTTGGGCCACTCTTATTTTTTATGTGTTTCTCTCTGGTGAGCGGCCACTTTTCGGCACATTGGATAAACACTTTGCTCTTCAAGTTTTGAGGGAGTTCAGATTTGAAAACAGCTTCCAGTCTTCCAAAGGCACCCCCTCCGAGCTGGACTCACGTAGCGGTCTCCTTCAGCTGGGAGCCCCGGTTAAAAGACAAAAAACGAGCAAGATAAATGTACTCGTCAACTACCAGCAGCAGCTATTGATGATTACATTAGGTCGTCGTGACGGAAGATTCGTCATTACCTTGGTCTTGGACATGTTCATCCCTAAACCGATACTCGCAGACGCTTCGTGCACCTCAGGCAGCATGAGTTAAAGATCAGCAGCGGTCTCAGCTACCAGGATGAGGTTGTATTCAACTTGCTTTCAACAATTAATAATTGTATGTAGTGGATGATAACATAATTACATGAAGAATTCAACAATTGCTACGCGTAAAGAGGCCTAAGATGAGGAGAGTTGATAGCTAAGGATAGGACATGGTGAGGGATACTTTGCCCCAGTCTCGACTCGTATCTATGACGCGCGCCACTCTGCATCTAACGACTTGCATTGTGGCTTGTGCTGTGTTGCAATAGACGCATACCCTGTAATCTACTTTACTCTTTTCTATTTATGTAATTCTTACAATACTTTTCACTATTTCTTGACTAATTGAACAATATTCATTTCTTTTTGAAAGTCATCTATATCTTGATCCCACCTCTTTTCGAAGTAAATACCTGCAAGCAAAAGAAGTCATGAAAAACAATAAAATTACAGATGGTTTACAAACATTGCAATATACCTACCTAGTAGTTTAATTAACTCTCATTATGCAATCGTTTCACGATTGCATAATGAGAGGAATTAAAACTCAGGAGTTTTTTAATTGTATCACTCGAGTTATTTAATACCTAGTTATGTGCCGCTTCCTCGACAACTTTATCTACATTCAAGCAACAGGAAAAAATATGAAAAAATAAATTACATCATTTATTCTCCCATCTAACACTGCTCGTTTGTCATGTTCGTTGCTGTTCCATGATGTCAGGTGGCGTCAAATTCTCCTCAAAAACACTGTTTTCACATGTTTAACACATCTTTGTCACATTTTTAATCAGGATAAAATAATTAATCAACAAAAAAAAAACACATTAAATTGGTTAGGTACTAACGTGAATTCGCTGTGGACTGGATTTTGGCGCCATAATTTATTACATAATTTTTGGCGCCATAGGTTTACATTGTGTAGTACCTAACCAATTTAATGTGTCTTTGATGAGCAAAAGTTTTATCCTGATGAAAAATGTCCGACAGCAGTGTTAGTGAGGAGAATATATGATGTAATATTTTTTTTGTCATTAAAAGTAATTTCCTATTGCATGAGTGTAGATAAAGTAGGGTATGAAACGGCACATAACTAGGTATTAAAACACTCAAGTGTATTAATAACCCTCGTTATGCAATCGTTTCATAAACTACTATTGTGTATGGTTTGTGTTAGCAGATACAATATTATGCAATATTGTGACCTATAAAAACTTGTAATTCCACACCTTGTAAAAATCTAGCGTTATTTCCAGTGCGGATGGCCCATGGCAGGTAATGCTTCATGTAAAGCTGGCGGTGTTTCGGCTTTAACCGACCAGCGCCCCAGATACCGCCACTGATGCACATTGGGAGTTTTGTTTGAATTCCTTCAACCCATTTTACTGCCACCTGAAATTTATTTTCATTCCATTATTTTAATGACAATATTGATCATGAATATGATTTATTGGGTAGTAATAAACAATAACAAACAATAAATAATAATGTTATAAAATATATTTTTTGGCCACGCAAAGCTGATCTCCAAATCATCTTATTTATTTATTCATCAAGTTGAAAATAGTAAGCTTACAGTATGAACGAAAACGCCGACTATCTTATGAAATTTGTTAAAAGAAATTCTAATTGGTAACAATGATTCTCAAATTGTCCTTAAAAATCTAATCTAGTCTTGGACAAATTGGCGGCATTTTTATGTTTGTTTGATGTTATTTTTCGATCAGTTGATCCAATGTTCAAGATGATTCTTTTATGTAAGTAGTTAATCATTTTGATTGGTAGATTTTATAACAAGACCTGTCTAATATAAAACCATAATAATAAAAAGAAAACTGAGACAAAAACTGATATTTTACAACTCTGTCAGGGAATTGATCAATGACATTTTAAATGAATTTATTTGATAGGCCCAAAATGAGATGGGGGGGGGGGGGGGGGATGAACTGGACTGGACGACTTTTGTATCTTTTTTCCACCACAAGAATGCGAAAAATGGAAAGAAGGAAGGCCTTTGGACAGGCCTTTGGTTTCAGTTGGACAGAAAATAATAAATATTAATGATAATCATTTTAAATTTACAATGTTTTTCTTTCTTTTAGTACATATTTTAATTCAATCAACAAAATTCAACTATCAATACTTATAATAAAGCAATAAGAATAAAAAAGTCTACACAATGAACCAACCAGCGCCCCAGATACCGCCGCTGATGCACATTGGGAGTTCTACTTGAGCGTCTTCAAAACTTCTGCATTCGATTTATATTTGGTTTGCGCAAATATGATCATGTCCCTGAATTTCGCACTAAGCTCAAGTGGCTTCCAATACGCCTTCGCCGGAATGCTCTATTCTTTATACAATTTTGTTTACTCCCTCCTCCCCGCAATATCTCATGGAATGTTTTAATTTCCTGTCTGATTCTAACAAGTTGTCACTCAGGTCATCAGAAAATTTAGCTTTGATGATCCCTCTACATAGAAGCTTTTTTTATGGCAGTTCATTTGCCATCCAAGCAGTTCGCCTATGGAACGCTCTGCCAGTTACTATAAGGCGCGCCCAGTCACTCCCTGTTTTTAAACTTCAAGTAAAGAAGTTTTATCTCTCTAATTAATATCACTTCTTGCTATTTTGTTGTTATTCTGTTGTGGTTTCACTGTATATTATTTGTATATATATTTTGTAAATGTATATGTAGTAAATGTAATTTATTATAATGTATATACTATGTATATGGATAGATATATATATATATATATGTATATATACTGTACTATATATTTACATATTTATGTGTAGGTATATTGGAATATATGTGAATATACATTTATTAATATGTTTATTCATTGTATTCAGTTTTTATTATTTATTTATTATATTATAATGCACCACCGTCTTTGCCGTATATTAATTCCTTTCCATCCAAAGGTTGTCTGGAAGAGATCGCTTTTTAGCGATAAGACCGCCCATTGTCCCATATATTTTGTATAAATGTTTTAGTTTTTATTGTATTTTTGTTCTATGTGGTGTACAATAAAGAGTTATTTATCTATCTAATGAAGATAATTAAGAAAAAAAATGGTCTAGGATACTTAAAATAAGCAACCGTACAAGAGAAGAACATTATTAAAATTTGTGTCTGTTAGTTTGTTCACGCATCACGTAAAAAGTACTGGATCGATTGCGATACGGTTTTCAATGTTGGATTGCTTAGGGTTTGACTTAAAAACTGGTGTACTTGGTATGGTATCTCAATCCGATCAGTAGAACCCGAGCAATCGATAAAAACTTTTTGACCGTTGAAGGAATTTTGATCAAATGTTGGTATATTGGTATTTTAGGTATTGGAATAGTACTTTTAACATATAGAAATGACCACGCGTGCGAAGGCGCGGGTACAGCTAGCATAAAATATGTACAAAAAATATAACTATATAAACAATAATAATTATGTAATCTAAATGAACTAACTCTAAACTAAAAATATAACTAATCTAATAAGCTGCTACCAGTAAGCAGCATTGAAATGTTGTATGGCAATGCTTAGTCTTTGTCCAAGGTAAAGGCCAGCATTTTGGTCACGTGTTACTTCAACCAGGGCCCTGTTTCATAAAACTTACAATTATAGTTTACCATTACAATTTAGTGTACATTGATGCATATGTTAGAATGTTACGTGTAAATATGAATTTTGCTAGAAGATAAACTTCAGTGTACACTAAATTGTAATAGTAAACTACAATTGTAAGTTTTATGAAACAGGGCCCTGACACACAAATCCATACCAATATTCAGTTATACCCCGGACTTACGCTGTAGGTGGATCCGAGCGATTGCCGTGTAAGTCGAATTCGCGGAAGTCGGGGTTCAACTTTGCATATAAATACATATAAAGTATGTTTAATCGGGATCAGAGTTTAAAGAAAACAATAATTTAGAAGAACAATGTTTAATAAAGTGTAAGATAATAAAACAATTTATATTGTTATGAATAAAGTAACCTAAACCGAAGTTATTTTGATGTCGAAGGCTTCATATATTCTAACAATGTTGCTTGACGAGTTAAGTTTTTCTTCTTCTCACGCAAAATTTCCTCTATACCAGTATTTTTTTTATTCCCCGTTTTGTAGTAGAAACGCGTTCTTCATTAGAATCTATTTTTTCTAAAATTTGTAACCCCTTTTCAATTGAATTGAGTCCTTCTGTTAAGTTTGCAATTGTCAATTGATTTACCGATTCAACTGGTTCTAGCGAATCAGTTTGTTCAATGTCTTGCTCATACATTTCTGTAACATCGTCAATTGTTAGCCCTTGATTGTGTGAATCTAACAAAACGTGAGATTATAAGTAAAACGCACTGCGCACATAAAACAATTCCACGCGGAACACGTTTAAACTTGTCGCAAACTGAACACTGAGAGGGTAGAGCGAGAGAGCCGATGCGCACGGCAATCAAAATGAAAAACCGCGTATCTCCAAATTCGCGTAAAATGGGGTAGCGTAAGTCAGGGTATTACTGTATAAAAGTGAAACGTTGCCTGTTTGTTTGATTGGGGAGCTTTCACGCGATATCGGCTGGACGGATTTTGATGAAATTAGGAATGGAGTTAGGTTATACCCTGGAATAAAACATAGGATACTTTTTTATCCTGGAATTTTGCATGTTTCCTCGGGAAAATGTTGATTACTCACTATTAGAAACGGTTGCCATGGAAACTAAATAACAAGTATGTCAAAAAACATCAAGAGCATTGATGCTATACTTACTTTTGCATTGGTTTTTAATATCCTAGAAGAACATAGGATCTTTTTTCTCATGATAAATAGTAGTCCGCGCGCACTACGCTCCAAGGGTCGAAGGTCATGGAAGAAATACAGCACTAGCGAAATAAATCTAGCACTAGAAATATAGAAACGAATACGCAAGCGAATAGGGTAAGGAAAATCCTAGCGGCTGACCCTAATCGCGGTATCGGGTCCTTAAAGAAACTAGATAACACTTACACTAAAACAGATTCTGAAACAAACAGCTTCCTTTTACAAACACACTTCCCAGGGTGCCACATCACAGACACCACCACTTGGGGTGTTTTTGATGAGGTTACGCCTACAGTTACAGACTGGTCAGTCGCACAGACAGTAGTAACAGGGGAGAGAGTTAAATGGGCTATAAATTCTTTCCAACCTTTTAAAACTGCAGGTCTAGATGGTATTTTCCCGGGGCTCTTACAATGGGGAGAGAGTTACATAAATGGTTCACTGATTCTCATCTTCAGGGCTTGTTTGGCCTTTCGGTATGTGCCCCTGGCATGGAGAGAGGCTTGCCTGGCTTGTTCTGTTTATCCCTAAACCGGGAAAGAACGACTATACGGACCCTAAAGCATATAGACCGATAAGCTTAACTTCTTTCCTTCTTAAAACGTTGGAGAGGTTATGTGACCGGTACATTAGAGACAGCATACTAACTATTACACCACTACATCCACAACAACATGCTTACAGTTCGGGCAAATCTACAGAATCTGCCCTGCACAAATTGGTAAGCACAATAGAGCAAGACATTAACAACAAGACGTTGTGTCTGGGCGCTTTCATTGACATTGAAGGAGCCTTTGACAAAACGAATTTCATAAGCATCAACGTAGCGCTACAGAAGCACGGTGTGGATTCGACTCTGATTGATTGGGTCATAAACATGTTGAAGCTTAGGGCGGTTCGCGTCGACCTAGGTGGAATTACTAGGGGTATGGTGTCAAGAGGGTCCCCACAGGGAGGAGTCCTGTCATCTCTACTCTGGAACATGGTTGTAAATGACCTAATCACAAAGCTGAATAACCAACGCTTCCTCACGGTTGGCTACGCAGACGATCTAGCGATTCTTGTATCTGGACATTTTGCCAGCGTGTCTTGTGATATCATGAATAATGCTCTAAAGATCGTAGAAAGCTGGTGTACAGAATTTGGATTAACCGTGAATCCAACGAAAACCAATTTAGTAATGTTCACAAACAAAAGAAACTTAGGTAGGTACACACTGCCATACCTCTTCAATACTCAGTTGACCCTGACTGAAGAGGTAAAGTATTTGGGTATCACCTTAGATAGCAAACTCAATTGGGCTAGATACCTGGAGAGTAAAATAAACAAGGCTACTATCTCATTTTGGCAATGCAAAAGAATGATAGGGAAAACATGGGGCCTTAGTCCAAAGATTACCTTTTGGCTGTATAATACTGTGATTAGGCCTTCAATAACTTATGGAGCTCTTGTTTGGTGGCCAAGAACCAAACAGAGCACCACAGCTAGCAAGCTACAAAAATTCCAGAGGCTGGCTTGTGTGGCTGTAACTGGATGTATGAGAACTGCCCCCACGGCAGCTCTTGAGGCATTACTTGGATTGCAGCCGTTACAGCTTCACATCCAACAGGAAGCTGCTGCATCTGCTTACAGGCTTAGGGCACTTAGTCTCTGGAAGCAAAACAAACAGGCATCACACACGAACATCATAGAGGAGTATGCAGCGGGAAACCTACTCATACTCTCCATCTACGATAGGGTGCCAAAACAACATCAATTCGTCAAAAGCTATAAAATACAACTATATGAGAAGTCTAGTGATAGTTCAAACACACATGAAGTTAGGATTTACACTGATGGCTCCAAAATGAAAACAGGGACGGGAACAGGCGCGTTCTCGGACGATCTAAATATACACATAGCAGCAACCCTGGGTTCACACAACTCCATCTTTCAGGCGGAATGTGTAGGTATAATCCAGGCGGCAACTGCAGTACTACGGAGAAAGGTAACTGATTTTAATATCAGAATACTCTCAGACAGTGCTGCAGTTCTCAGAGCTCTTCAACAGAATGTACACTCCTCGGGGCTAATCATACAGTGCCACAATCTGCTGGAGGAGGTCAGTAAAGACAACCGTGTTACTCTCCAATGGATAAAGGGGCACAGCGGATCTAGAGGTAATGATGCGGCTGATGTACTGGCTAGGCGAGGCTCAGACTTGCGCGTGGTAGGTCCAGAACCGATGATCCCTTTGCCTTTCAGCCAAATCCGAGCATGGATCCGGCAGAGCACAAACAACCTGCATCAAAACTACTGGGCGAGTATTAAGGACTGCAGGCAGTCGAGGGAGGCATTCCCGGAGTTAAATCCGAGATTCTCCCGTAAACTCCTAAACCTTAAAAGGGATAAGCTCCGACAAGTCGTCGGAATAATCACCGGTCATTGTGCCTAAACACCTATTTACTATAGGCATTACAGACAGCCCCCTGTGCAGAGGATGCATGGAAGCTGAAGAAACGGCCACACATGTGCTCTTGGAGTGCAGTAGCGTGGCGAACCAGAGAGCGCATTTCCTGGGAACACCAGGAACCCTACAGGAGGCCTGCATCAGGATACAGGAGTTGCTGGCCTTCCTGGAGGACATCGGGTGGCTGCAGTGACTAGCAATACCACCCATCACGCAAAAAGGGCCGACATACGGCCTAATTGCGGAAAAGTGCCCGCGCATCAAGTATCAAGTAAGTATCAAGTAGTCCGCGCGCACAAAGTTGCGGGCGGGAAAGCTAATAGGTTTATATATTTTGTTTCTTTATTAATATTATAATTTTTATTTTTAGTTGTATAGCATTTTTAATTTAAACAATAATAATTTTATATTTGATCTTTATTTTTAATTGCTTTTATATTATGTTTCTTTGGTAACTATTATCATTTTTAATTTCTTACTTATTTTTAGTTATGTACCTACAGCTTTTGTAACTTACTTTTAATGCATGTTTTTTATTTCCCATACAATTCATTGTTTTTTGGAATAAATGAATTGAATTACAATGCAATATCTTGGCTATGAATTGAAGACTAATGTCTTTCTGCCAAGTAGTGCTAGCAAGGACCATAATTACTGACTCAATAAATTTGTTGAATTTACATGTCAAAGACAATGACCAAAATTGGCTAAATTATTATTATTATTAATTCTAGACAATTTACAATTGCATGCCCTATAATCTCAGCACAAAGATATCCATGCGAAAAAATAATTGTGCCACCTGCCCTACAAAAAAAAACAGCATTATATTACAAATTTGACATGAAAATCAACAAATTTACTCATTGATAAAGTCCATGCTCGCACTGCAGCTTGATAAAAACTTTAATCTTTATTTGTGATTTAAATGAAGTTTCCAATAATTAAATATACATTTAAAAATTATACTTTCTTAGTTACCTCTCCTAGCATGGTAGTTTTCATGAACAAGCTGGCATGGACCAAATCATGGACTTCTCTATAGCGTTGCATAACATAAGCTAGCTGTGGATCTGCTATAAACTGCACTGGAAGGCGCGAATCCGCCGTAATGTTATTTTCTCGCATGAAATCAGCATACACACGACCCAATGTGTTCTCCGGCATCTCAGAAAGTGTTTCAAACGACACAGTCTTTGAATTTATTCTCGGCATTTCTTTCAGAATCTTGGAGCCTTCATCAGTCTCTTGCATTTTCTTTTGCATGTACTGCAAAGCGCTTTCACCAGTGACCTCACCCAAGCAAGCTATCATGTCTCCTCGATGAGGGTTCAACAGGGAGATAGCAGCTGAACCGCATGATAACAAAGTCCTTTGAAATGTATTTGTCGGGATAAAATTACACTTCATTTCCTCGACGAAACTGATGCTCTTTGGAACACCAGTAGAGAATTTTCTCACTAGCAAAAGGTGGCGCATTTTTTATATGTCCGTTGTCACCCACCAAAGCCTGGTACTTTACAAATAAAATAGATAAATTATGTAATATTGCGGAATAAATAATTGGGATGGGAACGGAAGGTAAACCAAACCAGTGCCAGTGGGTAAACAAAACAGGGGCCGTTCGTTTTGTAGCAAATGGCAAAAATAACGGTTACATACGCTAAATATTGCCGTTCGCTTTGGATATTTGTGGGCGAAATTAGCTTGAACGATAGGGTCGTTTTTCATTCGGTTTGGAAAGGATCGTTAGTGTCAAAATATGAAAAAATGACAGAAGTGTTGAAAATGTTCAAAGAAAACGGCTTGTTAAAAATGTACCTTACGTAACTGCCCACAACGCCATCTCATCATCACGAACGCAAGGCAGTAGTACAGTCAGTGTCACGCATCACCTTCTTACCCTGCGTTTGTGATAATGAGATGGCGTTGTGGGCAGTTTCGAAATGTAAATTTTTAATAAAGTTGATTTTCCTATGTCAACGAATCGAAACGGACGGTGATCGAAAACGTTCAGAACACTAATTTTGCCCACAAATGTCCAAAGCGAACGCCAGATGTGATCATATTTAGCGCTTTTAACAGTTATTTTCGCCATTTGCTACAAAACGAACGGGCCCTTAGTTTGTAAGTTTATCGTTCGCTAAGATCCATGCTTGCTGGGCCCTATTTCATAGAACTATAGTAGACTGACAAGTGTCAATCGACAAATGTCAGTCAAACTACCGAAATGCGTTTCATAAAAACCCGACAATTCATTCAATGAATTGTCAAAATATTACTAAATGTGTTTCATAAAACATTAGTAGTGACCAGCAGTCAACCGACAATTGTGTAACAAATGTCAATAGAAAAACGTTTTATGAAACGGCGGTTGCTCAAAAATTACCACGATTTGTAGAATTGTCGTGACAATTGTGACAGCCGAAGCTTTACCCATCACACTACTATGACTGGCATTGTGAAATGCAATATGACTGACAATCATCAGTCCTGTCGTGATTGTTTGTTATATGAAACGCAGGTTTGGCGTATTTGACTGACATTTGTAGTTTTATTATGATTTGTCGCTTTATGAAATAGGGCACAGGGCTGACGGGAAAATTCATTGACAGTAGTAACCCTGCGTTCGAGATGATGACATGGCGTTGTGGGCAGTTTCGAAATGTACATTTTTAACAAGCCGTTCTCTTTGAACATTTTCACCACTTTTGCCCTTCCTACAACTTTTGACACTACCTATTCTTTCCAAACCGAATGCATAACGACCCTATCAATAAGGGAATAAAGTCTATTTTCCTATTTCAACATGTCATCTAAACATGCAAAGCGAACGGTGATCGAAAACAGTTCAGTGGCCCAATTCCATACTGAGAATTCGATTGAAGCCAAGTTATGGAATCGGGCTGCAGAACGCCAATTTCACCCACAAATGTCCAAAGTGAACGGCAAATGTGATCATATTTAGCGTTTTTAACAGTTATTTTCGCCATTTGCTACAAAACGAACGGCCCCTAAGTAGTTAGCGTCTCTCTATTCTGTGGACAGTAGACCTGCATTCGAGTTGAAGCAGTGGCGTTATGGGCAGTTTCGAGTGCCATTTTTTTACACCTAATGATGATCCTACCTACAGTATAGGGTCAAATGAAAAACGACCCTATATTGTACGGATAAAGTCGCTTTTCCAACATCAAATTTAACAAGCCGTTCGCTTTGAATATTTTCAACACTTTTGCCAATTTTGCAACCTTTGACTCTACCGATCCTTTCCAAACCGAATGAAAAACGACTCTATTTTTGACGGAGTAAAGTCAATTTTCCGATATCAACATGTCATATAAACATGTAAAACGAACGGTGATCGAAAACGGTTCAGAACGCTAATTTCGGCCTTATATGTCCAAGGCGAACGCCAAATGTTATCATATTTAGCGTTTTTAACAGTTATTTTCACCATTTGCTTCAAAACGAACGGCCCCCATATGTCATATTGTAAACTGTCACTGTCAGAAACTGAATTGAAATTTTTGAGGTTATGTTGTTTTGTGGAAACCACTCGAACGTGGTTAAATTCATTTTGCATACAAAGAAATTAAAACAATCGTAAAACATATAAGACATATATACTACTACTTTAAGGTGTATCAAATTAAAAACCTATAAATTAATTTGTCCTTGCAAAGGTAATAAAATTTATTTTTGTTTGTATGGTATGTACACCATTAATATTATTGGAATTAAATTATGTGGTACGTACACTGTGTGTGGGTCCAATGTGCCATACATAAACTATCAGTGAAACATCTGTTATTTATAGCAGCGTTAAAAGAGTAAGCAGTACTTTCGTTGGTTACTACTCAGGATTTACTCTGGAAGGACTTTCCAAAAATTACAAGTAATAAAAGGGATAGGGAGGGGTGGAGAGGGTGGGGGTGGTTTAGGGGTGCTCTCTCTAGAAGGGGGATGGCGATTTGTTTTTTTTTTTAAATGTTAGAAAAATACACAGTGAGGGGTGAGGGAGGGTGAAAAACCCCGCATCAATATCTCCATACTCTAGTGTTGCGCCCTTAAAGTAATATAAATGATGAAATGGAATGGAAATTTGTCTCCGGTGTGGGCTCTTGCCAAAATTTTCGCGTGGTTGCCCCTGATCGTCGCTTCGCCCACTTTACCTACGCTCCACTATGGATGTCGCCGGCTCGCTCTCTCCCCCCTTTGCTCCACTCCGGCCTCGCGGGCTAGCTTCTCTCATGATGACGTGGCCTTCTGGATCCGCACTTTTTATATACACTCTAGGGGTAGGGACCACAAGACCAGGTGGCATCAGTTCTGTGACTCATTTCAAACCTAACTTACTCATGTTGGGGTGCTCTGTGTCTGTTCTGTGACTCATTTAGAACCTAACAAACTCATGTCTGGGTGCTCTGTGTCGGTTCTGTGAAAACCCCGTAATTACTGTCACAACTGTCAAAAAGTGACATTACTTTCAATGTCAATGGTGTATTGTGATTCCCAATAGTTTTCTCAAAAACTATTGGGAATCACATTACGCCATTTCAGATTTAGGCTCTCTATGAGTAGGCCTACCTTAGAAAAAAAACAGTGTTCTACCTACTTGTAATTTTTGGAAAGTTGAGCCTTTACTCCTACCCATTTAGAACTTGAATACAACTCACCAACTTCCAATAAAAACAAACCATTTCTATTTTATTCACAGATGACAATGGCGAAGAAACCAATTAAAAACAAACAATTAAAGGCAGAACTAAGTAAAGAACTAAATTTCTTAAAAAGTGTGTTTTCCGTGATGTCTATACCAATTCAAATGAAAGGTATGTGCTGCTTCACATAGATTTAATTTATTTCTATCTGTTAATCCAAAACTAGGCGAAAATGGATTACTAAGTTTTGTTTGTCCCTTTGTTCCAGGTGAAAATGACGACAATATGGATTATGAGATTGTTAATGAAAAACAAAACAATGATGAAGGACAAGAAGTTCCAAAACGAGCCCGAAGTATTGCTGAACTCGAAGAGAAACTCAATAAAGTCAAGTCCCAGAATAATAAGTTTAACCTTAAAAATAAACTAGTCAAGAAAAGTTTGACCAGTAAACTTAATAAAAAGATTAAAAAGAAAGAAAGGCTCAATAAGAAAAATATGAAACCAATTGGTGACACAACACCTCTAACAGATAACGTTAAAGTGGAGAAAAAAGAGAAAAAACCAAATGTCCACACAAAACCTGTTTTTAATCATGACAGCAAACTTGTATTCTCTAAGTTTGATTTTGCAAATGTTGGACAAAAGGGTATGTATCTTTTTATGAGAGAAATATGATATGCTAGCTGAGCCTGCGGTTTTGACCTTGTAGAGTTATTCCAGAACCTAAGGTACTTATACACCAAATTTCATCAAAATCCGTTCAGCCTTTACACAGTTAGGCCAGTCACACTCCGCAACAAGTACAAATATTATACCTACACTTTGCGGCCGCAATATTGCAGTTAATTCAGTAGAGTGTCAAGCGTGTGCTGGATGAGTTGCACGCCGTGTGCTTACGATAAAGTACCTACTTATGCAAAGTTTTAGTCAAATTTTATTCTTTTCTTTATTATGAGTACCAAGCAGAAACCTAGAATGTACTGCATAGCATTCGGTCTGACAAGTCTCGTAAAATACCTACATACTGACATTTTATTACGTAGGTAGCCATTTCTTTTTCATTTATTATTAAGCATGGAATTCAGACAGGCACCTTTTATTTATCAAAGTACACCTATTAACCTATTAAGTTATAATCAAATAATGAGGTTCTAGGTCTATTCTGATAAGAATGTCATTATATGTAGTTAATAGAACTATCAACATATATAATAATAAGTAAAAAAAAAAAAATTACATTATTGTTTATTCTGTTAAAATATCTAAGTCATATCATATCACAAAATAATTACTAGTGCAAGTACCTAGTTATATCTTGATACAACCCTGCCGAGCGAAAAAGTGACAGAGCGATTCTGAAATGGTTAGAGCAAAGGAAGCTCACGCATGTTGTGATACGGTACATTATAGCCTGCATGCGATGGGTGAGCGCCTTCTAGGTAAATATAATTGAAAGATTGCAGCGCTGTGCGAGTTAAATTGCACTTTATTGCGTTGTAGCGAGAGTTGCTATGTTTTTAAATGACTTTACTCAGTTATCCTTCTGTATTTGTACTATTATTTATTCTGTGACACAATGAAGAAGTAACAAACATAAACTAATGCATTTAAAATATTAGTCTAATGTAATATAAAATATTGCCCCAAACACTTATGTAATATTTATAACATGCTATTTTTAAATACAGAACGAGGGAACAAAGTTGAAAAAGATCCAAAAAGGATATTGGAAAATCTCAAACAACAAGAACAAAAGTTCCGCCAACTTGAAGAAATGGATGAAGGCAGTAAAGTTAAGGAACTGAAAGAAAAAGTTGCATGGAAAACAGTACTACAGAAGGCTGAAGGCCAAAAAATCAAAGACGACCCAATATTGTTGAAGAAATCTATAAAGAAAACAGTAAGATTCTTATATAATGTGCTTGCACACATATCCCAGACCTCAGATATCAGTGTTAAACACAGCTCAGTTCTTAAATTAAATCATTCTACTAAAACTACTGCTATTATTGCTACTTGAAAACATAGTTTTTGAGTTAATATCAGTTACAAACCAATTGATTTGTATTTGGTGACCACTAACTGTTCATTTAAAAGTTATATTCTTGTTAATACTTAAATGTTGATGTTAATGTGTGAGAATTGATTATTTTATAATGAATGTACTTAGAAAAATATGTGATTATAAAAGACATCCAGGTATGTCCTCCATCAGCAAGAAATAAAAAATGCACTATCAAAATATTTCAGTTACATATTATTTTTAACAGGAACAAAAGAAAAAGCAAAGTCAGAAAAAGTGGGACAACAGGGTGAAGGGAGTCGAGCAGAAGAAAGAAGACAGACAAAAGAAGAGGACAGATAATATCAGCAAAAAGAAGAAGGATAAGAAATCAAAAATTGTTAAGGCTGCTGTCAAGAGAGGAAGAGTTGTTATATGAGATTGTAGACATAAAAAATAAACACATCTGCCACATGGCATTTTATTTTATTGCTGCTTACTAACTGAAATTATGATATGAATAGGAAATATTAATTATTTAGATAATAAACGAAAATAAGTGTGCCTATCTGGATACCATCAGTTCCATTAGCTAAATACAGAGGCGCCACTGAGCTTAGCTTTACCGCTATCGGTCGCGAAGATAGGTCTATTCCGGTTCTAAATACAGAGGCGCCACTGAGCTTAGCTTTACCGCTATTGGGCGCGAAGATAGGTCTATTCCGGTTCTAAATACAGAGGCGCCACTGAGCTTAGCTTTACCGCTATTGGGCGCGAAGATAGGTCTATTCCGGTTCTAAATACAGAGGCGCCACTGAGCTTAGCTTTACCGCTATTGGGCGCGAAGATAGGTCTATTCCGGTTCTAAATACAGAGGCGCCACTGAGCTTAGCTTTACCGCTATTGGGCGCGAAGATAGGTCTATTCCGGTTGTAGAAGCGAGTATGTATTGGTATCCTCTTTCTACGATTCCTGTATATACATAGTATGTACTCTGAAGTTAAGTTACTTACCTAATTTATTACGATTTTTTTTTTATAAATAAAGGAGTTTCACAAATAAAACAATTAATTTCAACAGAAAGGAAATGTCATTTATTTGTGTTATTATTATAATAAGATAATGTAGTAGGTACAGTATGCATCAAAAACTATAAAAAAACAAAGAATTTTGCATAAAATAGGTAAACAATACAAAAGCCAAATATAATGTTGTAAAAGGAGGTAGCACTGCGCTTCCTGAAAGCATAATTTTTGGCTGTCTTTATTATGGAAGGCTTTAAAACTTTGTAAAAATAAACCAACTTTTGCAGAACTTATACTGTTATACAGTCTACTTTACTAATAGACAAACTAAGAATATTCTATGTACCTAACTAAATTCATATGAACACATTTTTTTTCTTATTTCTATGTGCATTTTAAATTTACACACCATTATAAGTTTCTATTACGATTTAGGTACGACAAATAAAATAATGTTGATACTATAGAAAATAAAAATAGGTACCTACAAATTTGTATTGCTAAGGTGACATTATTTTATCAAATAATCTGGGCATAGAATCGATACCTAGTTCACTATCTTGTAAATGTCTCATGTAATAAAATAATCAAAAATAATTTTGATGTAATAATATTAACATATTACGAGTTCTATTTGCTTGATACATATTCTCTCACCTATTTTTATAACATTCACTAAAATTGTAGTGTGCAGTTTTTTGAAACATAATCATAAAATGTTTATTTCCTAATGGCAATTTAATGCCATTGATTCGGCGATAGGTAGGTGTATGTGTGGGTGTATGCATGAACATGATTTATAAATGATAAATATTCTTTATGACATACATAGGTACAGTCACAAGACTCACAAGCAATACAATAATAAATAATATCCAAAATGTGTCAATTTAACAACAAAACTATTGGGATACATACATGTAACAGTATCTGCATCAGCTTACGTATGTTACTAGTGTAGTAGGTATGTATGTATATACAGTCACAAGCTCTGAAATAAATGTCAACATACATATTTATTAATTTGTGTTAACTTTATAGTTTTTCATTATGTTGTTGACAAAGTTCAGTTCAAAATAACGTAATCATCTAATTATTATCGTATCAACTATTGTTTATCTTTCTTAAAACATATTTTTTTAGTGCTTATTTGTCAGAGTAATATTGCTTTTAATATTTACCCCATACACATTTTTGCCTTTTTGCTTATCCAAAACTTTCGAGCCATTTTGATCCAATCTTCATGTAACTGATAGGTATGTTAAAATAACAGTTATTCAGTTTGTATGGGTTTTAAGAATTGGGCTCTGCCCTGCACAAAATCGTACATATATGCAGTCACATTTGTCAAAAGGCTGTAGTTTTAAGTGGGAAAAAACAGTGTCACATTTCAATTAAATTCATGTTTAAAAAAAAGGGTACTCACTCAAAAACAAGCAGCACACAGTGTTTCAATATACTTTAAACCTACATTCATACAAATCTATGCACCTCATTATTTAAATAAAGGGATAGCCTACAAAACAACAGTGAGTAAGTAGCTGTTGGCATTATGTACAAACAGGAGTCATTATATTTGATGTTGTTTTACTTTGTGTTGTTTACTTTATATTTTCGATTTGTGGATAATAAAGGAGCAGTTTACATGTATTATTTTTCATCATTTCACAAATTGTTCAATGTGTAAAAATATTTTTTTTCGATTGTCACATTCCTTGTTGTAACTCTAGTTGTTATACTACATAAAATTATATTTCAAATACATATATTAGCATTTGATATAGTAAAATATAGCCAAATTACAGTGATTAATATTTTGTAATCTATGGAAAATATACTCTATAATGATAACATATACACTATCTTAATTTAACTTAAACTTAATCATAAAAATAAACTTAGCTTTTAAGAATTAAACATATGTAAATAGCAACAACTAAAATAATAATAAAAAAGCCTCCAAACAAAAGTATTTCTTTCAAGTAACATGAATATAATAAAATTAGAAAATAAGATTAAAAAATTATATAGTAGGTACCTTTCCTCAGGATAAAATTTGAGAGTACAATAACCGCTATAATAATGTTAAAAAGGCTTGTTAACTTTGAATATAGCCTCTAAACTTACTGTTAATTATTCAGCAACACTCCCAATTACCAAATAAAATGTCATATTAACATCAAAACATATTTTACAAAAAAAAATAACACCTATATTTGTACAACATTGCACTGAAAATAGAGGCTTTATTCTCAAAATATTTGGCATTTGGAAGTGATTCTGTAAAATACAATACAAACATTTAAACATACATTATTTTATGCTAACATAGAATATAAATCTAAATAAATAAAATTGGAGAAGTTTTAGTGTACAAAACTTCAAGAACATTCTTACAAGGATAAGAACACAACAATTATATTTTCATAAACAGTGTGTTCAAGGCTATGCCAATGGTTCATTGCACTTATTAAGCTTGATAACTTACTTACACTAAAAGGTCCTCCGTGACCTAGATTCTGTATAAAAGATGTCTTGTATTGTAAGACATTAAAATATGTATACCCACTGCATATTTGTTTTGTCTTTGGAGAAAAAGTACACAAGAGCACTGGAAAAATAATGTGCTCATTATCTCTTCTGAAAGCTTGCTTATTATTAAAAACAAGGTACCATCGTTAATAACTAAAATGTTATCTATCATCTAATAATTAAAAATATACCTTTTACAAATTCAGTGTAGAAAAATAAAAATTGTTTTATGTATGTAATACTGCACATCATGTTTACACTAAATCAGTCAAAGCATTGTAAAAGATTAAGTTCTTAAAATGATTTAATATTTTTAAGAACTTAACAAGAAATTATAGCCTGATGTTGTCAATGAACATAATCTTTAAACATATTTCAAAAATATTAATTGTATTATTGGCCACAATTTGAACATGTTCACATACAGTAACTCCACTCCAATAACAAACATGCTCAAAATGTTCTCTTGCTTATCCTAACTGCATAATCCTACAAAACTAAAGCTTAAACTTTATATGGTAATAATAAAGCAAGTCGTGAGGCGGGATATTTGCATCAGTCTTGTGAAATTTTCAATTGTGAAAATTATTACTGTCATTTATCTATTTGGTAATCTTGTTTCAAAAAAGAAATGGTTGAAATTCTTTACCCTAAACTGTTTGTATATTGGTGTTTGTCATCAGTTCATTTCAGATTTTAACGATGATATTGTAGCATCTAGCACTCGCCCCGCGGCATAACCAGGTATGTTCAGGTAGGCTGGCTTGTCATGCTCACAAATGCCAGGCTGGGTGCAGCATCTGTTCATAGAGTTCACATTCCCCGAGGACCCGCCATGGCCACTGCCAGCATCTGAAGTCGGCACACGACAAACCATTTTATGATTTGTAAATTGTTCTAATGAACGCAGTTGCTCCCCACAATTTTCACACTTTAATTCTCTTGCGTGAACTTTTTTATGGCTGTTCAGTGATCTTGAATTATCAAACACTTTGGTGCACATGTCACAATATTTGAGCACTTTCTCACCGGTACAGACAACTTTGTGATTGTTCAGTCTGTCCAAAGACATGTAGCGTTTGTTGTTGCACAGATCACATTTGAACTGTTTCTGTGGCACTCGTCCTGTATGCACCTGCATATGCTTGCGTAAATTGCTTTTGTCTTTTATATATTTTGAACACACAGAACACTTGTTAACATCTTTTCGAGTGTGATTAGCATCAAGATGTCGACGTAGGTGTGACTTTTTGCTGAAAGGCTCTAGGCAGATCTGGCATCTAAATGGCTTTTGAGCAGGATGTACTCCAGTCAAATGGGTGTTGAACTCAAGAATAGTTGGGTAGCTTTTTCTACAATGAGGGCAATGAAAGAGCTTACGGCATATAACTGTGCTGGAGTCACAGAATGGATCAGAGCAGTCATCGCAGAAGGACTCTAATCCTACTGGAGGAGTAGCCGCGCCCGTTTGGTAATGGTCCAGGTCAGTCTGCAGTGGGTCACGGTCAGGGGTGCCCGCACCAGATGGCTCTTGTTTCACTTTTGCATGCTCACTGTTCTCTGCATAGTCCTCCTGTGCAGGAATGTTTCTCGAAGTACTGGCGAGCATCCACCAAGGATTGTAATGCCAAGCCCCCAGGCTAGGCTGCACTGTTTGATTTTTAATGTCACTAGTCTTTGTTTGAGTCTCTGCATTTGAAAATCCAGGGAAACTGGGCAGTTCCTGATGTTTGGACCTCGACGATTCGAATATGCTGTGTTGAGAAATAATATTTTCGTAGTCGCTCGGGTCCAACTTCCTTTCATTACGATCACTTGGGTCTCTTTTAGACATTTTAGCAAGCAACCTGAAATCAAACATTAAGAATTATCAAAACTAGACATTATTATAACATATTATGAAATTGTGAAGTTATACTACGAAAGGTAAACAAACAACGCAATTGCGCGCCCAATTACTCACGAACACAATACCTAATGACAATAGTTCGAAAGTTATGTCCACATTCTCTTAACGCAAGCCAAACACTTCAAAATGTAGATGAAAATATATTTTTTCTCTGAGATAGTTGCTCACGGACGTTCTAATTAATAATCTAAATAGAATTACAATTCTTTATTTGAGGATAAACAAACAAGAAACATTACTCGCGGGTGCGTAAAGCTATGATCATCTTTTTGGACGTTTACAACCTAATATTATTAGTAAAACTTACAGAACTCTTTAGCACAAGTTTATTTCTATACCATTAATTAAAAATTGTTACCAAAATACGTACTTCCGAGGGATAATCCATAAAATTTCTAAAAAAAATTAAAGATTATCGGCCATTTTGTTGGTTGGGTTGCTTTTGTTTGTTTTTTTTTTTCTTTCTGGAGTCCGAGTCTTTTTGCCAATAGAGTTCAATAGACTCAACATCGATTTACAGACTGCTTTTAGGGGGCCGTTCGTTTTGATGCAAAATGATCGAAAATGACAGTTAACAATAAATATATTTCGATCAGCGTTCACTTTGAACATGACAGCTAAATTTGACATCAGAAAAGCTACTATGTACAAGGCTCTCAAGTCAAGTCAATCTTCCACCACCATTCACGGCGTGGTAGGTTGCGGCTTTGGGCCATCTTTCCGTTTGCCGTGGCTGGGCGCCGGGGGCAACTACCCCCGGGGACTACTCGGTGCCATCTCGTCCCTCTTCGCTGTCGTCCAAGGGATGACTTCGCGAGGGAGCGCGCGTCGCGAAGTGACGTCCGGTGGCCGTGCGTGGAGTGGCGCAATGTTCTGCAGATGGTGGTGTGGTCCGTTTTCAGCGCGGTCATACATGCCCCGCGCCAACCGAACCACGAACTCCCCAAGTGACTCCATTCTAACGTCGTGGGCGATGATGTCATTGCGCATGTATCGGCCCGCTCCCATGCACATCCGCAGGGTGACATTTTGAACGATTTGAAGTCGCCTCCTCTGGCTTTCTGCTATGCGCAGTATAGTGCGTACCATGCTGGTGCAGCGTAGGTTAGCCTAGTACGGATATACGTCTTGTATATTCCGACCTTGGTCTTCAGTGGCAGCTTCAAGCGGAGGACCGGACGGAGAAGCGCTCGGGCGGCCTTCGCCTGACGTACGGCGTGGTCCACCGGTACTAGACCGTGCTTTCCCACTTGACATCTTGACCTCGAAACTGCAGTGGAGGAGGCAGAATATGCTGTCCACCGGTTAGTAGCGCGGCCGTCTTCCCCACATTGACGGCTATCCGCACAAGGATCTAAGGTCGTTTTTCATTCAGTTTGGAAAGGATCATTAGTGTCAAAAATGGCAATCGAAACAGCCCAAAACGCCTCTTCATCATCTCGAATGCAGGGGTGCGTTCACTTACTACGCTTGAGGACGCACGGCAGCCCGATTCCATAACTTGGCTTCAATCGAATTCTCAGTATCGCAACCACTAATGCCTTGCGATAGAGTCGAATTTGCTATAAAAAAAGTGATAATCCGATTGTAGCCAAGTTATGGAATTGGGCCACGGATCACCCACGCGATCACTCGAAATCGTTCACGTCATTGTCGAGCGTACGCATGAGTCAACCGAAAAATAGTAGAAAGGGGGGGGGGGGGGGGGAGACAAAACCACTTAGAGCAAAATGCCAAGCCCCAATGTCGTTCCACATGCCCTCCGATGCTAGCAAAAACAACAAACGTCAAACGTTCCACTATGCAAAATGTTAACATTTCTAGCTTCGGAAACCAGCATCGTCACACCCATGTTGTTTTTTGGGTTCAAAATGCTACTTTTTGAAAGTGTCAAAATTTAGCGGCAGAGCAAGTAATTTTAAATAAAAAATACATTGTTTTGCTTGGTCTTGCGGTATAAGTGTAAGATTTTCGATAATTATTTCCATTTCCTAGTTTTAAATTAATTGGGATGAGGGAATGGTGCTACAAAAGTAAACAGAACAGTAGTGCTATTATCTATCTTGGTTTCAATCCGATTTTCAATATCACAATCACTAATGCGTTGCGATAGAGTCGAAATTGCTATGAAGAGAGTGACAATCGAAACCAAGTTCTGTAATACGGCCACAGTTGTGTTGAGCAGCAACATGTTTTACTTGTAGATATCAACCGTGCTAACATTGCGGCAGCCCGATTACATAACTTGGCTTCAATCGAATTCTCAGTATCGCAACCACTAATGCCTTGCGATAGAGTCGAAATTGCTATGAAAAAAGTGATAATCCGATTGTAGCCAAGTTATGGAATTGGGCCACTGGTTTTTCGTAAGAGAAACACTGAGTGAGCGCTAGTCATTCGTGTTAACACAAATGGTATAGCATTTTTAGGTGGAACGTGGCATATGACGGGCTGCTGATGATCGAGCGATATTCGCATGGGTGATTCACGGATCATCCGCGCCAATCTATAAGTCTGTGATCCGCGCGATCACTCGAAATCGTTCACGACATCGTCGTGCGTTCGCCTGGGTCAAACGAAAAACAGTAGGGGACGGGAGGAATAGTATGAAACTGACACTTGACAGTTGTCAGTTCTTATATGTCTATACTGTCGGTCAGTGTCAGTTGAATAAAATATAAATATCCGACTGTTCGCTCAGATTGCAACAAAAATGTATAGAATTTAATTCAAAATATATATCATTGAAGTAGAATACATACTGTTTTTCAAAGCTGCGCTATTATAGTAATATAATACAAAAATGGTTTCGTTAGGCTCCAATATACTAAATACATTTTGGAGACCGACACTGAACTTTGTGAGGTTAGAAAATTTACTTCTCTTCCAGGAACAAGCATCAAAAACAACACATGTCAAAATTCATCTGATTTCAGGACAAGATATCATGCAGATAAAACTCGTCTAGTAAGGAGGCACGGCTATGAAGAGAAAATATGGAGTGGGGGGCTATTGCCAAGAACATTAGGGAAACCATTGCCTATTCCAGAATATAGGTACTTAAATTATATTCCATGTTTTTACAATATTGACTGCTGTTACAAACACTGATAGTCGGTTAGTTGGTTGATTGCTTTCTTGTTTTATGAGGACTCTTATGTCAGAGCTTTTAAGCCACCCTAGGACCTCTGACAAGGCTTAAAAACTGTTATCAATCAATAAAAGCCGGGGCTCAACTTTACAAGCTTGGCCCACGATTTTACCTTTACCCTTGGGCTGGGTGTTTTTTTTTTATAGTAATCTTATACTATTAGATGTCTTCAGGTTAACTTTTAACTGTAGAATGTGAAATGTGCATTCGAGATGTGAATTTTTAAAATATTTACTCTCGTTTCTTGCCTTGAAACCTGTGTTAACACTTAACATCCTTCAGTGGTGATCCAACTTGGCCGTAATATAAGGCCAAGGCATGAGCGAAGCGTTGCGAGCTCATGAAAAAACACTTAGTTTTTTTTAAATGAAATATTACTTTTTATTTTATTTTATAATAGTATTGTAATAGTAATCTAGATAGGTACTATACTATGACAGTAGGTTAAGGTGGCCCTTGGGCCACCCGTAAGCCACTAACAGGTTTGTTTTACTAATCTTATTTTATTCTTTCATAAATTTATTAAAAAGCTCTAAAAATAATACTATTGCATCTAAAAAAATATAAAAATGAAGTTTTATTCGTTATTTTTTTCCAATTTTAAAGTCTTTTCCCATAGAGCCCCCAAGGGTACACTCTGACCGAGATTTGCCCCCCCACACTTTCAAGGGGGGGTTGTGAGGCAGCTAATGCTACTACAGTAGTTCTGTCACTTCCTGCCATTTATCATCATGAGTGTATGGGGCTGAATGTTTAAAATGATTTCTATTGTAGTATAGTTAGCCAAACATAATAGAGAGATTTATAGTGACATATAGTTTTGCTAGTTGCGCTGCGCTGGATTTCATACAAGAATGTAATAATCGATAGTGAGTATAGTTTTGAGCATTTGATTGAACTTATAATAGGGGTACTGGAGATGTCTACTCAACCAATATGATTGTGCTGTGCTAGTTTCCCATATTACGTGAGTAATACAATAATATATAATTTTCAGGCCTTCTAACGCTTGGGTAGAGCGAAGAGCTCTATTTGGTCAAAACGATTACATTGACATCCTTGGGCCAGGCAATCTCCATCCTGTTAAAACGCTATACAATGTTCCTACTTGGATCAGAGGTTTGAAGAGCGGTCAAGAATATCATGTATGTATTTCATTAATTTTATGTTGTTTTAATGGGCATTGTAAAGTATATATTTTTTCTATCATTTTTATTATTAATCTGAATATGTTTGCCTACAATGAGTTTTATCATAAAGAGTAAACTAAAGTATATTTACCAGTATAACCTATACCTTACTTATTTTAAGATAGCTGTTATGCTACTAGAAGTTCCCTCACCAGATGCGGAAAGAATTTCACATTTATGACTGAAAATGTGAGCTCGACCGGCTAGATCTCAAAATTAACTAGAATAAAGAAAATGTGGGTAGAGAATAAATAATAATTGTACTAATGATAGGTTTTATTGTGTTTTACAGGTACTCCTGAGAAAGAAGAAGATGTGGGCAAAAACTATTACTCCAAGATTACGACCAACTAAGTGGAAAGACCTCCAGAAAAGATTAAGCTTTTTATACAGAAAACTGAACCGAAAGACAAAGACTGGAATGTCTCCTAACTGATTTGCTCTTTGGCCATAATTGGTTGTAGGTAACTTATGTTAAATAAATGTTATTATTAGATTTGAAGAGGAATAATTTTTGTTTTCTGTTTGCAATCCCTGTTGCCTCTGTTGGCGGTTGTTCTCTACATTTAAATATAATAAATATAAACAGCATCAGCAGCACAGATATCTGTAAGCTAGCAACTCGGCAATATTTTGTCAAAAAACGTTATCCCGTAAATCCTCTCAATCATGAAATCATCCACCTAGGTTAGTAAGTATATTATTTTTACTGATTAATTTCGTATTATGATAGGTATGTATATTATATTTAGTAAAGTATGTAGTTATTTATGTATGTATTGGTATATGTTTTATCGTTTATAGCTTCATATTATATTACTTAGAGGGAGTGTAGGGAGACCCCCCCCCACACGATGGACCGGTGACATTGTAGCCATCGCAGGAATTCGGTGGATGGAGGTGGCACAGGATCGCTCGTCATGGCGCTCTTTCCCCCAAAGAAAGGCTAGGCCTCCACCAGGCCTGTGTTCAGCGGTGGACTTCTAAAGGCTGATATGATGTTGATGATATTATATTACTTATTCTTATTTTGTATATTATTTACATAGTATCTCTTATATTTCTTGTTCAATACTTTATCATCATCATCATCATCAGCCTATATCTGTCCACTGCTGGACGTAGGCCTCTCCTAATGCACGCCACTGAGCTCGGTCTTCAGCTCTCCTCATCCATTTTCTTGAAGCCGCTTTTCCCAGGACGTCACTACACCTGGCCACAGGGCGACCTACACCACGTTTGCCTAAACGTGGTCTCCACTCGAGAACTCGTCTACCCCAACGGTTATCGGTTCTTCGGGAAATGTGACCAGCCCACTGCCACTTCAGTTTGCTTATCCTTTGAGCTATGTCGGTTACCTTGGTTCTCCGTCGGATATCTTCATAACGAATCTTGTCCCCCAGAGAAACTCCAAGCATAGCTCTCTCCATAGCTTGCTGAGCGACCTTAAATTTGTGGACTAGTTTGACTGTGACTGTGAGTGTCCACGTTTCGGCACCGTAGGTCAAGACTGGTAGGACGCACTGATTGAAGACTTGTCTTTAGGTACTGTGTATGGACGACGAGAAGACTTGACGAACCTTGCCGAATGCTGCCCAACCCAGCTGAATTTTTCTGTTGGCTTCCTTCTCAAAGTTGTTCTTACCCAATTGCAATATTTGCCTAAGGTAAACATATTTTTGAATAACTTGAACCGATTGGAACAGATTGCAGTTAAGAGGCACACCATTAACTGCAATCGGTTCCGGGTCAATAAGATCGTTGAACATTATCTTGGTCTTATCTATGTTCGTTCATTCCGAGACCGATCCGTCGAGATGCATCATCTACGTTGGTCATCATACTTTTTAATTCTTGCAGCAACTCCGCCAGGACGATATCATCGGCAAATCGTAAGTGTGAGATTGTCTCGCCATCGATATTAATGCCCATTCTTTTCGTATCCAGCGCCTTAAACATATCTTCCAGGGCATTAGGGAACAGTTTCGGGGATATAACATCCCCCTGTCTCACTCCCCTGCGCAGTTGGACATGTTTAGACTGCTGGTTTTGGACTTGGACACTCATAGTCGCGGCGTCATATAGAAAACCTAAGCACTTCGATGTATCGCCAGTCCAGTTGACAACTTTGCAAAGACTCCAGAACCGCCCAGGTTTCAACGGAGTCAAAGGCCTGCTCATAGTCCACAAAAGCAAGACACGGCGGCTGGTTACACTCTTCAGACGTCGGTATAACCTGCCTCACTTTGTGTATGTGGTCTATGGTGCTAAATCTTCCGCGAAACCCGGCCTGCTCAAAAGGCTGGAATTCGTCAAGTCTTCTTGCGAGACGATTCGAGATGACCCTCGGAAAACAACTTAAAGACGTGGCTCAAGAGTGATATAGGTCGGTAGTTCTTTAAATACTTTATGCCACACAATTATTACTTTCTCAACCTGGATCAATAATGATTGTGTAAAACAAAAACTATGAAATCATTCTCCACAAGTGGAATTCAAGTATAAGAGGTTTTCAAAAGGTATACTTAGGAGGTTTTAAAAAGAAACAAGTTAGGTAATTGCTAAAACTTTTATTTACTCATATTTATTTACTTACAAAAAACATTCACGCACACATCACATTTTATGAAGACAATGAGATAACAAAACAAAATAGTCTTGGCTATGCTGAATTGTAATTGTTATCTCTAGCAATATTATTTGGTTAATATTCCATTTCTTGACTAAGTAGTCCAGCTCAGTGATTATTTGGTTAATATTCCATTTCTTGACTAAGTAGTCCAGCTCAGTGATTTTTCATCATCACACAGCAATGACGAAAGCATTCCATACAATTATTTGTAAAGTATTAGTTTTGAATTAGATTGAAAACTGTTTTGATGTGTTATGTTATAATCAGGTAATATCTTCCCGCATGGGAGTGTTTTCGTGAAAAGTGTTAGACAATATGTAACCGGAAGTGTAATAGGAAGCCGGGGAAGCGTGTGCTATTTGATTTGATCAATGAGCGCGCGTGGTACTATCAAGTTAGAAGCCATCACATAACTTTGTCCCGAATATATTATTATAATATTATTAATGGCTCATTTTTTATTGTGCAAAATAAACACTACAGTCGGGAAAAGAACTCAGGTACTTCAGACTATCAGCCGAACGGTTCGCGGTTGAGCTATCAAGACGTACGATTTTCTGATGAAAAGTAAGATCAGATATAGGTCAGATGAAGAAGTTGCTGATTCACAGTTGACCAATGAGCGCGCGCGGTGCTAGAGTAAATGTTGCTACCAAGGTGAGAAGTCTGATATTACTCATCAAGCGTCTAATTCTAATGTAAGGCTCGCTTGTTTTTTTTATTCATTACCGTATTGAATGAATGGTTACCATTGGCTGCTACAATCACTGGGTTAGGTTATGATGTCACAGAATTAATAATAGTACAATGTATATAATCTATATCAATACTTATATTAAAGCAGTATTTAAGTAACAAAAAAATCTTTACAAAAGAAGATAATTGTAAAATATATGTCTAGGACTTAACATAAGCTACTCAAGATCAAGAATGAAACTTTTTTAAGTGGTGTTTGTCTGTTTGTGTTTGTGTGTTCGCACTTCATGTAAAAAATACTGGACCGATTCAAAATCGGTTTTGACAGTCAGATGGCTAACGTTTTCATTTAAAATCTGGTGTACTTTGTATCTCAATCCGATGAGTAGGAGCCGTGCGATCGATAAATAACTGTGATGAATGTTGTATAATTATTGTACTATAGAGGTACTTTTGAGAAATGACCACGAGAGCAAAACTGCGGGCGCAGCTATTAGGTAATAATACGAGCCGCTTAGAAAAATACTATTTTTAGCTTGCTTTTCGTATGAGGTAGTGCTGCCCTCTGGTTTCGGAGTTATTCAGGCCGCCCGAAGGCGTCTGACATGGCTTAACGTATGTTATCAATCAATAACAGGCGGGCCAATAATAGCTTAGCGAGCCCTCCGAAGCACGGAGCGATGGAAATCTGCACATAGTTTAGAAAAATCGTTGGTCGAGCCGAGGACCGAACCCAGTATCATTGGATTCTAACGCGCATGAGTAAACCCCGCGGATGGTAGCCGATGGGCTTATTAGTGTCGTAGGGGTATTTTAACTTGGGTTATTTCCTTTCTCTCCATCAGCTTTGTCCCACAAGTTGGGAAAAATAAAAAATGTATGGTTTTTCTCCCCACTATGGAATATATTATTTGACAGTTTTTTCTTTTTAACTTTTCGTTTGAGTTTTTTATTATAGTAGGTACATTACAAAACTAAACTTAAACAGTAAAGAATCGACATCTATTTTTTTATCTACGTGCTTATAATGAAAACATCATTACGCGTACTGAGAATAATGTTTGCTTCAAATCAAGTATAGTGGGATACTATAGTAAATTTGGTTATTCCCTTTCTCCCCACTACCTACTATGATAGGTATTTTTTTTGATTGCATAGTGTAAACACTTTTTCGATTATTACCTTTCTCCCCACTGTCAAATAATATATTTCATAGTGGGGAGAAAAGCCATACAATTTTTATTTTTCCCTTTCTCACCACTAGTGGGACTAAGCTGGTGGGGAGAAAGGGAATAACCCTTTAGCTTAGACCTGTCTAGTATAAATTACTACAGTGGTGGCGATAATATAATGCTAATTTATTGCTAATGCAATAACAGAATAACTAATAACGCTAACGCAGTGACACGGCACTGCTGTGCGGGTATTACTGGAATAATGCAAATAAAATTATAATTATTTGATTAATGTATTTATTTTATGACTAGATGAAGCCAGCGCGGCGCGACTTGCGCTTTAGTTCTCCTCCCTCCACTTTTGTATAATTTTAGTATGAGCTAACAGGCAATGACCCTGTTAGCTCAGGCTAAAATTATACAAAAGTGGACGTGGATTTGTGGATATCCACTGTGTAACTTGTGAGTTAATTACAGACTGTTAGACTGGACAGAATTTTAGATTTCATGGTCTTCCTAAGTCACAAAGTTTCTTGATTCTCATCATTGACCCTGTCGAATAAGGCTTAGCATTACAGGATAAAGCTTTTGTAATTTCTGTTGGCTTTATGCCCGGCTGAGTAAGTACAGGTACTATTATTTATTCTGTGACTGAGGCATGAAAGTTTTCGAAAATCTTTGAGTGTAGTTTAGTTATTCCATATCATTCTTACTTTATTTAAAAAAATAAAGGAATGTTTCTTCTTTTTTCCTCCATGTATGTATACAACTTGTGTCTTCAGGGTGAAATTGAAAAGATTAGCATCCTTAAACTAAGGCTTTTAACAGCTTCCCAACTTTATATTATTGTTCTATATTCTTTATCCCCCAGTCTTCTTTGATCATGTCAGCTGCCTTTTCCGCGATCATGACCACTGGGGCATGCGTATGCGACGCCGGTATGTGAGGCATGATGGATGCATCTGCAATCCGGAGGCCTTGCACGCCGTGGACTAGAAGTCGGGGGGAGACCACGCCACTGGGGTCACCGGCTGGAGCCATTTTGCATGTCCCCACCTGAGAAAACAAAGAGAAACAGTTGACATTCGTCTGCTATACATTATGCTTGTACCAAAGCTTATACAGTGCTTCCAACTTATCTGTGAACCTCATTCGTGGCGACTACAGCTTTAGTTCCTTTTTTGCCATTTCACAGATAGGTTGGTTGCCCTGTACTAAAGCTATCATAATATATAACTATAAACAAGACATAAATCGAAAGCACAGAATCTATCCATACCAATATATAAAAGTGAAACTTTGTCTGTTTGTTTGTTTGTTTGGGGAGCTTTCACGCGATAATGGCTGGACAGATTTTGAAGAAATTTGGAATGAAGATAGCTTATACCCTGGAATAAAACATATAATACTTTTTATCCCGGGAAATTGTAAGTTTCCACGGGAAAACTGGAAAATGTTGATTACTCGCTGTAAGGAACGGTTGCCATGGAAAAGAAATAACAAGTGTGTCAAAAACATCAAGAGCATTGGTGCTATTATATGTAGAGAGTCTCTATATATACCTTTTTTTGCATTGGTTTTTAATATCCTAGAAGAACATAGGATGCTTTTTTCGCGATAAACAGCTGTAGCCCGCGCGGACGAAGTCGCGGGCGGGAAAGCTAATACCTACTTATAATAAAGCAATAGGAACGAAAAAGTCTGTACAAAGAAGATAATTTAAAAAAAAATGGTCTAGGTTACGTAAAATAAGCTACTAAACAAGAAAATAACATTTTTTTTCGTTTTAAATTTTAAAATCTTAAATAATTAATTTTAAATCGTGTGTGTGTGTGTTTGTTCGCGCATCACGTCAAAACTACTGGATTGCGATGCGGATAGCTTAGGGCTTGACTTAAAAACTGGGGTACTTGGTATCTCAATCAGATGAGTAGAAGCAGAGCAATCGATAAAATTAATTTTGACGGCTGTGCAGCTAGTAGGAGTATATAGGCAGGTAGGCCACATTATTTAGATTCGGGGAAGATCGTCTGACTACACCCCTTTTTGCGCCATTTGTTCGTACACACCCATATGTCAAGCCCATGCAGTAGACGACAGGTCGTTCAGTGAAGCACCTACGATTATACGTAGTTACTAGCTGTGCCCACCGCTTTGCCCGCGGCTTTGCCCGCGTGGTCATATTCATGGGTTTTATTTTTTTGCACGGAACCCTAATACTTTTTCAAAAATAAAAGTAGCCAATGTTACTGCTTACAAAATCAGTTATCTTCCAGTGATAGTCCCATCAAAATCGGTCCAGCCGTATCGAAGATTAGCGGGAACAGACAGAAAGACAGATAGACAGACAAAAACTTTAAAAAACGTGTTTTTGTTATTAGTACCGTATATAATTTCATATGCATTTAGTAAAACCATGTTATTTTGACATTACAAACAAACACTTCAATTTTATATATTTATCTAGATGTCTAGATAGTTCCAATGGAAAATTGTACTGTAGTATCTACCTAATACATTATAGCCTGTGAAATAGCGCTGAAAATGTTGACGGAGGAGAGGATCAAACTTTATTTATGGCTGTAAATCATGGTCCAGTAAGTTTTTTTTTTATCTTCATTTGACCACCGAGCTCTTAGAGCAATCGACAGTCTGGGAGCTACTTACATAGAGACCTACTGGGACACCTCCCTAATAAAGGTACACACATACAAGGCTAGCCGGTTAATGCAAAGCAGATTCCGTTTTTCCCAACAGAGGACTTACAGCTTAGAGCTGGTTTATTAACTACCTATCTACTTATCGGGCAGGTATAGCAAAACAAATGTCTTCGAATGAGATATTAATGGGTTAACTGTTTAGTTAACTGTACGATGTTAAGGTTTTGGATCTTTAGATGTACCGTCGTCATCACGTACCTGATGGTCCAACGTGATAGAAGTTTGCGAAATGGCGCATTCCCAATACTCGTCCGAGTCGAAGGCCAGGTCTTCGCAGCCAGGGAACGGCGTGTCGTGCAGTCTTGTGCCGTAACGTTGGAACGCGTTCGTTTCAATCAATTTTTGTATCTGAAAGATAATTAGACAACCTAAAGCGACTTCCTTTGTTTGCAAAAGTAAAACCTAGTTGTTAACTTGTTACGGGTCACATCACTGTGTAACTTGGGTTTTTTGTTCCCATTTAGTCACACTGTTAATAATCGTTTGGGAGTTATTAGGTACTCAATGGCGACCCACCCTTTAGATAGTACGAGTAGGTGGGTACTTACTTGGTTTAACTTCTTATTAAATTTGCGAGCCAAAAACCTCGTAAGAAAATTATCGAATACCTTCTTATATTGCTCAAGCAAGGCGAATACGTTCCCCAGTAATGGGTTGAGAGATATGTGGTTGTTCGGAAAGTGATTCCGTTTTTCCCAACAGAGGACTTAATTGTATTTTTTCATACTCGCCGCATAATCATTATACATTTTGACAGCTGATATAGCGCAGTTTGCTTGTGTGCAAGTTTGATTGATTCTACGCAGTAGTTCTTAGTGACCCTTTCAAATATGGAAAGTGAACTGCACGGAAGGTTATGTGTTTGGGTTGTATGTATGTATGTTTGTTTGAATGTTTCTTACGCGCGTTCTACAGCCTAAACGGCTTGATGGATTTTGATAAATGAGGTAGGTATCGTTCGATTCGTCTTGATCACGAGAGTGCTTTATATATATAACGTGCCAAGAAAACTAAAATGGCGGCTTGCAGCTGTCATATTGTATTTCAAACAAAATGACCAAAATCTATCGACTGAGGTATCATAATGAAGGTCTTTAAAATACCATTTCAATAATAGATATTTTTATAACTAAACTGCACCTATTGTGTTTTAAGCTTCTTACAATCTCAAGCTTTCATCTTCAATTTTAGCTTATTCAAGTTAATGTAAATACTATACCTAGTCTAATTTTGCAATTGCAACTATTAAAGTATAATATGTAAGTAAATAAGAAACATTAAATTTATCTAAATACTAGCTGTGCCCCGACGTTTCACCCGCGTCCCTCAGGAACTGTGCATTTTTCCGGGATAAATAGTAGCCTATGTGTTAATCCAGGGTTTTAACTACGTCCATACCATCTAAGCGTGAAGAAGTTACTTCTTCTTTTGTTTGTTAAAACATACACACACACACACACGCACACACACACGCACACGCACACACACACACACACACACACACACACACACACACACACACACACACACGCACACACAAGACAGACACCCACAAAATGCATACAAACTTTCGCCTTTAAGATATTTGTGTGATTATTTTTGCGGGCGTAATCAATAATTTTGTTTGCAGTCGGGTTTTTTTTTAATAATAATTATACTTGTTTACTAAATTGTAAAGGCAAAAATGCTGTTCAAGTAAGAAAAACATTATCCGATGTGTATGGAGAAGAAGTATTGACAGAAAGCTAGTGCAAAAAACTGGGTTGCAAAATTTCGATCCTGCAATTTTGATGTTGAAGATCTGGAAGGCCATTTGAAGTTGATGAAGACACATTATAGAAATTAATTGATGCAAACCGGTGAATAACAACACGTGAAATCGCTGAGAGATTAAATTTATCATATACTAGATTTCACCCGTGACTTCGTCCGCGCGGCCTACAGTTTATCGCGAAAGAAGCATCCTATGTTCTTCCAGGATATTAAAAACCTATGCAAAAGTATAGCACCAACGTATTGTATTCTCTTTGGCACCAATGCTCTTGATGCTTTTTCACAGACTTGTTATTATTTCGTTTCTCGGGCAACCGTTCCTTACAGCGAGTCATCGACATTTTCCACTTTTTCAGTGAAAACTTTCCTGGATAAAAAGTATAACAGGTTTTATTCCAGGGTATAAGCTACCTTCATTCCAAATTTCATCAAAATGCCTACGTGGAGACGTTATCGCGTCAAAACTCAAACAAACATACTGACAACGTTTTCACTTTTATATATTGTTGTGGATTTATTCACTATAAGACAATCGTGTTTCAATTTTCGTTGTATTTTCCGAGCAACCTATACAAAGGAAGGATGTTTATTTTACAGTTTAAAAAAATAGGATATCTCACAGATCTAATTAAAAGTGGGAAGATTCGGTACCAGACCTTCGGGCGTGGACCGCATAAACTAGGTACAACGTACATAATTGGTCTTCCTTGGCCTTAGCTACAATCGGAGTGGCGTTTGTGTTGCACGTGTTAGCAGTGAGTCTCATTCGTGCTACAGTCTGCGTGTGTTTCCCTCTATCTTTGTTCTTGATGCACTGAAGCACAATGGTGGGAATGTAGTTGCATTTGCCTGTAGTTGTATCTAGTCCAGATTTAGTTTACGGTATATTAAAGCGTGTCGTATCTTCCACCCTATAACTAGATCTATTTGTTAACTATACATAAAGTTTTCATACCATGCGAATACCTTCCACCATTGCTTTCAAATCACTGGGATCGTCGAAGTAGTTCGGTTGAATTTTGGGATGGTCCGTGTAGTTGGTGCTCCTCAGCATCAGCCGCCCAATGCTCCGAGGCCGGATCAGCACGGGGTTCATGGAAAAAGTGCGCTGTCTTACTGCAATCGGAAGACTTCTGTAGACTCTCCAGTACCAATTGTCCGTCACCCCTGAAAGATAGGTACTCTCTACATCGACCCTCAAGCAAATTTTACCAACACATAGATATGTACCATACCTTGAGGAACGTCAGTATTTAGGTCGGTAGGTACCTATTTACATAGTTATGTATATCGTCGTTCAAGATATTTTATGAAAATTCTTCAGACATGTTTTATGGAACGGTGCTCTGCTCGCTGAATCAAGTCAGTTTCGAAAGCTGAAAGTTCTCGCAAAGTTCGGAGCCGTAAAACAAAAGTTATTGATCTTGAACATTCGGGCGAATCTTCGATTTTGCCATCATTCACGGTTCATAGTTGTTCTGATTAGGGAAATAATTTAAGAGTCTAAGGCTCAGAATAAATTATATTTAGTAGATACACCAGCCCCAGTAGGTAAAATCACATTATTTCTTGCTGTTTTGTTTGTATAAACATAATTATTTCCACAGATTGGCATTGTTGTCAGTGCAAAACTACTGAATCAATTTTGATGAAGTTTATATGGGACTGCACTGCAAGTCTACCCTTTTGAATAAAACAACAACCATCCAAATCGGTTTAGAAATCATAGAAACTTGAGGCAATATAAACACAAGATCAAATAGATTTGATACAATTTATATGGGACCACCTGGAGAGTACATATACCAATTTAAAAAAAACGGTGTTAATAACAAAAAATCTGTCGAGCATATAACCGTGTCCTTTTGTGAAGTCGATTAAAAATACAGAAACTTGTGCAAATAATAAACATCAACATTTTGAGTACAGCATATCGACAAATCACATTTTTAAGTATTTTATAAGTGGTTTCGTAGAGCTTTGTCATCGGTACAATTTAGCCAAACGGTTCAGTAATAAAAAACGAAAAAAAAATATGTAAAGTACTGTTCGATTTAAATACTGGTCACCAGTACCCAGCGGCCACACTGCCCAGTGGTACGATTTAAATAAATCAGACCACTGGGCAGTGTGGTAAATCGTACCACTGGGCAGTGTGGCCGCGGCTTAACAATAGGTCCACCATTCTCATCCCGCGGGTGCTGTGAAAACCAGCAAAGGTAATTCAGGTGACAGGGCAAATCCCAAATTATTCGAAGGCCCATGTTTAACAGTGGACGTTGTCGGGCTGATGAAGATGACTATTATAGTATTTGAAATTGTACCATTTATAGGAAGACTTGGATAATTTGTGTTATATTTAGTGAATACAATTTATATTTTGTAAGAAAAACATTTTTAATGAAACTAGCGACCCGCCCCGGCTTCGAACGGGTGTAATTTAGACAAAATTGAGGTGAAAAGATAGTTCTCCCACTTCCCTCTACTTCGGGGGACGGCGGCTTGCTTTCCTTTCCGCCTTCCCCCTCGTTCAGGTCTCGTATGCTCGTATTATCCACATCCATAAAAATAAAAAACTCCAAAACGGCTGGACCGATTTTGACGGGATTTTCACTGGCAGTCAGCTGACGTTATAAGAAGTAACTTAAGCTAAGTACTTTTATTTTTTAAAAGGGTTAGGGATACTCGCAAAAAAACCCATGAATTTTGACTACGCGGGCAAAGCTGCGGGCACAACATGCGCCATTGAATATTTCCACATTTGGCAGCAATACAGACGTTTGTTTTGGTTACAAGTGTATACAAATATAAGCATTTAGTAAGAAATCTCGAATTGGTACGATTTACATGGCGGTACGATATATCCGACTCTCCCCATATCTATATTTATTTCATACCTAATAAAGACCTCAATATTCCCAGTAGATCTCCAGCGAGCGAGCCGCCACCCATCACCAGCTCAATGTCAGGCCTTCCCTTGGCGTGGTCCTTGGACAGCTTGGTGCGTACGAAGGCCAGCCCCGTGGCGCCACCCGGGAGCGTGAGGGGGCCGCGCCCTGCCAAGTAGGCCGCCGCTGACAGAGGAGAGGCTGCCGTCAACTAGAAGATACGAGCTCTTAATTATAGGGAATTCATTGTTCGAGATACAGCCACACGAGAGAACAAGTATACCCAAAAAAAACGATTGGCGTATATTTTGGCGGTTAGGTAGTAACGTTGATTTTAATCAAAGTAGGTACCTAAGTCAAGAACTACTCAACAGCTGTCGATGATGACACGTGTATGATAACTACATATGTAGTTTATACATCATGTAGAAACTATATATGTATGTAGGTAGACGTCGGTACATTTTCGTAACTTGTGAAATTAAATTGGTCATATTGGTCCTTGGAAAGTGGGACATGGTAGGAAAATACCCATGGCAGTAGTCATGTTAACGCCAGAATTGCGTAGTAAAACGCAGTCATTTAGCATTCGCTTAACTAAGTACAGGAATACTTAATTAAGTGAATTACTTCAAGTCAAAGTAAAGTATTTTATTGTAAATAGGTAAAAACAATAGCACTTTTACAAGTCTAAATTAACATTTCATGAACAAGGAGAAATACATAAAATATGATATAAAGATTAAATCAATCAAAATTTAGATAGGTAAACTAAGTATTCTTTGAGTTTGAAAAGGAAAGTTAAATCTCACATTGGAAAAGGAAATACCCTTCTGACTCTACCGGTGCTTCGGAAATACGCCCGTTAGAGAAGAGAGCACCAAGAAACTCTACGGGGATGTTTTTTTTCCATATTTGTTAATTCTTTATATATTTTTCAAATGTCACAATTATATATACTTATTGTAGGAATGTCTCTTATCCCGTGAAGTAATCACAATGGTTATCAAGAATGTTTAAAAAAATGCGGATTCCACATTTCCATATTGAAAGTGAAGCACCCTAGAATATCCCATCCGCTCATACGCACAATCCTCACGCCTACACTTATCGGCTGCCACATCGCAGAAAGACGTCAGCAAGATCTTGACCTTGTTAATCGTGCCAATTCTATTTAGTTCTCAAAAAAAAATAAATAACAATGCAGTCTTTCGCGATGAAATTGTGTATCAACCACAAAACACCACAAATTATTCACTTACGCACACATACGCAGCCGCCATTTGCTGTGAAACATAGTAAATGGCGGTTCGTGGATTTCATTATACTTACGTCGTTCACACAAAGACCAGTTTCATTCACTATGAAGGCATTCCCGGAAAACGTTACGTGGTCCTGAAGATTGTAACCCACAGGAAGATTGACTAGAGGTTCTATGTTTAGTTCACGGAGATGGTCCTCCGGGCCTATTGCAGAGAGCATGAGCAGCTGTGCCGAGCCCATGGAGCCCGCCGACAGCACCACTTCGCGACGAGCAAGCACTTGCCTTCTGAAACACGTGGACATAAAATTATTTCACCCGCGTGGATTATGATGATGGATGATGATGACGAAAAGTGCCTATGTGTTAATCCAGGATATAAGCTAGCCTGGTATCAAATTTCATTCAAATCCATTCAGCCGTTTGAGTGTGAAGGAGTAACAAATATACACACATACACACAGTTCTCAAGATAAAATATAGATGGCGTTTATCGGTTTTTATGCATTTCATGACGTTTTATAAAAGAAAACGTCGCTCAATAAAAGAGTATTCATTTTTAAATTAAAACTCTACCACAGTGGCTACGCTTCTCTGATTTATAATACATATATAAAACAGAGAAGCATAATATATGTATATAAATATAAAATTATTCATTTGATAAATTAGTGTGATTCTGCCATTGCAATTGCAGAATGTGAAGATGCCTGTACATATAAAAAAATGCATGAGCGCAGCGTATCTAGTCGTGGGAACCTGGGAACCCCTCTTTGTATAAGTTTTAATCAACATATTTATCAAATTGAGTGCCATACAATTGTTTGACCAACTACCATTGTAACCTCATTCACTAAAACTGAGCTTCGTTTGTTTGAGGTTAGAATGGTAGTTGGTCAAACAATTGTATGGCACTCAATTATATATCAAACAAACGAAGCTCAGTTTTAGTAAATGAGGTTACAATGGTAGTTGGTCACACAATTATATATCAAACAAACGAAGCTCAGTTTTAGTAAATGAGGTTACAATGGTAGTTGGTCACACAATTATATGGCACTCAATTTGATAAATATGTTGATTAAAACTTAAAGAAGAACTTAGAGAAGAAATTTGAATAAGTAACAAACCTGAAAAATTAATAATTGGATGTTACCTGACGTTCTTTTTCATAAATTCCACCCCGTAGGCAGTTTTGGTATAAGGGTCGATTAGAATTTTCAACGCTGTTGAATACTTTGAAACTTTTAGGTTTTTCCTGTAACGAATCGGCTCCAGGAAGGCTTTTGAAGTGCTGCATCTACGACCATTCCTCATGGTCGCCTGAGGCTTTGAGAATCCTATTACGTGCTCGCCGTTAGGATCTCTCCATTGGTACCCGAGGTGCTGTCCAGCTTTTTTGAAAGCTGTCTGTAAAGGGCTATGAAAAGGAGAATATTCTATATCTAAATATCCTCCAACTCCGTGGTACGAGGAATTTTTCAATTCGCTAATTCTCATATTTTCAGACTTTTTAAAATAAGGTAGTACTTCATCGTAGCTCCAGCCGTCATTTCCCATTCTGACCCAGTCATTGTAGTCGTCGGGATGTCCCCGTTGATAGATTAAAAAGTTTAGCACGCTGCTGCCGCCGAGCACTTTGCCTCGCGGCAGGAAGCAAACTTTTCCTCTTAAATCTTTGCATGCACGCTTCTCCGGCTCTGAAGAATATCCCCAATTCATTGGTGTTAGAGACAGGAATGAGGCGAATATAGGGACATCGGAGAAAAAGTTTTCGTTGCCTCCTGCTTCTAGAAGTAAAACTTTCCATTGCGGAACTTCGGTTAGTCTGTTCGCTATGACACTTCCAGCTGAACCCGCGCCCACGACGATGAAATCAAATTCTTCAAGTTCGTCGGGAGTGTAGTCAGGTATGAAACCTTCGTTAGGGTTGTGAGGTAGCGGGCGAAAGAGATCCGTCCAGAAGTCGAAAAATCCTCTAACGTCAAATGTGTTCACAGTCGTTATAAAGATGAAGTAGAGTAACCATCGCATATTGTGATTCTGGATTCATTACTGAAACGAAAACAAAAAATATTTTGAAATCTGATCCTCTTTAGGGTTTCCAATATCTTACTTATACAAGAATTTGAGTACAAACTCTATTTTGTAATAATTGTTGGGTAATGACTTCATTTACGATCTACCAAAATACTTCTCGTAGGTGGGTACCTAAGTACTTACCTACTTAAAAACGAGTGTAAAATGTTGCAATGCGTATTCTTTTAAGTAAGGTACCTACCAAAAGGGCCGTTATAGTTAACTGAAGGTCACTTAACTCCTCAAAGCTATGCTGATAGTCGGGATTTTGTATTGAATACAAAATACTCTATAATGTTTAACACATGGCCAGGTGAGATCATGATATACTGATCAGTGAATCGAGTCACATCCTCTCGGCCGTACTCCATACGTACCTAGTGAACTGATTGCGATCAGATGAACTCGCATTCATGTGATCCGTTGCCATCATAGGCGAAGGGTTGAACGTGTATGTATTCTATTGGAAGTGAGTATGTACCTATAGTATCGTAGGTGGCAATCCCGAAATAGTGACAAGAGGATTTTTTTATACCTACCTACTATATACGCATCAAACGAGAGGGTGTTTGCCTCAGATTACAGCACCTGTTATTCTGTATCTGTATTTAGTTATTTATCTATACATTTTGTAATCCCCCTTCGTGCATGCTGATTCCTTCACAATTAGGTAGTTCTCATCTTTGTATACCTAATACGCAAACGTGTATGATTTTGTGTTAATTTAATGTGTAGCCTTGTGTGACCTGGTTTCTTAAACGTAGCATTGTCTTGTATATGCTAGGTTCTGAACTGACGTGCTAATACAACAATAATACACATTACAGCGGTTTTATAGATATATAGGTTTATATAGGTGATGTCAAACAACATTGACGACAAAGACGACTGGATCTCTTAATCAGTGACCGTCACAAATCCGAAAGCATCAGTCGCTGCAAGCTGCGACCGCCAGCCGAAATCACATAATGACCGACATCGGAAACAACACTTTAGTTTATGAATTCATAATAAAAACGTGCGATTTAGTATTCGTCTCTAGATTATGCAATTTGCTGGAGGCTATTCCCCCGAGCCCCAGAGCCATTTCACCGTACCTTCGCATTCATATTTAACGTGTATTTTCACGGCCACGGCCTACTCTTGAATATTAATCTGATTTAAAACGATTGACTGCCATCAGAACGAATACAAATTAATTTAGTGCAAGTTATATATTTTAAAACCCTTATTTGTGTATTATTTATCCCTGCTATCGAAACCAAATAATATTGCCTGGTAGAAATCACTTTAAGCGATAAAACCGCCCATTATACACTTATCCACTTATCCACCCACTCTATCTAGGTGGGTATATTTTTTCCAGATTAGATTTGAATAAATCATGTAGAGTCAATAGAGATACCTGTGATTGATACTCAACCCAACGAACTGACCAAGCTTTTATTAAATTTTAGATAGGTATATCTATTTGCGTCATTATGAGCTAATATTTATCGCCCTTGTACTTGGTCGGCTCTAGTCATAATTGCATTTGCAAACCAGAATCTGTTCTCTCCGTATTGATTTACGATCTAATTCAAAAATAAACAAAATTAGCACAGAAGTGTTAAATGCTGACGACTGCATTCGGAGCGTATTTACAGCGAGATGTGAAAATGACGACGTTTTAGTACTACGTTGTGGCAATGACAGCGTGAGAGAGAATCGTTGCAAATTGGAGCCAAGCGCATACTAGCCTTACAATGACAAGGTAATATTCGGTTAACTTATTAGACTAGGTTACGGTTCACCTCAAGCTTTTCACACTATGACCACAGATTTAACAGACCGTCCTGTGACTAAGACACTGCAAATATGCCCCCGTGCTGAATAAACACTAAGCTTGTGATCCTTGCTTTGAATTGTATCACGTTCAAATTGGAACCAAAAAAAACTATATAAGAATTTACTACAAAATACTGGACCAATTTTTCATAAAATCAATATGGGATTACCATGAAAGCTTACATTTTCAAATAAAAAGAATCATCCAAATTGGGTCAGATCAGTAATGCCAGAGTTATATGAAAATTATGAGGTAACTTACTACCTACGTGAGTAAATTAAAATACAGTCGAAATCCCTTTCTGTTTGAAGTCGATTAAAAGGAAGACGAAAAAGTAAGTTTGCTAAAAAGAAAACAAAAAAATAATGAACAATGATATTTTCTGAATTCCGAAATTAACTCTTTATTGTAACTCAAAAAAGTCCGTTGAGAGAATGTATTTACGGTACTTACCTAAGTACGAGGTAAGTACCTATCTCAAACACATTTTATCTAGCTTACCTAGCACTGCATTCACGGCCGAGACGATGATTATGTAGAGTTATTCGCAGCAGAAAGGCACAAATCAAGTGTCTATTTCAATCAATCAATCAATATACTTTATTCAGAAAAAGTTTACATGTTTCTTGGTAGGAATACGAAAATTATTGTTGATAGTACTATGATATCAAGTGGAGCAAGGTTTCACAAACAGAGACGCAGCCCAAACAAGGAGAAAAACAGGACGACAACCCTAGCCACTGCACTATCCTACAGAAGTTTCCATCTCCAAATTAAGTTCCTAGACTTGTATGTCAAAATATGGAGATTTAATGTTGTTGGGTAGCTGGTAAGTAATGCCTACCGTTTATAGATGTGCTGTGGGATCATCCTTGACCATACATTCAGAATCAGAAATATTTCGAAATATTTTTAAAGCATTAAATTATAATATGATAAACGACCGCACAATGAATAATCGATGTGTATTTGAAGGTTTTAGAAGTCCTTGGAGTGCAGACGTAGGAATTCTGTGATGCAACCCGTGTAACCATGGTACCTACTCAGATGCAGTTATGGTATAAAAAGTAAGCCGCCTTAAATATACTCGCTCCGCTGAGCCAAATGAGTCCAAATACACCTTACCACCTTACCTTTACATAGTAAAAGAATCACTTTTAATCATATAAGTACCCTAGAAACTGTCGCTCCTGTTTGCATCATGTGGTCACATGAAAAATATTGCATAATTATTCTCAACAGGTAATAAACGTACAAAATTGCAGGAAGTCGTCGATTTTTAGCTTTCAAGTTTTGAATAAACGTACCTACATTATTAATTAGTACTAATACTAACACCTGTGACTAACACTATACTAACAAACCGGCTTGTAACGAGGATGTGAGCGGCTGAGCGCCCTGCGCCTTAATTCTTGTCAAGAATTTCTTAATAGTTTTTGGTACGGGTCCAGTTCGGCTCAACCTCAAAAAAGGTTTGACTTTGAAACTTTACTTTTACCACAGAATAAGATTAAACTTAGTATTAACTGTTACACAACGAGATAATTTTGTTAATATAGCTTGTAGGCTACGAATAAGTAATAAGTCCTTGTAGGTACAAATAAATATGGTATATATAAAAAGCTGTTTCATTTAGCATTTCATGAAATGAGTCTTACAGCTATGGAAATTCTTTGAATTACGGAACCATGAATGTATGGTGCATGACTTGCATCGGCCAGTAATTTTGTTTTAGATATTAATATACTTACCTCGCTCTACCATTGTAAAATTGGAAATATGTATGAAGGTACCCATTGATTTAATGAGGTAAGTCGTCGTTAATCTTCAGATTGGGTAGGATGTTAAATAATATAACTTTTCGAGGTCTAAGTTTTTTTTATATTTTTCACTAGGAATTCTTGTTGCGCTAGTATTTCTCTTTCCCACTTAACCACCTAGGTCATGATGTGATGTGAACTTTGATCATTGCAAAAACTTTTGGCTTTTATTAATACTTAGGCACAAAGTCCACGTACGCTAAAATACTTGGAATAGTTACGACATGTTTCACTTGGTCTTAGTTGTACAACTATCTTCAATCTTCGCGAGTTCAAGGTAAAAAGTTAATCAGGATTTGTTTATCACTTATTTATCTCCTCGTTATAAATATAAGAAGGAACATGTAAACATACAACTAGAACTCTCTGATCTCTAGGTACTGAGTTCTTGTTTAAATCAGTTTCCTTTTTTAGGGCCCGGTAGTCCATCAAAGAAGAAAGCCTTATAAGGTCGTCCAGTCTATCTGTCCGTCTGTTAATTTTTAGAGCTGTGAACTGCAACGCATGAAATTCTTTTATTTAAATGTAGATGTAAATTTCACGAAAGAATACGTCATGAATTAACTTACTTGCAATCCCACATGTAAAGTGGGACAACAATTTGAACATTTTCGTTTTTTTAACAGGGAACTCTATGGCAGTTACTCTAACCGCTCTAACCGGTAAATATAGGTAGATTTGTTCTTAGAAGATCTTGCTCTCTTAAGGGAAGGCCTGCCGGTGTATGTGATGATGTCGATCCCAGATTAAGGGTCAGATTAGTTTTGGTACGTTTTAGGATTCAGCAATGTTTTTAGACGTTTTAGAACTCTATAGAGCCACTGGACATACTCGTACCATCCGCTAATTTTAACACGTTTTGTTATCTAGCCCTAGATTCTTATACTATCGTCGCTGGCAGATAGTTTGATCCGCAGTTTAAGTAACGGCCTAGCCTTTTGATTGAATGGTGCCATTCAACTAACGGCCTGATTGATATTTAGACATTCAATCTAACATCTAGGCAAATGATTTGGATCGATCACGTTCAACTACTCGCGTATATGCTTGCGCGCAGCTGGCTACAACTGTTGCAAAAAAAGTCTTTTCAGGTCAATATAACATTGATCGTTCGTGCGGATAAATATCTATCTTTATACATACAATAAAGCAGTAATTAACAAAAAGTTTGTACAAAGAAGATAATAAAAAAAAAGTGATTAGAGGACTAAAAATGAGTTACAGATCAATAATATTACGTTTTTGAAATTCGTGTCTGTCTGGATGTTTATTCGCGCATCACGTGAAAACTTCTCGACCGATTGAAATACGGTCTCCACTTTTAGATAGCTTAGGGTATGGCTTAAAATCTGGCGTTCTTCATATCTCATTCCGACGAGTGTTTTCTCATCGGATCGGAAAGCCGAGCAATCGTTAAAAATATTTATGGTGGCTAAAGAAATTTTGATCAATTGGTATTTTAGGTCCACAGAGAGTCATTATCATCATGTCAGCCTTTAGAAGTCCACTGCTGACCATAGGCCTCCCCCAAAGAGCACCATGACGAGCGATTTTGTGCCACCTCCATCCACCGACTTCCTGCGATGGCTACAATGTCGTCGGTCCATCGTGTGGGGGGTCTCCCCACACTTCGCTTGCTTGTTCGTGGTCGCCATTCGAGAACCTTTATTCCCCAGCGGTTGTCGGTTCTGCGAACTATTTGGCCTGCCCATTGCCATTTCAACTTGCAAACTATGAGAGCTATGTCGTAACCTTCGTTCTTCTACGGATTTCCTCATTTCTGATTCTATTACGTAGTGAAACACCAAGCATAGCTCTCTCGATTGCACGCTGCGCAACTCTGAGCTTGTGTATGAGACCAATAGTTAGCGACCACGTCTCAGTGCAGTATGTCATCACTGGCAACACGCACTGATTATAAACTTTCGTCTTGAGGCTCTGCGGTATCTGCGACGAGAAGATATGGCGTAATTTCCCGAACGCTGCCCATCCGAGTTGGATTCGTCGGTTAACCTCTTTGTCGAAGTTGGATCTACCCAGTTGGATCATCTGACCCAAGTAGACATAGTGATCAACAGCTTCGATAATATCGTTCCCAACATAAACCGGCATGGGTACGACATGGGCATTTGACATGATGTTCGTCTTGCCCATGTTCATTTTAAGACACACCTGTTGGGACACAATATTGAGGTCACTGTGACTAATAAATGATGACTATATCATCAGCAAATCGAAGGTGAGTGATGTATTCGCCATTGATGTTAACACCAAATCCGTTCCAGTTCAGAAGCTTGAATATATCTTCCAGTGCAGAGGTGAACAGTTTCGGAGAAATAACGTCTCCCTGTCTCACCCCTTTTTGCAGCTGGATCGAATTCGTGCTCTGATCCTGAAGACAAACTGTCATTGTGGCCTTGCTGTACAAAGACTTTAACACACATCGAAGTGTTGAAGTACCGGAAATCAATCTGGCACCGCTGTAATGACTATAGCACTGCCCAGGTCTCGACTAAATCAAAGGCTTTCTCGTAGTCCACAAACGCTAGACATAGTGGCCGATTATACTCTTCGGTCTTCTGTATAATCTGCCGGAGCGTATGGATGTGGTCTACGGTGCTAAAGCCTTTCCGGAATCCAGCTTGTTCGGGAGGCTGAAAGTCGTCAAACCTACGAGCGGGACGGTTTGTAACTACTCTCAAAAACAGCTTATAGACGTGGCTCAGCAGCGCGAAATGGGCCTATAATTCTTCAAGAAGGTTTTATCACCTTTCTTAAAGAACAAAACCACTACGCTCCTGTGCCACGCCTCTGGCGTTGTACCCTCGAGGATGACGGAGTTAAACAGCTTCTGAAGGACATTAAGTGCCGGTGTTCCACCCGCTTTCAGTAGCTCTGTCGTTATTCCGTCCTCCCCTGGTGCCTTGTTGCTCTTAAGCTGTTTGACAGCCATTCTGATCTCGTAATTCGGATATCTTCGGTATAATGTCGGGTCAAACGGGCTCTTGCATCGCTAGTCCTTCTAGGAGGACTACGTGATGAGGTGTATAATTGTCCGTAGAACTTCTCGAGCTCACTCAAAATCTCTGGCTTCGAAGAAACGATGCTGCCACTGTCGGTTTTCAGCTTCGTCAACAGGCTTTGCCCAATAGACAGATCTCTTGCGAACACTTTGGAGCCCTTGTTTCGCTCTATTGCGTTCTTAATACAAGTAGTATTATAGGAACGCACGTCGTGTCGCATTGACTTGGAGATCTGTTTATTAAGCAAGCCGTAACGCGACATATCCACTGAAGACTGCAGCCTCATCTCGCCTCGTTCTGCCACAAGTTTGAGTGTTCAAGTTTGTTCTTTTTTTTGAGGGGGGTCTTAAAGAACTCCGACCCGACCGCCGCGTGGCCAATTTTTCCACCAGCCCGTTATTTAGTTTGTCCACTGTATCGCATTCGGTAAGGATTTGGAAGCGATTTTGGAGCTCCAACTGAAAGCTGTCGGGGTTTTGGATTTAGGCAGGACTTGGGCGAAGAGTAGATCTCATCAAACGAGACCTCCCCAGTTTTTCGTTGATATTCAATGAGCCTCTTACCATGCGGTGATCACTGCCGGTCTTAAGCCTGTTGATCACAGAGACATAATTAAATATATGCTTATTAGTCTTAATAGTGCAAAATGAAATCTATCTCGTGCTTATGACCGCCGGGGTGCAGCCACGCCCATTTCCTGGAGGGGCGCTTCTTGAAAAAGGAGTTCACAGGAGTCTCTCCTTCTCCATGAAGTCGGTCAATCGCTGACCCCTTTGGTTCCGCTGTCCCCCATCATCACTGTGAAGTGTGTTTTCGGGGCATGTATGGCATTAGAAATGTCGTCATACATAGCCTCCAGCTTTCGGCAGCTAGCCGAGCTTAGCAGCTATTTTATGTGGGGGGGGGGGGGGGGGGGGTGTTTGCTATACCATGTTTGGTATTGTGTCACCACGCTTGGCAGGCGGATTGGTGACCGCAGTGTGCAAATTGTGAGGACGCTGTTGCCCATCTTCCGGTGTGTATTCCCTTAGTCGCCTCTTACGACATCCTCGGGAGGATTGGGATGGGTCTTATTCTAAGCCGAGACCGCCACGGCTGCCGAGACCATCACGGCTATATAGAGTAGGTACTTTTAAACTGGAGAAATAATCACGCCTGTAAAGCCGCGACAATAACTTATGTAAAGTAATTGTAAGTAGGTACCTGAAATGGAAATTTACTTGTCACTTTTCCTCACAAAGGAAATACCTGTCTGTTTATTTTGCGATCGGTGCTTCAGAAATCAGTACGCTAGAGATTGCAAAACTAATAAACTATATCTACGCGGAATAAATTTTATCATTTTTGACAAAAAGAAAGTCACGTTCTTCAAAACGGGGGATTTTGTGTGGGGATAGGTGCGAAATTTGCACGCGGGCAAAGCCGCGGGGCGCCGGTAGTCTTTGATAATTTTCGAAAATAAGCTAAGTACCTACTCTCCTTTAATCTTGAGGACAATTTTATTTTTTTTGGATTTCTTGGGCTATTTATTAAATATAGAATGATTGAAAGTTTGCCATACAAAAAATCTGTATTAGGGGAAGGTAAATGAATAAATATATTAATACGCTTTTTTATTCTATATTTTAAAAATATTCGCCTTTGGCTTGTACCTATAGTGGCAAATAATTATTTCTTATAGATAATAATACCCATCAGATTTAAAAATGTATGCTTATTCTTTCTCTTTGCATTTTTGGAAGGACACATATGATGTGGAAATCCCTATCACACTAAGATCGTTTATAGTTAATTAAGTCGAGGTCATATATTGTATTCGTTGTAAAATTTTTGTTTTCCATATTTTTAGGTCAACCTAAAAATAAATTGATTATCATTTTGATAATCTCGTAGAGCTGTAATTATGTAAATTATTATAGTTTTTGTTCATTCTTAGTTTGATATTTATTATTCTATCAGTACTTTACACCTATATACCTTTACCTCTATACTTATTTTTTAAATAAGTACATAGACACTCATGAAATAAAATAAAATTTGGAATACGGGCAGTAGTATTGTCCTGGGTAAGTATCAAGATCTACTGCGATCACCAAGCTGCCTATTATGGGGAGGCCCAAGGCCAGCAGTGCACTTCTGAGAGCTGATGATGATGAATTGATGATGATACATACTTAGTTTGTATGATTTTGATTTTGTGAGAAAGATATCTAGGTACTTCTCCCTTCCTAGAAAAGTCACTCGCTTATAAGAATTTTAGAATTCATTAGCTGTAATTTATAATAAAATATATCAAGAAGGTAGAAAATACTAGCAATAAATACTATAAGTAATGAATTTGTTACAAAACTGACGCACAACTTACCATAAACAAGGGAACGCAGAATGTTATACCAGCCAGTAAGCGTAATTCAAAATCTTTGGTCATATCCAAGGAAGTTTTAAGTACTTATAGAACTTCCTTGGTCATACCAAACTACAGTACTGTTACCAAAACTGTCGCCAACGCCATCTAGCGAGAGATAAATAATGCTAAAATGACACTTGGAAAACCGCTCATTGGAATTTCGTTTGCAAAGTACGAGGGCGCTTCTATTGTTTATTAATTACTAGCTGTGCCCGCGGCTTTGCCCGCGTGGTCAGTTCATTTAAAAGTAGCTTAGTTGTTAGTCCAGGACAAAAATACCTATAAAGTACAATATACTACATTCCTTCAAAATTCTTTCAGCCGTCAAAAAGTTTTTTATCGATTGCTCGGCTTCTACTAATCGGATTGAGATAACAAGTACCCCAGTTTTTAAGTCAAAACCTACGCTATCCAAATGTGAAAACCGCATCGCAATCGGTGCAGTAGTTTTTACGTGATGTGCGAAGATACGTATAGACAAACAAACAGACCGACACGATTATTCTTGTTCAGTAACTTATTTTGAGCTTAGCTAGACCATTTTATTAAACTATCTTCTTTGTACAGACTATTTCGTTCCTATTGCTGTATTATAGGTATAGATGGTCACAAAGATGTAAGCACTTATAGCTTGATGCTGCCGGCAAGTTCAGTGGAACATAAAAATTGTATGGCATTATATTTTTTGTAATTTCTACAGTTTTTTTTGACTTATATCTTGTGGGGTATCAATTGAATGGGCTACATAAGCTGATTTAAAAAATGCCACGTCATGACATTCCAGAACATTTTAATATTTTTTATTTAAAAAAACATGTTCAATACACAACATTATAATCGTTAGCTTTGACAGTTACCGCCAGAAGCTATCGATTGTCATCGGTATCAGCAATGCGAGCATGGATCTTATCGATCGATAAAGATCGATATATTTATCGATCGGTAAAAAGTTATAGATTTTATCAAAATGCGGTAACATAAATCAAGCCTCTCGGTACATTTTATTGATTCGATAACACGTCGTGAGTTTATCGACTTAAAAAATGGCAACTCGTGGACTATACCATATATCAGATAGACGACTAATCGACAAAATATATTTTTTGACACTATTTGGCAGACTTTTATTATTTCGAGTTATCCAGTTGACGAACATCGGGTGGCAATATATCGCCAACACACCTCATTGCGCGCATACTGCGCGTGCGCACGCGGCAAAGTACTGGCAAGGTAATTCTACCTAACTATTCTACAAAATGGCAACTCGGACTACCTATACCACTGATCATATAGACGACTAATCAACCTTAGTTAGAACCTACAACAATGATTATACATGTAGTTTTTAGACTAAGTACCTACTAGGTACCATAATAACTAGAGCATTAGACACAATCACAACAAAAGATAATTTCTGGAAATAGGAAAAACGTAACTAAGTATTTTGGTATTATTATGTAAAGTAGATACTACAACATACACAGGCAGTCCATTAGATCGACTCCTTCTCAAAAGCCTTCAATATCTTGAATTTCCTTATAAATTCTAAAAATAGCCTTAAAATGCTGTTCTTCCAGATCGAAAGGATCATTGGCCTTTTGGCTTATAATCCGAAAAGGAACATACAAAAAAAAAGTTTGTCGTGTAACTTTGGAAAGCCGATAAAATTCGATAAATTAAAAGAAATTAAAAAAAATTAACGACATTATATCGACAATTTCGAATTTATGTCGTTGTCGATAAAGTACGTTCCGTGCTACCGAACTCGTATTATCGAATATTAACGTCAAACTTGATAAAAAAAAAAACAGTAAATTTATCGATCGATAAGATCCATGCTCGCACTGCAGTAGAGACTGGAATATATCGGATCGTTAGGACTTTGCAACCGATTTCTGTTGTAAAGCAATTGCTATCTACGTCGAGACTGCAGGCCCAGGGCTCCTCCAGTCAGGAAACGGTTGAATATTTTATTTGTAAAACATATAAACGCCAACTGACCCGTACCTAATTTACTCATACCTTTGTAACGATATGAAAGCAATTTTGAAAATAAGTTCGTTTGAACTAATGATTCATTCTATTGTTAAGTATCTAAAATAGTAGGTACTGAAACTCAAAGAACTATATAACATTATAATTTTATTTAAAAAACTAGATTTCGCGCCCGTGACTTCGTCCACGCGGACTATAGTTTTTCGCGAAAAAAAGCATCCTTTGTTCTTCTAAGATATTAAAAACAAATGCAAAAGTAGGTATAGCACCTATGCTCTTGATGTTTATTGACAGACTTGTTATTTCGTTTCCATGGAAACCGTTCCTTACAGCGAGTAATCAATATTTCCCAGTTTTCCTGTGAAAACTTATTGTTTTTCGGGATAAAAAGTATCCTATGTTTTATTCCAGGGTATAAGCTATCTCCATTCCAAATTTCATCAAAATCAGTCCAGCTATTATCGCGTGAAAGCTTCCCAAACAAACAGCAAACAAACAGACAACGTTTCACTTTTAAATATTGGTATGGACCTACATGGTACATTTTCAAGTTATTTAGGGAAGGTGGGTTAAGATAATGGCGCATAGTTCCAAACCATTTTTACACTACTGCCCAAAAAAAAGGAGTTTTATGCTTTTAGCATTCATGAATGTTTGTATGTATGTATGCGAGTTTCTTTATTCCACCATAACTGCCATAACCATAAATGCCTGAATAGATTTAGACGTATGGGGTATCGTTAGAATCCTTACATCACCCCGAGTAACATAGGCTATATTATATTGGTTTGAAAACATTCTATATGGCGGCAAAATGGTAAATGGCAAATGGTGCCAACCATTTTAAAATTCAAATATAATAATTTTCTTTGTAATTTACAATATGGGTATCAAATTGAAGGCTCTTTTTTGGCAGGCATGTTTTTTTAGCTTTTAAGCTAGTTATTTCCACGATTTTATTAAGTCACTTTCTTGTTTGTCTGTCTGTCTTTCGTTCTAGGTGGAATCCTGCAACTCAAATTTCGATCACTTCCCGATTATCTTTCCGTCTAAAACTATCTGGGTAGCTCAAAACAAGATGACAATGCACTAAAAAAAATGGCCTTTAGATTAGTTTTTATTAGAATCTACATTTGCTGCTTGTTTTGAAACAGGAGTTCATTTTTAAAGAAAATTAAAACATATTTTGTTATTAAATCAAGGAGGTTTTTTTTATATAAAATATATTTAAAAAAAAAATGGTCTCTATCGCTATTTTCCACACTTTTTTTTTACCAGAATTTACTGCAAAAGCGTTGTGCACTGTGAAGTGCTACTAGTACACTCATGGATGGCCCATTATTTTACTCCACCTGTACGTACACAGAACGTTTTTAATTAGAGTCCTAAAGCGAGTATCTTTCTATTGTAAGAACTTACTAAATCTCTATTATAGGAACTTACTAGATAAGTAGATGTACGCGTATTGCCGAGGAACCTGTGGCCTGTGGGTACCTACTATGCGTGCAAGGCGAGCCTATTGCCTACCACATACTCGCGACGAGTTGCCACGATCGTTTCAAAATTCATTAAATATTAACAGTCTATTCATAGTTTCCTCTGCTCTCGGAAGACAAACTATGACTATTTTATAGGTACTTACTGAACAAGTGAACACTATACGTTTACTTACTATACACTATACGTTATGTAGTTTACACAGAATTTATAGGTTAAAGACGGTATGTGAGTTAATAGCACCTACCTGTAATAATTGGTATCTTTAAAGGAGACTACTTTTAAAGGATTCCAGAGTCTCAGGAAAGTTGGCCACAAATTTTCAAGGATGCTTTTTTGACACTATTTCATGTTGATAGCCGAGAAATAGTATGTTAAATTGTGAAATAAGAGTACCTATAAGGCTTGGAATACACGTCACATTTTTCCATAATGATAATCGGATCCGCTAACCGACAGTTGGAAGGAAATCTAAACGTTCACGTTTATGATTGCGAGTACAAGTATTCCCGCCTTGAAGGCGGGAATACTTGTACTGATGTATGGCGTGATAGCCGAATGTCGGTCCGATTGGTTCTGAGCATCAGATCTGATAATAGTAATTTAATTCTGTGCTATTGACAAGCTTTTTCAGCCTAGCAAAACAACGAAAGTATGAGTCAATTGCATGTACCTATGTACCTAATAACTGTGGTAGCTATGAAAGAAGAAAGAAAGAAAGAAAATACATTTATTCAACACACACAAAAATAAAAGGTACAAATAATTAGAAAAATTAAGTAGGAACAATAAAAAAGGAAAATAAAGAAAAGGTAAAAGTAGATAGTTAAAGTGGTGATGAGTGGGCCTTAACTCAGCATTAGGCTGTTTGCTGAAGGCACGCAGCGCTGGTTTTCAGCTAAAGCCCAGAGGGAGCGGAAAAAATAAACATAAGAGTATAAAAAATTAAATTAAATATGAATAACACACATGAGCACATATTACTGTATATTTAGATTCCTAAAACAATTGGCTGAAAAATATTGAAAATGATTGGCTCTATATCGCGATTGATTTATGCTATCACTAGCATAAATCATCATAGCACTAGCTTTTGCCCGCGACTTCATCATCGTGGACTTTACACAGAGCAAAAACTATCTGCACACAAAATTTATTCAAAATCTGTTCAGCCGTTTTGTCGTGAAAATGTAACTAAAAGATAGACATACAGAATTAGGCACTTTCGATTTTATAATATTAGTATGGAATAAGGAAATATGGCTAAATGAATGATTCAAAAAGAAAATGCAAGCTTACCTCGATCAACAATGATAAACGATGATGCACTATTCATGCACTCATCACGATCACCACTTAGCTGTTAAATCGGGGGATGATTCACGTATCGATCTTCATTTATCGGTCGAATTATACTGTATGAGAATTCAAAAACATATATGGATGTGGGATGTTTTTTGCACGCGTGCTCTGTGCTGCGTTTAAACGGTGGATGCACGCACACGCACCGGTCAGCGGACCACATTATTGTGTTAACCTCTAGATCGGACGCGGGTGGCCAGCCACTGGTGCGAGTCACTCTGCCCAGCGACCTTGCTACTAGAACGATGCCCATTGTCATATTTGAACAGACCCCCAAGTTATGATTATCAAACATTTTGTTGACATTTCTGCAAGTCATTAAACTGTTATGGTACGTAACTTTTTCTTATCTTTCCCATAAGTTAGCGAAGCTTTTTCAGAATTCGCTTGAAGATTAGGCCAGTATATTTCAAAGTTATGGCCATATTTTGTACTAACAGGGAAGCTGGGAACAATTTCAGTCGTGTCTTCTTAGTTGTGGTTGAAGAAAAGTTTGTCCCCTGAGATTCAACTGTGATTTTTTCCGCTCAATTTCTCCATAATTACGCTATTTCCGTATCAACAGCAAACAAAACTGATCTTATACTTTGAGAATGAAACTGAGTAAATAAAGTTGTATGTCAAATAAAAGTCCTTACAATAAGGTTGTGAAAATGATAAGGTTTATGTATGATCGTTTTGCCACTTTTCTGTTGTTTTAGTTAATGAGATTTTAAGTTTCATTGTTAGAGTTTTAGTAATAACCAACCTAAAGTAATGTTGTTTAACCATCTACTCCGCAATGGAATTCTACTTTTTAGTCGTTAGGTCAGATAATTGACTTTTTCTGTAACAAAGTGGACCTGTGAAGTGGATATTGCACAAATGTAGGTAAATACTGCAGTTTTCACTGCGCACGAAGTTGGTAATCATTTTTGGACAGTGACCTTGGACTAGTTTAACAATTGATTTGCTTGGACTGTGCTGTATATACCGTTATTTTATGTCAGCGAGTTTAAACATCAATCAACGGGTTTATTCTGCACAGACTATGGATCTGTGTTGGCCACGAAAGCCTTGAGAAATACATATCTACATTATACTTAAAGAGAAAAAAAAAACATTATGTGCCTTAACTGAAAGAAATTTAATTTCCGCGCCTTCCTCGCTCGCGCTTCTAATAACGTTACGTATAAGTGTTTTTTGACTGCTGAGAAAAATGAAATATAACATGGTTATGATAATGCTCAAATTCCCTCACATTTGCAAATTCTCGTGTAACAGTACAGTCTTTTATTTAAATATCACGCGTATCATTACCGTATAAGTATTGTGCTGGTAAAATTATTGTTTTACCATGAATCTTTGTAGTATAATTTATGTTCAGCTTCAGCTTCAGATAGACAGAAGTAAAAAAATTCCTGGCCTGCAGTCTCGACATAGTTAGTGATTTCTTTACAAATGAAATCGATACATATACCAATTACAATCGTTAGCTTTGATTGTTATTGTCAAAAGCTATCGACTGTCATCGGTATCTGTACTGACATTGATCATGATTGACATATACATTTGGTAGAGACTACCAAATATCGTTATAATCGGAATTTGCGACCGATTTCGGTTGTAAAGCAATCTCTATCGATGTCGAACAGGCTCTAAGCGATGCGCTCATCCATTATTTTGTTTGTTTTAGGATTCCATCAATACCTAGCTAAACAAGAAAGCCTTTCTATTACAAATACTACTAGGTAGGTACCTACCTAGTAATATTTGTAATAGAAACTAATAGAAATAGAAATAGAATAGAAAGAGAATAGAAATACTTAACTAATATATTACGATGTTACGATAGTAACATACACATCAATGCCTAATATAGTCGATACAGATAATGCATAGTTGATCCTGTGTCAACTCAGAACTTACTCTACTCGTATATTGAGACAAATTAATAATCAACTGCAAAAACAATTTGGCTACTTAGAAAAGTTTTCGGAATTGAACTCTACCTTATGTAAGCATAGGCTATGCTGACCCTCTTTTGTTTAATAATAGAAGTTTTATTTTGTTTTTTAATTTTTAGTCTTAGGTATTATTTTTGTCGCCACCATAAGGCGAGAAAAATAATACCTAAGGCGAGCAGAGGCGAGGCCAATGGGTGCCCTCCACGCCTGCCTTGCCCTCAACTCCTCCAACGGTCATATGTATAATGCCAGATTGATTTCATCTACGCGGCGAAAATACAAATCCAGTAGCGGATGGATGGATAGAAATAAGTTAGGGATATATGCGGGACAATTCACATCAATTATCTAGCTCCAAACTAGGACATCCTGTACTATGGGTGCCTACTAGACAATATGAAAACATATATAGATACGAATATTACATCCATGACTTGGAAACTAACATTTCTGCTCGTCACACAAATGATTGCACATAGCGGGATTCAAACCCGCGACCGTTGGTTGATTTTGCAGTCAGGGTCACTAGCCATTGTATATATGTATAGTGCTATTATTATTTTCTGTGGTTAGACTCGTTAGTTTTATGTCTGTGGGCAGTTAAAGCTTAAAAATATGTTCCGACTACATCTCCACTGTAAATAATGTAAACAAACGAACGGAAACATTAAAAATTACGTCATTTTCACCGCGTTTGCAAACATTCGTTTCTGTAGCGCTCAGTCTAATTTTGTATGTGAAAATATTGAGTTACAGTAGGTGGTGGGGTGGGGAGCGTTATACGAATAAGTAATAACACGAAACACACTGCATAAACAATAGCTACGTGACTGCAGTCACTCATATAACATAGCAGATTTCTATTTTAGTAGGTACTCTTCCGATTTACGATCAGGGAACGGAGCTATAAAAATCAGTAAAGTAAAGGAGGCCAATTGCTGATTTACCAATTTTACCTAAGTAGGTACAGTACCTACCTACATTGTATTGACCCTAACCTATGTACCTACTTTTATACATATTTATGTGTATATTATAATATATATCATAGTTTTAGTATAATCTTCTCTATAAGACTCTTATTCTACTATTGTTCCTTTATTTTATTATAATTTTCTTTGTGGTGTGTACAATAAAGAATTTATCTATCTATCTATCTATCTACTTACCTAAGTATTGTAGTGTACATAGTTGTTACCCAGCTCATATCCTGGATGTTGTAAGTTTCATTTTTTGATATTGTTTTATTTAATAATTAAAAATGGATGGTCCATGCACAGGCTCCATTTTTTACCTCGAGATTGCTGGATACTCTACCATATGTTATTACTAAGATCATAAAATAAAAGTTGGCGTTCATAAGCCACAAAAAACTAGAAAGTCTGCTTAAATACACTTACAACTTTTTACTCTCAGTGTTAACCTGCTTAAGCCTATGGATATGTTTCATCATAAAAAACAATTTCAGTTGCAAAATGACCAGTCCACAGAGGAAATTAATACTAACTTGTCATGGTGTATAAACAAGTTTGGTCTCGTTATATTAAACTGGGTTTCAAAATCGGGCCTTGACTCGCCTGTGGGTCATGGTAAACAACTGAATGCCATTGATAGAAAATTATAACATATGTATTAAATAATACACGAACAAACGAAATTTACATTTTATTTAACACTAACTTGTGTGCGGCCTCGATAAATAAGTTGAGCGATGAAGGTGACAACCACGTGGACAATAAACTACGTAAATCCTCACCATGAAACTAGGCGGGTTTGAAGAGTATAGTCAGCGACAAAAATCACTGAACATCCAAGCTTTCATTTTAATCATTCTTCCAAAATATATAGTGCGAGTAAGTAAAATTAAAGCTTGTAAAATTAAATGTTCAGCATCTGTTCCTGCCTGACTAATAATGGTTTCGGTCAGAAAGGACGAAACTTTGTAGGTATGTAGAGCAGGTGACTCTCATTTTATTTTAGCGGAATGACTTTCTCAGATAAATTGTAATGACTTCGGGAACTTTTCAACTTACTCGAACTCAGAATTGCAAAAAAAATTGTAGGTTGTAAAACAGTTTATTCTGGGCACAACATCGTATTTTATTTCAGCGGAATGTTTGGGTATTACTGGAAAACCCATTTTTGCTGTCTTCAGTTTGTATCTTAAACTTTTTATGTTTTTTTTAACACACAAACTGTCCGCTGAAAAATAATAGTTAATTATGTGGTTGTGTTCAGAATCAGAATCACAGGCTCTACTAACCTCGAAAAAGTTTCATTCATTTCTGAGAGTTCGCGGTCGTTAGGCGTTTTATGAACAAACATTTGAATATATTTTGCTCTAGTTACTGATAAAGTTCTGAACACCCTAGGCGATGATATAATACAAAATATGGTGAAATATTTAGATACAAAAAGTTTACAATATAATCAAGTCTAATAATCTAACTTTAGGTACTATAATTTAACCGCCGACAAATAAGAATTTCAATTTATTAACATGGTTTTGAAATTACACTTTTCTTACTTATAGTTCAGTAGTTGTACATTTGCATTAGAATAACAAATGCTTAATAAATACTAGGTACAGTCAGTGACAAAAGTCGTTGAACACGCTCACTTTTACAAAACAACAATACACCGTCTTTTTACAAAAATAAAAAATGAAGAATTTTTATATAATTAATGTGCACCGATAAATTAAATAATATGTGAACAGTGAACATCAACGCAACAAAATAATTTGAACACATTTCAGAGCAAAGTTCAATGAGTCTTATCAAAATATTATCCTAAATTCAATTCATATTTTCCTTTGTCATGAATTTATATATTTCTTCTATTCAATATTAAAAATAATTTTTAAGAAGTACATAAGTAATTTAAAACTACACATTGCCGTATCCGGATCAATCGTTATGCTTTGTTCAAGGATTTAATTTATTTGAAGTTTGTTAAGTAAAAATCCATATAATTGCCGGAAGAAGGAAAATCTCATACTTCTTGATGTAAATCATTGATAAGTGTATAAAACCAAAAATATTACTTTAAGCTCAGGCACTGACTTGAGAAACTTCTGATTTCAGGCCCTTTGTTTACATTTTTTTCATTTTTTTGACTAATAATGACAAATATGGCATATTGGCCGTCAGTTTCCATTCCATTTATTCGCTGATCTTGGATCACGTTAAATGAGCAGTCCAAGGAAATTGAACCTGAAGTATCATTACTATAGCTTTAACTTTCATTGCCTATGGATCAATAATTTATTTCCATTGGCGTCGTGAACTCAATGACAAAACTCAAAATATAAAAAATAGGAGCGTATGCAAGAATCGGCCTTAATATTTATAACTACAATAATTTACAATAATTGCGTTGCTTTTTTGGAGAATCAATAGTGAATGACAGTTAAGTAATGTTTTTTTTTAAAGTTTCTTTACCATTCCTTGATCTAAAGATACTTTGTAGATACATTTATTTGCCTATTAGGGTTCCGTAGTCAACAAGAAATCCTTTTAATCTTGTCATGTCCATCTGTATGTCACTGCCATTTAATTCAGAAACGATTAATACTACAAGATTGAAATTTGGCGCATGTATAGATATTTATAACCGCTACATAGATGCATAAAAAGTAAAGAAAACATTCTTTCTTCCATACATTGTTATTAGTAAATGTCGTTTTTGAGGTTTCTTGGTTGGGGTGCTGATTACGAAAACGACATTCATTTTCAAATCCAAAACAACGACCTTGTTTTTTTTTGTAATTTGAAATTTAATAGTAACCGGGAACCTCGAAAGTTACACCCATAATTATAATTTTATTAAAATATTGTCTTCCTAAAACTCGATTATCATCCAAATTCGAAGCGACCCGCTATGTAAAACTACTATTAGTATGTATAGTAATAAAAAATGAATGTTGCTTTGATAAGTCCAAAACCAAGCATTTTTCATAGAGGTCATTAGTGTGCTCATTTGATTGGAACTGAGCTAGTGCATCATCCTCTAACTTTGAGACATTGACTTTTGAATCATACAGCATAAAAATATTGTTTTAAAATGTATAATTCACGACTCGTTATTTCAAATACAAATACAAAACAAAAAAATCTGATCCAAATTTTTGCCACAAGTCCATGAACACTCGCTATCTTCTCATGATATAAATGTTCACCGAATTTTGCTCACTGATTTTTGTAATTTAAGGGTGCTCATTTAATGTTTTGATTGTCGTATGAGATAGGGCTAGCCTCTGGTGTCAGAGTTTGTCAGGCCACCTCATTTAATTATGTAGTAATTGAATGAGTAGGTTCATTAACGATTTTTGTAAAAATAAATATTGTATTGTAAAAGTCATTTTGTAAAAGGGCGTGTTCAGAGACTTTTGTTGCTGTCTGTACGTCCTTTCTTCATTTATATGAAAATTATTTTGCTTGCTATGCTACAATAGTTGATACTAAGTATACAATATTATAATACCTATACAATATAGATACTATTTTTGGGCATTTCATAAAATAATCTAGTGATAATTAATTAAATAGCTGCCACATTTTTTTAGTTGTCCATAATTTGATACCATTACATTAGTTACTATTAAAGATATAGTAGGTGCCTTTTAAATTCCAAAAAGGTATTTTTATAATGGGCATTAAGTTAATCTGTTCTTCCTATTTTTTATACATACTTTCTTACTTAACGTAATTTTTTAACTACGCCTAATTTTGTGCTATGCACCAAAAGTGTAGGTCCTCTAAAATCTGTGCGTAATTTGAAACGCCTTGGTGCTTTTATTAAGTTAATTTCTATCAGCGATAGTGAACTTTTTCTATTCTCATTCTTATTTAAATAATCATTAAATCTATATACATCTATATTTATAATAAAGCAGTACCTAAGTAACAACAAGTCTGTACAAATTAGATAGTAAAAAATAATAGGTATAATATACGAGTATGTATACCTATTATTTTACCTAGTATAATATATATACCTATATCATTTTAAAAATCGTGTCTGTCTTTCTTTCTGTTTGTCTGGCTTAGGGTTTGACTTTAAAACTGTATCCTAAGTGTTCAATACGAACGGAAGCTGTGGTTGCCGTTATTCTATACAAAAACCGGTTTCTGCACGAGCGCTCGCTTTGAGTATTATCCGATGAATAGAAGCCGAGCAATCTATAAAAAACTATCTGTTGGCTGAACGAAATTTGATATTATAATTGGTATGTACTATGTTACTTTTAGAATAACACATAATATGTTACATTTAAACCAGAGAAATTACCACGCCGGCAAAGTCGCGGGCACAGTTAATTACATAACATTTGACATCGTTTATTATAAATTACACTCTACATATTTTATCTAGGTACTATGGCATAAAAATGCGAACTTAGAAACTTGAACTTGTTAGTGGTACTCAATTTGTAGGTACCACATGATTAATCTTTGTTTCAGCAATTTAATTTGTTCAACTACAAATTCAAAGTTGTTTCCGCAGTTGGACTGTACATCTAGCATGAATCAACCCGCATGTCGGATGCCAAACTGGTCGTGAGTAGGCCATGAAGTAATATCTCTATAAGTAGGTAACTAGTAGTTGTCCGCGGCTCCATTCGTATTTCGACTTATAAAAGGTGGCGTTTTAAGCTTTAAAAAGTTTTTATTTTCTGCTCTAAAAGACGCATTTGTAGAATAATATAATATTTATGCTAAAAGCTACAAGCTCAATGCTGTTAGGTTAAATTGACAAATTGCAAGAAACAGTCATTGAAATTGAGTTCATTATCCAGATTAGCTGGGACTAGGAAAGGCATAGAACTTAGAAGTTGCTGACACTGAGCTGGAACCGAGAGTTCCAAAATCTAAAAAGGATAATTAAATCAGGTTAGAGGATGTTATCGTGCTTACATGGTCTCCGCTGGTCCGATAAATTTGGCGTGCTCGTAAAAGCTGACTGCTTAAATCTAAAAGGGACGACCCTAGGACAGGTAACAAGCTGGCACGGATGGGAACTAGGCTATGGGAACTATGCTATATATATATATATCAATGTAAAATGAATGGAAGGGCCCAATCGGCAGATTTTTAAAGTCTATAAAGTGAGCTCCAGCGCACACTTGGCCTCAGCGCAATGTATATTCAAAAGGCCTCAGCCCAATCTTACCTCCTTTGACAACCCGTCAGGGGAAAAAACACACTTAGATACAGACACTGACCTCGCCAGCGAGGTCGAAGGTCCCGTTATAATTAAATAAGCAGTTGTTGGCCTTCGAGTTTCTTGCCGAATTCTTTTCAAAGGTTGTGTTCTAAATCAGTGGTCAAGTTTAATTAATCAAAGGGCTCCTAGATTTTTTTCAGAACCCCGGGATCTGAAAAAAAAAACCAAGAAAAACAGTAACTTTCTTTCTAAAAAAAAGCCCTCAGTCGATCTCTGTCCGTGCTAGGAGTTCTGCACTCTGCTTGAGAAATACCACCGGATGTGGTTGAAATTATAGTTGGAATAATTAATCTTCTATATGTGATTAACTCCCGTTTGTGTCTTTTGAAATAGATAAATACACGTTCTGATTTTCTCTCACATACAAAATATATTGTTTTTTTTTGTAACAAATGCACGGTAAATCTTTATATTAGGTGAAGTGTATGTCAACCAAAATCCGATTGTTGACCCGTTATTTTTGAGCAAGTTGTATAGACAAGGTCCGTCCATTCATTTTATATAGGTCGAAGGGCATAAGTACACTAACTGCTCTATTAGAACCTAAGAGGTATGTCCAAGAACAGTTTCATGCGCTCCCCGATGTCGACGACGGAGCGCTCGTCCAGATGTTAGCTGTCGTCGTTGGTGATGTCGTCCTCCTCCACTTCGTCTTCCCCGAGGGGCTGGCTGGTGAGGGCGGCCCACAGCGGCGAGCGCGCGCCTAGCGCCGCCGAGCCCCGCCGCTAGCTGTCCTTGCAGCCGGCCGCCGCCGCCGCTGCACCCATTGCGCCTATAGCACTGAACAGAATCGCACCCACTTCGCGATCCGGGGTTATCTCCACCTGAACCAGAAACCAACATGTGAGAAGCTAAGCAGGAACAAAGAGGAGGAGCTAATTAAGGCGAAAGGAAAAATAAGTAAAGAAGGTTGATTAAAGGTTCCACTACAACTAATATCACAATTGTTCACCTGAACGTATGCAGAAAGCACCTTGTTTAGGCTCATAATAAAATGAATGAAGAATGTAAGTATGGAAATCCATTACATCGCAGTTTATTAGGGTTCCTTACTTCAAAATGAAAAAAGGAACCATTATAGGATCACTTTGTTGTCCGTATGTCCATCAGTCTGTCAACACCATTTTTCTCAGGTACGCGTGGGAGGTATCAAGTTTAAATTAATATCGAATAGTTAAGTCTGCAATCCCTTGGAAATTGGAAAAAAAAATTGCAGTGCAAATCCATTACCTAGTAAGCGTAATCCAACCTCCTCGATTACATCACAGTTTTAATTTTTAATTTCCGTTTGTGTCTCAGTTTTATTTTATTTTTTAATCTTAGCAAGGGCTTTATAGTTTCTTACTTATTGGTCGGTTGGTAAAAGGATTTACTAACTCCATGTGAAATTAATGCATTCATCCCATTCGTCCAATAGAGATTTAATAACATACATACAAACTAGCTTAAAAGCTAAAAAAACACGCCTGCCCTGCCAAAAAAGAGACTTTGCCAAAAAAAAAAACATTGTTTGAATGGGCTTATCGAGACCTTCAATTTGATACCCTTAATGTAAATTTGGAAGAAAAAATATTTTTTTCGAGTTTGAAAATGTTGCCATACTGCCGCCATATTGAATGTTTTCAAAAAAAAAAATTATGTTACTCGGGGGGATGTAAGGACTCTAACAATACATCTCATACATCTAAATTTGTTCAGGCATTTAAAAGTTATGGTGGAATAAAGAAACTCACGTACAAACATACATGAATGCTAAAAACATAACACTCCTTTTTTTTTGGACAGTCGTGTAAAAATATGATGTACTAGACATATATACATTTATTAATATTAGTGCGACGGAATCGGCGCTAATTTAAAATTTAATGTGACTGAAAATTGTATTGTAGAAGCTTTGTGTAGAAGTTATTAACTTTTGTTGTTGTTTTGACTAAAGTTTTCGATGTAGTGGAAAGAAAAACAGATTAAAGCCCTCGCTCAAGTGTTTTTTTGCTGTAATCTAACACTCGGTGCAGCACTAAGTACTTTCTGCTCGATGCAACAATATACTATTATTCATGTATCCATATCTAGCTCATCGCGCAAGTGCGTGATTCGCCGTGTACGGCTCTTGAATATCCTGAGGGCCCTACCATCAAGGTTAGATCAAACGACTAGGTAGAAGGACGAATAGAAGTTGAATCAACAAAAAGACTAAAATATAGTAGGGCCACAGAATAAATAATAGCACAAGGTAGAGCCAAGGACTAGGCTCTTTAGTTTTTAAAAGCTTTTATTTAACATCACTTGTATCTATTTATGTATATATCGATGTATCTATGTATTTTGTCTGTCATGGAATCTTGCAACTCAAATTTCGAGCACTTCCCCATTAGCTATCCGGCTGAAACTTTCAGGGTAGCTCACAAATCAATGACAAAGCATTTTTTAAATGTATTACTTAAAATGTGAAAATACGAAATAAAGCAATTTAAAAATATCGAAAAAACCTAATAGGTAAGTAAAAATTGACCTAAAAAAACAACTTTGTTATTGGAAAAAGTATCAAAAAAAGGATCTTTCATTATAAAAAATATCGTAAAAGCTTCTTTTTTTTAATTGTACTTTTTTTGTACAATTAAAACTGGCAAATAAGTAGACTTTATACTAATTTAAACTTTGCGGTTATAGGTACCTGTGAAAGCGTAGTCTGTTCAGGGTCTGACCGTTCTTCTAGAACGGTATCTAGTTCAAGCGCTGGCGGCAGCCGCGGCGACCGCACGAGGCTCACGGCCCGCGGCTTCGACTTCATCGGAGACATGCGGACCACAGACATCTCCCCGCGGTCTAGCTCGCAGTTGCGCCTTCTCGCCCGCTCCCTGCACGCAAACTTTTTATTACTCTCAAAGGTTCTAAATGCAAATAGCATATAATTAGAGATCTCGCTTGAACTCTCTCTGCCGCTAGCTCTAACTGCCAATTAGGACAACCAGGTTCACGAAAACTTTAAATTAAATGCGTCTTTTTACGCACGTACCTCTAACTACATAGCTCAAAAACTTATTGTTTGTTTACTGATCAAAACTTCTGAATGTGAGTACCTGTTGTAGATGTGGGCATATAGAATATTATAATTACTAAGTTTGATGTGGGTGAAAAATTAAACAGCGCGTTTGCTTTCGAGCTTGATACAGTTTTGCTGGCTCTTGCAAATAGTAGGCTATAATTTTATTATGTAAATAAGACAGAAGTTCAAAAATTAAAACCAGTCGGGTAAAAAATTGCGTATGACACTCTTGTGATGAAGAAGAATCGATTGATACTTTGCTTGTCAAAATTGGACCAAGTTTTTAGTTTGAGCACATAACCCTAACTTTACTTCGCCGTAGTCGGGTTAAAAAATACCTATAACACTCTATTCGTGCACTCTATAAATGAAGACGACGTTGGGTAAAAAAATATCCTTGCTAATAATTTAGTTTCTATTCCACGTAAGAAATAATATTTCGCCCAAAAATGTTGTGGTTTCAGCTAGGAAGTATTCTTAGATACAGCCGTATTTACGAGTATATCGAAAGCTCTTTTATATTTTATCAGTGTAGTCATAGCTTGTACTATCATTTATTCTGTGATGATATTGAAGCAAGCGTCTACCTATGTATTCAAGATAAGATTTTATAGTATGTATTTTGGGTTCGGATATGATGTATATGCATTCAAGATTAGTTGCAGATATTTTATAGGAGATCTGGATTCTCCAGGCAGTGTGAGTAATTGAGTAGGTAGATTGAGTAGTACCTATTTGAGCGACCGCTGGGGCCACCCGCTATGACGAGATTATCATCATCATCAGCCTATATCGGTCCACTGCTGAACGTAGGCCTCTCCTAATGCACGCCACTGAGCTCAGCTCCCCTCATCCATTCTCTTCCAGCCGCTTTACGCAGGTCGTCACTCCACCTGGCCACAGAGCGCCCTATACACTACGTTTGCCTAAACGTGGTCTCGTTGGTGGATGCGTTGAGAAGCATCAACTATAGGTTGGTAATCATACTTTGCAAGTCTTGCAGCGACTCCGCCAATTGGACTATGTCATCGGCAAATCTTCAGTGTGAGATATTCTCGCCTTTGATATTAATGCCCATTCCTTTCCAATCCAGCGTCTGAAAAATATCTTCCAAGGCATTAGTGAACAATTTTGGGGATATAACATCCCCCGTCTCACTCCCCTGCGCAGTTGGATATGTTTAGACTGCTGATTTTGTACTTGGACACTCATAATCGAGGCGTCATAAAGAAACCTCAGCACTTCGATGTATCGCCAGTCCACTTGACAACGCTGCAAAGACTCCAGAACCGCCCAGGTTTCAACGGAGTCAAAGGCCTGCTTATACTCCACAAAAGCAAGACACAGGGGCTGGTTATACTCTTTAGACTTATGTATAATCTGTCTCACTGTGTGTATGTGGTCTATGGTGCTAAATCCTCCTCCCATCCTGATCAGGGGGCTGGAATTCATCAAGTCTTCTTGCAAGACGATTTGAGATGACCCTCGAAAACAACTTATAGACGTGGCTTAAGAGTGAAATAGGTTGGTAGTTATTTAACCCCTTTTTTTAAGAAAGTACTTTTCTTCTACCACCAATCGTGGAGAAGGAATTATCAATCTCCTTCTCCACGCCTCTGGAGTTCCCCCACTGTTAATAACGATGCTAAATAACCTCTGCAGCTCCCGAAGCACGGGTTTCCTCCCGGGTTTCAACAGCTCCGAAGTTTTACCATCCTGTCTGGGGGCCTTTCCATTCTTAAGTTGTTTGAGCGCCATCTCAATCTCGTCTAGGCTGACGTCGGGCAGTTCATCAGTGTAGTAGCGGGTCAATATTGCGCGGGAATCCTCTGTGCTGGGTTCGGGCCTAGAAGCATACGAGTCGTACAATCGGCCATAGAAGTCTACGGGACATACAAGATGAGACGATACCCTTGCGGAAAGATTTTTGCACTAGTCCTATCACTGGCTTGGAAAATACTTAACTTGATAAGTGTGTAGTCATCTCAAAAAGTATCTAGTAGGTTGAATGTGCCTAGCAGTGTGATGGTATTGGTGCAAAAAGATACATCTTGAACTACCATACCTAACAAAGGAAAGGTCATTTGATGCCAGCTTTTCCTTGTTTCGAAGAAAGCTTGCCAACAGTATTTAGTTCATTAATAAAAACTAATTTAAAAAAAAACGACTTCAAATCATATAAACAATAGTTTTCCCGCACGCGACTTCGTACACGCAGACTACTGTTAATCGCGAAAAAAGACCGTTCCTTACAGTGAGTAATCAAAATTTTCAAGTTTTCCACGGCAACTTTCAATTTTCCGGGATAAAAAGTATCCTATGTTTTATTCTAGGGTATAATCCATTAAAATCCGTCCAGCCGTTATCGCGTCAAAGCTCCCCAAACAAACAAACAAACAACGGTTTAGGCGTCTTTGTTGCGCCTAAACCGACTAAAGTAATTATTATGTAATATCTCCGTCGGCATGAATTTGCAGCATTAACGGGGATTTTGATACTAACCCATATTACATGGCACAAACCACAAAAAAACATGAATCATTTATTTATTTTAAATTTTATACGATTTGAAGTCGTTATTACATACATACATACACGAAATTTGGTCCATATGCTTAGACATCCATATAGAATAAATGAATATTACGCATTTTCAACAGTATTACATGTATACATACATGTATGTGTTCTTGTCGGCATAACACTCCCAGATGAAGGACTTCAAAATAGTCTGAAACTGGTCGGAGTATTTCCGATCTTCTTTTTCGTGAGTTTCTAGCCGTTTTATTTATATTTATCACACATCAACTTGAGAATCTCCTTTTTTACGTCCTTTTTAGAAGTCGCTTAAAAAACAAAACAAAATGCAAATGAACCAGCACTCACTTCTTTGTATACGATTCTTACTATATTCCACAAAAAGACGCCTTCATTAAAAATTATCTTTATGATTCTGCACGGGTGTAAAATTGCTTTGCGTAACATATAGGAACACAAAGTCACATGTGGAAGAGCTTTTTCGAAGAGGTCAAAACATTCTTTATTTTTACCCTACTACAGCAAAGCAAGGGAAGGGTAATGAGTTTAACAGTATATTTATGTAAGTATCTATGTATGTAGTTTTGTGGATGTTCCATCATAGCGTCGCCACTATTGATCCGATTTTGACAAGCGAGGTATCAATCGATTTGTCTTCAGTGTCAGTGTACATTTCATTTCATTTCATTTCAATTATGTGTTCAATCTAAAAGCTTGGTCTGATTTTAACAAGCGAGGTATCAATGGATTCCTCTTCATCACAAGAGTGTCATAAGCTATATTTTACCCGGCTGTAGTCGGGTTTTAGATAGTGAACTTATGTCTTGTTCAGTAAAATGTGGTATAAAGTTGCGCGAACGTCAGCCTAGTCATTTTGTTTTGATTTTTACCGAAGGTGTACCTAGTTCCTTTTAGTTTCTTGTAGTCAGCGACAAAAGAATTAAAAAGATTTCTCATATCCATACCAATATATAAAAGTGAAACGTTGTTTGTTTGGGGAGCTTTCACGCAATAACGGCTGGACGGATTTTGATGAAACTTGGAATGGACATAGCTTATACCCTGTAATAAAACATAGAATACTTTTTATCCCGGATAATTGTAAGTTTCCACGGGAAAACTGGAAAAATATTGATTACTCGCTGTAAGAAACGGTTGCCATGGAAACGAAATAACAAGTATGTCAAATAACATCACGAGTGGTGCTATACCTACTTTTGCATGGGTTTTTTGAACATAAAAAGCTTTTGTCGCGGTAAACAGTAGTCCACGCGGACTAAGTCGCGGGCGGGCAAACGTTACTTATAAATGCAATATGTTATTGAACAATTTGTGTAACTGTAAGTATGTAACATGCAAGCTAGGGCAAATATTATTTATTCCATGGCTTGGAAAGTCAAGTCTGAAAAAATAAATACTTGTTGGTTGTTTTGTGGCTGGCTACTGGCAAGATAGATTGTTATTTTTACTGAAAATACAAAAAGAAACATAAAGGAATTCAATATCCTATTTAAGGAAAAATAACATATTGGCCAACTGTTTCCATTACTCAAAGGAAATTAAAAGCCTCAGACGGTGGGTGCGGCTCTACTTAGTGATAGTAACGCTAACGTCTTTAATCTCAACGGTCTCCGGAGGATCGACGGCCTGTAATTACCTTCTGTTGCTAACTCATCCCTTGACTAGCCTCTTTTGTTATTGGAAAATCGTAATTGCGATTCCTGAATTACAGTTTAGGCTTGGAATGTCCGAGGGGATTTCAGGCGGAGGTACCTATCTATATATACGATGTCCCAAAAGTAAACATCCAAAAATTAAAAATACGCTCCGGTTCAGGTCCGCTCAGATGAGCACAACTTGATCTGTTGCATAGTGGACAAATTATAGGCTGATGATGATGATGATGACCTGTATTGAAGCTGTTTGTTTTTTGAATGAGAAATTATGGCAATATACATACCTTTAATAAAAACTTTTGGCAGTAATTCATCATCAGCCTATATCTGTCCACTGCTGGACGTAGGCCTCTCCTAATGCACGCCACTGAGCTCGGTCTTCAGCTCCCCTCATCCATTCTCTACCGGCTGCCTTTCGCAGGTCGTCACTCCTCTTGGCCACAGGCCGTCCTACACTACGTTTGCCTAAACGTGGTCTCCACTCGAGAACTCATCTACCCCATCGGTTCTTCAAGAAATGTGACCAGCCCACTGCCACTTTAGCTTGCTTATCTTTTGAGCTATGTCGACTCCAGAACCTCTCAGGTTTCAACGGAGTCAAAGGCCTGCTCATAGTCCACAAAAGCAAGACACAGGGGCTGATTACACTCTTTAGACTTATGTATAACCTGCCTCACTGAGTGTATGTGGTGTATGGTATGTATATATGTTTCGACTGTTGATTCCCATCTGCCCCATTGGCGTCAAATGTGTAAGGCCAACAAATTCGATCATATCAAATACTAATTTATTGTGTTCAAACAGATAGGTTTTCAAGACTATAAAAACACGAAGACAAAGTTGGCCTATCTATGTAAAATAAACATGTTCGTGGCACCTTAACATAAATTAATTATTATTGTTTGTTTGTTTGTTTGTCGTATGAGGTAGTGCTAGCCTCTGATGTCAGAGTTTGTCAGGCCGCCCAAAGGGCCTCTGACATGGCTTAACGACTGCTATTAATCAATAACAGCCGGGACCGACAGCTTAACGTGCCCTCCGAAGCACGGAGCTATGGAAAATCGCACATAACACAGAAGAGTCATTGGTGCGGAGCCTAGGTTTTGAACCCGGTATCGTTGGAACCAAATTGCACTATAGAACCGTTAGGCCACCATCGCTCTATCGATTATTATTGTGAAAAATAATAATTATTTTTTCAATAATCTTTTTTTTCACATCCCTGGAACAGTCAAAATTCCTAAACGAACGGACTTATGCCAATGGGCAAAAATCGATTATAAAAAAATACCACGTGAAATCAAATACAATAAAAATAACGGGCTTAGACAACTTTTCTTGTGGCATGCAGAATTGTGTTTTACGATTCCGCGCCACGGCGCGTTCAAGAAACGCGTTTACGTTGTAAGCCCTTTATGACATCACACGTTTTCTGCAAGGAATTTCGTATGGCAATAGATAATAATGGCCCATACGCAGGCAAAGGCGGGAGCTCGCTACGCCATGCTTCGTTCCCGCCTTCGTCTTTTAACCTATCACGGCCAAGGCGGGCTTCCGCATAGCGCCTCTAGCGGTGGATAATGTAACTATTGTACGATATGATCTCTACTGACTGATCTTTACTGTTTGACCATATCATGAAATCGCAACCGGTTTCGTACACGGCCAAAGGGAAGTAGACATGGAAGTAGGCTATGTAATTGTCAAACGCTAATCATTCATTGCTCTAGTCAAGCCATTTCATGATGTCAACGATAATTTCATGAAATAAAAATGTATCATGTTCTGGCCAACCATTTCATGGAATGATCAATTTTACGATATCGATACCACATCCATGCAAACGCCGTTACGTTCAAGTTGTTATGGACACTTAATTTCGCTAAGTCAAAATATATAGGTATTGTTACAGTATACGTAATGAAATTCTATCTAAATTTCAAGTTTCTATTCACAAAGAATTACTGTCTTACAGGAAGACAATTGCTGTATGAAAGAGGCCCAGTCATTCAATCTTCAGAACCATCCATGGCATTCACAGTCGAACAGCGGAATCAAGGTATAAACTTTGAAATATACGAGTACCGAACTGATAATGATTTCAAGTTATTGAAATTCCAAGAGAATTGTTTCAATTTCAAAAGGCAAGTAGCAGCCTACTTTATATTGGTTGTGGACTCACCTAGCCAACTTAGCTCTCCGCCGTAAACAACAAATCACCGTGAGAGCCAGTAATGGAAATCCGAATATGCACGACACTATGGGCACAACTATGGACTCCGGCGTCACTGAAACAAAAGGAAAATATTATTCATCGCCACTATATATATATATATATATATTCATGCCATATTCATTGCCAAACTTCATGGTAGAGATAACCTTTTATTGCCGATGAATCTCAGAACATCGTTAGTGGACATTATTTTAAGTTACGTAAAGGAAAGCACTGGTATGTATACCTACGTGTGTTTAGATAGAGAGAAAGGAAATTGAAACTGAACTTGAACGTAGTCACTAATAGCTGTAACAGCGTTTCTCATGTTCTCTTAATGACTGCCCTGTGGAAAATGTGGACGAATGAGACGACACGACTGTCGTTTAATTAGTACGCATGTACTTAATTAAGAGTTTGTAATTTTCTGCTTAATAAAAGTTAGAGCTCTTATCAGAATGACGTTCATGGTGTTTAATTAAATTATGAATTTAATCCTAATCAATCAGCTTTAATCTGTGACAGCCAGAGTTAATCCAGAAACGAGCAACATTAACCTAATTAAAACAATGAAGATTAAAAGCATGGAATTCTAGATAGTAACCTTAACCCTTAATGATCTTAAATGCCACCAGAACTTCCCGTAACAATGGGTAAAAGCTCACAGCCCTAATGTATCAAATTACGCATGAAATAATAGTCATTAGTGGGTAGCACCGAACAAAACAAACAGCAACAACTTGGCGCGTTGAGATAATTACATTTAGGAGTGGTTCAGGAAGGATCCGATTGCCAAGTTCCCATTCGCGACAACTTACCATAGAAGCCGTATCGTCAGTTGTTGTTTGGTTGTTTCCAACTCATTTCACTTTCATTTGTGCTGCTTGGAAGCTCACATCCGATACTGCTGTTAATTGTTCTATTCAGTTTCCTACAGTAGAAATAAACGCCAATCTTGTTAGAAAGAACAGTTCTCTAATTAAGTTAGGAAGGCACGATTACTGTTTAGGTTAAAATCTTCCGGCGGTAGAATACCCACAACAAAATGAATCCTCGTGTTGCTGAATTATTTACACGCTAAATGTGGGTTCGGATTGGGAAAATTTCTTCTGTTTTTATTCCTAGAATATATACTCTATAGAGGCTAGGAATTAAACTTTGCTGAGCTGTGAATTCTTTGAGAAATACCTATCTAACCTAGCCTATCGTGTTTTTGGGAGTTTATTTTCTTGTGGGTTTGTGGATTTATATTCTCTTTAATAGTAATATATTGTTTAAGGTTTTTGTATGTGTTTCACCACAAACCAGTGGATACTTATAGAGATCTGTAAAATTTTACATTTTCACCGCCAGACAATAAACTTTGTGCCCCGGGGTCGGGCTCATTTCGCCCACCTACAAAATGCCTTTATCTTTTTTTTAGGGTTCATAGTCAAACCAGGAACCTTCATAGTCCGTCGGTTCGTCTGTCCGTCCGTCTGTCCGACTGTATCTCACAGGGTTTCGTAGACTTGTCAAATACTTGATTGGTCAAATCCTTAACGTGTCAAATTAAGTCAATAAAACATTTTATTATTATTATTATTAATTAGAAACTGGACAAACCTTAAAATAGGCTATTTTATTCCGACACTATTGACACTACAAGGATTTGGCACATGTATTGATATTTGTAAGCGCGTGTATGAAAAAATATTCCTTTTTGTTTGCTTTGGCTCCCATATACATAAAAAGTGTCGTAGAAAATAAAATAAAAAACATCCTTTCGAGTGGGACAGGTTTTTTAAATTATAATAAAGTTTCATTGGCATTTTTTTCTATTTGGTTGCGTTTATAATATATTCGTCTCTAAAGTGACCGTTTTGCTTGAGTTACATGTCCTTCTGTTTATATACTCATAAATTAGAGACCTTCACGTATATCTATGTAATGCGGTTTTCATAGTTGGCACCTTAGGATCCTAGGAATCCTTAGTCTAAGCGTGTTTAATAAGCACTTGGCCGTTTTTTTAACATATATCTTGAATTTTATGAGAGTCCAACATTCCCTCCAACATTCCAGGAAGTCTTCCTGTAGATTATAGTTCTTTCCGGTTTTAGTTCGATAACCATTAACTAGGTCACCCGAATTCAATTTGGCTGTCGCCACGGAAGTGGCCCAGTTTCTACTATAATTATTAGTTTAGTGGAAGTAAGCAGGTTCAAGGCTTTCCTCAGGGATTTACAACAGCCCTTATAGTGCTAATAAAATCCGTGTTAGTCCGTGGAAAGAAATTCTGATCTCATGCTCTTCTAGAAAAAAAAAACACATTAAGAAGTTAAGCAGTATTTCTAGTTCTTACCAGTAGGGTATATGATAATAGGTGTGGGTCGCTTGTTGCTGCTGGCGTTGGGTTTCGCAACCCCAACATTGCTTGGCGTTGTGCTCGTGGTAGTCGTGGACGAGCTGGTCAGCCGATCCAAGAGCCCTAGGGGCCCCGTCGTCGGCCGCGTCATTCTTTACCTAGAGGAAAATTGTAGCTACTGTTAACCGCAATATTACAATATTTGGACATGTTTAGTATCTGTCGAATACTAAACTGCATAGTATTCTTCTTAATAAGTAAATGTAACTATTCAAAACTTAATCGGATGAATCTGAAATGATTATAAAAGTAGTTACTTATAAATTGGAGCGCAATGGAGCGAAGAGATATTCTGGGAGTCAAACTATATATATATTGTTTATATTGTTGTGTCTGATGTAGTCAGACCGCATCAGACACAACAAACTGCGCTCCAAGACTCAAATGGCCGACGTTGGTCAAAAAGCTGTCGGTTTGAAATAGAACTGGGCTCATCACTGATCAAGGCTAGCGAATGCAATCTCATGTCAGTCTCGCGAGACCTATCCATGCAATGGCCAGCACAGGGAAAAACAGCTGAATATAAAAAATATAAAGCTATAAAAATATGTAAATGTTGTATATCCCGAAAGCAATAGTAGAACCTGTGGATAAAACCGTAATCGGCTTACCTACTGATGAAATAAACATCGAAATCAAATTAAATATTAACGTCTAATCGCCTACTGGATTGGATTGAAAATAGCCTTATAGGTAAGTATAGTGTAATAATATTTTGATTTTGGTACATTATTATGTGTTTGTATTATTTATATTTTACAACTAAAACTTTATGAAATGCTATAATAATATTTGAAGCAGTTAACGTTTGTGTTCTGTAGAAACCATCTGGACATCCAAATACTTAACGAAGGCAATAGGAGTTATAATAATCTACCAAACAAGTGACTATTTAGTAACTATACGCAATAAGTTTATTTAAATTATCACAAGATATAAATTGACGCGAAGATCTGGGACCCTATTCGCTGTTTGTGACCATTCAATTCAGTCACGTAACGCATCGCGTTAACATATTTTCATGGAATTGTTCGTGAATTTTCGCAACGTCACACGTTTTATGCAAGGAATTTGTGTAGAATGGCGAATAAGCGCCTAGATAAAAGTGGACCCCATTAATGATGAACCCAGTCACTTCAGGAGAAATGTAACAATGAGAATGAATGCTTATGAAATTTAAGTTTTTATTTCTCAGCTTTCAAAGATAGTGTGGTCAGTTAACTTTACTTTTTTAATTTTATTCATAAAAAGTGACTTAGCTCTCTTTGTTAGCTCACAATCACACACAAACATTATATTATGTGTCTACATTAAAAACAATAGATATCAATTCCAAAATTCTTACTATTTATTTTCGTATTTCTTTTCCTGAGTGTTTCCCAGTTGAGTAATATATTTCAACTCCAAAGTTGGGGAACTTTGGAGTTTACAACATCTACAACTATCGAAAAAAAACTTAAACACGAGTTCAAAAATCGTTTGCAGACATTATTCTCAGATTTATCCCGATCTATTCCCGGCCGGAATTGAGAAAGATCTATGGGAAAAGAAAGCGAAACTTCCAGATTATTCGTACTCTCTAATAAACTATACAAGGAGGAGGATAAACAAGCTCGTTATGGTCCTACACAGGTTGAGTTGTAGCACAATAGGGCTTGACGGACTCTGTATACACACAATTACTGCGGCCTTTTGCGAGCCCTGTACCTGCCTTGGCTGTTTGATTAAATTTGTGATTATTGAAGCAGATAAATCTACTTTCATCTACTATTTTTTTCGTAAGAAAATATTTCTTTGAATGTAAACAAGAACTAGATAGATATAATACGTGCCACGAAAGATGAGACTTGACGGGCGTCAGAAGTGGGGAGCCTGTGCATGTATAGTCGTGTACCAAATAGTTATGCATAATTTGTGAATCTATTACAACTTTTATATTGTAATTTTTCGACAACATTCGGAATTAGGTGTATAGCAATACTATATTAAAATTCATCACAATATTTATTACGAAATAATAAAGTTAAAGATAAAAAATGGCAGATTGTCCTAGTCACTGTTACTGTCAGTAAATCATCGTTTTCGTCAGATGACAGTGAGGAACTACCTGAGTCGCTGTCTGACGAATCTCCTACTGTCTTAATGATCTCCGTATCCGTCAAATTGACAATTGTGTGATCACTTACTATGTAACAGTTTTTTTTTGTTTTAACACATGGATATTTCCGTTCATTTAGTCCCATTTAATTTGCCCTTTCTGTAACTAACTATATCACACGTTTGAGGTTCCATTGCAAATTCTTACTATGTACTTACATAACCTTTTATTGAAGCCCCCATTTCGATTCGATTTAAATCAGGGTGGGTATGGGGGTAATCGCAATACGTCATGACCGTGTTCAGATAGTATTTTGTCAATGCTGAATGTGTTATAATGTTCTTTATGTATTTTTATCTATTTGTACAATAGTGGTTTAAACATATCCGGAGTGTAGGGAATTCCTTTTTGGGTTAGCCATGATTGCATATCAGCGTTCACAAAGTTGCATCTTTAAACATAGAAATTTATAAACACAGGTTGAACACGTCTGTTCTGCGTAGGAGTCAAGCGGTGCGTGCGCGGGGCGAGGAGAACAGGAGACAACTAACGCGCATGCACAGCGCCGTACCGCGCCTCCCGCGCTCTTTCCGACCTATTAATCGTCTACTGCGCAAGTCAAACCACGCCCCTCCGTAGACGTCCCCGCGATGTCCTGGGCCCTCCGTAGACGTCCCCGCGATGTCCTGGACGATCCGGACGACGCCATCGCAGTCAAAGTACTGGCAGCGATGGCCTCGTCCAATTCGACCACCTCTGGCAACCCGCCAGGGGGTATCAACACACTTAGACACAGACACCGACCTCGCCGGCGAGGTCGAAGGTCCCATAACACATAGTCAGATATTATTCGCTTTCGAGTTTCTTGCCGATTCTTCTCGAAGGTGTATTACGAATCGGCGGTCAGTTATAATAATCAATGAAAGGGCACCTAGCCATTGTTCAGGGCCCCCTCGATCACTACTTAACGGTAGCGATCCAGGGGTGTTTAGTTCGTTACCCCCGTAATCAGACGGCCGTCCAAGCCGAGGGCCGTACCCCCTGGGTACCCTCGTGCGGGTCGTCTAAATTTTAACTTTGGCGTGCGCCTTCTGCGTCACGCATTGCGGCGGAGTGCTTGTAAGCGCCCGCCCCACCGTCCGGTTCAAGCTGTAGAGGCCAATAAGGCCAACAGCATTAGTCATTCCTAAAAAAAAAAAAAAAAAGTCAAACCACGTGGTATGTCCAGTCTCATCTTTCGTGGCGCGTATTGTACAAAGCATGTTAATAGCGAAATTCATGTATTTAGGTATTATACTAAACTAGCTGCACCCAGCGGTTTCACCCGCGTGTGTGATGATGAAGATGATGATGAAAAGTATCCTATGTATTATTCCAGGGTATAAGCTATCTCCATTCCAAATTTTATCAAAATCTGTTCAGCCGTTTGAGCGTGAAGGAGTAACAAACACATACAAACTTTCGCCTTTATAATATTAGTGTAATATAAATTTTGCATTTACACAGTTCCTGTACCTACCTATATACTGACAATCTGAAAAAAGTAATCAAAGTAAATTTTGTGTGTATCAGGCATCTGCAACCCACTTCGTGTATGTTTATAGGTATTCAAACTTCTTGGTAAGCTCTAATATGAACGAAGCGATTTATTATATAACATGAATATGTATTACGAATATATGTATACTATATAATACAGGGTATCCCAAGAAAAGTGGTAGATACAAACGAATATAGAAGGTAGGGGCCCCATGGCTTACAGTACAGGAACCACAAATTTTTCACTTATTAAAATGTTCACGTGGGCGTGGAATTACATAATTTTGCTCTCATTAAACTTTAGAGCCGGTCTGTTCTGGAACCCTCTTCACTTTTCTTATGCGTTTTCTGGTGTAAATGCAAAGGTACAAGATCAAATAGTTCTACAATTTGTGTTGTGCACAAAGGTAAGTACTTTCAAGTTTTCTTGGAACCTTGTTCAGCGCACAACTTCAATCAGTTTTTGTGTAGAATCTTGGAAGTATTGAGATTCTTTTCCATTTTAGAGAGTACTCGTTGGACAGCTTTGAGAAAAGCCCTTTGAAATGTCAATCATTTTTCTTTGCAGTTTTCTTTCACTATGAAAATGTTATGGCCACGTTCTTATTCTTAACTGTGTACATTGCTATTAATTAATATTTTCTACACAATATTAATACCTAGTCAATTAAAATTTTTCAAATTTTTCCCTTCTTTAGTCCACTACATATTATAAAAGAAAGTCACTGAACACGTCTGTCTGTCTGTCTATCCACAAATATTTTTGAAAATACTTAACCCAGTTTGTTCCGGTTCTCATCTAGGTGTAGGTTATTCAAGAAGTAGGTTTTAAAGTATAAGTCAGAAGTATTTTGTTCAAATTTATTCGATACTAGTTTTCCCGTCCGCGACTACGTCCACGCGAACCACTGTTTATCGCGAAAAAAGCATCCTATTTTCTTCTAGGATATTAAAAACCAATGCAAAAGTAGGTATTAATCAACATTTTCCAGTTTTCCCGTGGAAACTTACAATTTTCCGGGATAAAAAGTATCTTATGTTTTATTCCAGGGTATAAGCTATCTCCATTCTAAATTTCATCAAAATCCGTCCAGCCGTTATTGCGTGAAAGCTCCCCAAACAAACAAATAAACAAACAAACAAAGAGACAACGTTAAACTTTTATATTTTGGTATGGATAGGGCGAATTTAATAAATTATTAATTTTCTTAACGAAGTTTAAAAAAAACAGCCGTCTAGGTAGTGTTTATTGCGTACTACATAACAGATTTCTGGTGCGTACAGTTTCTTTAATAAACGCCCACCATAGGCTTGCAAACATTTCAATTCAAAATGGGGGTCACGTGGAATAAATCGGAAATGAAAAAGTATATTTTTCAATGAAATCCAATATTTTAACATCTGTAATTTTTCGCTGGCCTTTTCCTGCCTTTGCTTTGCCCTGTCCTATCCGCGCCTCAAACCAGCTTTTTATCACAGACTAGTTTTCCCGCCCGCGACTTCGTCCGCGCGGACTCCTGTTTATTATATTTTAAAAACCAATGCAAAAGTTGGTGTAGCACCACTCTTGATATTTTTTGACATACTTGTTATTTCGTTTCCATGGCAACCGTTTCTTACAGCGAGTAATCAGTTTTACCAGTTTTCCAGATTTGCCGTGAAAACTTTCAATTTTCCGGGATAAAAGTATCCTATGTTTTATTTATTAGCCAACCCCAACTCCACGTGGTCTTGTCTGCCCTACACTAGAGTGTTTTTAAAAAGCCGGAGGCGCGGAGGGAGCTCGCCTCCGCAGCTTCGGCTTTTTGGCCGCCTGCGGTGACCAGCCTCCGCCGCTCCAGCTCACCCTGGTACCTGCGCTTTGTTACGCAAGGGCGGAGGGGCAGCACTTCCCGCAGCGCCGGAGCAATCGCGATTCATAATCTGTGGTAAAAGGAAACTGGAACGTGCAAACGAGGCTTTGACTATGTCATTTAATATATCTTAATCTGTGATGTACACGTAATATTGGCTGTACATTATCGCCCGTACAAAAAGTGTCCAGCCCGTATTACACAGCCAATAATGCACACCCTGTTATTTCATGTACATATTTTGGCTTCGTAATCCTGGCTGCGTATTATCGCCTGTACAAAATCAGCACAGGGTGATATTACACGGCCAATACGGCAAATAATGTACACCCTGATATTAGGACGCCAATCCACGTAATATTGGTCACGTATTATTGGCTGTACATTATTTGGTCGCGTAATACTGGCCGTGTAATATAGGGACTCACTATAAGCTCCAGAGATCTAATTTTGGCGCTATTTTTTAGCTTATATAGTCAGCTCAAATGATGTAATATTTAATTTTTGTTTAGTGTTTCTCAAAGAAACACAGAAGTTCGTTTTATTTCTTAAAAAAATATACTCCGCTTCGCATAGGTGCACTCGTGGCACTTCCCGAGGAAACTTGACGGAATTTTAGTTATTGCTCATCATTATGTCACCAAGGGTTTGTTATATCACATAGATACACAATACAAGGGATAGGGTGAGTTCTATATATAGAACCTCGACAATAAAGGTTCAACAGCTTGACCTCATAAAGCAGAGTGATGTATTTCAGGGTTATCTTTACCCGCGGTCTCTATAGCATCGTATAATGTGAGATGCCAGAGATATATTAATTTATTATCATGGTACTACATGATTTTTCTTGTTATTTAATACTTCGTGCGGTTTGTACCGATATGTCAGGGGATTCAAAAAAAAAGGGGGAAAACAGTAGACCTCGCGACGCGACCTCAAACTTTTTTGCAATACGGTACGCGGTACACAGTAGCGACATCTAGTGACTTTATTGTAAAACCAACATTAACAACCAAAGTTCTCCCTATACCTAGTAGGTTAAGGGCTGATTCCTCTGGCAGAAACCTAAATGTGAGCAATTTACTACATTTTGTGGTGCAATTCTGTTCATCACGCCGAAGATCCCGTCAGATCTTCACCAAATTTTTATGAGTCCAATTTAAAGTTCCTACCTTTCACATAAAAAATAGCCATCGAAATCGGATCTAATAAGGCGGAGATATTCAGTAGCCCCCTTTTTGCCCCTTTTTGGGGGAAGTGCCCCCCAATCAAAAATCCCCGACGACATAAAAAAACTATAAATCCGTTTAACCTGTATACCAAGTTTCGTCCGGAGTACCAACAAACAGCCACACGAAAGCAAATTCACTGTACTTGAAGCGGAGACTCGATCGCCCAATCAATAATATTCTTATTACACTTACCCATCCATAAAACTGATAGTATTGTTGGGGTGAGGTTTGGCGCATCGTAGGATGTTCATCTTGCTAGAGTTTTGTAACCGCGAAGCTATTTAACCAAAATGTTTATTGCGTTTAAAACGCTTTTACGACAGTTTATACAACTCTTGGGGTGAATGTAGACCCATATGGGTCCATTACCCGTATTTACCTACAAAAAGCGATCGTAGCCTAATGGTTCAATAGTGCAACTTAGAATCCAACGATACCGGGTTCGGTCCTAGGCTCCGCACCAATGACTTTTCTAAGTTATGTGCGGTTTTTCATCGCACCGAGCTTCGGAAGGCACGTTAAGCTGTCGGTCCCGTCTGGCATTGATTAATGGCAGTCGTTAAGCCATATCAGAGGCCCTCGGACGGCCTGACAAACCCTGACACCAGAAGCTGGCACAAACAAACCTAAGAGTATGATTATCTTTTGAATGAATTAATATAAAATTAAAATTATCTATCATATTGTGTGGTGATTTTTGTACTTTTGTGTTTTGTGCTTATTTCGGTGGTTTTGTTTAGTTGGATATTTTCGATTAAATTGACGATTTAGCTATCGAAGAAGAACTTCGGATGCTAAACAACTTATATCCTGACAGAAAAGAAAGAAATGTGAGGGTAAGATCTGACGATATATATAAAATTACAGGGACGCTCTCGTTTTTTAATTATTTCCATTTTCCAATTCTCAACTGATATGGATATCTAAATTAAAAAAAAAGTAAAATAAAGCGCACTCAAAACAAAACAGAAATAACTGCTGACTTTAGAAATTCGGTGAATGTGAGGTTAACTTGTGGTAATTTTTACGCGTCAAAACCAACGTCAAACGTCAAACGGTTGAAAATCACCACTCTCTCTCTCTAACATTTGCAACTTTGCGTAGCTGGGTCTCTTTCACACGGGATTAGTGTGAAGGTAGTAACAAAAAATCCACAGATAGCTATCAGCAGCCCGATTACATAACTTGGTTACAATCGGATTCTCAATATCGCAACCACTAATGCCTTGCGATAGAGTCGAAATTGCTATGAAAAAAGTGGTAATCCGATTGTAACCAAGTTCTGTAATTGGGCCACAGAGCATTGAAAAATCGAAAGCTTTTAAACCGTGGTTAAATGGACAGATAAATTTATTGCTTTGTTAACTATCTGACCGTTTAACTGCGGATTGAAAAATCGCCCCTTAATGGTATTAAAGCCTGTTTTTTAGTTTCTTTTATATTATAATTTATTTTTCAATTTTTTCAAACCATATTTTTTTTAAACATCTCTTTTCCGATGATCCTGATCAGGATAATGAGACATTTTTTTTAAATTATTGTATTGTCATCGGGACCTGATAAGTGTGCAAAATTTTGAATTAACCTGATCATTGAAGGTGGGTAAAAATCGAGTTCAAACATTCCGTTACATACATACAAACATACAAACAGGTGAAGCGAATAAAAGCGTGTTAAAAAAGATCCCAGCTGGGATATACATATATCTATATATATACCCACCAATATCATTTGTGTAAAAGGAATGCTTCGGCTGGGTAATGGGTACGGGTATATGTTTTTCGTGTACATTACACCAAACATTAAATTTAGGTGTAATGTTATCACTTTCCATAATGTGTGTGTATGCTTGGTCTATTATGTATTCTGTGGTATGGAGCAAGGTTTACATTTAAATACAGGGACCGGTAAAGAGCTTAAGCTACAACGCTGTCACTATCAATCATTCTCTTTTCTGTTGTAAGAACTCGTCCCTTTATCTATAAATCTATATATTTTGGTTCATAGAAGATAACTAAAAAAAGGTACAGGTGACCTATAATTAGCTACTGAACATTTTTTAAATCGTATCTGTCGATCTTGTTGTTTGTTCCCGCATCACTTAAAAATAGGACCGATTGAAATGCTGTTCACTGTTAGAAAGCTTGAGGTTTGACTTAAAACCTGGTCTACCTGGGTATCTCAATCAGACGAGAAAAGCTGCGACGAGCAATCGATAAAAACCTATTTATTTCTGAATTAATTTAATCTAATTTGGTTTTTTAATTCCTCCTTGTACATTGTATTTGTGTGCTAAAGAATAAATAAATAATTATATTTGTAAAAGCCGCGGCCACAATTATTGTGTTATTCCAAAACCAAAAGGACCTCCAACACCAAAACAAATAACTTCATTCAGATGTCAAATAGTCTTTCATCGATTACTAGGCTTTTACTCATCGGATTGAGGTACACCAGTTTTTTAGTCAAACCTAAGCTATCTAAAATGAAAACTGCATCGCAATCGATTCAGTTGCTTATACGCGATGCGCGAACATACAGACAAATAGTCGGATAGACAGACATAATTTATATTCATGTTCATTAGTTTATTTTAGACAATGACATATCTTTATTGTGACAAAAACACAGGTTAATCAAATGATAAATTAGACTAAAAATAGGTATGTTTGTTTGTTTGTTTGTCGTATGAGGTAGTGCTGGCCGAACTATAAATAGGTAAATAAATAAAATAAATAAATAAATATATTTGGGACAATTCGACACCAATTACCTAGCCCCAAACTAGGATACCCTGTACTATGGGGCACTAGATAACGGATAAACATACATAGATACGAATACCAACATCCATGACTCGGAAACAAACATTTCTGCTCATCTCACAAATAATTGCCCCTTGCAGGATTCGAACCCGCGACCGTTTGAGTTCGTTACTAGGGTTAGAGCCACTAAACCAACCAGTCGTCAACGTCAAGGTATTACCTACATTATCGTTTTTTTGCCACAAGCCGGCCCCAACTCAGCATAGTGCTGGCTGCAAAACAACCTGCGCTGAATATTTGGTCTGAGAGTACAGGGCCCCGATTCTGTAAGCTATTGAACCGCGATAACGCAAGTCGATCGCTTGATTTTTTTTTGAGAAATTTTCTTAATTTACCACTTAAAAGTGCTGGAAGCGAAATTTTGCTAAAATTTTCGCTTTTTGTTTTTTTTGTTTTTTTATTTTTCAGTTATTTATTTTTTGAATATTTCCAAAAAAAAAGCACTTCTAGCACTTTTAAGTGGTAAATAAGAAAATTTCTCTAAAAATTTCAAGCGATCGACTTGCGTTATCGCGGTTCAATAGCTTACAGAATCGGGGCCTGGTCTTCCGTTGGGAACGGCGGGAGATTCACGCACGGAAACACACTGCACAGTTGTAAAACTATGCACACACATTATGAGATGATATACACGAATAACTGATCGGAAATCAGTAATTATATGCTGGCAACACTATTCTAAAACAACGCAAATGAGGTAAACCATCTCTTTGACAAAGCATCAAACTCCGTATAAATGTTCTGTATAAGCAGGCTTAATTATAATATCACGTGAATTTAAAATGCAAAAAACCAAAATTTTCGATTTAAGGGATTTAGAAAACAAAATTAAAAAAAAAACAAGTGGGTAAGTAATGATTATATAACACTGGTGTCAGTTTTTAAAAGTTCTTCGCTTTTTTGATGTGTGAAAATAATATTTTTCAGCTTAAATTTAAATATACTTCGCAGCATAACGGAAACTTCCACTGAAGGCGGCTGAACTGTGCCGGTCCATTACGAGCTGCGTCGAGCATTGGCGGGACTCAAGAGACTTGCGACTAGCCTTCCAAGACAACTTATCATATAGTTAAGTTGGTTCTTTGTATTTAATGACACCGAAGAGAAGACAAGCCAAATGAAGCTTACGACGATACTTTATTTCCAAAAGTGTTTATTTAAAATGGTGTCACATGTGACCTTAACGGAATGACAAAGCAAAAACGAGCGCACGCATTCCGGACTCTTTGCATTAACTTTTGTGTTTTAACCAATAGACGAGGACCAAAAATGGTGTCCATAATGATTGGAAACACAGTTCCTCTTTTAGATAGGGTCTCATTTGATACAATACTTTCAGTTTATAAAACCAATTATTTATACATTTACCGGTTTTTTTAACTGCAGTTCACAGTCCTTAAGTAAGCCCAAGTTACGAGCTTCGTATACACGCTCGATAGGTTCCCCCACGAGCATGACATTCGAATATGAACAGCGAAGAGAACTAGCAATCTGATGGTGACTGTCAAAATTTTTAAGTAACATAAACCATTTACTTATAATTAGCTTCATTGTACTTGGACGTTTTGTTACTTACTGCTTTACTAGTATAGTTAGAAGATAGAAGATGCCATGAAATGACAGAGGCAAAGGCATCCAACGCGACAATGTTAACCATGAAATGACAGAGGCATAGGCATCCAACGCGACAATGTTAACCCGTCGAATTTGTTGCTTAAGCATATGTATTGTGTTTTGTTAATAAAAAAACCGCGTGAAAGGCGAGGAAACTTAACTAAACTAATAGTTATAGTTTCATAGCCGTATGGCCACATATGGATACCTTAAAAATCCAGTAAGCTAAATTCTAACTTTTTAATTTTACAAAAGAAAATACTGGCGTGTCTAGGTTGCCCAAATTAATTACGTACTTTTTTTACTGTCTATACAAAAACCAACCTGAAAACGATCTGTAAAAAGCGGCTGGTACAAAATGGATGAGGAGAGCTTCAGTGTTCCATTCAGTGATCAATTCTCAATCCATTCAGCTCAGTGGCGTGCATTAGGAGAGGCCTACGTCCAGCAGTGGACAGAAATAGGCTGATGATGATACAAAAACCAAAAAGAAGCCTGTTAATTATTTCTAAAGTCACATTACAATCTACGTTACAATTAATTCTTAATTACTAATCGTTTTCCATAAATCAAAGTTTGGAACTTTTACATCATTCGGACACAGCACTCTTCGTTTAAATTAAATACTTTCCCACTTCCATGTTTAATTTTAACTGCAAATGAAACTGTGATTTAACGAAACCAGCATCTGCTAAATTCTAAAACATTTAAATTACGACTTGGGTTTCATTTGGGTCAGCTGCAAAGCACATAAACATAAATTTGAAAATCTATTCTCGTCGCTGAAGCCTGTACCGAGATGTTTTACTTGTCATTTAAGACTCACCGGACTAGTGCAGCAGGTCGTTCGTTATGCACTTAACATATCGTTAAATTCACTCCTACAATGCAGTCATTGTTAATTAGTTTAATGTAGTGTCGAAGTGTGCGACTGTACGTATCGTAATTTTGCGGATGGTACTCGTGAGTTCGCTTGGGCGCCGCGGGTGATTTCAGCGGGCACTCGCCACCGCTCCCGCCGACAGACTGAAGTGGAAATAGAGAGTCCTACTGGAAAAAGTACAGTGGACTGCAGTGATGAAACGACGATGAAGTTCGATTGGACTCACGTCTCACCCACATTAAAGTAAGCGATCATAATTAGCAAGAATATGTACGGACCTCTGCCGGTCACCTTTCAAAGTATCTAAATCAAAATTTGAAACTCTAGCGAGGACTAAGCCCCTTTCGCATCACAAAACATTATCAGCCCGAAGACTTCCAATGCTGAACATGGGCCTCCACCATAATAGAGGGGGTTTTTGCCGTAATCACCGGCCATAATCCTGGAGGCAGCATGGTGACCACAGTAGTTGGTAATAACTATTTATGAAAATGCTGCCATAAATCTCACATAATTCATAATTACGCGATGTAAATTTCATAGTTAAGTTGACACACGAATGATGTGCACAAGACGCGATTTGTGTCTAAAGTCTCTGAGCCCTTTGGCGTTCATTGGGAGAAGCCAGCAGCCAGCAGCAGCAGTGGTTTAATACTGTTTAATTACGAAGTGGAGAGTGAAGTAAGCAATCCGCAGAGCTCTGCTACTGTCGATGTCGTCTAGTGTGGCGGATGAAACGTTACTTAGTTCCGTGTTCAGTGCATTCCGAGACCCTGATCGAATCGAAATGCCTCCAATACTTCGATGGAGATAATGACGTTTTTGTGGGTAACATCGACGTGAATAATCTTTTTGCCTCTGGTTATTTGGTGAAGTTGGGTTGTTGTTGATAGAATATATGCAAATGCGACAGAGTGGTGTCGAATTTGGACTTTTCATCAAACGTAGTTCTCGTTTCATTTAAAAAACTACAATCCAGATCGAAATAAAAGTTACACTTTAAACTTAACCTATATTGAGAAATCACTTCCGTCAGTCCGTAGAAGTCCACTGCTAACTAACTGAACACGTGTTCAAGTAGTGTACCTAACTATATTTTCTTTATATAGGTAACCCGTTAATACACAATATAAATAGGGAGGGATTTTTTGTTGTGAATAAACAAATGAACTTCAAAATTTAAGTAACCCCTGCCACATAAATTATACGTAAGAATCATTTCGATCACATTAGCTTTCAAATAGAAAAAATCGCATCTAAATCGGTTCATTCGTTTGGTAGCTACGATGCCAAAGACAGATAAACCCGTTAAATTTATAACACCCCTCTTTCTTTTGCGTCGGGTGTTAAAAATATAGATCCGCATTGAATTATTAACCTTCTAATTATGAAGTCGGTTAAAATACTCTAATATAAACAATGACGAGGAGGAACTCATTCTGCCAGAAGCATGCGAGCAATGATTTTGCAAAACAAGTAATTTCGTTCTGTGGTTTGTTTTCTTTTCTCGATTTCGTTAAAAATCGCTTCGTCTCGCGCCATTAGGCGGGTTTCTTGTTGCTTGGAAACCTCGATAAGGCGCCGCGCCGGGAGAAAATAGATGCCAACCTACAATGCCGTAACATAATGGATTTTTACGCCAATTAGTTAATGTCGGTAAACTCAGTCTAGAAACGTTATATGTCCTGTTTATTTTGATGACAAATAATTATTTCAATCGGAATATAGGATGATAGTAGAATGTAATCCAAATATAAGTTTTATTATGTTTGTCTGTCTATCTGTCGTTCTGTCTTTAAGCGTTTCACGCATCATTCATTCATCATCAATACGGTTTTCCGCAAGTTGTGAGCTACCTTGATAGTTTCAGCCGGATAGCTAATCAGGAAGTGCTCGAAATTTGAGTTGTATGCGGAACGACAGATAAACAAGAAAATGACTTAATAAAAAGGTATTTTTTTAAGTAAATCTTTTACTTATATAACTAAAAAAATGAAATGAAATCGTATGGTGAGTTGAATTTCTATTAATCAGGTTACGCTTACGTTACGCCCCCACGATTTCATTTTATTTTTCAGGTTTTAGTTTGGTTATTTCTAAAGTGTAATGTGTTCTACTTGTCAAGCCCTTTCATTTGATACCCATATTGAGGGGGTTGAAAAGAATAAGTAATCCGCCAATTGTGGTGGCGGCCATCTTGAATTTACAATGATCCTACTAATATTATAAACGCGAAAGTTTGTGAGTATGGATATTTGTTACTCTTTCACGCAAAAACTACTGAACGGATTTGGATGAAATTTGGTATGGAGGTAGCTTATACCCTGGATTAACACATAGGCTACTTCTTACTCCGAAATACGAGAAAAAAATATAATCGTTTTCTTTAAGATTTGAAAAAAAAACGAAAAAAATATATAAAAAAAATATTTCTAAGTACCAGGAGAGCATAAGCACTTAAGAAGTTGGAGATACAAAATTGACAAATAAAGTTATTAAAAGTGAGTAACTTACCTCCCCATGAACATTAAATGGTATGATTTTATTAAAAGAAGTATTTCTGAGTACCAGGAGAACAGAAACACTTACTTAAGATGTTGGAGACACAATATTGAAAAAAAATATATTTAAAGTGAGTATACCGCCCCATGAACATTAAATAGTGTTATTATAATATTTAAAAAAAAGTATTTCTAAGTACCAGGACAGTAGAAACACTTAAGAAGTTGGAGATACAAAATTGCCAAATAAAGTTATTAAAAGTGATTATATCTTCCCATGAACATCAATTAAATGGAGTGATTATATTTAAAAAAATATTTCTAAGTACCAGGAGAAAAGAAACACGAGCAGAAAGAAACAATTAAGAAGTTGAAGATCATTGAAAAATAAAGTTATTAAAAGTGAGTATACCTCCCCATGAACATTAAATAGTGTGATTATATTTAAAAAGAAAACAAAGTACCAGGAGAGCAGAAACACCTCAGAAGTTGGAGATATGAATGACATTGACAATTAAAGTTATTAAAAGTGAGTATACCTCCCCATGAACATTAAATAGTGTGATTATATTAAAAAATATATCAAAGTACCAGGAGAGCAGAAACACATAAGAAGTTGAAGATATGACATTGAAAAATAAAGTTATTATAAGTGAGAATACATCCCTATGAACATTAAATAGTGTGATTATATTTAAAAAAAAAACAAAGTACCAGGAGAGCAGAAACACCTCAGAAGTTGGAGATATGACATTGACAAATAAAGTTATTAAAAGTGAGTATACGTCCCCATGAATATTGAATAGTATGATTATATTTAAAAAAAGTATTGCTTAGTACCAGGAGATTAAAGTAACAGGTGTCAATGACAGGTGTCCTAGGGGTGCAACTAGGAGGCATTATTTGCTTTTTTTGATTTTCATATAAATAATAAATGAGAAAGTTTGTGTATGTTTATGTTTGTTAGAGTACTGTTTTGTTATAGTAGTGACGAGAGAAGCATATAAATAATAAATGAGAATCATACTTCAGTCTCAAACGGCTGAACGGATTTTGATGAAATTAGGAACGGAGATAGCTTATACCCTTGAATAACACATAAGATACTTTTTATCATCATCAACATCAACATCCCTTACGCGGGTGAAACCGTGGGGCGCAGCTAGTATTGAATATACAAAACTGTATTGTCATCAGAACTAAAGGTGTGTACCAAATTTCAGATCAATCGGTCAACAGGAAGCGGGTAAAATATCAATTACTAGAAAAAAGGTGCTACGCCTCGCCCCTAACAGACGTTTTATCTTTGCTCGCAGTGTTTAAATAGCTCATATATCTTTAAAGTTGTTTTTGGTGTAAACCACATACTAATATTCAAAGAACAGTGTGCAAGTGAAACATTAGTGATATGTGCCAATTGATTTTTAACTTCGGATAAAAGTTATCATCAAATCAATTTTGATTTTGACGGTTATTTCCTCAAACGGTCGAGCACTGTGTCGCCTGAGGTCTAGTTGGAAAGAGTCGGTATCTGTGTCGCCCCGCGAACGCAAACGCCTGCAGTACTCTTACTCTAATCTGTGGCAGCGAACGCAGTTGGCTGCAGTACTCTTGGCCTACACTGTGGCGCACGCAGCATCAAGTAAATATAGTTCCAGAATAGCGTTTTTTGAACAACTATTTGTATATTTAATATGAATTTTCTAGAGAACATTACTTTTCGGCGTCAACGAACATCTTCAGATTCAAATACAGCTAATGAAAGTCAGATCACGACAGAAAGTGTAAATACTACTACAAATAGCTTACCGGACATATCCGATGATGAAGACGAGCAATTAAAAGAGCTAAAAGTTCAATTAGATAGTGCACATAAGGAAATAGAGGCACTTTCATTAGAAAATACTAAACTTAAGCGCATAAACGATGACTTAATGAAGAAAAATGATCTGTACAAAAAAATCACGCAAAGCCCTATAAAACAGAAAATACCAACACCAAAGAAGCGAAACACACCACGAAATATAAGTAAGCAAACCCAGACAGAAGCATTAGATAACACAGAAAGTCTTAGTGAAAAAGTACAGACAGAAACTTTACAAAAATTAGAAAATAAATGTGTTGACAAACCGATAGAAGTAAAATTACTAAATGCTAAAGATGCAAAAATTGAAAATATAGACTTAATCAATATTGAAAAGATAAATACAAGGTACAAAAATAAAATTCAAGTACACATCACAGAAAGAACAGAAAACCCACAGAATCCAACCAATAATATTATTTTAATCAGTGCTAATAAGCAAAATAGTGTGCTGCAAATAGCCGAAAATACTTTGAATGGATACATAAATCTACGTCACTACCTCACACCCCATGGGGGCATACATGAGTTAATGAAGGGAATAGAAACCAAAGTTTCGAACCTTACGATTAATGACTATTGCGTCATATTCATTGGTGAAGAAGACTTTAAAGTGGATAGCGATCATATCAAACTTATATATCACATAAGAGAAGCCCTTCATAAATTAAAACACACGAACTTCGTTATCTGCTTACCTACTTATAAATATACCGAACAACCTAATTCAATTAATTACCTCAAATTATTTAATAGTAGTATTGACACATTTAATAAATTACTGTATTTAGACAATATGGCATACAAATACGCAGTTATTTTGGACTCTAATTTAAGTTTATCATATGATAGTAGCATGTTTTTCACACGCTCAGGAACAATGAAAAATGTTGGTTTACGGACTGTTTTCAAAAACTTGTCAACGGTTATTCAAAACATTAAAAGCTCTCAAAATAGCTCTCAAAATAGTTCAGACAACCATTTCTCTGAGCAATTAATGAACTGCAATGATTTTGAGAGAAATTATTGTAATAATATAAAAACGCAATCATCAGGCACAGATTTTTTTCGTGAATAAATTTATGTATATTATGCATCAAAACATCGCGGGATTGTTGAATAAAGCTCTTACCATTTGCATTGATGAACTATCAGAAAGAAAAAATAATGTTGACGTAATTTGTATTTCTGAGCATTTTATTATGTCAGGGCTTGAAAACAATCTCGTGATACCTAATTATCGGTTAGCTGCATGTTTCTGTAGACAGAATAGTAAGAGAGGCGGAGCATGTATTTTAATTAAGTATGGACATGAATGCCGAGAACTGCCACATATAGCAACTTTATCCGTAACTGGCATTTTTGAATGTTGTGCCATAGAATTAACCTGCAATAAAATAGTTGTTGTATGTATTTATAGGGTACCCAAAGCGAGTAATTTAAATGTAAGTTTTGACATTTTAGAGAAAATCTTGACTAATCTGTGTAAACAGCAATATAAACATATTGTAGTTGCTGGTGACTACAATATTGATTTGTTGAAAAATAACAATGCATCGCAACAGTTAGAATGTCTACTACTAAATTTTAATCTTAAATTGTCTCTTAGACAGCCAACGCGAATGCAGAGCCGAACATGCCTTGACAATTTTGCGCATAACTTCAAAACTAACTGCAAAGCCGAAGTAGTAGAATTTGCACTTTCCGACCACACAGCACAATTACTGAAATGGAAAAGAAATGCATAATTAATTACTGGCGTAAAAAACGTCGTGATTATAACTTTGATAATATAATTAAATTTAAATCGTGTATAAAGAATCTTTCATTTTCTGAACTGTACACCTTTGACGATCCCAATGACGCATACAACTACTTTATTGACATTTTTAAACTTTTTTATGACTTATGTTTCCCATATGAATACAAAACTATTAATACAATTAGAAAGCCTAAGTGGATATCACGTGGAGTCAAACTATGTAGTAAAAAGAAACGCCAAATGTTGTGGCAGTACAGACTGAAACGTAATATTACAAATAAAATAAAATTAGTAAAGTACTCGAAACTATTTAAAAAAATTACAAAGCTTACTCAACGTGCACAAAATGACTACGCGATAAAAACTTCAACTAACAAGTCAAAATCTACTTGGAACATAATCAATAGCTCAAAATTCAATGTACCAAAAGATTCCATTGGTCAAATTAAAATTAATGATGACATTATTAATGGTCCAATGAAGATTTCTATTGCATTTAATAATCACTTCATTGATAAAATCAAACCGATTGAAAATTCAGGACATAAAGTGAATTCCTTGATATCAAATAGAGATAATTCCATGTTTCTTGCTCCTTGCTTGGCGTATGACATTTTTAAGATAATAAATGCATTAAAAAATACGAATAGTGTAGGCTATGACGGTATTTCGACAAAAATCATCAAACATGTTGCAGAATACATATGTAGTCATATAAGTCACATTATTAATTTGTGTATTAGTACAGGTACTTACCCTGAAGCACTTAAAGTATCAGTTATTAAACCTTTACATAAAAAAAAAGATAAAGAATGCTTAGACAACTATAGGCCCATTTCACTTATCCCTATAATGTCGAAAGTTTTTGAAAAATATATTTACTTTCAACTGTACAACTATTTAGAGAAAACTAAAATACTTTGTAGCGAACAAAAAGGATTTAGAAAAAACAGAACAGTAAATATGGCCATATACGAGTTTTTATATAATGTTATGATAAATGTAGATAAGACTTCGCCTGTCTGTGCCATATTCTGCGATATGACACAAGCATTTGATTATGTTAACCATGAAACACTTCTACAAAAAATTGAAGCTTATGGTATAAGAGGTAATGTTTTGGATCTTATTCAGTCTTACTTGACCAACAGGAAACAATACACGGAAATTGCAAAAATAAACATTCGCAAGAAACAGGAAGAAGTTTTTAGATCCGGAGAAAGAACTCCTACTTATGGAGTACCGCAGGGCAGTGTTCTAGGCCCTCTCCTATTTATATTGTATATAAATGATTTACCTAAAACTATTAATTATCCGACGACTCTCTTTGCAGATGATAGCACAATAACAATTAATTGTAAGAATAAGGACTTATATGAATCTGACATAAATAATACATTAAAATCGGTGATTGCGTGGTTAGATAACAATAATTTAAAAATAAATTTGGACAAGACAAATTTAATTCATTTCAGCCAGCGTGCAAATTTAAGTGACATTAATATTCAATACAATGAGAGAATTATAAATGAAGTTGAATCAACAACATTTTTAGGTTTGACCATAGATAAACGACTTAACTGGAAAGCTCACATAGAGATTCTAAATAAAAGAATAAGCTCGTCAGCCTATGCACTATATAAATTGTCATCGTTGATAAATAAAAATGCATTAATAACGGCATACCATGGATTAGTGGCGTCCGTGTTACGCTATGGAATTATTTTTTGGGGAAATTCTACTGATAAAGATGCTGCTTTTAAATCCCAAAAAAGATGCATCAGAGCAATGTTTCATCTAAATCAGACTGATAGTTGTAAGCCCTATTTTAAGGAACATAAAATATTAACACTTCCAGCGCTGTACATTTTAGAAATTGCAACGTTTGTAAAAACAAATCCAGAACTTTTTCGTCGTCTGTCTGATGTTGTTGTACGTAACAGGCGCGATAAAACCAGACTTTGTGTTCTACGATCTAAGACGACATTAGTGCGGAAAAGTGTCTTCGGCATGGCTCCTACTATTTACAATAAAATACCTAAAGCTTTTAAAGTATTAAATAGTAATTTGTTTAAAAATAAATTAAGAAATTTACTGGCGGAAAAATGCTATTATGATATCAATGAATTCCTAGCTGATAAAAAAATCTGAATGAATAGTAGAATCACTTGATACATAGACTTTACCTCCAATAATCACCTTCCGCCATGCAAAGAAGACGCATAGAGGATTTCTGGACAATATGTCAAAAAAAACCCTTCGCAGGGAATTGTGGAAAGGCATTTATGGAATAAGCCTTTTAAACGACTAATTTAATTAATTGACATATTTTTATATTATTTGATTTATAAATTGCATTTTGTTTTTTTTCATTAATAACGACTGATTTAATTAATTGACATATTATTATATTATTTGATTTATAAATTGCATGTTTTTTTTTTTTCATTAATTTGTATTTTAATATTTGTATGCCCTAATGGCAAAAACATGTGAACAACTTATTATAATAAGATCTTGCATGCTGATTTGTATGTATACCATGTTTTAATGAATAAATTATCTTTATCTTTAGACTTGACCCAAACAAACAAATAAACAAACAATAATCAACAACAAAAACAAGCAGGTCAAGCTAAATAAAACTATTTAAAAGGACGTGTTAATGTTGATAAAATACATTAATTCTCACTGTTTTTCAGTTTACAAGAGTGCTTAACATTCGTTTGCAGGATTTAAAATTCTGCAGGGCAATTCTCACGAAGTGATAAAAATATCGAAATAGATAAATGTCGAAAGATTTATGCATTATTGTGATATTTATATCACCTCGTGAGAATTGTCCTATTGGTAGGTTTTTTTTTACTTAAATTGGTAAGTAGTTAGGTACGTCTAGCCCACGATCATTCACCGGGTTAGTGTCAAAATCCCCATTAGATTTCCCCATTAATGGGGATTTAGAAACTTTTAGTCTCGTAATCCCCATTATTGCTGCAAATTCATAATCATCCAGCCTAGCGGGAGGTGAGTATTCGTTTTTTTTTATTTCACTTTTATGTATGTAGGTATTTGTAGTATATATTGTATTATTTAGTATAGGACGCCCTCCAGCCATATGGAGTGACGATATACGCAAAGTAGCTGGCAGCAATAACATGAGAAGAGCCAAAAATCGGGCTCATTGGCGCGCATTAGGAGATGCTAATGTCCAGCAGTGGACTAATGCAGGCTATTGATGATAAATAAACACCGGAGAAAGACTCCGGGCTCCGAGTTGACTTCGAGTCAACAATTAAGTGAAGCAGCAAAAGTTGTAATGGACGGACTTTTCAAAATATTGTATGTTTGTTAGTAATCAATTTCATTTTATAAAAGATGTAATTAATACAATGTTTCGGTATTATATTTGATTACAAATTGTAATTTTATTCAAGATCAATATAATTTTCATATCATTATTTGGGCCATTCTTTCCTTTGCTCTACTTGGCCCATACCCATGCTCACGTTACCCTACCCATGGGGCAGGTTGAGCAACTTGGATCTGTCTCGCATTTATTACAATAACTTATTAACCAGATCTTATTAAGTATTTGATTCTAGAAACATTTAGAACAGGATAAATTATCAAAACTACGGTGTGTGTATCATAAGTCAGATGCACCTCTTCAAAACAAAAACAAAAAAACGAATAAAAAATGCACAACTAGCCCCGCTCTACCTACCCTAGATTATGCAATAAGGCATATAACCAGATTGAGTTGATGGCAGGCTCCAAACTGGTCTGACTTGACCCAACAAATAAACAGTAATGCAGCAACATTGAAGAATCCGAAAAATCTCTTCGAGCAGCATATCGGAGAATTTCTCATCAGTGCCGCGAATATGGCGCATATCATCTTCCTACCCTTATCCTACTTTCATGCCATGCATATTCTTGTTTTCAACTTTCATAAAATTTCATTGTTAAATGTTACTTAACCCCTGATCAAATACGGGCAAATTATTTCCGACTTAAGGTTAGCGCAGACTCATCGCCCCGGTACCGGATTGGCACCGCAACTCCGAGGGGTCAACCCGGAAACGCCGGTGCTGGCCAGGGCAACGCCGCGCTTACGGCTGGGTAACAGATGGTTGAAGGTTAGGCCCTCTGGCAACGGGCGGGGCGACGACGCCTCGCCTACGGCTAGGCAGCGACTGGTTGACGTCTAGTTGACATCTTAATCAACTATACGTCAACAGAGCAGGCCGCGAGGGGCAAGCGGGGCGTCCGCGAGTCGTAGCCGCGGTAACCGCGAGACGTAAGCGCGACGACGACCCAATGTAAGAGTGGTGACGGCGATTTGACCACGCGCCGCAAGCTTAGCCGAGGTGAGGCGATGTCGTTACGGTGCCGGGCGTTAGGTTGTGCGCAGACCTTTAGAATTAGATTTGATTTTTATTTGCCATTCCTGTGCCAGGCTGTCTTCGCAGCTCAGCAATACCATGCTAGTCCAGACGATGAACAAGCGTCCTACTAGTTTAATCCTACTAAAATCACAAATGTGGCATAACTTGTAAGTATCATTACAATATACTATTCACCGAAATAGTGCGATAAGGCCGCCATTATACGACCTGTTTCTTTTTATAGCTCTCTATGTAAATATTTAACACAATACATTATCATAACTTATCATATTTTTATCAAGCAATTCTTGTGACCATTTACATAAAACGAGCGATTATTGAAATTATATAATTTTGCAAATATACGAGTGTTTAAAAAAAACTCTACGGCTGTATGTAAGTGACTCTATATTAATTTTCACGAAAATCCCGCGATTTTCGTGAAAATTATAAGAGTAATTGGCTTGGAAACATGGAAGAGTATGTACCTACCTATAAGGTGCTTAATACTAAGGACATTACTAACGCCACAGAATAAATAAAAGTACAAATATTAGTACATTTCATTTTTTGATTCAATTTTCTAATATTGTATTTCTCTCTGTGTAACCGAAACAATAACTTTCCATACCGCAACGGTCGAGCTCCCTTTCAATTATATCCGTCTTGATCTTCAACTGGTCTATCTTCTCCGAAGTACTACCATGACAGGTGATGTCACTTCCCCGGTGAAGTCGTCGATGGTGAGGAGTTGGTGTTACGTAGCCTTGTAGAACTTCTATGGTGATCTACGAATTAAGTGGGATGATTTTAAAAATAGTTCAGCAAATTCCAGGGTGTGATCACTTTACCATTTATTAGAACACTTTATAACTTGTTCAATTTAAGGAAAACATTCCTCATCCGTTTTTATACTTTTAATTCACTTTTTACATTATTTTTATCACTATTTACATAGATTTTGAAAGCTCAAAATAAATCTTTATTAAAGAAAGTTTAATAAAGACAGAATGATATCTGGTAATTTATTGTTCAATTCATGATAGCTATCTGATAACTCATTTTTACACTGTTTCTCACAAAATTATTTTATAATACCTTGAGGCTTTAAAACAATTTATTAATATAGGCCATAAGAATATAATATATTAAAGGCCTGATGATAAGTTGAAAGATAGAAGATAACTAGATGACGACAAATTGGTAACTGATGTCAAAGAGTATATAAATACTACCTAAACTGATGTTTTTCTCGAAACATCTATGAAAGGCCTTATTTTTCAGAATAGAATTAAAATAGAATAGAAGACAATTTAAAGGCAGTATCATAACAATTAAAAAAAGAGGCGAGGTAGAACGAGTTTCGCGTACAACCTTATCCCTTTGTTAATATTAGACCAGTAAAAACAAACTCAAACAGTATTACAAAGTTAAGTTTTAGTTACACAGAGAGAAATACAATATTAGAAAATTGAATCAAAAAATGAAATACTACATACTAACGTCAAAACGGGATCGACCTCAATTCGATTTCGATTCTAAGTACCTACAAATACGAAGTTCGAAAGACATTCAATGACACGACAGGTGCGATTTGCGAAGCCAAGTATATGAGAGTAATACGACCTTACCTATATATCCTACCTACCTACGATCGGCATTACAAAGATTCACGTCGCGTGACACGGTGTCACGTCCCGCAACATATTGGATCAGTTGCCGTAATACGCGTCAATCATTGTTATAACGGCGTTCTTTGTGTAAATGACATTGTTTCAGAGCTATAATAGCCCCTATAAAAGGTTAGTTTCGAAGATAAAGTGCGTCACATAAAAATGTAAACAGAAAGTAGTGAAAGGGCTTGGCCCTCTAACTACTTTCTGTTTTCATTTTTTTCAGGCACTCCTTTGCATGATTGGCACCGGACTCATTTCCTAATGCAAATATAGCTCTATTTTCGTTTGTAAAAATTATATTTAAAAAAAGCTTTTACGGGTTTTTTAATGAACGTCACTTTTTCTTCTTTTTTTTTGTAGCTTTATGTTTCTAAGCTTTTCTTTTTCTTTTCCTTTTTTTTCCTTTTCACTTTTAAGGTTTTTTTATTGCTTTGTCATCGGTTTGTGAGCTACCCTGAAAGTTTCAGCCGGATAGCAAATCGGGAAGAGCACGAAATATGAATTGCAAGATTCCAGGAGACAAAATACGTAGATACATAGATAGAAACATAGATACATACAAGTGAAGTTAAATATAAGCTTTTAAAATAGCAAGCACCGACATAATATAATGAAAACATCATCTAAGAGTGATAGATGACTAGATGACTCCCTATGTTGTGCCCAGAAAGTATGGGAGGGCTCGCATGGCCAATACATATACTCAGACAACATTTTACACCTGCGTAAAACTGGGTAATGAAAATACACATGAGCGGTGTGAAACAAGGGCACAATAGGCATTACAGAAATCCGGATCGCATGGCGTGACACGTTGCGCGATTTATTAGATCCGGCGCGTCAACTTGGCGTTGAGCGTGACAGACAGCTCCGGAATCACAAGGGATGTGTCCTCAATGGGCCAGCTTTATTGCGAATCTCTTTTGTTTTGTCACGTCTTTGTGACATAATTGATTATTGCGGAAATTCAATTAACGCCTTGTTTTCACCTGGCTGCGATGAAGGAGGGTTAAGATTTTAGCAGCTTATGTATGTAACTATCAATTTATGTATGTATATAACTATGTATTTTCGTTTGCTTCCTCACAGCGCCTTAACTATTCAACGTATTTCAACATATTAGGTGTCTTTTAATTCGTATCGATCGTCCGCGTGAAGTTATGTACCTATATAAAACCCGTTCAAACCCGTCCGATGGCACTCGTGTTTACTAGTGCGACTTAGAATCCAACGATACCGGGTTCGGTTCTAGACTCCGCACCGATGACTTTTCTAAGTTATGTGCGGTTTTCCATCGCTCCGTGCTTCGGAGGGCACATTAAGCTGTCGGTCCCGGCTGTTGTTGATTAATAGCAGTCGTTAAGCCATGTCAGAGGCCTTTGAGCGGCCTGACAAACTCTGACACCAGAGGCCAGCACTACCTCATACGACCAGCAAGCATTAAATTTAAGAACTTTAAAAACCATTTAAAATATATACCAAATGTGGCGAAAAAGTATAGCGAAGAACAATATTTTAATTTCAAGAAGTCTGAAGTGTTTGTTTCGACGTCACTGTGATTTGATAACTGATACTTGTGTACATCCCACGACAATAAAATCAAATAAGCGATTAGATACGTTACCTAGTAAGTACTTTACCTACCTATTATTTGCTATTGTGTTACTTCTAATGTTCTATACCTATACAAGACATAAGTTTAAAAACTAAAACCCGACTACTGTCGGGTAAAAAATAACCTATTGATACTCTTGCGATGAAGACGAATCGATTGACACCCACTTGTCAAAATTGGACCAAGTTTTTAGTTTGAACATATAACCCTTCCTTTGCAGCTAAACGCACGGCTACTGCATGATAATGACAAATATTAGAGATCATATCGTAAAATAGAAGGCGAGGGCAGAAGCACGACTTGGCCGCGATATGTTCGAAGGCGAAAGAACCCCACGAAGACGAAGGCGGGAGTGAAGTATATAGCGAACGCCCACCTTCGTCTGGTAACATGAAACCCTTTTCATGTTTTGTAACCATGTTAATTTTTTTCACTGATAGAAATATCTTAAAATTCCGTTAAATTCAATTTTTTTTCTCACTCGTATGTGTCACAAATTATTGAAAATTTTCGCTTTCTTCATAATATTACATGTTTTGCATAGTTATAAGATCGTTCAGTTTTTTGACATAACCACACTTATAAAAGTATAAGTAGCACAAAATTTTCGCGCTTGCTTCGCTCGCGCCTTCTTTACAGTATGGCATGTTTCGCACTCATAGAAAAACGATCATAATTTCCACATAAGTACATAACACAATAGCCGTGGCGGTCTCGGAGCCGTGGCGGTCTCGGAGCCGTGGCGGTCTCGGCTTAGAATAAGGCCCCTCCCAATCCTCCCGTGGATGTCGTAAGAGGCGACTAAGGGATTATACACCGGCAGATAGGCAGCAGCGTCCTCCGAGCATATTTGCTACACTGCGGTCACCAATCCACCTGCCAAGCGTGGTGACTATGGGCAAACCCCCCAATATGAAAGACACACCAAAAAGACGGCCCCCAGTCTCCGGCGGCTCCGTTATTCCTGGCACCGGTAGCAGCCATGGTAACGGCAGAGCAGAGGGTGCTAAGAATCCCCGGCAGAGACCCAGCTACCAACCCCCACGATCTCTGGACCTGGCAACTTATAACGCACGCACCTTGAGAACCGATGAGAAGTTGATAGAGCTGGAAGAAGTAGTAAGTAAGTTGCGCTGGGGTATTATAGGGTTATCAGAAGTCCAAAGAGAGGGAGAGGATACGATGACCAATGATGATTCCGGCAACTTACTCTATTTACCGGGAGGGCGACCAGCAGTCCCAACATGGTGTCGGGTTTCTGGTCCACAAGTATCTCGTCAACAACATTGTGAAGATCGAAAGCGTTTCAAGCAGAGTGGCATACCTTATACTCAGAATTACCGAACGGTATTCGTTGAAGGTCATACAGGTGTACGCCCCACACTCGAAATGCCCGGACGATGAAGTGGAGGCTATGTATGACGACATTTCTAATGCCATACATGCCCCGAAAACACACTTCACAGTGGTGATGGGGGACTTCAACGCACGGCTGGGCATGAGGAATGGCGATGAACTGAGAGTGGGGCAGTTTGGATTTGGACAGCGAAACCAAAGGGGTCAGCGATTGGCCGACTTCATGGAGAAGGAGGGACTCTTTATGATGAACTCCTTTTTTCAAGAAGCGCCCCTCCAGGAAATGGACGTGGCTGCACCCCGGCGGTCATAAGCACGAGATAGATTTCATTTTGACTACCAATAAGCATATATTCAATGATGTATCTGTGATCAACAGGGTTAAGACCGGCAGTGATCACCGCATGGTAAGAGGCTCATTGAATATCAACGTAAAGCTGGAGAGGTCTCGTTTGATGAGATCTACTCTTCGCCCAAGTCCTGCCCAAATCCAAAACCCCGAGAGCTTCAGTTGGAGCTCCAAAATTGCTTCCAAATCCTCACCGAATGCGATACAGTGGACGAACTAAATAACGGGCCGGTGGAAATTGTCCACGCGGTCGGGTCGGAGTTTTTTAAGACCCCCCGCAAAAAAAGAACACAGAAACTCTCCAAGTCAATGCGACACGATTTGCGTTTATATAATACTACTTGTATTAAGAACGCAATAGAGCGGAACAAGAAGAGATCTGTCTATTGGGCAAAGCCTGTAGACGAAGCTAAAAACCGACAGTGGCAGCATCGTTTCGTCGAAGCCAGGTATTTTGAGTGAGCTCGAGAAGTTTTATGGACAATTATACATCTCATCGCGTAGTCCTCTTAGCAGGACTAGCGATGCAAGAGCCCGTTTGACCCAACATTATACCGAAGATATCCCGGACGTCAGCCTATACGAGATCAGAAAGGCTCTCAAACAGCTTAAGAGCAACAAGGCACCAGAGGAGGACGGAATAACGACAGAGCTACTGAAAGCGGGTGGAACACCGGTACTTAAAGTCCTTCAGAAGCTGTTTAACTCCGTCATCCTCGAGGGTACTACGCCAGAGGCGTGGCACAGGAGCGTAGTGGTTTTGTTCTTTAAGAAAAGTGATAAAACCCTCTTGAAGAATAATAGGCCCATTTCGCTGCTGAGCCACGTCTATAAGCTGTTTTCGAGAGTAGTTACAAACTGTCTCGCTCGTAGGTTTGACGACTTTCAGCCTCCCGAACAAGCTGGATTCCGGAAAGGCTTTAGCACCGTAGACCACATCCATACGCTCCGGCAGATTATACAGAAGACCGAAGAGTATAATCGGCCACTATGTCTAGCGTTTGTGGACCTAAGCACAATGCGCAGTGACCTCAATATTGTTTCCCAACAGGTGGGTCTTGAAATGAACATGGGCAAGACGAATATCATGTCAAATGCTCATGTCGTACCCATGCCGGTTTATGTTGGGAACGATATTATCGAAGCTGTTGATCACTTTGTCTACTTGGATCAGACGATTCAACTGGGTAGATCCAACTTCGACAAAGAGGTCAACCAACGAATCCAACTCGGATGGACAGCGTTCGGGAAATTACGCCATATCTTCTCGTCGCAGATACCGCAGAGCCTCAAGACGAAAGTCTAAGTTGAAGTGGCAATGGGCAGGCCATATAGTTCGCAGAACCGACAACCGCTGGGGAATAAAGGTTCTCGAATGGCGACCACGAACAAGCAAGCGAAGTGTGGGGAGACCCCCCACACGATGGATCGACGACATTGTAGCCATCGCAGGAAGTCGGTGGATGGAGGTGGCATAAGATCGCTCGTTATGGCGCTCTTTGGGAGAGACCTATGGTCAGCAGTGGACTTCTAAAGGCTGACATGATGATGATGATGATGACATAACACAATAATAAAATTGGCTCAAAATTTGTGTTTGTTAATATGATATTATTATAACTAGCCCAATTTTGAAAATTGTTTCACCATTCAAGGCTACACTATTTCTGACCCTGAGTGGAATAGGCTACGTGACTGATACCGCGGGGAACAGCTTAGTAGTAGGCTGGATATTGCAACTTAAGTGTGACCCCCCTTGGCTCAAAGGCTAGATCCGCCCTTGCCAAACGCTACTATTATGTTTGCTTCTTGTACATTCTGATTAGTTGGATATGTCAACGTCATTGTCCTTCAGATAGTGTCAACATGCAAACGGTTCACAGACTGACTGTTTTCACACCGATTCCTATCCATAGTTCCTTCGCCATTGTTCCTATCGCAACGCAGTTCAGGGCATAACCCTGATATAAATAGCATTGACCTCCGGTCAAGGGCCTCTTGCCTCTAAGCCTTCCAAGCAGTACTACACGAACTGCTCGTTGTTATAAGAGGGTCGGGGTGAGTCGATTCCCATACGCCAGCTTGTCAACTATCCTTGTGTAACGTGATATTTCAATGAATACGTAACTAGGGTGTTCGTATCATAAGTTAATTATAAACTACTTGTATTGTGTGTTGTAACGCTATTAAAAGTGTTAAATTGAACCATTCGGCTATCAATTCACATCCCTGATAGGAATATACAAAATAGGAGAAAGGTACGAACCAATCCCCTGTTCCCTATAAATGATATTTAATGATATGGCCAAACGTATGGATTGAAATATCATTCAACGATGATGTTTCAACAATATGATCAGTTTTAGCTAGGCATTTCATGAAATTATCGTCCACATCATAAAGTTATCAATTCTATGATATAGCCACGACATACACACTGATCCAAATTACCAGCAAATCCAAGCGGCTGAACTAAAGCCTCTAATCTGCAGATAAAAATAAAATTAAAATAATATTTAATACTGGTAAGCGAATCATCAATCACGGGAAATGGGCCGAGACACAGATAGGTACTCTGTCTCTACGGGCTTCAAAATGAAATACTGCGGCAAGTGGAATGGAAATAGTATTTTTGTTTTTTTTTGCACACTCGTCGCGACTTGGTACGCGTAATTACAGTGATTATATATTTGAGCCCTTTGAGTCCAAACGCTGGGACCGTGGGGACCGGAGCGCACATTTTTAAAAAAAAAAATATTTTGCGTCTGGTCGAAGCAATACGTGACCAATATGCTGGCCTTCATTTTGGCCAAAGGCAAAATACGACGTGGCAATGCAGCCAGCATGTTGGGAACGTTAGCTTGTTAGGTTAGCTTTAGTTAGTACTTTTATTTATTCTGTGGTTTAGTTTAGGTTGTATTTAGATAGTTTAAATGATTTATATGTTATTTACTTGTTTTCTTGAAATAAAAGTATAGAATATTTCTGTGTCCCCTAACTAAAAAAACTACTCTAGAGTTTAAACTGAATGCATACTAATCTTTACCACATTTATATCTACTCAGTTAAATAACGTATTCTGCTCGAAACGTTTCAAATGGACTATGGATAGAGGCACGTAAACTAATTTAAATATTAATAATTTTAGGTTATATAATTGCAAGTTATATGGGCAATGTTTCCAGCCAAATTACTGGGCAAGAAGACTTAAAAATGTGATTTGATTTTGCAGCTAAAGTTCTGGATGGCACTGCAACTGCTATGGGCAGGCATGACGCTTACCATCAGGCGAGCGACCTGCTCGACTTGTCGTACGTACGTAATTCGTGAAAAATTAACATATGGGATAAAATAAATATTTATAGACAAATATATTATAACTTTTTATTGACTACAAAAAATTTGAAAAGAAACCAAAAATATATTACTTTTTCACTCACAAATTTTAACATTCATAGTTATTATCTATAGCGTAGTAGCTAGGGTTCACAATAAATATACAATATCAATATACAAAAAAAAGGAGGGAAGAATTTAAAGGAGGAAAAGTAAAAGTATCTTAAATATCGATATTAGCGAATTTCCTTAAAAGGTAAATCAAATCCTTTATTATTAAATTTAATCATCCGGGTATTCAAGCCGATATTAAATTCAAATGAAAAAAAGGAAAGGAATGTTTCCATTGAGTAAAATTCGCTTACTAATCTCTCCACCGGCCTTAAAAAGTCCACCCTGTGAATGTCAGACCTTAAAGTAGTCTTCAATAGTAGCCTCGAAATGAGATGGTTATGACATACACTGACATGAGTCACGACGAAGAGTTCCTTGTTTCACTACAGAATCCTAATAAACGCAAACTATCAAATTATTTTCTAAAGGAAATTTTTTGATCAATATTAGCCGCGTTCGGTTGGTCAGTTCAAAATACTACCAATAGATGGCGTTACCGTAACCGTAAGACGAGTTTAGAAACTAAGAGAAAAAATAGGATGATGATATCACAGTAGCCGAATTGGTTAAAATTATAAAAAAATGCATTATAGTTTTTAACGTAGAACAAATTTGACCCGGCCTCCACTGAGAGGGGCCAGGAAGAGGCTGTAAGGGTCAGGCTTGGCCGGGTATGACTCGGTCGGGTCTATTTCGATCCTGTACTGCATCAGCACCTGGGCCAGCGCAGCACGGACTTGCATCACTCCGTAGCGTTTTCCTAAAAAGAAATGCAGTTTTATATACGAGACAAGATTTTATTTTTATCTGCAACAACGAAGTTGTGTGGTGTGATGGAAAAATTCCAGCTTTATTCCACTAGCGACCCGCCCCGGCTTCGCTCGGGTAGCTAAGGTTTGCTCTAAATATTTATTTGTACCTACAACCCGCGCCACAGTCCGCCAGATCTCGCGGCCTTTGCACTATTACACCACAGAATACACTAATAGAAGGTACAAGGAACGTCATCATCATCAGCCTATACTTGTCCACTGCTTTACATAGGCCTCCCCTAATGTAAGCTACTGAGCTCAGTGCTCAGAAGAAAGGGTCAAGCAGAATTAATTGAAGGCCGATAAATCCGCTCATCCAAAACATCATAATAACTGTTAAACTATTCTTCAAAAAAGTTTTCTGTAAAGGGCATAACTTATCTTCATGAAATGAGAAAGACAACTTTGATTTTGAATTTGATAAGGATTGCTACCGTTTATCACAATAGCTCTAGAAAAATGAACCTAAAAATTAAGATTGAAAATTGATAATTTTGAACGCCGTGTTGAATTCAATTGCCTCGAACCTTGTAGGTGTTTTTCCTAGAAACTAGTACATTTACGAACTGGAAATCTATATCAAGAAAATGTTTAAACCTTCTTGGTTGGAAAACGTCCACTATTGAACATCTGCCTATACCCATAAAACACTACAATGGGCGGTTGCTTGCTGTTTTCCTTTCACCCCGCGAGTGTTGTGCGAACTAGCAAAATGAATTCAGGAAATTGGTATCAGCATTTTCGTGTGTAAGTATCGACATCTACAGTTACTGCGATCACAGAAACGCATGTCCTGCCTAGCACGGTTGTTATGGCAAATCCCCCCTATTATGAGGGAGGCCCACGCTCTGCAGTGGACATATTCGGGCTAATGATGACAAGCGATGAGACATGAAAAATAAATGTCAAATTTTGGCGCCCAACGTGTAAGAAGCAACATGAAAAACATGGAACCGATTACTTACACGGAATTGCGAGTGCTACCTGAGTTACTTAATCACGGGTCGATTGACAAAATTGAAGCTAATATACGACGAAACTTTTGAACTTTGATGGAATGCTCGGCATTTATGCTTTATGCCATCTAGTAATTTCAACGTCGGGTTGCTACGCCGAGGGTCTTTGAGCATCGAAGGAATGTGTCATCGATATTTGAGAGTAATTTTATTACAAACTAGCTTTCCCACCCGCGACTTCGAACGCGCGGACTACTGTTTATCGCGAAAAAAAGCATCCTATTTTCAACTAGGATATTAAAAACTAATGCAAAAGTAGGTATAGCACCCATATACATATATATTAATTCTATGATAGCACCAATGCTCTTGATGTTTTTTGACAGACTTGTTATTTCGTTTGCATGGCAACCGTTCCTTACAATATGTAATCAACATTTTCCAGTTTCCCGTGGAAACTTATAATTTTCCGCGATAAAAAGTGTCTTATGTTTTATGCCAGGGTATAATCTATCTCCATTCCGAATTTCATCAAAATATATAGATGTTATTGATGAAATGAGGCGAGAGCGTAAATGCCTTGCAAAGACAAATTTTGTCTTAAAGATTTAACAGGAACAAACCGTGTTGCAGGGCGCATAGCACAACTGACCAGTAGATTTGTAAGTGTAGGAGTAGGAAGGCTTGGGATTCGCATGATCTGCAACTTCACACAAAAAAATCTGTGAATAAAGCTGTTATCTTACCCATCCTCCTTTATGCCACCGTGACATGGTGTCTCTACTCTACAAAGGCGACAGTATACGTCTCGACATGAAATGTCTCCGTATAATTCTACATGAAGTGGTAAGATCATGTCTCAAACTCAGAAGTTTTACAACGTACCAACCTGGCATAGAATCAATGCTTATTAAGGGTCAATTAAGGTGGTGTGGTCCCTCGTGCATATGAGTGACTCGAGGCTACCACCTCACAGATAGCTATTAAAGTTATTTATTCTGTGGTATTGGTACAAATAAATGACCGTAATCTGTTCGTGACTGTGTCAAGCTGAACAGTTGGAGTTTTCCACGTCTGGTTCCAAGGTCCGACACTTAAAACGAACTTTATTACCCTCAAAGGGCAAATAAACAAAGCTAACAGCAATAATAAAAATTGTTCTCCAAAATTATTGTCTTGCGGAATTGTCTTTTATTAGGTTTACGGTCGAGTGAAATGGAACGTCTGTAGGCTTTTTATGTATTAAGTATATGAGATTCCTACAGTAAAACGAGCTTTGTCTAGGCCAGGTATTGTAGGTATATGAATAGATTACAATCAATGAAATGGGATATAAGAAAGGAGCCTCCCCGAATGCCGATCCCTTCGATCGGAAACAAGAAGAACGAGATATTATTTTATGTAACAAAGTTGCGCGGTGTAGCCTCGTTCAAGTCCCAACCACCATCAACAAAACCTGGTTCCCTTTTTAATTCCTTGACGATGTTCTCTGTATGATGTTCTTTGATAACGAGCTCAATTGGTTCCTACAAAGAGTATGAAAGGGTAGTAAAGTTTGTATCGAAAATGTGTATTCCCTGAGCTTTGTGCAAACATGCGGGTGGCACAATGCGGATGCGCGCGAAACGCGGGCGGTTAATGGGTGGCTTGTGGTGGCTATAATCATAATAGCATAACAGCACACAGTAAATAATACTCCATCATAGCTAATTTACCTATACAAAATCGTGGTCCGTCTCCAAACGGCAGAAGCGAGAACTGCAGATTGTCAGTCTCATTTACGTTGTTCATTCTGTCTGGATTCCAGTTCTCGGGCTCCGGATATACTTTATCGTCGAAGTGTAGAGCCATGACGTTCACGAAGACAGGTGTACCCTTCTCGATGGTCACGTTATCGTTCAATTGGTACTTCTTGTTGCAAATGCGGTCCAAGTTTGACACAGGTGGGTGCTTCCGTAATGTCTCTGATGACAAATATATTCGGTTACTTAGTTTTACCATTTTAATGATATTAAAACCTATTACTGTTGAACTGATTTGAATCCGATAACGTAACGTCTTTGCAAAAGGATTGTGCAAACACGTTATCGGCTACAAAAAACTACATTAACTACCTATTTTAATGATAAAGTAAAGATAATATTCTGTTTTTTCAACTGTCAGATGATAAAACCATAGTAATAATAATTGATGCTATAGATTGTAAGCGAATGAAGATAATTCACCACATGCTTTATGTGTTCAATCGAGTGTAACTAATTACGAATAGGCACAAGAAAAAATATGTTCGTACCCAATATACATGCGGTGAGATACTTCAGCTCTATTAAATCATCGTAGTCCAGTACGTCCTTTCCTGTTCGTTTTATCGCCTCGTTGATTTCCTCGTAAAGTCTTTCCTGAACAAAAATTTCAAATACAGCTTCAATGTTGACTAAACTTGTGAACCATCGTACCATCGTACCATCGAACTCATATTATTTGTTGTTTGTTTGTCGTATGAGGTAGTGCTGGCCTCTGATGTCAGAGTTTATCAAGCCGCCCGAGGGCCTCTGACATGGCTTAACGACTGCTATTTATCAATAACAGCCGGGACCGACATCGATCTCATATGAAGAACTTGTATGATATTACGAATCAGAATTGTTCAAATCTTGTAGGACAAACGTGTACCTAAGCCAGGTACAAGACAAGTTCAAAAATAAAATCCCGAATACGGTCGTTAAAAAAATAGTCAATGAAACTCTAGTTATGAAGAAGAATCGATTGATATTCCGATTGTCATAATCTGAGCAAGTTTTTAGTTTGAACACAAAACTCTTACTTTGCTTCGCCTTAGTCGGGTAAAAAATGGTACACATAACACGTGAAAAAAATTAAAAGCCATTAAAGTTGTATTATATTAGTGCACCATTTGTGGTGCACACTCGTATCGTTAACACGCGGGGCATGGGGGATCGTGGGATCTACCTGCGCTGTCAACGTGTTAAAATTATCTTGGCTGTTTGTTTAAATTAAAAAGATAAAACAATGTAAAAAAAGTACGTTACAAATGGATAAAAGCTACGTCTTATTATAAAAAAGTTAAGAGTTCTGCAAGATAATATATGTGTTTATTAATAAAGAATATAATAATATTTGTGTTAATAATAATATTATAGCAAGTGCGTTTTGCAATCCAACGACACCAGGTCCGATCCTCGGCCTCGCACTAAAGAAGTAGTCGCGGATGCTATCGATTAATAGCAATAATTGTTAAGCCACGTCATCCTGACACACTAACTCTAGAGCTCAGCATAGCCTCATTCGAAATACATAGATATAATTGTAGCACCCAACGTTAACATGAACAAATTATTGTTAATCATTTGTTTTTAATTTTTTAAACAGGTATTAATATACCAGTCTCGACATAGATAACGAGGCTACCGAATGCTAAATAATAACGAAAACAATTGATTAGTTTACAACTGTCTACAACCGAGATACCGAGCAAAATCATCTATTATCTACCGAAAGGATTCGAGACCGGCCTTCATTTTAACGAAATTTCCCTAATTAGCGAGATTAATGGTAATCTGCCGGTGAAGTGGAGTTTGAAATATTTCAAGTTTTATGAAATTGTGGTGGTTTTTTTCTTTTTTTATTATGGACTAGGCAACCGTTTGACCACGATCTCACCTGATGGAAAGCGATGATGTGGTCAAAGGTGTAGCACGCTTGCCTAGTAGATACCTATTCACTCTTGACTGGAACACACCTGGGTTATAATTTACCGGAAACACTGACGAGGGCAGGGCATTCCACTCCTTTGCAGTTCTTATAATAAATGAAGAAGCGTAACGCTTCGTTCTTGTGCGAGGTATTTCAACCATAAAAGGGTGGCGCTTTGCTGATCGTCTAGTCGTACGGTGATGGAAAGGTGATGGGGGAATCAGGTTGTGCAGTTCTTGTGCACACTCTCCATACTGCAATCTGTAGAATACCGACAGGCTTGCTACCTCACGTCGATGCGGCAGACTTTGAAGCTTACTCTTACTCTTTACTAGAGTGTCATCCCCAATGAGCCTGATAGCACGTCTCTCAATTGAATCCAAAGACTCGAGGTGATACTTGGCAGAACCGTCCCAGAGGAGGCAGCAGTACTCCATACAAGATCGGACCTGTGCTTCATAAAGATTCAAAAGCTGTCCCGGTGTGAAGTACCGCCTAACCTTAGACAAAATACCAAGTTTTTTGAAGCTACCTTGGCTTTGGATTCAATATAAGACCCAAAATTCAGGTTCGATGTGAGTTCGACACCCAAAAGCTCCGGATGGTCGCCTATTGGTATTGTTACACTTAAGAAAGACGGCGATCGGTTTAGAGGACTCTTTTTAGTAGAAAACAAACACGCCTGCGTTTTAGTAGCATTAAACTTAACCAGGTTAGCATCGCCCCGATCGGACACGGCTTCTAAGGCTAAATTTAAACGGTCTACCATAGCCTCTCTCTGAAACTGGACAGCGTCACAGCTGGCTATATATCACATATTTAGTTGTATTAATTAATATATTCAATATGATTTGTACTTATATTTTACTTTTACGCTGACCGAAATATATCGTGTAATGTATGCAACCCCCTGAAAATAATCCTGCTTGTGCTCATGTTGATTATGAGCTAAGAGAATACAAATAGGAAGTATCTTTATTAGTACCAAATTTTCAAAAAAGTTTAAAAATTGGTTAAAGTGAAAGATGTTGAATTACGCTTCCTAGCGTAAAAGTACAAAGAGATTGACTTACACTTACTAACTATAGTAATTCAAACTCTTTGATTATTAGATGTCAGTGTACCGATAACTTTACGGACTGTCACTAATGGACGTAAAGTTATTCACAAACAGTATGACAAACCGTAAAATTAGCTATAAAGTTCATTAAGATACCGATAAGAATCGATATCTTTGACAGTCAAGGTTATCTATTGTTATCGCTATCCTAGCGAACTTGACGAAGGTTGAATTACTATAGTTAGTAAGTGTAAGTCAACCTCTTTGTACTTTTACGCCAGGAATCGCAATTCAACATCTTTGACTAAGTACGTCAGATAATCTTTTTAACATTTACAAATACCCTCTTTTGAAAATTTGGTATCCATGAAGATAGTTTCTATTTATATTATCTTTGTTCATAATCACCATGGGCGCACGCAGGATTATTTTCAGGGAGGGTGCGTTAATTACCCGATATATTTCTGTCAGCGTAAAAGTAAAATATAATTTTAAATAATAATGAACATTTTAATTAAAACAACTAAATATGTGAGATCGAAGCAGCGCAAATAGTTTAACCTCTTTCTATCATTTTAGAAAATTAAATGATATACGAGGCTGAACGATCTGTGCATGCTCAGTGTTCATAGGGAAAGGGACTGGAAGACCCTGCTATCAATAGACAATTAGGTCATCCATTTTGGACAACAAGCGAGACCTCAATTTTTGATTCATTTAATGACTTTTCTCACAATCTAACTATTTTTACATAAGTTAGGTATATAATGTTCCTATGTGTAACAAAACAATAATTAAAATGTGTAAAGCCAGGGGGGCGTAACTGCATCCCCTTGACCCCCCTACGATGATCACTAATAGATAATTGTCGATTTTGCTCGGTACCTCGGTTGTAGAGACTTGTTGTAAACTAATCAATAATTTTCGTTATTATTTAGCGATTGGTAGCCTCGTTATCTATGTCCAGACTGTAGGACCAGAACAATCAAGCCCTCTATATAATTATTAATAAATTGTATAACATACTATATGACTTATATAGCTACATTATCTAATATTCGGTATGTCTAATTTTGGCGCCCAACGTGTAACAAACAAAGAAGCGAGTAATAACAGAAATAACAGAATAGGTGTGAAAATATAGTGTTATTAACCCCATTTACTGCCTGCAGTGGCAATCGATTTCACCTTTCTCTCTCTGTTATTCACTTAATGCCTGGCTCTCAGTTTTAATGGTGTATTTATCCAAATAGCTGCACCAAATACAGGGTCCGTCACTCGAAGTTTTACCTACCAACTTCACACTGCTGCAATATTTAAACTATTAATGACAGCGTGGCAAAATTTGGCAGAACGCAAGATTGTTTTCTTGTTTGCAACCTGACAAAAGACATTGAAACCAACATTTCTCAATAAATATGTTAAACGTCGGTTAAACGCAATAGTGTGATTGCCTTGCGTTTGGCTGGAAAATCAATTGCAACCATTGTGTGCGAGCTCCAGCGCTTGCAGGTGAACAATATGAAAGTGTGGATACGGTGAAAATAGCACTTCGTTGGGAATGGGACCGAATTTCACAATAACTAACTTCGTGCAGCGTGCGATGCCTTTGTCAAAGGAGGTCATATTGAACAGTAACTTTGTTTTTTTTAAATGTACTTTTTTCTGCATTACCCTGAATTTTTGATAAGTTTTCTAATAATATTTTCAATTAGTAACGCTTCAGTGACGTATCCTGTAGGTTGTCTGCACAACATAGCAAGGGCGCTGGCGATCTTAGGTCCATAATATTAAGGCCCGGTTCTAGCACTTTTAGCTATTTTCGATCATTTTTGAACGTCTGTATCTTGTTTTATAATTAACCCAGAACTATGAAATTGGTACCACAACAAAATTCGACATATTATCTTGTACTTTGTGAACACAGAATCATGATTAGTATGAATTCACTCTATAGAAAATAAAATCCAAGGTAACACTACTTTATACTTAGAACATTGATTGGAAAGAGACCCCGTCACTAAATGATATCAAAGATATACCAAGAGAAAGAACTTATTATGATTGAGAAAATGTCTAGACACTTTTTAATTCAAAGCTTTAGTTTTCCTACAAATAAATAAAAACCTTAAATTTTACTCCCGAGACGTATCATCTTTCCCGCTCTACTTTATCACGGATGAGAGGGACATAAAATTCACTGACACCCGGCCTTAAGTGTTTTAAGTGTGCGTTAATAATTAGTTGGTATAGAGGAAAACACAGACTCAATCACAGAGTTTATTTATACATATATCATACGCCAGGATCAGGAGATCGCTTTTAGCGATAAGGCCGCCCATTGTAACACTTATTCTACTGTTGTTTCTTCATTTTTGTTAGTTTTGTTTGTGGTGTGTACAATAAATAATGTATCTATTTATCTATCTACAAAACACATGGATATGAAACTCACTTGCTGTTTGGGATGATGCGCCAACTCATGAAGACAGTAGCTGAGAGTGGTCGATGAGGTTTCGATGGAACCCAGAATGAACACGGCTGCTTGCGCCAACATATAGTCATCCGCCAATTCTAATAACAATAATATACAATTACCGATTAGTTTTTTTTATCTGCGTTTAATCTGAAATAGCAAAGATACAAAATAACTGACTGATTGTGTTGCTACTGGTTATCTACCACTGGCCTTCAATAGTCAGTACCACACTTTTAAAATTAATAGAGTTTTTATTAAATTTCTTTGCTACTCATCGGATTGAGATAGCAATGAAAATCGCATCGCAATTAGTCCAGTAGTTTTATTAAAAACTTACCACCACACTTTGTGGTATATTGGTATAGCATAACTTCTGGAATAGCACATAAAACGATTTTAATCTAGATAAATGACCACGAGAGCAAAGCCGCGGGCTCAATACCTTGGGCTGCAAAGAAAGCAGTTCGGTAAGCGGGTCGGTAACAAAAACCTCAATAACTCCCAAAATATTGGAACTAGATTTATGAAATAAAGACTGTAATTATTACAGACAATTTAATAGTGCTTAGATAAAAGTCATAAAAGTTAAAGATTATGAAGATTGTTTTGAAGAAAACTAGGTTATGAAAAAATTCAATTTTTTTCTACAGTTCGAAAAATGTGCTAAATTTGCAACTTTCATACATTTAAGTATTTTGTATTGCCAACAAGAGCTTTTAATACATCTTTTATACGGTTTGGCATGCTATATTATAAAAATCTTTATGGTTTATAATACAATCACCAAATAGAAATAAAACATTTTACTTCTTCCTATATTTATATGTAATGAAATAAACTTTAATTTCGTTTTTATTTTAAACGCTCAATGCCCCGCGGCTGCTGCGGTGGCCAAAACTCAGTATAAAAAACGATGCGCGTCGATTCGCTTGCGGCTAATGACTCTAACCTTGTGGTTTTTACTGCCACTTGGTGGCACCTTTAAGTAACTTATTTGACGCTGCTTGTCATTCCAGTAGGTATAAATTACCACTTTTATAACGTACCACTACTGGCGTGCTCATAGAAAGAGAGAGAGAGAGAGAGAGAGAGAGAGAGAGAGAGAGAGAGAGAGGTGAGAGAGAGGTTGGGCCATAACTATATAATCCACCGAGATGGCTGGTCAGTGGGATAGTGGATATCACATGTCCTTGAGCCACTAGGTATGTCTATGTCTCCACTAGGTACGTACAGGTTGTTCTTCAACTTTTTTGAGTGATGGCATCGAAATCTGCATACCTATCCCTTTTTTAATTGACCGAGCGAGCGCGAAGCGTCTCCGTTTCAGTTTGGGCAAAAATGCTTTCGTATGTCCGGATGTCCGGATGTCTGCTTTTCTCTACATGTTGCATTTCTCAACCGATCTAGAAGAAACTTGGTATACAGATAACGATTTTTTAGAATTTTTTGATCGTCGGGAATTTTTGATTGGGTACCTACTTCCTCCAAAAAAAGGCAAAAAGTGGGCTACTAAATATCTCCGTCTTACTAGATCCGATTTCGATGGTTCTTTTTTTATTTGAAAGATAGTAACTTTATGTTAGCCTCATAAAAAAATTGTGAAAGGTGTTAAAAAAATTGGTGAAGATCTGATGAGGATCTTATATTATTATTTATTTAATACTTTATGCACCAAACAGTGTACAGAGGAGGACTTAATGCTATGACAGCATTTTCTGCCAGTCATCCTGTCAGTCTGTCAGTCTTTGGCGTTATGAGCAGAATAGCTCTTGAAAATGCAGTAAATTGCTCACTTTTAGGTTTCTACCAGTGGAATCAACCCTTTACCCACTAGGTAGGGATTGATGGAGCTCCTTGGTTAGTAATGTTAGTTTACAATAAGGTAACTAGATGGCGCTACTGTGCACCGCTAGATTGTTTGCAAACAAGTTTGTACGCGCGAGGTCTTCAGCTCGCAGAGCCACTAGTAAATAATTGGTGCTGGTCCGAGATTTAAACCGAGTGAAATTGTGAATCGCACAACAGCTTCGACCAACAAGCCTAACGGCTTGTTTGTTTGTCGTATGAGGTAGTGCTGGCCTCTGATGTCAGAGTTTGTCAAGCCGCCAGTCGGCCTCTGCCATGGCTTAACGACTGCTATTAATCAATAACAGCCGGGACCGACAGCTTAACGTGCCCTCCGAAGCACGGAACGATGGAAAACCGCACATAACTTAGAAAAGTCATTGGTGCGGAGCCAAGGTTTGAACCCGGTATCGTTGGATTCTAAATTGCACTATAGAACCGTTAGGCCACCATCGCTCAAACCACCGTTAGGCTAATACCGCTCCTCGGTGGAGGGAAAGTACCTAAAATATTGATAATAGCGAATTTTATTTTTATAAATTTCGAATTTTATAACTAATAATTATACCTATTTTTAAAAAAAAAACATTCTAAGAATTCAAAACCAGTCTCATGAATCAAGAGGCTCGAGTTACGATTTGTCTGCCTCCAGTCCTTTAAATACTTTTCTATTATCCTAGTAAATGCGAAAGATTGTCCGTATGGTTTTTTACCACGTAGAGCTGAAAGAGCTCAACGGATTTTGATGAAATTTGGGATTTAGGTCCTGGATTAACTTATAAGATATTTATTATGATCCATCATCATTATCCATGCGAATAAAACCACGGGGCGTAGCTAGTGAGAAATAAATATAGCGTATTTTGTAGATGAAAACTTACTCGTGTCAGCTTCACCGGGAAGTTTCAAATTTTCCTTCAGCTTCAGCAGATGATTAACGAGATCTTTGCTATTACTGCTGGTGCCGGCTGCTTTCCGTTCCTCCACGACGCTCCAAAACAACTTTTTGATATAGTCGGTAGCCGCCTGGGAGAAAAATTGCAACCTGAAATGTGAATTTTTTGGCATTATGGTCTGTCCGGGTCCTAAACAAATTCTACAGTAAGAAAATACAACCGTAAAACCAACTTTGTTGGCGTATCACGCAAAAACTATTTCAAAGATCTCAATACGGTTTTCATAGTTTGTAGCTAAGGAATTAAGATCCTGGTTTCGGAATCCTAAGTTAACGCGTGTCGGACACGTTCTTGGCCTTTCATTACCGTACCGTGTGGCCATTACAATCATTCAAAATGTGTTATAATTTATTCTTAAATTGGGTATATGAAATGTTTCGTCCAAAAGATCGATCGCTAGGGCTATCGTGGCACAGTATTAACCTATCCATTCAGATTTTACAACCGAAACATAATTAAACTTTATGCTGATTACTACGCCGCCGATCGTAACGTAAGTCGTAAGTTTTTGTGTAGGGGACACAAAAACTTTTGTTATCCTTACATATAAACACAGAGAGGTACATAAAGATGCCTCACCTAATGGAAAAATATCGCCGATTCAGAGGAAATTACCTCGTCAGTAGAGTACGAAAGTACGGCCTCCGCTACAGAAAAAGGTATCAGTCTCTACGAAAAAAGTCACGCGGCAATAACTAACTTGGAAGCTTTTTTTATTGCTTGGATACTAAGGTTGATTCACACCACGGCGGTCTGGATCACGGTGTGAATTACCAAGTGCTCTTTTTAAATAGGTCTTTATTTTATTTGCCACATTTGTTAAAGAGATTTGATCCTTATGATTGACCCTATTGATTGATGCCATAAAAGTACAGGGAGCTTATTCTCTATTGCCACTCGGCCATGTAACGCGCCGCGTTATGATATCTGCGTGGAATTGTTTGTGCATGTTCGAGAATTGCCGTACTTTTCCGAACGATTCCACAGCGAGACGCGTTACGCGTGTGACTGTTCATAGAGAATAATGGCCCAGGCTGTATTTTTTTCGGATTTAACCGGATTCCCGAGAGTGGCAAAAATCTTTTAATGCAGATTTGTTTCTTTTTAAAAATAAAGGCATGTTTCCTTTGAGTAAAATTTGATATCTCCAGTATTTAGAGTACTTTCTCTCCGGGTGTGGTTAGAAAATTCCATCCCGTAAACCAGATTTCAACAAAATCTGTTTAGTAATTTAAGGGTTAACACTGAAATAACATTATGTATGTTTCAGTGTTGAACACACATAACGCAAACTTTCGCATTATAATATAAGAAATATTATAGGATTCGATTGCTTGTGTCAAGTCATGTTTATGTAGAAGTTCCATGCATAGACTGATAGTATATCCACAACACCTGATGGTATCACTTCTTTTCTCACCCATTACTTGTGCAAATACGCCATGTTTTCTGGTATGAGCGATGACCATAAATATTTTTACCTCATAAGTGCAGCGACGGTAGGTACGAAGAAGATCATAGTGAATTCGAACCCTCGCCAGAAGGTCCACTTGACCATGTGGCTGGTGATGTACCAGAGAGGAGACGAGGGATCGTTCAGAGCGCTCACTTTGATGCCGAACACGGTAGAACCCACCGTGTCAGATGTGTACATCGAGAACAGCTCCTGTGGACAAATATTGAAGATACTACAAGTAGTTAGTTTGTAATTCATGTTTGTCAATAATATTGATTATGTAAATAATTATTCGAAACAAAAAATCAACTTCAATTGGACTAGCTAAAAATTATATGAAAAGTACATGGGGCCATCAAGGATCTTTTGAAATAAAAATTAAAACATTTTGGATGTTTTAATGATGTGTTTCGGTTGTCACTTTTTACGACTTGAAGTTTTTATTTTCTTTATTCTATTTTTTTACTGTATTGTCATCGATTTGTGAGCTACCATGAAAGTTTCAGCCGGATAGCTAATCGAGAAGTGCTCGAAATTTAATTTAATTGCAAGATTCCAGGACAGACAGAAATACATACACACATACAAGTAAAGTTAAATAAAAGCTTTAAAAAAAAACTATCATAGCATCGGAATTTTATTTCATTCCTATTTTTTCCGATGGATGTCGGAACGGAAATAGCGTTGGGTGCGTGTAAAATGAACTGGCAAAAGTATTCCAATCAAATGAAGTATGAAAATGTGAGTTGGATAATTTACAGCAAAACACCGAAAAAACGGGTCGCGGTCACGGCCCACGGCGCGCGGCGTCGCCACGTCGTTGTGGAAATAACCCTAAGATGAGATACTATCATTTTCAATAAATTTGTGATTATCGGTATTTGATAAGACTTGTTAATGTGATTTTTGGTTCTTGCAGAAGAATAATAACAGAATATTAATGAATCTATGATATAATTATTCAACAGTCTGAAGAGTATAACCAGCCCCTGTGTCATGGTTTTGTGGACTATAAGCATGACTTCACTTGACATTCTGTATGACGCCGCGGCTATGAGTGTCCAAGTACAAAACCAGCAGTCTAAAAATATCCAACTGAGCAGAGGAGTGGCATAGGGGGATGTTATAATTGAGAAAAAAATAATATTCATTAATGCCTTGGAAGATTTGTTTAAAACGCTGGATTGGAAATTAAGGTATTAATATCAATGGCGAGAACATCTCACACTTACGATTTGCCTATGTTATCGTCCTAATGGCAGAGTCGCTGCAAGACTTGCAAAGTATGCTGACCAACCTAGATGATGCTTCTCGACGCACCGGTCTCGAAATGATCATAGATAAGAGATATAAAAATAGACGTAGAAAGATCATGTTTAACGATCTTATTGACCTGGAACCGATTGAAATTGTCCAACAATATGTTTACCTTGAGCAAATATTGCAACTAGGTAAGAAAAACTTTGAGAAGGAAGCCAACGGAAGAATTCAGTTTCCGTATGAAATGGCTCAAAGGATACAAAACATCTAGACTAGTGGTAGATAGTGAGAAATTAGCATTATTATTAAGAAGTTTAACTCGAGATTTTGTGTCTCCCGATATACCTACTTTTACTACAGTTAATCAACAATTGAGTACTCCGATTTCGGTGCAGGAGCTAGATAACTGTATTAAACGATCAACCAGGATCACTTCACCAGGTGATGATAACATATCATACTCGATGATCAATAACCTTCCTAAAATAGGTAAAGTGATACTTGTTTCTATATAAATCAGATTTTTAGCCTCGGGGTTCGTTCCTTACCAATGGAAGAAGAATATAGTTCCTGTAAATATAGTAAATATAGTTCCTGTACCGATACCTGTTCATGAAAATCAATTGACAGTGGCCATTAGACTCATTGCTTTGCTGTCATGGCCTTGTAAAATATTACATTCAATTATTTCTCGGAGGCTGGATTGGTTTTTAGAACAAAAATAACAGTTTTTCAAAGGGAACTGTGGGATTTAGAAAATAACGGTCATGTCTAGACAATTTATCTATATACTATACACTTACTTATATACTCGTATACAGATTGGATTTACCAAAGGCTATTCCACTTTAGCGTGTTTCGTTGATATGCTTATAATAATGTGCACATAGTCTTACAAATATTTTGGACGGTTTTGGGGTGGGATCTGCACTTTGCAAATACATATGGCAATTTCTCCATGAGCGCAATCTAGAAATACAATTAAGTGATAATGAAACCCTTTGTTGAACAACAGGAATAGATAGCACAGGGCGACCCCTTATCCCCAATACTATTTAACGTTGCCACAATCAAAATTTGCCATGACATCCAACAAGTATTTATAACCCAGTATGCGGATGATTTTGTTATTTATAGCTCAAACAAAAACATATCACTTGCAGTAGTAGATATACAAAACGCTTTAGGTATTTGCTGCAATATCATGGATGGACTAGGCCTTAGCATTTCACATAGAAAGACTAGAATATGTGTGTTTAGTAGAGGTAGATCAAGGCATAATATAAATATAAATATAGATAACAACATAATTGAGCAATTTGATAGTGTAAACTATTTAGGTATGTAGTTAGATTGGAGTTTGAGGTGGGGTAGACATATTAATGAAACTCGGGACAAAACCCTTAAATTTTTAAATGTATACAAAATGCTAGCTGGAGCGAATTAGGGAATACATCCTAGACAACTCAGACGACTTTACATTGCAATTATTTGTAGCATTATGGCTTGACTATTGTAGTTTTCTATACGACACTAGTGTTAAAAATCATCTGAATAAACTTAACATAGTACAAAATCAAGCAAGGAGGGTCATAGGAGGTTTCATTAAGAGTACCCCACCCCAAAAGCGAGCTATGTCTTCAACCGTTGTTTATCCGTAGGAAGTACTTAGCTGGCCAATTTTGGTTTTTGAGGTCTAAGTCTGTTAATGATAATATAAATATAGAACAACTTAGCGATGTTTTCCACTGTAACTACTAGGCATGGAAAAAAAATACCATTATTAGTTACAATAAATACAACCATTCAGTTAGTAAACTACAAAATACATTCCTTAGATACCTGGATATGTAGCATAGATTTGTCGGGAAATATTGTAGTAGGTATAGATGCAATGAATACGTCTAAAAGACGGAGTAATATATCGGAGCTACGAAGTTTTTGTACCAATTTGATCAATACCAAATATCGTTCATATTACCAACTGTATACCGATGGATCTAAGAATGAAACTGGATCAGGTGCAACATTCTTTGACCCTCAAATAGGAACATAAGCGAAATTCATAATAGACACTGAGTATTAGACATCGATAATGCATAGTGAGCTAATAGCTATCTCGGAAACATTGTCTTACGCTTTTACTATTGACAGTAACAAATTTGTTATCCTATCTGATTCAAAAAGTGCACTTTTACACATGGCTTCGTTAACCTTGAACATTCGAGGTCATCCGATAGCAAACTTCGCAATTTAAATAAAACAATAGTTGTACAGTGGATACTTCACATATTGGCATTATGGGTAACGAGGAGGCGGACCGGGCGGCAAAACAGGCTGTTAATGAGAGAATTCACTACAGTTGCTCACTGTTACACAGTGAACTGTTGGGTAAAGTTAAGGATATGTGTAGAATCAGTTGGCGTGAATATTTTGATGAGCGGTCATTATCTAAGGGAATATGGTATAACACAATACAATGTGAACTTCCTCGCTACCCATTGTTCGATATGGTACCGATTAGTCGTAAACACGTGGTGGCAATGTTGAGACTCCGTTCTGGACACATTCCATCTAACAAGTTTAAATTCCTGATGCAGAAGTCAGTCAGTTGACTTGCCTAACTGTTCAGATTGCAGTATGGTTGAAGACGTCCAATATACGACCAGGCGTAGCATCAGAGATTATTAGTATTAGATAATGGGATGGGAATTTGTAACAGTATCTTGGCTTCTCCTTCATCGGAGGGGGCCGGGATACTGCTCAAATTGTACTTGTTCCTTTTTGATGGTAGATAAATGGATTAATGGATTTATGGATTATGGTATACATACATAGCATAATATTGACATTATGAAAATGTTGATAAAACTCCCATGTAAAATAAAGAACAAAAAAAAAACAAAAAAACAGTATTTGCAAGCTTTTCGTCAAATCTTCTCGTCGTCCATACCACAGAGTATGAAAACAAAAGTCTTCAATCAGTGCATCCTACCAGTCATGACTTACGGAGCCAAAACGTGGACACTCACGGTCATACTACTCGTAGACCACAAATTTAAGGTCACTTAGAGAGCTATGGAGAGATCTATACTTGGAGTTTCGTAATGAAGATATCCGAAGGAGAGCCAAGGTATCCGACGTAGCTCAAAGGATAAGCAAGCTAAAGTGGCCGTGGGCTGGACACATTTTCCGAAGAACCTATAACCGTTGGGTAGACGTGTTCTTGAGTGGAGACCACGTTTAGGCAAAGGTGGTGTAGGACTCCTTCCTATGGCTAGGTGGAGTGACAACCTGCGAAAAGCGACCGGAAGAGAATGGATGAGGAGACCTGAAGACCAAGCTCAGTAGCGTGCGTGGAGAGGCCTACAAGCAGGTGTTAAGTGAGTGACGAAAAAGGACAATCTCAGTCACATCGCATCGCATCGAATTGATTGAACCTGTCATGGACGCTGTAGAGTTCTTAGCGAAGCACACAACAAAAATCCTTCACCTTCATATTGACGGTCTCGTTGTTGTCGATGTGATCCCTCTTGATCTTGTGCACCAGTTCCTTGGCGTTGCCGTTCATCAGCTCCGTGACATACTTCAGCCGCAGCGCCGTGAACATTGGCGACAGCTCGTGGCGTATTTTAGACCATACTGGATTCTGGAAACAAATTTTAAGTTTTTTCGGTCTTGTTTACACTTTTAATGTTAAAAGAAGAGATCACAAAACTGCACAGTAAGTATGTCCTTTATAGTTTCTGAAAGGAAGGCACGTTAAGGTGTCGGTCTCGGCTGTTATCTATACAATACAATAACACTTTATTGACACACAGTTAAACAAATTACATAATAGAAATAACATAAACAATAGGTACAATGGGTGGTCTTATCGCTCATAGCGATGTCTTCCAGACAAGTCATTGAAGATATTTTGTAATATTTCTTTTGGAGTCTGTTCTTTATTCCATACTGAAGCAAAAACTGTATTATTTTTTCATTTTTGTCTGCCTGTCTGTCTGTATCTTGGCTAGGCATCACGCCAAAACTACTGAATTAATTTAAATGAAACTTGTTATGATTTGAGTTCATACTTCGAGGTAGGACATAGGATACTTTTCATCCCGAAATATTAAATTGTTCTTGCAGGATAGGGGTTGAAGTTATTTATAAAAACACTTACCACTCTGAAAATACTCGGCGGATTTTGATGTACCTTAGCACAGTCATAGTTTATATAATGTAAGAAAATTAGGGATAATTTTATCTCGAACAAAATAAAGGGTTCCTGCGGGATAGGGGTCCAAATTCTGTACATATTTTTTTCTGTTGTCTGTCTGCCTGTCTGTCTGTCTGTCTGTCTGTCTGTATGTCTGTATCTTGGACGAGCATCATGCCGAAACTACTGAATAAATTCAAATGAAACTTGGCATGATTTGAGTTCATACTACGAGGATGGACATAGGATACTTTTCATCCTGGAATTTTTTTTTTTTTTTTTTTGAAAAGTAATTAAATTTAATTTTAAATTTAATGGGTTTCCGCAGAATAGGGGCTAAAAGTTATGTCAACGAATACTTATCATGTTGTAACTATTGGACGGATTTTGGTGCAACTTGGCACAGTCATAGTATATATAATAGGTAAAAATTTAGAATATTTTTCATTTCGAAAAAATTAAGGTTTTCTGCAGGATAGGGGTCCAAGTTCTGTACATTGTTTTTTTTGTAGGTTGTTTATTCAATACTGAAGCCAAAACTGTTTTTTTTTGTCTCTCTATCTGTCTGTCTGTATCATGGCCGCGCACCATGCCAAAATTACAAAATAAATTCAAATGAAACTTGACATTCTTTGAGTTCATACTACGAGGTAGGACATTGGATACTTTTCATCCCGATAAATTTAAATGTTCCCGCAGGATAGGGATTGAAATATATTTAAAAGGACACGTATCACGCTGAAACTACGGGACGGATTTTGATGCAACTTGGCACAGTCATAGTTTATATGATGAGCGAAAATTAAGGATACTTTTTGTACCGAAAACATAATGGATTCCTGCGGGATATGGGTCCAAATTCTGTATATTGAAGATATTTAGTACATATTTTTTTGAGGCTTTTCTATTATTCGTACTAAAGTCTAAAACAGTATTTTTATCATTTTTGTGTGTTGACTGTCTGTCTGTCTGTATATCTGTATCTTGACCACGCATCAAACTACTGAATGAATTCAAATGAAAGTTGTCATGATTTTAGTTCATACTAACAGGTAGGACAATGGATACTTTTCATACCGGTAAATTAACATGTCGCCGCAGGGTAGGGTTACTTTATTTGGAGTTGGTATTCATGTTTTTACGGTTTACAGTTACTTTGGTAGTTCACCTCTAGGATACTCAAGGTATATTCCTCCAAATTTCAAATACCTAGGTCCACCGGCTTAGGCTGGGCGTTGTCTGTCAGTCAGTAGGTATGTCACGGTACTGTTTTTTGAGCATGATTAAAATAATGTAATAAAACAGATATTTTTATTATTCTGCCAAAAATTAAGGACATCTATTCTTATAATAAAGCAGTAAGTACCAAAAAATCTGTATTTAAAAAAAGATCTAGGGTACTAAAAATAAGCTACGGAAAAAGAATAAAACGTTTTTTTAAATTCGTGTCTCTCTGTAATAAATTAAAAACTACTGGATCAATTGCAATGTGGTTTTCTGTGTTGGATTGCTTAGGGTTTGACTTAAAAACTGGTGCACTTATTATCTCAATCCGAGGAGAAGAAGCCGAGTAATCGATACAAATTTTGTGACGGGCTGAAGGGATTTTGTTTAAATGTTGTTATATTGGTATTTTACGTCTGGGAATAGTAATAGAATTCTTTTAACCTAGAGAAATGGGCATGCGTGCGAAGCCGCGGGTACAACTATTGATTAATAAATGTCATTAAGCCATGTAGAGGCTACAAGACTAAACCACATGCAAGCATGTCTCCGAAAGATTGGTTTTATAACCCTGCAAGATTATATATATACTAGCTATACCCGCGGCTTCGCACGCGTGGCCATAACTCTATTACTATTTCAAGACCTATACCAATATACCAACATATAAACAAAATTCCTTCAGCTGTCAAAAAGTATTTATCGATTGCTCGGCGACTACTTATCGAATTGAGATAAAAAGTACACTAGTTTTTAAGTCAAACCCTAATCTATCCAACAGTGAAAACCACATCGCAATTGGTCCAGAAGTTTTTACGTGATGCGTGAACAGACTAACAGACAAACAGACACACGATTTTTAAAAATGTTTTATGCTCGTTCAGTAGCTTATTTTTAGTACCCTATTTTTTTAAATGTCTTCCTGTTTCAGATTTATGGATACTACTGCTTTATTATAAGTATAGATGCCCTTCACTTTTGGGCAGATTGATAAGTATATGTTTTTTATTACTTTATTTTAATCATGCCTATGAAACAGTACCGTGACATACCTACTGACTGACTGGCTGACTGACAGACAACGCCCAGCCTACCCGGTGGACCTAGGTACCGACCGAAATATACAAAATATTCTTTCATTTACAGAATTTGGACCCCTATCCCACAGGAACTCTTTATATTTTCGGGATAAAAATGATACTTAATTTTCAATCATCATATAAACTATAACTGTGCCAAGTTGCATCAAAATCCGTCCCGTAGTTTCAGCGTGATACGTGTTCTTTTAAAAATCTTTTAACCCCTTTCCTGCGGGAACCCTTAAACTTTTCGGGATGAAAAGTATCCTATGTCCTACCTCGTAGTATGAACTCAAATTATGACAAGTTTCATTTGAATTCATTCAGTAGTTTCGGCGTGATGCCTAGCCAAGATACAGACAGACAGACAAAAATGAAAAAAGTACAGTTTTGGCTTCAGTATCAAATATAGAACAGCTTCAAAAAAAAAAAAAAAAATTCAATGTACAGAATTGGACCTGTTACAGTTTTATTATAAGTATATATAGGAAATTTTACTTAATGGAGTCTTTTTTTTAAAGTAAGTAATGTTGCATATTAAGTTTTTATGGTTTCGATCAACAATCAAAAGGATCAATTATTGGGCAGTAAAAAATAGTCACGATATTAATAATTTTTAAAGAAACTTTTAAACTGAGTGTACTGAGTAAAATAAACTTCTATTTAATATGTATAGTTTATGTAATAAACTACTTATAATATGAAAACCGTAACTCCTTACTTACCAAGGTATCTGAGGTAATTTAATTTATATTAATTTTACTTTTATTTATTTATATTTCTATATATTTTATATACGTTTTAATTTGTGTTTGTTGTCTATATCTATTTTATTTCTATGAAATGATAATTCCTATATTGTTTGAAGTACTGAAGTCGGTCAGTAAATGAAAGTGTTTATTATTTTTTCTGAAGAACATTTTAAAATAAATGTAAAATTTCATGGTGTTCCTTTAAGAAAATATACAGACGATTTGAGAACCTCCTCTTCTTAGAAGATTGAAAATACAGAACGTTTTATTTTTTTCATTTGGCCAGGTCGAAACTTCAAATCCCGGCTCAGGAAAAAGATTTTAGTATTTTTTTTGAATGCATTAACTATTTATAAAAATAAAATGATATTTTCATTACGTAAAAAATCCTATCTTCAATATTTGAACTATGTACTTGCCACCCATGTGGCATGGCCGTAGGACAACCTGTATAGCGTGTGGCATCCAACTCAATCCAAATATTTCAAAGTATTTACATATTGTTAGATACAACATAAACAGTTCCATACCTTCACAGTGAATAAGTTCAGCGAACCCATAGGATCCGATTCGTAAGACGCATAGCACAATCTGTCTTGAAAATGATCAAAGTCTTTGGTCAAAATCCTCCTCGCTAACTCAGGAGTTTGCACGATCAATGCCGGCTTCCATCCGAAAAATATTCCCACGTATTCGCTTGGATACTTCTGCCTCAGCTCTCGAAAGTACTCAAAGAAGCTCTTTCTCATTACAAACGTCAAGTTACCAAAGAGAACATTCGGGGGCTCAAACGGGACATCGCGATTTTTCCAGTAGTTGAAATTATGACGTAAATACACATAAAGTAAAGATACACACAAAACTATAAGTGCAATAAATATTTGCACAACACTGAAATCCATAGTAGGTACCGATCTGATTGCTGCCTCGGGCGAGAATGACTGGTAATATTGATAAGTGTACTTATTATACAAACCCGATAACTTAAAGATAAAATGCGTAATTACATACACAACAACAATAACTCATCAGCTAGGTATGTTTGTACATGCTATACAGGAGTTATTGGTAAAGTTTGTCAATTAATGTTATGTAATAAAAAATTGCGTCGACTTTTTTTTATTGGGCGCTGAGGGCTCACAGTTCTCAATATATATGATGACTATATGCGATGCAGTTGCGATGGTCACCGGTCAAACCAGATGTCCGTTATCATTATGATGGCCTATAAGTACTGTACGGCTGATAAAGCACGCCTGAAACAGTTCACTGAACTGAACTGAGAGGATGAACTATATATCTTTTTACCCTGCACTATATTTATTTCAAGCAAAAGTGGTAACACAAGCAATGTCAGTTTACTTCGTCCGATGAAAAATCGACTGTAGCCACTCGAATGTAGTTTGAAAACCTCTAAGTCTCAGAGTAAATATTTTACCCTGAGCTCTAGATGGTTTTCTAAGAACAAATCGTTCTATCTTTAACGGTTATCATAGCTGCCGTGTAGAACCCTGTTAAAAACTCACCCGGTATAACACATAGGATACTTCCATTATCATTATCAACAACCATCAACATTGTCCACACGGGTAAAACGGTGGGGCGCAGCTAGATACCCAATATAATTACAGTTCATCATCATGGTATACTGGTCCACTGCTGGAAATAGGCCTCCCTTAATGCACGTCATTGAGCTCGGTCTTCAGCTCTCCGCGTGCAGTTTCTGCCAGCCGCTTTTCGCAGGTCGTCACTCCACCTGGCCACATGGCGTCCTACACTAGGTTTGCCTAATCGTGGTCTCCACTCGAGATCATGTGCATCTGGACAGAGGGATCACATCCTTAAAACCTTGAGACACACAAAAAGGCAGGTTTAGTTTTTTTTTAATTAGGTGGAGTTGCCCAAAAAATTGTAAAACAAAAAAAAAGCTATGGCCGAATGACTGGATCCCTCAATTCAGTTGCCTGAAAATTTGAGTCTCAGTTATATATTTGCATATATAACATTATATTCCTTCTCAAAGTTATTTTTACCCATTTGCAATATTTGCCCTAGATAAACATATTTTCGACAACTTCAAGAGGTAGGTACACCATTGACTTCAATCGTTTCTGCTCAATAAATAAGATCGTTAGACATGATCTTGGTGTAATTTATGTTAATTCCGAACCGATGCGTCAAGGAGCATTAACCTTATTCGCTATGATCATTCTCACTTGTGGAATCGTTCGGCAAATTACGCCAATTCACGAACATAAGCGAACTATTCCACGCACGGCACTATTCGCGCCGCGTCAGAGATCTTGGACCTTATTCTCTATTGCCACTCGGCCACGCAACGCGCCGCGTTAAGTTATCTGCGTGGAATTGTTTGTGCATGTTCGAGAATTGCCGTACTTTTCCGAACGATTCCACAGCATAGAGAATAATGGCCCTTGACGTGTCCGAAGGGTCATAGCGAATAAGGGCCCAGGCTGGACTTTACAACTCTAGCAGCGACTCCGCCATAAGGACAATATCATCGGCAAATTGTAAGTGTGAGATGTTCTCGCCATTGATATTAATACCCGCACCTTTTCAATCAAGCTTCTTAAACATATCTTCCAGGGCATTAACTTCGGGGATATAATATCCCCCTGTCTCACTCCCCTGCGTAGTTGGATATGTTTACACCTGCAGGCTGATTCCATAAGTAGTGAGGTTGAGTGATTGCCACCGAGCACCCATCGCACCCGCAATGCCGCACCCGCTTCACGGTCGTGAAGGTTTTGGAATTCTCTAAACAGTTAACGCGCACCCGTCAAGCACCCGCAATCAACACTAATACCGGGAAACCGGTAACTATGCGGCAGAATTAAGCTAAATCTAGCCTACAAATACTTCTAGCAGAAAAAGGACTTTTCAAATTTTGCCGGGTTTTATGTTCTAGTGATTATCTGTGGGTGGCGCGCCAGCCAACCAATGGCGGCAATCGCCCTCCAACAATCGTCGTCAGAATTTATTTTCTGTTTTTTCTCTCTCCCTTTTTATCTATCTAAAATTTTGTTCCCGTGTAGATATTAAGTATAATTAAAAGTTAATTAGCATCGTAAGTTTTGTTGTGATCTAATAATAGGCCAATAACCTTTTTGTAGATTGTACGTCTCTGAAAGAAAATCTAAACATTGATATTATTTCGCATCAATAATGTACCTACTTACCTACTTCAAATAATTATTACGACTGCCTATTTAAAAATACCATGTTCCTTTATGTATAGTGACTATAGTGCTTCTCAGGTAAAGTTAAACTTCAACTGAAAATAATCTTTGCCGTCGAGTGAAAATGCTGTGAATGAAAACATGTCATTCCTTGTACACTACTTTTGTGCAAAACAATTAAATCAATAAATAATTAAAACGCCAAAAAACGAAGAAAGAAATATATTTTCGATTAAGAAATGTATTTCTAGATGAAAGCTTTGTACCTATATAGAAGTGTATTGTATCTATCTAAGTCTTATGTATCGTTGTAGATTCACAAATCTCAAGTCTTGGAGAGAAATGGAAGCTCGACAGTTGATAATTATAGCCTAGGACTTGATAGACAAGTACCTAACTATATTAGATGTTGAATCTACTTGATTATATTAATAATATGATACATTTGTTTCAGGTGGATGCACACAGAACTGCAGTTCATAAGAATGTATAGATCTCCACTTTCCCAGCTCATAGGATAGTTTAAATCTCACTTTATGTGAAAATTATAAGATTATTACATGATATTTAATACTTACACTTGATTTCGTTTTTCTTATATTTGCATTGACCCCTCGTTGTTAGTAGAACTTCACATAATTAGGCTTTATAAGAAAACTACTAGATTTTAAAACCAGTAAGTATTTTTCTATTTTAGGGTTAAAATCCTACTCTAGCTATGAAATAGTTAGGCAGGTTCTATGAAATACCACATACATACATGTCATTAAACCTACCTTTCACAAAAACAACACAATTTCATGGCACGATAAAACATGAAACAAAGTGTACCTAGGTAGGTGTTAGAACTATAAGTTTCATAGTAACTATGCATTATCAATGATCTTCACTAACCAAACACTGCTTGATAGTAAATGCAATGAACGTACCGGGTGCTCTTCGGTTGACGAAAACTCATTGCTACTGAATTCCTTGTGAATTCCGATTTTGAATTACCTGTTTTGTATTTCCTAGTAAAATATTGTTTCAGTGCGGTTGAGTTAAAGTGCGTATCGCCTTGACGACGTCATTTCATATGCACACTGAGCTTAGTGAATTCGAAACGAGTGATTGGTGGCAATGAATGGTCCAAGTGGCATTAACCGAACCGCACTTTAACTTTACGGAATCAGGCCCCTGGTTTTGTACTTGTTCACTCGTGGTCGCGGCGTCATTAATATGATGATAATTGCAGTTATTATAACGAAACTATTGTGTGTGAAATTAGGGTTTTGTTTTTTTTTTGGTAGGCAAATAAGTACGTGACATTTTTCAATGATAAATAATGTCATAATGAAGAAACCGATTTAGGTATCAAATTAATTTATCTACATTTATGTTTTTGTCTCTATGTGGGTAATTCTCATCGAAGCTCAATTTTGATGGTCACACAGTTATATTTCCTTAACGTTTTAAGATAGAAACAGATTTTTTGAATTGGAGGATTAAACATTTATACAAAATAAATAAAGCTTGGCAGAATAGAAGCAAAAATAATACCAAAAAGTAAAACATTTGGTTACTGCTTCACCAAATTTCAGTGTATTTGTATTTTACTTATACTAAAGTCATTGTAATTAAATACACTTCACACCCAATAGCCTAAGAAAAATCTTATGATCATAATTTTGAATTTAAAACTACAGGTATAGGTATCTACTAGGCAAGCGTGCTACACTTTCGACCACATCATCGCTTTCCATCAGGTGAGATCGTGGTCAAACAATTGCATAGACAGAAAAATAAAACCATACGTCAGTTGCACGATTTTAGATACTTAGATTTGTGTAGTTGAACACAGCATCAGCAATTAAACACAGAGTTCGATTTAGTCGGACGTCAGTCGTGTACCAGCATCGCAAAAGTGAGAAGTGGGGCTAAACGAGTCGTAAGAAAAAAAAATGGTAAGTTTATATTTATTTATTCATAGGTGTCCGATCACTTGCGTGGACAATATTTTTGTGCATTGTATTTTAGCAATTGAATTCAAAGTTAGCTCATCGAAACCACAAAATGTGCGAAATATTTATTATAATAAATGAAATACTCATTTTAAACGGTACACTAAAATATTGCAGCAATTTATAAAAAAGGATCATCATGGCGTTTTATCCATGAAGGTGATTTTATGCCACGAAAGTGTTTTTTTGCATATATTTTATTCAGAAGTATAGCGACTGGTGGTGTAGTTACAAACTTCTTAGACTTTTTAAAGACTCATATGCTCTTCTACATAGTAACAACAACAAAAAAAAAACACATACATAAGTATGTGATAATATTTTATTTTAGAGGGTATTTTAGAGTAAAATATACTTTGAAATATAAGTTCCTGGTTAATAAAATCACAGTAAAGTTCCTATTTGTCACCTACATTAATAATGTTTATAATAAAATCCTTTCACTAAAATTGTGTAGTTTTAATTGACATAGCATATCAGTATACCTATTTCATTGAATGACCGAGCTTAGGACCGAACCGAACTGATCTCTTTTTACTGATACCTATCATATATTTGCCTGTTTAATGATGAAAAAAAGATTAAGTTGTTACCTATTTCATGAATATTTAGTCTCATGTCACGCGTATTCAGCCAATTATTAATTTTAGATTTGAGTTTAAAAACAGATAATTCTATTATTTTTTCCGTAGAATTTAATTTGTTATAGAATATAGGAGCTAAATGATAATAATGTCTCCAAGCGACTGCACTTTTGCAACTCGGTACGGGACATTAGTCAAGCGTCTTGTTGCTGATAGGTAATTTAGGCACTGAATCAATATGGTATCTGAGAATACATCTATACAAAAAAAGCTTTCTAACAGAGAGAACACTGACTTCTTGATACAAATCAGTTGTTGGGTATCTGAAAGTGAGTCCTCGCATTACTTTTAGCAATGCCCTTTCTACATCTATCATAAAAGACTTTGCAGCACCACCCCAGGAGCATATACAATAGCTTATTATACACTCAGCCAAAGCCTTATATATTTGTATTAAAAGTTTGTCATCAGCCACTGTTTTAAGCGTTTTAAAAACATATATCAACTTACGTTTAGAAACTGCCTCTATATGAATCCTCCAATTCATTTTATCATCAACCATGACTCCTAAATATCTGATGTAGGCTGTGCAATCTAAAGTACTGCAGTAGTGAAACTCAGTTTACGGTTACACGGATATGTGTGAGCATATATTTGGAGGTTACATGGCGGTCTACCTGCATTAGTTTTGCTGAAAGCCAAATATTTAGTTTTTGCAGTATTTAAAGACAGTAAATTATCTTCTAGCCAAGAAATAGCAATAGATAAACCAATCTCAGATTTTTTATATACGTCTACCCAATTATGATCATGAAAAAGGAGAACAGTGTCATCTGCAAACATAAGTATATCAGCGTTGATGCTACGGGTCTTACATAACTCATTAATATATATTAGAAAAAGTGAAGGACCAAGCGTAGATCCTTGTGGTACACCTTAGTTGCAAAAAGCACTATCACTGACATAGTTATCCACTTTTACTTGCTGGTTTCGTTGAGTAAGATAGTCAGTGAACCAACTGTGAAATATTCCCCTCACTCCAAGACTCTCCAAATGAGCTAAAAGAATTGGAATAGAGACGGTGTCAAATGTTTTTTGAAGATCCAAAAATACACCGACACATTTCTGATTTTGATCCAGGTATTTAGTTAAGAGAGATGTTAAATAGAGCACTGCATCATCAGTAGATTTTCCTGCTCGAAAGCCATACTGATTACTAGCCAGCAGTTTTTTTTCCAAATACGACATTATTCTTTTATTCGCAATTTTTTCTATAATTTTGGACAATGTTGGCAAGAGGGAAATTGGTCTATAGTTGGAAGGAGTTTGTTTATCTCCAGCTTTATAAATTGGAGACACCATGGCTCTTTTCAGTATTGCAGGAAATACTCCAGTTGAAAAACTTAAGTTACAGATATATGTTATTAGTTCCGATAAATATTCTGAGCATTGTTTGACTATATTTGTAGAAATATTATCATGGACTGGTGCACTATTGGTTTTCAAACTTGATATTACACCTTGGACTTCATTCACATCAGTTAAAAATAGTGACAAAGAATTTACATGTGAATTTTGAGGAGAAAATACGGCTGATGCTAGTTGTGAGTCTGTTTTTTTGAGCTTGAAGAGGGTTTTATCAGCTAATTCTTTAACTATCGAAGTAAAAAATTTGTTTACTTCGTTAAGTGAATTGACTGGATTATGCTGGATGTCAAGTAATGGGCTAGACGGTAAGCCTTTAGTTGAGTAGTTACAGAGTTCTTTAATAATCTTCCATGTATTCTTCATATTTCCTCGACAGGACTCAATTTTTTTTGTAGTAATCTTGTTTTAATGTGTTTATTATCTGATTACACTTGTTTCTATATTTCTTAAATTTAAATAATAAATCATCGTCATCAGGAAATTTCTTAGTTTGCCTTTGCAAAACATTTCTTCTTCGAATACTCCTGAACACTCCACTGGTAATCCAGGGTTTTAAGGCTTTAAATTTACAGGACATTCGTTTAAGTATGCTGTTTTTTTTCAATAACAGATTGTATTTCAGATACAGATTGTGTTGATAACAATTTATCGGCTGCAGTGTTAACATCTGCTATTTGGTAATAATCCTGCCATGTTTGTTGGGATAAGGTGTCTCTAACTGCATCTATGTATATTCGTAATAGTTTAGAAATTGCAATGAACCGCTCTTTTAAAATTTACGGTTTCAATTGACGGTCAATTCATCAAAGACTAGGCAAGTCAACGCCCTGTAAAATACCGCGAGTTGCCATCAGGTTTAAATATTCCGATGCATGTCCAGTGAGTCCCACTCCGGGCAAAATGTTAATAGGTATTTACATCACCAGTAACTATTATGTTTTTATTTTTTTATATTTATGGTTATATTGGTTAAAATTGTATCCAGTGAGTCTAGATACGATTTAGGATTTTTAAAACATGGCGGTTGGTATGTGCAAATGATTGAATACATTTTATTTAATTCCAGAACCAGGCAATTTCCATCAGACATATTCGGTTCAGAACAGTTAACTACAAAATGATTCCTCACGTATACGACTACTCCGTCATTTTGATTAATAATTTGTTTTGTGTAAAACATGTTGTAGTTGTAAATAGGTGGCGGATCATATTTACTAGTCCAACATTCCGTTAGAACAATTATATCAATCTGTATATTCAAACTGCTTAAGAAAACCAGAAATAGGTCCATATTTTTGTGAATACTTCGTATATTGAGTGATAAAATTTTAAAATACTGATGAAGTTTATTAGTGTCATATTTTAAAAATTCAAAGCACTTTGTGGGATCATTTAACAAATTATAACTAATAGCACCAGTGTTGTCAATGTCATTAATTAAATCATTGTTTACTAAACCAAATTTTGTAATTTTATGGTAATAATGACCTGATAATTTTGATATATTATGGTACCAATAAACTTGTAACTTGTTATCACAAACTCATATTCAAATTGAAAATTCATGTTTTCTTTAAATGCGACTACTAAGGCTTAATCTTCAAACTGACCAGACATATGTTGAGATGTATATTGATTGTAAGAATACAAGAGGAATCATAAGTTTTTGAATTTCCTTTAGAGAATAAAATAATATATCTGCATAAGTATTTGTGTATCGTGTATAATTGGTTGTGAAAAGTTCTTAATTGTTTCAGTGGTTTATAATTGTTTGTGTGATGGTTTTGTGTGTATAGGTTAAATGGTTTCATTGTTGTTAGTTTATAGGACTGTTTACAAATATTCAACATTATAATTAAACATAAAATTAACGAAAGAAAAAAAATGATACGAAAGTCAGCTCGAGGCTGGAGTAAGAATACAAAAAGTCAAGACATTTAATCATTACTTCTCAATATCAGCTTCGCTTGCGATACGAATCGGTGGGGCACCTTCTGCCTTCCTCACGTATATTTTTCCATAGGAGACCCAGAAAAAAGAATAACCGTTACCAGTTACGAATTCACGTGCCAGATAAAAAAGCCTTCTATCCCTCTGTGTCAAGTTTTATGAGATATATATCGTCTTACATTGTCCACTCACTTTAATACTTCCAGTATTCAACTTCTCGTGATGTTCTTTATTGTACTTTTTAAAGAAGCTGATAAAGTTGTCTCTCGTACAAACTGTCGTAAAGTCAGCAATTATTGGCTTATTTGTAGATTTTGTGTTAATACGATACACATCTTTTATTTCTAATTTATCCAGAGGAACGTTTAAAGTATCAGCCGTGTTTTTGATTATTTCATGAAGCTCATTTTTTGTTTCCTTTGGGGCCCTGAGGGACATTTCGTAATTCAATACTAGTACACCTCGCATGGCGATTAAGCATCTCCAATTGATTTTCCAGGAAAGTCACACGCTTAGCATAGTTTTTACTTTCATTTTCCACCCTCTGTACTCTCAACACATGTCATCATATTTAATGGAGATGAAATCCATCGCTGATCTAATATCATTATTTGATTGCAAGAGAGCAGTAAATTTCTGGTCTTGATCTTCTTGACGTCTTCGCCATCGGTCTCACCAAGCTTGTGTTTGCCCGTTCTGGTTTTACGTGTCTTAAGGTTAGTCAGTGACACGGAGGATCTCATCCGAGGCTCTGGTTCCTGCGGCTCCGATGTGTTAGAGTCCGAGCCATAGAATGGTATAGGTGTTTTAAGGACGGCCGGTGAACCAGTTTTGGGTGGAGTATGCTCAAGAGGCATTATCACAATATATGATTCGGTAGGAGAAATAATGAAAAATAAAAACAAATTGAGCACTCAGCCAGGCAATTAGACTTACTCAGATAAAACTCTCAGGCGCCATTTCGTGACGATAACTTGTTGAAGTTTCACAGTCACAGTACCAGGCTCTCAGCAATTACATAGAGGCTTACTAACCGATGTATGAGTGAGAGCGCAAGCGCTTTGCGGATCTTTGCGGATTATTATTACTCTCAGGCGCCAATTTCCGGCGACAACTCTTTAAAGCTTCACAGTACCAGGTTCACAGCTTTTTTACAGCAATTACATAGAGGTTTACTAACCGGAGTATGAGTGAGAGCGCAAGCGCAATGCGGGTTTTTGCAGATGGTTATTGGCTAACTTAACTTAACTGCCTAACTTATAAAAAGTAAATAAACCTCAATAGTACTGCACAATACAATATTGTAGTGCGCAGTATTAGTAATCATTGCATAACTTTTTATAAGTAATGTTACGCCGGTCGATTCTGAGAAAAAACAGTAGGTACTAAAATGACGCAATACCTACATTTAAAGGAACATTCTGGAACACACTAGTAGAGCGTAGGTACCTACAGAAATTTCCAGAGCGCGCGGTAGGTATATACCTACGGGCGCGGCGACATGTACTAACATATGCGGGTTCAAACGCCGGCCTTAAGTACCTACAGGCGCGACTCGGCGCGGCAACTCAAAGGCGCCGCCGGCCTTGAAAGTTCAAATACCTACCGACTACTGTTAGTACATACGAGTAGTTACGAGTACCTTCTCGAAACGTCCATCACGGTATAAATAGAGCGCGCATCGACTGCCTGGGACAGTACTGATTTGCCTGACGAAACGAAACGATCAAAGTGATTCGAAGCGAGTATTCAGTGATAATTGATAAGAGTGTACAGTCAAGTTAAAGAGTGTTTGAGCATTATTTGTTGGATCAATTTCTTTTTGTGGTTTTTCGAATAAAGGTGTTAATTTTTGGTGTAATTAGCGTACAATTATTTTATCCGAACCCCAGCTCGTAACAGTAAGAAGGTAAGAGTGAGACCTGCCGTGCGGACTGGTAAAACGTCCAACCTTACACTCGTTAGTGCGTCGAGTAAGTCCGTACATTTCTCAGTACGCTCGACTCATCTTCCGTCAGATTAACGCGTCGAATAACTTTTGTTATTTAATTGTTAAAGTTTTCGCGCGACAGGCATGGGTTAAAGGATGGAATTTTAGAACCAAGCTTATTAATAAATCAGTACCGGTACACGTCGTCCCATTTTATTCCTATAAAATGCTAAACTAAATATACTGAACTAAGTTAAACATTTTATACTACACTTATACACAAGCAGAAATTAAAAAGGTATATAACCCCCGACACCCACGCTCCATTATAGCTATGAAGCATCTCCATCACATGAGCTTTCAAACATAAAAAATTGCACCAAAGTCAGTCCATTCGTTTGGGAGCTACGATCCTCACCCCCCCTTTCCCCCCTTTTATAGCTCAGAACCATCTCGATCACATCAGATTTTAGACAGAAAAATGCCGCATCAATATTGGTCCATACGTTAGGGAGCTACGATCCTCACCCCCCTTTCCCCCATTTATAGCTAAGAACAATCTCGGTTACATCAGACTTCAAACAGAAAAAACCGCATCAAAATTGGTCCAACCCAAGCAAAATGAATTCAGGAAATAGGCCTCAGCATTTTCATGTGTAAGAATAAAACGCCTGCCCTGCCGAGCATGGTGTGTATGGTCAATCCCCTATTGTGGGGCTGTCCCAAGTTCAGCAGTGGACATATTCGGGCTAATGATGACATGAGAAGAGTCATGAAAAATGAATGTCTAATTTTGGTGCACAACGTGTAAGAAGCAACATGAAAAATATGGAACCGATTACTTACACGGAATTGCGAGTGTTACCTGAGGAACTTATTCACTGGTCGATTGGCAAAATTGAAGCTAATATACGACGAAACTTTTGAACTTTGATGGAATGCTCGGCATTTATCCTTTATGCCATCTATTAATTTAAACGTCAGGTTGGTACGCCGGGGGTCTTTGAGCATCAAAGGAATGTGACATCGATATTTATAAATTTCTCATGGATAGTAACCATTAACGCATTTTGCATTTATTTGAAAGGTATTTTTTGTATAAAACATGCGAATAATCTACTAAATGATAAATTTTAAACATAACGTAAAACACATTTAAAATTAAAAAAAAAGGTAGGTTCTTTCTCAATTAAATTGGTTAATTCAAACTTGGCGTTTCACGCTTCGCTTCGTTCAATTAATTCAAAATTGGTGCAAGTCATTACCATAACTCGTGATGAAAGACAAAAAATATATATGAAAAACTAGTTCACTGTTGATTTTTCTTTAAAACAGTGTGTTTAGTATACCTACCATGAAATTGTATTCTCATATAATTAAATTTATCTAAACATGCTGAAATCGAAAAGCTTTATTTTCGGGAGAGAGTAGAGTAGTTTTGCGCATACAAAAGCTAATAAGCAGGTAGGTATTGTAGTCAGTCATTATCGTTTGATAATCTCGAAATAAATATGTTTTTCGGTAATAAATATCGGTTATCGTTTGCTGATCTGGCAGGAACTAGGGGGCCCCTATCGATCACGTGACATGTGCCCAGTGTGCCCCCCAGTGGAAAAGAGGGGCCTGGTCAAAGGTCGTATATACGAATGTATTTCAATATTTCACATTTCTTTTTATTTTAACATATTATTTGACCCATCATCTCCCCCAAAAAGAAAGAATTATACTACTGGGGACCCAAACATTTATAAAAATATAATAAAACGCAGCTCCACACGGAATATAAAGGAAAAATCTTCTCATTAGGACAGAACTGAAATCATATATTTCTTTAATATCTCTTCAAATTAGTTTAGAATGAATAAGAACCAGATAAGTAAGATTAAAACTTTTACACGACTGCCCAAAAAAAGTAGTGTAATGTTTAGTTAGATATAGTGTGAGCATGGAGGAGAGGTTTTTTTTTATATCTGTCGTGGTGATATCGTAGAATTGATAATTTCATGACATGATAGATAATTTCATGAAATAGCCAGCTTAAACTGACCATATCGTTTGGCCATATAATTAAATATAATTAATGTTGTCTTTTCATGACATACCAAAGGTGGCCAAACAGGTAGGTATTCAAGGCTAAAAAAAAACAAGAAGACAAATGCCTTCACCTTCTGCCCTATCACGGCCAAGTCCTCCTCCTAGCGCCTGTAACGGTGGAAAATTAACTGGTGGTAAAACTATTTTACGATATGATCACAAATTTTTGACCATACCATGAAGCAGCCATGCGTTTAGCTGTTCATATCGTCAAACGCCCGAACCATTTCATGATGCCACCGATAATTTTATAAAAAATATTTTTTTCCTGATGTTTCAACCATTTCATGAATAATTTTACATTACACACGAATTACATTTTTTACATTTTAATTTTACGATATAGCTACGACATATCTACAGGCTGAGCCATAATGTTCGAAACCATCAGACAACAATCAACATCAAAGGTTTCAGCTTCTTGTATTGCATAGTTTTTTTATCTTGTAATCTTGTGATGATAACTACAAAACTTTAATTAGTACAATAATTTCAAGGTACCTGAACAGCTACAAGACAGCGAATTTACCTAGATACAATAACCAATTTATACCTGGTTGTTTCTGCTGTTCCGATGAATATAACAGCAAGAAAGAAAACTTATTTCACTGATTCCGTTGCACATTTGTTGACTGCTATAACGCTCCATTTGCAAGCCTGATGTTTTATCGAACACTTTGGATTAAACTGAGGTGCTCTATTTTATAGCCAATCGAAACATCCAATGGAATAAACTTGCCAATATCCAAATTCTATAAAACTTTTATGTAGCGGCGATCTTATTTTCGGATGCCCATTTTGTTCCTTCCCTGGGGCAAAACCTTTTTACTCCTCACGTGCATTATCATCCCATGTGTGTGTAAAATGTTCTTATAAGGATGTGTGTGGCAAAGTTTAGTTACTTAAGTTATTACATCATCATCATCATCATCATCATCATCATCATCATCATGTCAGTCTTTAGAAGTCTACTGCTGAACATAGGCCTCCCCCAAAGAGCGCCATGACGAGCGATCTTGTGCCACCTCCATCCACCGACTTCCTGCGATGGCTACAATGTCGTCGGTCCATCGTGTGGGGGTCTCCCCACACTTCGCTTGCTTGTTCGTGGTCGCCATTCGAAAACCTTTATTCCCCAGCGGTTGTCGGTTCTGCGAACTATATGGCCTGCCCATTGCCACTTCAACTTGCTAATTCTGATAGCTATGTCGGTAACCTTCGTTCTTCTACGGATTTCCTCATTTCGGATTATATCACGTAGTGAAACACCGAGCATAGCTCTTTCCATTGCACGATGCGCAACTCTGAGCTTGTGTATGAGACCAATAGTTAGCAACCACGTCTCAGTGCCGTATGTCATCACTGGCAACACGCACTGATTACATAGTTATTACATTATTTAGTTATTACATAGGTACGTCATATTCACAAAAAATATAACAAGAGCATACATAATATACCTAAGTACTTCTTATATTCCAGTCCAAAGTGTGGATAAACCAAATTGGAGAAAATTCTTTAAAATTTAAAATAGCTGCTAGATACTATCGCTTTATTAGTTTACTTGTTGTATGTATAATCATCGCCGCTCTGCACACGTTCCTGTCTGTTTATGCATTTAGTGAAATTCATATTATTGAAACTTCCATTTTCGGTTCCTAAACTGACGACGAGACTTTGTGTCAAACTTATACTACTCGAGGACTGCCAGGCACGCTGGATCAAACGCCATCCTTCCAACGTGCCGCAACATAACTTACGCAGAAATAGCATCAGCCTCGCAATAACATGTTTATAATACAGTCAACTTCACGAAACTTCCTCGAACGAGAACCTGAGCAAGTCGAAGTGGAAAAACAATAACATTTGTGCGAAGATGCGGAAGCGATACAAAATGTATAAAGTTTCAGGTTTCTATTGGAATGTTGCATGCTCGTTCTGTTGACACTTTTACATGGTCCTGGCGAGTGAGCAATTTTAATAGAAAAGTATCTGGGGCCAACTCTAGTCGCATCATATGTCGATAAAGAAATCACACTAAGGTAAACGGCCCAGTATCCGTGAAGTTTTGAACTTCGCTGACTTTGCAAGTATGCTATGCTAAAACTAGTAGACTGACAAAAACGAAACCTACATGGTAAGATAGGTCATTTATTCTTATTTTCGTGTAATATTTACTTGTTAAATTATTATTAATTTAATTACACAATAATATTAAAAAAGTAAAAAAAGACCCAATTGTACCAGTACCCGGTAGATTTGTACTAGTAAACGTTATATTGTCCCAGAACCCGGTAATTTTTACCACGAATTTGAACTCTATTGCTTGATGTTAAAGTTCACAGAAATATGATTAATTTATTTCTGTTTTAAAACAATAGAGCAGTAAAAAATAGTCTGTACTATACATATCCAAAGAAAAAACATTATTTTTAATGAAATGTATTTTAGGCAAATTATAGGTAATAATTCAAATCATCTAATTTTATTTAACTTAACATTATGAATCACTTTACATTTGAACTTAAACTACTTTACTTATTTTGAACTTTTACTACTGAAATTATATGTGGAAGTGTAATTTGTTTTTACCTTTATAACTTTGGTAACAAAAATATCATTAACCTAAAATGAATCTACTTATAGCAAGAAAATACTAATATCTGCATATATGCACAAAATAAATTAAATACCTACGGAATATTTAAAACGCAACACAAAACTTATTCTTTCTCTTACGAATACACGAGAGAAACGAGAATACGAATTTATTAGTCAGTTTTCGCCTTTTTAGCAAATAGTTCAAACATAAATTTATGTAGTTACTATATTGTGTATTTATCTGTGTTAAGCCTCAATGTAAAAAATAGAAAAAAATAACTAAGTTTCTACTGGAACAATCATTATATATAAGTAAAATCAGGTATAATTTAACTTAAGGCTTTAACACAATTTACGATTTATGCTCCAAATGCGTTAATAAACAACACAGGCCACCAAAAAAAACAAGCAACGTATAATAGTCTTAAAAAGGAGAATAAAAATCTGTTTTTTTTTTAATAAATAGTTTGTTGTTCACATGTTAAAATTACACAATGAGCAAACAATTTTGCAACAAACCTTTGGAAGGATAAAATGAGATCAAGTTACTTACTTACACAATATGTCTTATTTGTTTTAACTATTAGGTGGAATCTCTTGCAAATGCACATAAAATACAATATTTTATAAGAAACGAAGGCCGTTTTTTATAGTTGAATTAGTTATTTGTTTAGTAGCTTCAGTCCCTGAAATGCTTAAATATTTAAGAAAATGTATCTACTTAAAAAAAGAATAACATTTGACAAAAAGCAGTAGCAGATAAAAATAACGAGCTTGCCTTACAGTAGTCGCATATGATGTGTAACATCTGACATCTCAACAGCTGATTGCTGATAGTACCAACGTCTCGGAAAATGGGTTGGTACCATCTGGTGACCAACTCTACCACCGCGCGCGCTCATTGGTCAATTCAAATAGCGCGTGCTTCCCCGGCTTCTTGTTAAACATTTCCGTCGCATTTAACGAAATCATGAGTGATTTCGTGAAAAGCGAAAAAAATAATGAAATGTTACACATTACACATCAAAAAAATCCTTACATTTATAAAATATTATAAAACAATTATAACAAGTACATTTGTTAGATCAAATCTACATTTAACTATAAGCAACATTTATCGAAAACTTAACAATCTTAAATAAAAAGTTGTAAACCTGGATCACTCACATAAATGAAAATGTTATTAAATGTTAAAATAGGACAATGAGAAAAAAACATATATTATTTTTGCATAAAATTAGATCAAGGTTCCTTACTAACATAACAGGTCTTCCTAGTTTTTAATAGGTGGAATATTTAATAAAAACAATTTTATTTAAAAGTCACGACGGACGACATTATTAATTATCTAACCTACCTAGAGTCAGTGCTTGAATTTTTTCATAAAATCTAATATATAACGTACTTAAACAAATGAGCAACATTTATTAAAAAGTTATCAGTCTTACATAGATAATAATTACATAGTAATGGATAACAGGATCACATTTATAAAATGTTATGTATCAAATTACAATGATTAATTATTGATACATGAGAAGAGCCGAAGATCGGGCTCAATGGCGCGCATTAGGATAGGCCTATGTCCAGCATTGGACGAGTACAGGCTGATGATGATGTAAAAAATTATAAATATATATATTTAATTGAAGTTATCTAGCTTCAAATCAGCATAATATACTCTAAATGATAAAATCAGACACATAAGTCTCCCACATTCATTATTGCTTACATTAGTAACTCACAGCTTAACTCTTTGTGATTATTTAAATAGGGTATACGGATAATTGACGAGGCAGTCAAAGCAAACGCAAAGGTCTTCATTACTTATTCGTCAAACGACACGTTACAATACAAACAACGAAACGTTATTTCATTTGGCAAAACTTCTGCGCAAACCGTGTGATACCAGGTTTTACAAGTCACACATTGGTTCATGTCTGATTTCGTGCTTCTTTGGCATAACCGACAAAACCAATCGTCATTTGTGATGTCCATTGCTCCAGTATCTGTTAATTTATTCTTAGGTTTCTTGTTACCACCTCCGAGTACAGTTTTTTTGTGTTTCTATTCTTTGTTATTACTTTATTCTTCTCCTTTTTTGTCTTTGCTTCTATCTTTTTCTGAGCAAAAATTTGCCACCTATCAGATGTTATATATACACTAGGTAATTTAACCTTACTTTTTGTGCTGCTGCTAGGAGTTTCTGGCCAAAATAAAGCGTCTTTAAATGGTGTCGGTACAACTAAATTTCCATAGTATTTAGTTTTTGGTTGTTTGCGATTCTCATCGTCAGGTAACGCTTGTATTATGGGTGTAAGTGGCGGTGTTTTCATATTTTCGGATGTCTTGCTTTCGCTTTGTGCGTAGTCAGGAGTTGTATCATCAGCCATTATCGATGACGCTTTGTTTTTGTTTGAAAGTATTGGAGATGTTTTACTTGGAGGTGACAGAATTTGTTTCTGTATCTGCAATAACTCAACAGTTGAGTCCGTGTATGAAGGTAATGATGGCTGTGTCATAGGATCTGTCTCAACAAGACTCGACGATGTATTTGCATTAGGAATGCATGTATTTCCTGATGTCATTTCAATATTTGTTGTTTTTTTTTGCAAGAAGTTTAATATATAGGTTTCGAGCCTATTGTCCAGACCACTTGACGTGATAAATGGGGTCTGTCTTATGTTTCTTTTTCGTGACCAGTTTTTTCTTCTTTGACTAACTTTGTCAGTGAAGGCTCGATAATTGGGATTTCCATGTCCATCATTTTCGTCAGCGTCCCGTTCAAATTTTCATATACCTCTATCTTTCCCACGTTTCCTTTATGGCTTTCATTTTCAGCCATTAAGCCACTGAACTCATTTAAATTCAGAAAACTTGAGTCCATGATGTCAGGCAGACCTGTGAAGCTACCAATATCTCCGAATGATGGAGATTCATTGATAATAGAGTTTTCTTGAGTAGAAAATTGTATCGAACTCGTAGAACAATTATGAAATCTGTCTGAAGGCAAATTATTTTGAGTATTCATTTGCCTCCATACCTTGAATAATCCTTCTAAGGATTTATCCCCCTTTCCATGTTGGACTCTTGTTGCTGTAAAAAGCTTCGAGGTTTTTAGGAACGATTTATGATTCAAAGTATTTGAGATGGCCAACGGTATCCGATTGCATTTGGTTAACATTATCTGGTTTGGCTATGTTTTTTGGGTGACTCGTTACACACTTGGAATAATCAACGCTGTTTGCATCAAAAGGTGACAACCCACATTTGCGAAATCCATTTTTGATAGAGTTTGGGTCCAATTGCTTAAGAGATTTATGCAGCAGCGGGCAGAAATTTTCTTTTTTGAGTTTGACAAACTGGTTATCGTTTCTCCAATCATAAACTGCTTTTTTCCAGATCCTCTTTAAAGGCCTAAAAACAGCCACATCCATCGGTTGAATAAGATGAGTTGCATTTGGATACAGAGCGACCAGTTGAATGTTTTTTTCCCGACAAAAATTGCTTAATGGCAGCGTCGTGTGTGAGCAATGTCCATCTAAGAAAAAAATGATTGGAAATTGAATATCACTTTTTTCAATCCAGGGGAAGAAAACGTTTGCCATGTATTCATAGAATGACTCTCCTGTCATCCAACCTTTTGGTGTAAATCCTAATCCCCAGTCGTTAGGTGCAGTTTTTGAAATTTTATGTGGATTTCAGCTTGAACAACACCATTGGAGGTGCCAACTCACCCGCTGCGTTTGCCGTGACCAGGACTGTCACGCACTCTCTTTCACTGCTAGGAATAATGTTATAAACATTTTTTGCGCCACGTATTGCGAAAACTCTGTTATCTGATGGTGACAAAAAGAAAGCGCTTTCATCACAGTTAAATATTCTTCGTGGATCTTGAGCTGCTCTTCAAGTTGGGTCAGGAGAAAGTAATCTTCTACTTCTTTAAACCATGCTCTCAGATTGATTTCTTGGACTAAAGCCCGGGTTTGCGTTAAATTTTGGGCCACTCGTTGGCCTACTTCGGGGTGTCGCTTTATGAACGCTTCAAACCAGTGACGACCTGGTCTGTCATTTTGGAAAGGGTTATCTCGCTTCATTTTTTTACAAGTAAACTCACGCTATCCAATAACTGCGCCTTTGTTACAGGAAACCCACTATCTGCCATAAAAATAATCCACCTTTTTAAATGATTTTCTTCTACTTTCGATAAAACTGTAGCGGGTCCCTTGGAGCATTCAATAGAATAGCGGCCACGTATTTTATCATCCAAAGTTGACCATGGAATACCGTACTGCCTGGCAGCAGCTGAAATTGAAGCCCCTTTTTTGAGTGCCTCCATGGCCTTTAATATGGCTTCGTGCTTCTCAGTCATGATTATAGCTGAAATAAAATATAACGCGTCTCTTACAAATCCCTAAATTCGTATCAATACAATAGAAAAATATAAATACGCAAACAATTCATTTTTCTAGAAAAAAAAAACATGAGGTCGTATCAAAAGCCAACGAAAATCAGTAATCAGTTGAAAATTTATACAGTACCACACTAGAGGTCTTCTTACTCAAGTAAAAACAATCATCTAATTCGAATCAGAAATTCCAAAAAATTAAAGAACATAAACAAATTAATTTTCTAATAAAACTACTGAACCAATTTTGATAAAGTTTATATGGGATTACACAGAAAGTTTAAAAAAACAACCATCGAAATCGGTTTAGAAATCTCAGAGATAAACGCAAAATCGAATGGTATTAGGTACCTACTCAAAAAACTATTTAAAAATTTATTCAAAATCGGTCTGCAATTGACGGAGATATGGACAGAAATATATAAAAAAAAAAAACATACATACAGTCGAACATATAACCTCCTCCTTTTCTGAAGTCGCTTAAAAACTGCATCAAATTCGGTCCACTCATTTGGAAGCTACGATTCTCACCCCCCCCCCCCCCTCCCCTCTTCCCGCAATATAGCTAAAGAACCATCTCAATCACATCAGCTTTTAAACCGAATAAACCGCATCAAAATCGGTCCATTCATTTGGGAGCTACAACGCCACAAACATACACACACACACACACTCATACACACAGTGATACACACCTTAAACTTATAACACCAGTCTCGGGGGGTTTAAAAAAATGATAGTTGCATTAGGTCAATCTATATCAGATTAAAATAATTGCATAAAAGTAGTGTAGTATAATAATAAGAGAATAAAAAAATAAAAACAAATCTACGAGGTTACAAAACAAGCAAGGTACTGCAATCTATTGAGTCGAAGGAAATTAAGTCTTAACTCAAGGCAATAAGAACCACGGTAGGTTCAGATGCAACTGCTAATCTACTTCTCAGTATCCGGTAGAAATGTATACTACAAGTCAAGGGAAAATGAGTCCTATTTCAAGTCAACAAGGATACACTAACGGGTTTCGATGCAACGGATATTACCGGGTTGATGCGTGTACCAGTATCCGGTAGAAAAATGTATGATTTTGCCGGATACTAGGCCAACTAGGGATTTGTGAGTACCAATAGATGTGACATACATAAATATTAACTTTTCAATTAGATTCACCTCAACTTAGAGGTTAGATCACTAGATAAATTACTCAAATATTTTAGTAAATTAAAACACTTACCGTGTCGTTACCCGTAGCAGCGTGGGAAGCTAACCAATACGACGTGGTGGTTTCGAAGTTCATTGCCAGAACTTTGAATTTTCGTAATGTTTTTGGTTAGCACACTTTTGGTGTTGCACAGTGTTGACGCCATAAAATTTTTTGGTCAGTATTGCCATTACAATTGTTCAAAATATTGCCAAGAATGTATTGCCATTTACAAACTTTGATTTATTATTGGCAGAAAAGTGCAAAAATTAAAAAACTTGTAGTTACCGTGTACTGGGACACTACCGGGAATACGTACTTCTACCTTAGTCACTCTTTACACTAATATTATAAATCTGAGAAGTGTAGCCACTGTTGTAAACAGGCCCATCGGAGCTTAAAGATTTTTTGCAATAATGTGTGTGTGTGTGTGTGTGTTTGATATTGTTTTCTTCATAAATGAGTTTTTTTTTAAATTAATTTCCTACTTTAATGCGGTGGCTTCACAGGTAAATGCGAATTACCCGTGCACCCACTAGTGGGTGAAGCCAGTGGGTGCACGGTTGTGACCCGCTACTCTTCATCATCATCATAATCCACGCGTGTGAAACCGCGGGCTCAGCTAGTTGCTATATATATCCACGTAAAATGTCACCACAAAGTCAAAGTATATTGCTTCGCATTCTCGGCAACAATATGCTTTTTTCTGTGGAGTTTTTGTAGACGTGTCAAATTATCAATGATACACAAGAAGTTTTCAATCCACAGATGTATGCGATGTCGAATCCGACATTAATGTCACACTAAGTGAAAACGTGACGTTATTGAAGTATACTCCTGAAAATATTAATGTTGCGTTATCTTGTCTGCTCATTTTATAATTAAGCTGTTATTTTAACTGTAAATACTGTATGAACGTTTTCCTCTAATTATTCTAGTAATTGTGTTTTATACGTAGAAGAAATTACTTTTAAGACGTATAATTATATTCTACTAGAATCGAATCGATCAAGATTCGTTTGTGGACCATGAGAAAGACATTGTCTCTACCAGGACCTGGACTCCATGCATCGATGCAAAGTTGACTGGTGATTTATCCAAGTGCTTGTTATACTTGTATGACGCCACAACAATGACCATCTAGGTACAGAACTAGTAGACTAAAGATATCCCCCAGCATCGAGGAGTGAAACAAGGAGAGATTCTTTCCCCGATTTTTTCCCGAATTGTTCTCAAATGCGTTGAAGGATATGTTTAAGACTCTTGTTTGGAAAAGACGCGGTACTAAGGCGCTAAAAGAAAGATTATACACCACATATAAGATTCGCGAATGACATCATAATTGTGTTACAAAAGTGGCAGAACTTGTATTGATCATCTGTAAGATGATTTGTCTCAACGCGCTGCATCAGTTAAATAGAAATTAGTTAAACTGGTTGCAGATATAAGTATAAAATGAAGTAAAATGCAACAGCTTCTAAATATTTTTAATATATCGTTTGTACTAAACTATTAAAAGCTTTTAGGCCCACGTAATTAATTAACGCCTATGTTCAGCAGTGGACTTCTAAAGGCTGACATGATGATGATGATGAATTAATTAACGACGCCTTAATTTGACCTTTGACTTAGTCCCCCGTTATCTGACAAAGCCGCCACGGGCCGAACTTCACAATAGCTAACGAATTAATGTGGTTCTTCGGTTAGCGAAAGTTAGGGAAGTTCCCTTCAGAGCTCTAGACACACCTCAACGAACAGCGCTATTGCAAACAATAAGATATAAAATTTTGCTAAACAAAACGTAAATTCATACTTTTGTAAAAACACTAGTCATATCATACATGCTCGTTTTGCTTTACGTCTTATGTGAAGAAGTAACTGTGTTTGCGTGTGTGTAGAGGGTGTGTGTGCGTGTGTGTGTGTTTTATATTATGTTAAGTGTTTAGGTATCCTACTAATATTATAAATGCAAAATTGAGTTTGTTTGTGTGTATGTTACGCTTTCACGCCTTAACTACTCAACCCATCATCAAGAAATTTTGCACACATGTTGTCAGGGGTACAGAAAAGGATACATTTCATCCCAATTTAGGAAAATAATGTATTGAAAATAAACGAAGTTGTTATTTTTTTTTGTACACTTTATATTAGCTTCACTTGTATGTTTGTGTCCTTTGGACGCAATTTTGACCCACTTTAAACGGTCAGATTTCATTCAAATTTTGCACACCTGTCAAAGACCGATGACAATAAAATAATTCGAAAAAAAAAACATATACTAAAAAGTAGAAAAAATAAATAGTTTAAAAAAAACTAAAAAACACGCTTTATATAGAAAACCAAACTAAAAAATAGAAAATAAATTTTAATAGTGTAAATAAGAAACAAATGTTTGATTTCAAAAAAATCGTGGAGTGCATGGGTCAATAGTTATAAATAGTTCATTGACAGATATGAGAAGCACCCCACGCTTTTTTTAAATAAAACATTTGTTTCTTATTTACACTATTAAAATTTATTTATGGGAATTACCACTTTATCATAGTAACAGGTGTCAAAGTAACAGATAGTTTGAACCCTGGGGAAGAGCATAGGATGTTTTTTTTCGCGATAAACTGTAGTCCGCACAGACGAACTCGCCGGCGAAAGCTGGTGTATGCATAAGAGCATGAGTTATATAAACATGTGAAAATAAGCAAACATGAATGATGTATGTACAAGTGTTGGTTTTTTATTTATATGTATGAATATGAAGAGGATGTGACATTACAATTGCTTTGCATTGGGATTAGGACTTACTTATTTAAAAGGACCCGTCAATGTACATTTGTATAATCATCATCATCATGTCAGCCTTTAAAAGTCCACTGCTGAACATGGGCTTCCTCCAAAGAGCGCCATGACGAGCGATCCTGTGCCACCTCTATCCACCGACTTCCTGCGATGACTACAATTTCGTTGGTCCATCGGGTGGGTGGTCTCCCTACACTTGGCTTGCTTGTTCGTGATCGCCATTCAAGAACCTTTATACCCTAGTGGTTTTCAGTTCTGCGAACTATATGGCCTGCCCATTGCCACATCAACTTGAAAACTCTTAGAGCTATGTTGGTAACCTTGTTTCTTCTACGGATTTCATCGTTTTGATTGGTATCTTATATATTTATGTGTACTAGTTTTCCCGCCCGCGACTTTGTACACGTGGACTACAGTTTATCGCGAAAAAATGCATTCTATGTTCTTCTAGGATATTAAAAACTAATGCAAAAGTAGGTATTTGGTAGGTATAGCACTAACCCTCTTGATGTTTAATTGACAGACTTGTTATCTAGTTCATAAGGCAGCCACAGACCATTCTATGATGGCAGCCGTTCCTTACAGTGATTAATCAACATTTTCCAGTTTTCCCTTAGAAACTTACATACAAGCCAAACACATAACCTTCCTCAGTCGGGTAAAAATGTCGTTGCTTCTTTGGTAGGTATTGTTGTTTATTCGTAGGCCACGCGGGTCAAGCTACGGATAGAAGCTAGTACTATGTGTTATCCACTTCAGTTGGAAACGCGACCGATTTTTATTATCTAATTTACAAAATAGCCCTAGGAAAGGGAAAACCCGCGCTGCTGGAGGGAAGGCAACATCGTCGATCCGCAGTCGCAACTGTCGCACAGGTGTGTAATGAGTTGCTCAAGTCTAACCAACTCGAGTAACCGAGAACATGTGGGTAAGCAAATGGAGCCTTAGAGCTGCTTATCGCCTCTCCCTAGGGAACTACTGTGCGGGCCGCTGCGGAAACTACCTTGTCAATTAACTTGCTGATTATTGATATGGACACACGGCTATTCGTATAGTTGAAGCATACTCTACCTTATTCCTTCTGACATAAAGTTTGTTTTGCAATTGGCCGTAAAATGTAGCATTTATCTCTCATCTAACGTTATGATTTGAAAAAAAATTAGTACTTATAGGTTCATAAGTAGGAATGGTTCAACGTTGTGCACCATAAAAAAGGAAATAATGTATTTTTTAGGGTTCCATACCTCAAAAGTAAAAAAGGAACCTTTACAGGATCACTTTGTCTTTGTCTGTGTTTGGATTCTGTCTGTCTGTCAAGACACTTTTTCTCAAAAACGCATGGAGGTATCAAGTTGAAATTCATATCAAATACTCCGTTTGCAAGCCCTTGGAACTGTGAAAAACAAACTTCTAAGTCAAAGCAATCGAAAGATACGAGCGTTTATGCCGCATATTTCGATATTTTCGACACTCTCTAGGGAATCAAAACCTTACCTTCCATTGACCTAGAATCATGAAATTTGGCATGATGCAATGTCTTATAGCGTGAGTACCTTTCATTTGCGAAAAAAACGAAAACCGTTAATTTGTAGCAGGTAAATAAAATAGGACATTACAAAAAAAAACTTCTGAGTCAACACAATCAAAAGATATGGCTGTTTATGCCGCACATCTCGACATTTTCGATTGTGTAAAGAGAAAAATCCGAAAAACTTTAACATCACATTATTTTCTATTTTTTTAAATATCTACTTCGAGCCTCAATTCTCGTGATGGACGAATTATTTACATATATATAAGTTTGTACGGAACCCTCGGTGCGCGAGTACTTTGACCACGAGCTCACGCTTGCCTAGTACGAGTAGGACATTATATTCGTACTCCAGATCCTAAGCTGAGGCTACTTAATTCTGGTTGCGAAAGTGAGAAAAAACACACATAGGTAAGACACGTCGCATAATTAAAAGCACTTAGAGACTAAGCACCGATTAATATGTACAAAGCCTTCGTTTGAGCGCTAACGGCCCCGAGAAGATGTATAATTCATTAAATATTCCTCGAATTGTCCATAATTTCGGGCCGGGCGAGAGACGATGTCGCGGCCGGCAATACCAGGCTGTTCATAATTAATAGGGCTTTCCTTGGAGACGCATTCGGGAACTTGAGGAAACTATTCGAGAGAATAGAAGGCCGCAAGAGTCGACGATATCTTGTGCCAGAATATCTACTTATTTAATCAGATTATGTCTTTGAGACATAATCTGATTAGAATATATTGTAATGAAATTGCATCTGAAACCCCGACTGAAAAAGAGGTGTTATGCGTTTAACATGGAGTTTGTTTTAGGACTATGTATCATTGAGATTACACAGGGAAATGAAGAAGCACTGAAAACTTCAGTCACTAAAGGATTAGACGATAACAACCTGAACGAAGTGATCCGACAAAGTACTAAAGTTAAATAATAATAAGTTATGTTATAATTATTTATTCATATTTGTCGAAGGGCCGATAACAGTTGGGGTAAACGTGTTCATGCGTGAAGACTGCGACTCGGCAAAAGTAGTGCGACGATATACCTATGCATAAAGTATGGCAGCAGGTGGAAAAGAAGAGCCGAAGATCGGGCTCAGTGGCGTGCTTTGGGAGATGCCTACGTCCAGCAGTGGACTGACACGGGCTGATGATGATGTACAAACTTGATCTGCCAAAACCAACTTTCCTCAGAAATGGAGTAGCGCTAAAATACTCATAAATTAATACGCGTTAATTTACGGTACATAGACAAACAGCTTTGTTAAAATGTAAACTGAGCATCCCCGCAGGGCAGGAAACCGAAAGGATTCGAGACCGGCCTTCATTTTAACGAAATTTCCCTAATTAGCGAGATTAATGGTAATCTGCCGGTGAAGTGGAGTTTGAAATATATCAAGTTTTATGAAATACGAGTGTCTAGGGGTTTTTTTTTTTTTTTTTTTTTTTTATTATTACGGACTTGGCAAACGTTAGACCACGATCTCACCTGATGGAAAGCGATGATGTGGTCGAAGGTGTAGAACGCTTGCCTAGTAGATAGCTATTCACTGTTGACTTGAACACACCGGGGTTATAATTTACCGGAAACACTGACAGGGCGTTCCACTCCTTAGAAGTTCTTATAATAATTGAATAAGCGAAACGCTTCGTTCTTGTGCGAGGTATTTCAACCATAAAAGGATGGCGCTTAACCGATCGTCTAGACGTACGGTAATGGAAAGTTGATGGGGGAATCAGATTGTGCAGTTCTTGTGCACACTCTCCATAATGCAATCTGTAGATTACCGATAGGCTTGCGACTTCACGTCGATGCCCCAGACTTTGAAGCTTACTCTTTACCAGAGTGTCATCTCCAATGAGCCTCATAGCACGTCTCTCAATTGAATCCAAAGCCTCGAGCTGATACTTGGCAGAACCGTCCCAGAGGTGGCAGCAGTACTCCAAACAAGATCGGACTTGTGCTTGGTAAAGATTCAAAAGCTGTCCCGGCGTCAAGTACCGCCTATCCTTAGACAAAATACTAAGTTTCTTTGCAGCTACCTTGGCTTTGGATTCAATGTAAGACCCCAAAATTCAAGTTCGATGTGAGTTTGACACCCAAAAGCTCCAGATGGTCACCTAATGGTATTGTTACACTACGGAAAGACGGAGATCGGTTAAGAGGACTATTTTTAGCAGAAAACAAACACACCTGCGTTTTAGTAGCATTAAACTTAACCAGGTTAGCATGCTGCCATGTCCAGGTTAGCATGCTGCCATGTCCAGGTTAGCATGCTGCCATGTCCAGGTTAGCATGCTGCCATGTCCAGGTTAGCATGCTGAAATGCATGTCTGTTATACCACCTCAGGCTATAGTAGCCGAGGCCATAAGATCGCTTTGCAGTAAAATTGCAATCCAACGATACCTTTCATGAAATAAAACGCTTTATTTTTGGTGTTCTTGGGCTATTTTTATCCGACTATGCGGAGGGTTATGTGATTGGGTTGTATATATAATATTGTATATCTAATGTTACAATTGCAACTATTAAAGAAAAATATGTAAGTCAAAAAGAAACATTAAATTTATATCAATAGTAGCTGCGCCCTGCGGTTTCACCCGCGTCCCTTTGAACCGTGCATTTTAGGAGATAAAAAGTAGCCTATGTTTTAATCCAGGGTATAAGGTAATACCTATTAGTATTTATTCTGTGATACTATATAAGCTACCTTCATACTTTTATCCAAATTAGGTCAGTCGTTTAAGCGTGAAGAAGTACACACAAACTGACATACGCACGCACTCCTTCATACGTACAAACTTTCGCCTTTATAATATTAGTGTGATTATTTTTGCGGGCGGTCTGCTCGTACTCAATAATTTTGTTCGCAGTCGGGTTTTTGTATTTTATAATAATTTTACATGTTTAAATAAAGAATTATTAAAAGGTTTGCCATACACAAAATCTGTATTTGAGGAAGGTTTTTTTGCAACTTTTGCAAAAATAGTTGCTTTTGGCACAGTACGTAAAGATTATATATGTACTGTGCTTTTGGCCTGTACGGACTACATAGTAAGCAGTAAATAGCCGAGGAGTAAATAAGGTTATGTGCGAATTTGCCATCGCTTGTACTTAGGGTTAAAACAATTTATAGCAGTCTTTAAGTACGCTACGTCAGGGTCCCTGGGCGGCCTGACAACTCAGATGTCATGCACACTGCACAGGCTGATTATCCACGATGATGACCAATAAATTTAGAATTTCAGAAACTCGCTCGGTACCTCTTCATTATAAGCCTATACTTGTCTACTGCTGGACGTAGGCCTCTCCTAATGCACGCCGCTGAGCTTGGTTTTCTCTCCACATCCATTTTCTCTCGCTAGGTACCTAAACAAACCTATCTGCGCAATCATTCTGCTGCATTTTCAAGAATTACACCAACACTCAACTATCCGTAGAAATCGAACAAATGATCGGAAATTTTTTAAGGTACTTAAGTAAAAAAAAACGCTTTTACTGCGAATTTGAAGGTGCATGAGTAACTAGGGAAATAACCAGGTAAATAGGCGGCAAAAATAATGAGCACTAACACTATACTTTTATATACAAACACCGACAAAGCTTCTTTGCAATTTTATTGTTTCAACTAGTTTTACCCTTGTTCCGTGAATTCCAATATTTTCGCTGTAGTTTCAATACGGAGGTGAATATTTTATTAACGTGCGAAACTTGCCTTGAACTAGGAACTCGGTTGGATCGAATAGAGTGCATGAATAAAATATCGCGCAACGTGACTGCTTTTTATGAAGGAAAAATAAAACACCATGATCTATTCAAAGAGAGTTTATAGTCATGTTACACACAATTTGTTAGTTCTCGCTGAAAAGTATTTTAGTTTAGTCTATTTCGTAAACTTTGGTTACGATCTAGCCTGCGAAATACTAGCAGGGCAGAGAGATAACATTCCCAATCTATGTTTTTTTCACTAATATCTTCAGTGATTATTTTCGAGTTTTTTTGGGAAAATCAATAAGTCTATCTCAGACTAGTACATTACTTACATTACTCGTCGGAAATTGCAATTGTTTGATTCTTATTAGAATACCAGCTTTAGCCGCGGCTTTGCCTGCGTGGTCATTTCATTTATTTTCATTTAAAAGTAGCCCACACGTGTTATTCCAAGACGAAAAAAGTATCTCTAAAGTACAATAAATTACATTTCTTCAAAAAACGTTCAGCCGTAAAATACTTGGCTTTTTATCGATTACTCGGCATATAATCATCAGATTAAGACAGGGCTTGAAATACCAGTAAAATGGAAGTAACGATCGTAGCTCCCAAACGGATTGTACGTTTTTTTGTTTGAAAACTAATGTGATCGAGATGCTTCTTAACTATAATGGGGGGTGGGGAGTCGGGGATTATGTACATTTTTAATTTGTGCTTTTTTTTGTAATTTGGTTGATGACTCTAATGTTAGAGACAGATAACGACATGGAGTCCGATCATTCCGACTTATCACAATTGATTTTGGCACCAAAACGTAAAATATTAAGAAAAGCAGAAAAATCTATGGATTCCGAGACTTCCCAATCAAATAAACCAATTAAACAATTGGCACCAAAACTTAAATTAAATTGAAATAATGAAGATGACTTAGGCACAGGTAAGTTTTTTACACTTTTGATTTACCTTATACCTTATATAAGTACCTACGTACTAAGAAATATAGAAGCATTCAAGGTATCAATATTATCTACTTTAACATACCTACCAGTATCATACCTACCTCATGGACCCTAAGTGAACCTCATCGTACATGATCATAAGTGAAGGTAACTTCGTGAACGGAAACCTTTTCCAAGGAAATTGAATCTGGAACATGAAGTTTTTCGTTACGAGTAAAGTGAACAGGCGGGACCTGGTTACGACTTATTTTATATGTGGAGTAGATAGATAGCTTAACTAGGAACCAGGGCCTGCAGTCTCAACATAGATAGCGATTGATTTACAACGGAAATCGGTCGCAAGTCCTAACGATCCGATATTTGCTAGTCTCTACGCTATCGATACCGATGTGTTTACTAGTTCACGAGATATAACCGATCAAGATAATGCATTTTATGCCCGTGACAACTCTGAACTAATTCTATAGTGAGAGACAATCAAACCGTAAAAACAGCTCTGTTGGCTATAACGTAAAAACTACTGGACCGATTACAGTGCAGTTTTCACAGTTGGGTAGATTTGGGACCTAGCCACGGAACCCTAATTGGAACGCACTTGGCTAGTTTTTTATTCTATATTTTTTTACCAACAAATGGAAACTGACGTCTCATCAAATTAGCTCGCTACTTTTCACTTGATATACAAACTTGGTAACCAACAATTTATTTACAAAGAAAAGATTGGGTGAGCTTAACAAGAAGCTAATGATTTCGGCGGAAGCAAAAACATTGACAACGTCGCCGTCGCCTGCGGAATACCAAGATAACGGGGGACGCTGCTCATCAGGCGTTTGATTGTTTTGCATTTAGTATTCCTGGCGTCACTTGTTGTTAAGGGTTCCGTCCGTACAAAGGAAAAAATATTAAAAATTGCGATTTTTAAACAGAACTATCGCGTCTTTATTAATAACTTATCGTTTTAGGAATTTCTAAGAAGTACTATAAGCCCAGCTGCAAAGCTTAATCTTGGTCTAAAAATATCAAACTACAAAACTGAATCCTAAAACTATTTTACTAAATATTAAACTTTTATAGACGCATACGTCTATAAAAGTTTTTTTAAGGTTTTCTTTTAGGCTATGTTTTATTCTTTTAGGGTTTCTTATTTCTATAAGTTAACAAAACATCGCTTAAACTTCAGCGTAGTTGGGCCCTCAACATTTAAATGTTGCCTTAGAAACTTGTTAATTAAAGGCTTTTTAAAGAAAGGCTGCGAGGAGCACCAACTGTTCAAGCCAAGCCAATATAATATATAACTAAGCTTTCTTGTAACAAGCCTTCCTGATGCAATGCAGTATTTTACATGACCACCACTTGGAGAGCATATTGCTTTGCTATATACGTAAGTCAAACTAAGCACTAGCTAATAGCACTAGCACTAGCTAGCAGCTATGTCATTTTCATCTTGTTAGCTCTCTTATTCGACGTAAATAAAGTCTATTTACGTCAAAGCAATGATATTTTATAACTGTTATCAAATTTGCGGTCACGGTGAAATCCGTTACCTAAATACATACATATATTTTTTATATATAAATACACACATATATATATATATATATATATATATATATATATATATATTTATACATAAAAAAACTGCATTTTCTTTTCAAGTAAGCGTAATTCAACCTCTTTGATTTACACATGGTATGAGATCCCCTGCTTTTTATTTGATTTTGCAGTCTAACTAAACTCTATGACCGCCTTTTTTTGTATAAACGCTGTGTAGGTAGCGCGTATGGGTTGTCTCATTCAGACGACTTTAACTTTTATGGCCCACTTGCACAGCTGTCTTAGCTCAGGGCTAGTGTCTAATCTGGGCTAAAAATTTAAGACAAGTAGGATAGAAAGTCATACGCAGGCAGTAGCGTGAAAGAGATAACAATATTTTTTGGACTAACTGTTTTCGTGCAAGTGGGCCTAAGGTTTTACGGTTTGCGGTGACACTTTGTGTGCATGTGCACTTTGTATCTTCCTCCTTTATTCAATATTCAATATCTTTGAATTTAAGTATGTCATCTTTACCTACCTATAGTATCTCTAGGTATATTTAACTTCTAATATCTCTAGTCATGATAAATAACACAAATGCTCAACGGTAACTTGTTAACATAACAAGGAGTTTCCCTATCCCTGACTGGAATGAAACAGGTAAGTGATAACAATTTGAAAACCAGTAGTCATGTTAGTTTAGGACTTTGAATACACAAATACACCCGAAGTTTCGGAACCATAACACCCTACAGGGATTTGATGTGGAGGGTAGTTTCTGCTAAGGATCACTTTCAACCCCCGCAATTTGTTAACGATTCATGTTGTAAGCTTCGTTAAGCCATATGTGTAATTAATACCTACATAAACTATGATAACGCAAATTTAGAGCTTCAGTGTATTATAGTTACTGAACCAACAAATAGATGTCGCTAACTCCCTATAGGTACAAGTCAAGATAGCAAAAACATCTTGAAACAAGTACAATTTAAAAAAGAAATAAAAAAATAAGCATTTATGAGTAATTTACGATAATTTCATTTTTGGTAAGGGTTGGTTAGTTGAGGTTTTTATATATTATGTTTTTATTTTTCCATTTATCATTTGTCTGACTCACAGTTTGGCGAAAGTAAGCTACATATACATATACTTCATTCATTTAAAAAATAACAAATAAAGCGTTCAGGAGATTTCAAAAATATAAATGCATTTGCATCGATTTGTGAGCTAACCTGAAAGTTTCAGCAGGATAGCTAATCGATAAAGGCTAAAGACTGATATAAGGATAGATAATAATATTAACATAGGAAACCCCCCAGTCAAGTCCGTTTGTGACAATAATCACTCATACGTCCATGATTTACAGTGGACACAGCATTAGTAATAGTTCAAGCCCTGGGCATAGACAGAATATTCACTGCTTACTTGTATATTTTTATAAGTACTATAAGTCGAAGTCTGCTCTGGGAGCTGCATAACGGGCTGATGGAAATTGTCCACGCGGTCGGGTCGGAGTTCTTTAAGACCCCCCCCCCCCCCCCCGCAAAAAAAGAACACATAAACTCTCTGAGCATACACTCAAACTTATGGCAGAACAAGGCGAGATGAGGCTGCAGTCTTCAGTGGATATGTCGAGTTACAGCTTGCTTAATAAACAAATCTCCAAGTCGATGCGTCACGATTTGCGTTCCTATAATACTACTTGTATTAAGAACGCAACAGAGCGGAACAAGGGCTCCAAAGTGTTCGCAAGAGATCTGTCTATTGGGCAAAGCCTGTTGACGAAGCTGAAAACCGACAATGGCAGCATCGTTTCGTCGAAGCCAGAGATTTTGAGTGAGTTCGAGAAGTTCTATGGACAATTATACACCTCATCGCGTAGTCCTTCTAGCAGGACTAGCGATGCAAGAGCCCGTTTGATCCGACATTATACCGAAGATATCCCGGACGTCAGCCTATACGAGATCAGAAAGGCTCTCAAACAGCTTAAGAGCAACAATGCACCAGGGGAGGACGGAATAACGACAGAGCTACTGAAAGCGGGTGGAACACCGGTACTTAAAGTCCTTCAGAAGCTGTTTAACTCCGTCATCCTCGAGGGTACTACGCCAGAGGCGTGGCACAAGAGCGTAGTGGTTTTTTTCTTTAAGAAAGGTGATTTTGAAGAATTATAGGCCCATTTCGCTGCTGAGCCACGTCTATAAGCTGTTTTCGAGAGTAGTTACAAACCGTCTCGCTCGTAGGTTTGACGACTTTCAGCCTCCCGAACAAGCTGGATTCCGGAAAGGCTTTAGCACCATAGACCACATCCATAAGCTCCGGCAGATTATACAGAAGACCGAAGAGTATAATCGGCCACTATGTCTAGCGTTTGTGGACTACGAGAAAGCCTTTGATTCAGTCGAGACCTGGGCAGTGCTACAGTCATTACAGCGGTGCCAGATTGATTACCAGTACATCGAAGTGTTAAAGTGTATGTACAGCAAGGCCACCATGACAGTTCGTCTTCAGGATCAGAGCACGAATTCTATCCAGCTGCAAAAAGGGGTGAGACAGGGAGACGTTATTTCTCCGAAACTGTTCACCTCTGCACTGGAAGATATATTCAAGATTCTGAACTGGAACGGATTTGGTGTTAACATCAATGGCAATAAATCACTCACCTTCGATTTGCTGATGATATAGTCATCATGGCTGAAACCCTGGAAGACCTAAGCACAATGCTCAGTGACCTCAGTATTATTTCCCAACAGGTGGGTCTTAAAATGAACATGGGCAAGACGAACATCATGTCAAATGCCCATGTCGTACCCATGCCGGTTTATGTTGGGAACGATATTATCGAAGCTGTTGATCACTATGTCTCCTTGGGTCAGACGATCCAACTGGGTAGATCCAACTTCGGCAAAGAGGTCAACCGACGAATCCAACTCGGATGGGCAGCGTTCGGGAAATTACGCCATATCTTCTCGTCGCAGATACCGCAGAGCCTCAAGACGAAAGTTTAAAACCAGTGCGTGTTGCCAGTGATGACATACGGCACTGAGACGTGGTCGCTAACTATTGGTCTCATACAAAAGCTCAGAGTTGCGCAGCGTGCAATGGAGAGAGCTATGCTCGGTGTTTCACTACGTGATAGAATCAGAAATGAGGAAATCCGTAGAAGAACGAAGGTTACCGACATAGCTCTCAGAGTTTGTAAGTTGAAGTGGCAATGGGCAGGCCATATAGTTCGCAGAACCGACAACCGCTGGGGAATAAAGGTTCTCGAATGGTGACCACGAACAAGCAAGCGAAGTGTGGGGAGACCCCCCACACGATGGAAAGACGACATTGTAGCCATCGCAGGAAGTCGGTGGATGGAGGTGGCACAGGATCGCTCGTCATGGTGCTTTTTGGGGGATTTTGGCGGAAGTAAGCTACTTTTTAGCTATTTTTTATTATGTTCATTTTAAATATAGATTTCCGCAGAGTAACGCCTGAATCTATCAACTTTATCTGATTATGTTGATGTTGGGTTTTCAACATTTCGGTATATACCGTGGCACGCGTAAAATATGGAATAATTTTCTTCGCCACCCTTGGCATTATTATCATCCACTTGAATGATCAATATAAAGAGCTGCTTATCTGCAGCTCCCAGGCTCTAGTGCAGATGCTATGAATAATTGCTTCGAAATTCTATCGGTCAGCTTCACACGTTGCGTCTTAGCAGCTGTGATACACTTTGGGGTATTATCATTTACCAGTCCAGCGCTTGAAGTGGGTAGTTTTAACTGAATCCTGATGATAACCTCGATTATTTAAATTGTGTAATAAAACATATTTACCGGCTCACAGAATAGTGGGTTCAAAAAAGAAGCTAGTGGAAAGATTTGGATGACGACGCTTAGGTCTCGGTGGCCGAATTGGTAAAGGCATGTGCTGCGCTGAGGCACAGTGTGCGAGTTCGAATCTCGTCCGTGACCCAAATTTTTCCATTAGAAAAAATATTATATATATTTGTTTTAATTTTAACTATTGTACTAGAAGCATAGATCTAAACTAGATCTACGACGGAAATACCTTTCGAAGATATTCGATAAAAATATTAAGTCTTTGTGTCTTGCCGGGTTCTTGTGACAGGATCTGGAACAGGAACGAGTCACATCGTTGGGAACCCACCTTCTCGAATGATTGTATTCCGCATCCCTTTGATAGATTCCGTTAACTTTCGTTAGTGGCCCTTTCAACAAAGAAATATATTTGACTAGCACGGCTTCATACGCGTGGTCATTTCTTCAGGCTATTCCAAGACCTAAAATACCAATATACCAACATTTGATCAAAATTCCTTATGACGTCAATTTTTTTTTATCTATTGCTCGGCTCCTGCTCATCGGATTGAGATAGTTGACAATCGGTCTAGAAGTTTTTACGTGATGCGTGAACAAACATACAGTCAAACAAAAGTACAGACACGTTCTAAAAAAATGTTATATTCATGTTCAGTAGCTGATTTTAAGTACACTAGACGTATTTTTTTTAATCATCTTCTTTGTACAGACTTTTTCGTACTTATAGCTTTACTAAATGTATAGATAGATTTTAATATTGCATTATGTTGTTTGGACTTACTAGTTGAAATATAATGTCGATATATTTCAGGAAAAAAAAATGCCCGACAAAAACGCGATAAAGCTCTTTCTTTGAGCCAAAACGGCTTTCTGAAATATTATGTCTATCTAAATTATTGCCTATAAAATGTGTTGTCTGGAGCGAACTAAATAAGACGACATAGAGTTCTGAACTTCTGACATTTATTGTGTCCTAGGGGATTCTCGTTGTTTCAAAATCAGGTTTAGAACTTTCTCATCTTGATATCTGTCTGCAAACTTAAAGCAAAATCAAATCTCCATTGGACCCCGTCGCTATCTAAAGTGCGGCACTCAATAAACCAGTAGCAGCGCCCTTACCCGTCAATATTTGCGAGAAACATTATGACAAGCTGAAAATAGAACCGAATAAAGCGATAGAGGTCGACGGTGAACGCGGAGCTCGGAGCCTGGTCTCTCGAACCGTAAAATGATGTTGCTGACGCATAAGCAGCTCCTATATTTCATTGGCTGAGTCTGGATAGAATGCTCCTAAAATATTACTATAGGCATAGTACTTTGCAACACATTTTCACTACATATAATGAATATGAATACACGATGGTCTTGTTTAATCATCGCACAAACTGTTCCAATTTGCACAAACCTTCACAAAACAGCTTACGGTTAAATTCTAATCGATGGATAAGTTTGACCACGCAAACGATCTCCGTTCGAAGATATACGAGTATAATGATATTCAATTATTTTTTATCTAACAGCGCTGGTGCGTGTTGAGGGCGTCCTTCTACTTACTACGTAACACTAGCTTTCGCCTGCGACTTTACAGTTTATCGCGTAAAAAAACATCATATGTTCTTCTAGGATATTAAAACCCATGCAAAAGTATAGCACCAACGCTCTTGATACTTTTTGACCGACTTGTTATTATTTCGTTTATGGAAACGAAATAATAACAAGTTGCTATGGGGCAACCTATACTTACAGCGAGTTCCGCTACGCGAGCGCTCGTGGCTCGATGGCTCTTTCCACCTCAGCTAGGCCATATTCAAGTTATAAGCCATCACATATATTTTTAATGTGCAAAATGTAAACACTTCAGTTGGCAATTGAACTCCGGTACTAAAGAAGGAAGGAAGGAAGGGAAGGAAGGAACGATGTTCTATCGAGCGATGTAGACTTATGGTATTAGGCCGAAAATTTAGTATAGATCAGATGAAGGAATGCTGCTTCACAGTTGACCAATGAGAGCGCGCGGTGCAAAACGGTTGATTGTTGTTTTAGTTATTTTTTTCACTTCTGCTAGGCGTCCCACGACGGCTCATCATTTTGTTCATTGGGTCGCGCGGCGCACTGTCTGTATTTAAAAAAAGAATCATGAAAATGTACAAAGACAAGGAAAAAATGAAAAGCGCGCGAATTACGACATCATCATCACGGATACAAGGAATATTGACAGTGCAAAAACTAAATAATTTCTCGAAAATGCAAGTGTAGCAAAAGTATTATACTACCTACTTACACCTGAAAATACTACGCAATAAATGTGATATAGAATCTAAGACCAACTAAATCCTTGGAATAATGTTTGAAATCTTTCAGGCATAACAATTTTATCGAGTTTGAAAATGCAAAAGAAGCGAAGTCTTTTTCGGAAACCTGTATCTATTTTCAAGAAATACCCAAATTTAAGCAACCTTCACATGTTGGCGGCCTGTACCAATAATGACTTTCAATTCGAGATCTACACAAAAATTTTGAACACAATATCTGAAGAGACTGTCTGAAGGACGTATAAATCAAAGAAGTACAAAGTGAATATACATTTTTAGTTAATTGTTGGTTTATTTTAAGTTACCTAGTTTATATTAAGTAGTTTATTTTTTGTTTAGCTATTTCTAAAGTGTACTGTGTTCTACTTGTCAAGCCCTTTCATTTGATATCCATATTAAGGGAATTGAAAAAAATAAAATAATCCGCTATGTTGTGGTAGCAGCCATCTTGAATTTAGAATTTTCATGGTTTACTATATTCTACTAGTTCATTTAATAGGTACCCATATGAGGGGATTGGAACAAAAGTGATCGCCATTTTATGGTGGCGGCCATCTTGGATTTGGAATTTTAGCGTACTGTATTCTACTAGTAAAGCTCTTTCATTTGATACCCATATTGAGGGTATTGAAAAAATAATGTAGTCTTAGATTTACAATGATACTGAATATACATAATTGTATTGTCATCAAAACTAAAGGTGTGTACCAAGGTGTGTTCAGATTAATCGGTAAACAGGAAGGGGGTAAAATTTCAATTACTAAATTTGGCCCAATCAAACAAATAAATAAAAAAAAACGCCTGCCTGCCAAAAAATAATTCATGCCAATAGATTATTGGCCGAGCGAGTGCGAAGCACGAGCGAAGCGTCCTTCCGAATTCCTTCCGAATGCCCGGATCTCTGTTCTCCTCTACAGGTCGCATTTCTCAACTGATCTCAACGAAACTTGGTATACAGGTTAATCGAATTTTTAGAATTTTTAAATCGTCGGGGATTTTTGATTTTTGGGGGAAGTACCCCCCAAAAAAGGGTATAAAGGGGGCTACTGAATATTTCCTCCTTAATAAATCCGATTTCGATGGTCCTTTTTTTATTTGAAAGGTAGTAACTTTATGTTAGTCTCGTAAAAATACCAGTGGAATCAGCCCTTTACCTATAAGGTAAGGATTGATGGAGCACCTTGGTTATTGTTGTTAGTTTTACAATAAGGTAACTAGATGGCGTTACTGTGCACCGCTAAGTTGTTTGCAAAAAAGGTTGTACGCGCGAGGTCTACAGCTCACAGAGCCACTAGTATATTGTTGGAATGTCATCAAGGTTTTCAATTTCATACCCATATTGTAAAATTCGTGTTATTTTTCGCATTTGATTTTGCAACCATACTGCCGCCATATTGTACTAGGTATAATATATATTTATTCAAACAAATATATAGCCTGTTTTACTCGGCGGATGTAAGAATTCTAACGATACTCCACACGTTAGAATCCTTACATCCGGCATTTGTTTAGGCATTTAAAAGTTATGGTGGAATAAAGAAACTCATAAACATACAAACAAACATACATGAATCCTAAAAACATTTTTAAAACACTCATTTTTTTGGGCAATCGTGTATTTATACACGATTGCCCAAAAACAACAAACAGGTCAAGCTAAATAAAAACGTCGTATTAAAAAATTGGGAGTATATTTATTGGTTTCTATCTTTAAAAGTTCTTGCAAATAGTATCGGAAGAATAAGTAAAGTGGCATAAATAATGTAGACTTATTGATGATGAACCTACAAGGTTATAATTTTTGACTACCTACGAATTATTAAAAGGATCAGTACATGCGCGCGCGCCTAAACCGGTATTTGTACTGAGTTTTGGTAACCATGGTAACCACAGGTACCGCGCGTTTTGAGCCTGCATGTGTTACTGCTGTAATCATAATTAAACTGTTTAATTAAATAGTTAAATGTTAATGATGTTTTACTTTATCGGCAGTCATCCAGGTTGCGGCGCTTATGGTGGCAGCCTCCCTCTACGAAGGATACCTCGAGCGGAAGTTCTGCATGCAGCTCGAAAAGGACTTGGAGCTGGCCCACGAGAACCATAAGCAACCTGTTGGTACTTCCGTTCATATTATCTACTCGGATGACATAACAGCTTATCCCGTTCAGTATAAAACTTGTTATTAATTTGTCTCAACCTCTGTTTATATTATCCTCACATTCCTTCATTCAAACTTGGGTATTTATTTTGTAACTAGCTGTGCCCATGGCTTTACCTGCATTATCATTTTTCTGGGGAAAAGGATTCTATGTGTTATTCCAGGACCAAATAATTTTAAGATACAATAAATCAAATTTCGTTCAGCCGTTAAAGAGTTTTTTATCCAATGCTCGGCTTTTACTTATCGGATTGAGATACTAAGTACCTACACCAGTTTTTAAGTCGAACCCTAATCTAACCAAAAGTGAAAACCTCATTGCAATCGACCCATTAGTTTTTACGTGATGCATGAAGAAACATACAGACAAATAGACAAACATACTGACTGATGTATGAAAAGGTTATATTCTTTTTCAGTAGCCTATTTTAACACCACAGACCTTCTTTTTTTAAATTCTTCCTTGTGCCTTTTGTACCTTTTGGTACTTACTGGTTTACTAGTATAGATACATATAAGTCTAACCACAGAAATACTAGAAGTACTTAGGTAGTGGTAATAGGTAGTGGTCTAGTATTCATTTTTAAATCAACCAGTCACTGGTTCGCGTTGGGCAGCAACATTGTGTATTATCTTCAACTACAGCAATCCCAAGCCGCCTCCAAGTGTGTTGGAGTTGATTATAGCCAAACCCCCTTTGGAGAGGCCCAAGTTCAGCAGTGGAAGACTACTGGCAGATGATGATGATGATGATGATGAGCCTTTTGTAGGATTGTGTGCTGCTTTGCAACGCAATATACAAGCTAAACATTATAAAATCCCAGCACACATAAATGAGTATGGCGGGTCATAAATACATCCATTTGCCATTCACAGATAAAAAATATATTGCACTGGAGAGGCGCGTGAATACTAATATATACCTACCTTCTCCCTCAATTATTGTCTGCGCCTTTTTAATGCCACTATACTCAGTATTTTAGGCACTATCGATCTGTATATTTAAAACTAGCTGCGCCCCGCGGTTCCGTCCGCGTGGATTATGATGATGATAATGAAAAGTAGCCTTTGTGTTATCCTGTTATCATAAGCTATCTCAATTCCAAATTTCCTCAAAACCTATTCAGCCGTTTGAGCGTGAAGTATGATGACGATAATGACGATGAAAGTATCCTATGTGTTATTCCAGGTTATATGCTGTCTCCAATCTAAATTTCAACAAAATCGGTTAAAGCCCTATACAGCGAGCGTGAAGGAGTCACAAACATACATACATACATATCGCCCTTATAATATTAGTGTGATAATAACATTCGCTTATAAATGGTTTACCTTTATGACCAAAGGTTCAGCAGAAATTAAAAATGTATTTCTTATCTGTGTCGTAAAAGCAACAAACTATATTCTGAAATATCCATGGGATGATGCGACAAGCTCAAAAAAAATAGGATCGTCAGTCAAATATTATAACAGAACAGACCAAATGCATAACATTGGATTTAAATACAACAAAATCCCGCAACCTGTTGTCATATCTCCTCATTTTCTCGTATTGCGATACATTCCTTGCGGTGTGACAGCTTTGTGTATAAAAATGACTGTCTGTTCGCGCATCACGTTAAAACTACTGGACCGATTGCGATGCGTTTTTTTTTGGATAGCTTAGGGTTTGATTTAAAATCTGGTTTACATCTCAATTCGATGAGTATAAAACAAGCAATTTAATAAAAAACTAAATTTATTAAGTGTTGTACTAGTTACTAGTTACTACTAAGTTCTGAATAAAACTACTGGACCGATTGCGATGAATTTTTGATTGTAAGATAGCTTAGGTTTTGACTTAAAAACTGGTGTACTTGGTATCTCAATCCGATGAATAAGAGCCAAGAAATTAAATAAATAACTAAATGTATTAATTTTAAATGGGTGGTATTAGTTTTGAATAAAACTACTGGACCGAGCGCGATGCAATTTTTAGATTTTGACTTAAAAACTGTGTAAGGGATCTAATACGAGCCCCTAGGAAACGAAAGCTATTTTTTTGTTGAACAAAACATTGCAATCTAATCTTAAAAACGATAAATACGAAAATAATGTGACGTGCTAAAATATTTACATAAACGCAAAATAGAGATTAAAAATGTCAAAAACTAATGAGAACCTATAAATATTCAAATTGATTACCTGTCAAAGGAACATGTAACGTAGACCATAATTTAAAATAATATCAAACAGGACAAAGAAACACAAACACTCAAACGATAATAAATAAATAATTTATAACTGATTTAGTATAAAACACTTAAAAAAAACATAACTTTTTTAGTTAAAAACACTTGAAACCATTTAAAAAGTTAAGTAAGTTTTTGCGTATCTTTCAAAGCCGTGGGAAAGGAACAACAGATTTAAGACAGGAACGCATTAAGGAGAACAAAGTAAATAGCGAATAAATGTTATTTGTAAAAAAAACATAAAACCAATAATACATTAGATATTTTAAAACATAATTAATAATTATTGATTATAAAATAATCCATAATAGTTACTTTTAAATGAATGATTATATTGTTCAGAATATTAACTTATATATGTATTATGTACTTTCTAAAATAATATAATCAAAAGTACCATCATCGGACTTATCGCCAACGATAGAATTACTACCAGAAAACCTTAGAGTGAAGAAGATAATAGACTAATTATCTTTTGTATAGTATTATAATAAACTATCAAACTAACTAACTACCAAAATACTTAAAATAACAATACATGATATAGTAAACTCTATTTAAAATATCTCTATTATTCATTAAAAATGATCACTTATTGCGACCATGTATGCCCGACACAATTCAATATAAAAGGGCAAACCTGGATGACAGGGACCATAATAGGTTAGAACGCGACGCGGTCTTCATATTAAAAAGAGACAAATACGAGTGATTTAAATAATTAATAATTCGCGTTTATTTACTATTAAAATAAAGTGTTAAAGTATAGTTTTTTCAACATACGTGTCCAATATGTAAAGCGAATTTAGATGCAGTGTTAAGTGAAAAAGTGGGTGAAGCCGTGCCTATGCCTACATGCAGAAAAATTACAAAGCTAAGTAGAAAACATGGTGTTGGTCGATTTTCTGGATAAACTCTTATATTCTAGAATACATAACTAAGTATACACTTGGTGCTGTCGTGATTCTGAATAAAACTCTCATGTTTTAAATTACAATAACTAAGTTTACTTATTTAATAATGTGCAAAGATTTTAGATGATTTACCCTTTAAATTCAACATATAATTATACTAAAAGAAAGATTCAGAGTTGCGATTCCTAAACAGTTTACCTTTTTTAAATTATAAATAACAACTGAGTCGATGACCTTTTATATACTCAGCATATTCAGTTCTAAACTTAACTGATTTAACCTAAGTATCTAAGCTAAAGACTATGTTACATTGTGTATGATGATTTTAAATGAATCGCTAATTAAAATTCAATAACAACTAAGTCTATAATCGATGACTGTTTTATACTCAGGATATACAATTTTCAACTGAACTAATTTAACTAAGAGTATAAATCTTACTGTTGATGGATCTGGACATTGTACCATATTTTAAACTTCAATCGCTATTAAGTATATAAGCCATAACATTGCTTATATACTAATAGAACTAAAAACTTATGAACTGATTTTATATAACTATAACTAAGTAAATAATTTTCAAGTTGCTTATTTATAAGAAGAACAGATCTAAAAATAGTTGATTATTTATTGAACGAGTGGATTCCATATGTTTTATAGAATACGGATAACCTGAACTGATTTCGTATATATTATTGAAATATAACTGTTGTGAATACTGGGAGGGGAAGTCTAATGGAAATGGTTGATGATGTTTATATCTATTTATTGATGTGAATCTTATTATACTGTAAATGACAAGTTATTTACATACAGTGACATTACATGATTTGACAAAGTGGTTATTGCTGATTACTGACAATGACATATATATATATATATATTATATTATGTTAAAGTATTAATTTGTTCGTCTTTGTTGTTCAGATATATTAAAGAGGAAGGTTATATTGATTTACCTTTAATGATAAATAAATTGATTGAAATAATATGTTCATATGAGAGACATTACGAATGCATAACCCCTTTTGTTTTGGTATAAAGATGTATAAATACACATATTTTATAATCAATTACTATGAAGGTAATTGTTATTATTTCATAATTTAATGAAATAGCTGAGAGAAGGGAGATTGTTTCATCCTGAGACACGATAAATAGCCCATGCAAGCATTACATCATATACATATTATCGTGGAAAACACGCAACGTGGGATTTACATTAAAGCAACATTTAAAATGCTTGAGAATTCTGAAAGATTTGGTTCTTATTTATATTAGGAAGAAATTATCTTCCTTATGGACTCTTGGCAGCCTTGTAAATATAAATAATGATTTAACTAGGCAGAAATTATCTTCCTTTGTTACTCTTGGCATCCCGGTAAATATAAATAATGATTTAACTTCACTCTGAGGAATTACATAAAAGTATGTCCAGCCGGCAGGCTTTGGGCTAGACAGTGATACCGAATATTCAGTTTACTGGATATTAAAGTAGCCTAGTAATAGCCGTCAAATGGCTGCACCGTTTGGACTCAAGTCTAGTTCTTACTTGTTGGGTTGAGAATGGTTCATGAATCTAACCGGAACTGGACATACAGTTCCAAGACAGACATTACCGACAACATCTTGTGAATTTCCCGAAACAGACAAAATATGTCATTACACCAGAACAAATCATAAATAACGCTTTATTTAACCTTCAAGTTTGTCTTTCATATGAATGTTAAATACATAAAATAAAGTTACTCATTTACAAAAGATTAACATTGACCAAGGAAGTGAATTATAAACACTAATAAATATTATGACAACATGTTTTATACTCAAATACTACAAACCATATATTCATATTTCTTAAACCATCTGAAGAAGCTAAATACAAAACTATTACCTTTTATATAAACAACAATCTATTTTATTAGGATAGGGAATTTATTTAGAAACCGCTCAGCAATTTTTCATATTCCAACAGAAGTCGGAGGTCTAATCCTTCACCCTGCAAGAGAGAGTTACAACGCGTCTTCAAACATCGTGTGAAGACAACATCCAAGTTAGTCGCTTTTCACATTTTCTTACACAATTTCTATATTTTCCTAAATGTTTATTTTACATGTTTTCTCCTTTAAAACAGCTCAACCAAAAATATAACAGAACTACCTTTAACCAAATACGTTAATTTTCAGCAAACTGTTCATTTAACCTAAGTTAAATGAACAGTTTGCTGAAAATCACATAACGATCACATAAGCCATTTAAATATTAAACTTCTATAAGCAATTATGATTAAAACATTTCAATAAACTTCAATTTTATGAGTAATCTAGACGATCACATAAAAACTTTACATCTATTCTTTAAATCAGCAATTTTAATAGCGTTTCACGGAACTTTACTTCCGTAGTAAAATAGGATTTATTCAATAGCATTTTTAGGTAGGCTAGATGATTGGAACCTTACAACTGGTGTACTGGTTTCTCGATCTGACGAGTAGGAGCCAAGCAATTTAATAAAAATCTTCCTTTTTTTTTGTGTGTGGTACTAAATTTTGAAGGCCAGTGTGTCTACGGTCTTGTAGTGCGAGGAAAACGGAGCTTTCCTTTTAGCATTACGATACACTCGATTGGAATCTCAGCAGATTGTTTCGCAAATGTTTCGTGTATGAGCTTATTTTCCTGTTTCTTCCTTTGCTAGAGAGTTAGTTATTTACATAAATATGAAAACCTGTTCGAGGTTATTTTACATTAACCTACGCAGGATGAATTCTGAAATGAGCCTGGATAGAATATGTAACATAGGTGCCATAAGAATAAACAATTTGTGGCAGATTTACATACATACACAGTCGTATAACCTTTAACAAATGAAATTCAGCAGATGGAAATGCTAAATCGAATTTATTGTTGATGCCAAATAAATTGAGTAATTTTTCTCCTAAACGGATTTCACTCTATAGCTCTTATTCATCGAGTTCCAAGGCAAAACTGCCAAAAAAACATGAAAGAGATCATATTTCCTTATCATAACATAGAATCCCTCCTCTGATGAATCCACCGCGAACGTAAAGATGATTTTAAATCGGGGAACTGACTGACTGGGACTCCGCAAAACAACGGTATCGAGAGCACAAGCCAAATTTGAACAAAAACCAGAACCCAAAGAATATACAAATATGCCAGAACCATACAAAATGTAATTTTATGAGTGATAATTTTGAAACTGTCCACAAACAAAGATCGATCAATCTGGCTATTTTTCCTCTTTTGAGATGAAGGTAGGTACTTATTCCTATTTTTCTAAGAATTTATATTTCTTATTTTTGTATGTTAATTACCATATCTATACTTATAATAAAGCAGTAAGTAACAAAAAGTATGTACAATCAGGCCGGTCGCACTTCGCAACAGGTACAAAATATTATACCTACACTTCGACACCGCAATATTGGGTTGGGGTTAAATCAGTAGGGTTTCAAGCGTGCGCTCGATGAGTCGCGCGCCGTGTGCTCAACGATAAAGTACCAACTTACGTATTTTTGTTGTCAAATTTTATTCTTTTCTTAATTATGAGTACCAAAAAGAAACCTAGAAGGTACTGCATAGCATTCGGTCTGACAAGTGTCGTAAAATATCTACATACTTACCGACATTTTACGTAGGTAGGCATTTCTTTTCATTCAGACAAGCACCTTTTATTCATCAAAGTGCAATACTTATTATTATATAAACAAAAAATGAGTTACTAGGTCTATTCTGATAAGGATGTCATTATATGTAGTTAATAGAACTATCAACATTTATAATAATAAGTAATAAAATAATACATTATCACATAATTGTTTATTCGGTTACAATATCTAAGTCATATCATATCACAGAATAATTACTAGTACAAGTACCTAGTCACATCTTGATACAACCCTACCGAGCGAAAAAGTGACAGAGCGATTCTGAAATGTTTAGAGCAATGAAAGCTCTCGAGCGTTGTGACACGGTACATTCTAGCCTGCACGCAATGGGTAAGCTTGCCTTCTAGGTAAATATAATTGAAAGATCGCAGCACTGTGCGAGTTAAATTGCACTTTACTGCGTTGTAGCGAGAGCTGCTATGTATTTAAATGACTTTACTGAGTTATCCTTCTGTATTTGTACTATTATTTATTCTGTGGTACAATGAAGATAATAAAATAATGGTCTAATGTACATAAAATTACGTAAAACTGGACCGATAGAAATGCGGGTTTCACTTTTGTGCTTTAGGATAGCTTATTAGGTTTTGACTTAAAATCTGGTTAGTATACTTTGTATATCAATCCGATATGTAAGAGATGAGTAATCGAATAAAATAACTAATTAAAAGGTTTAATTAATTTTGACGAAATGTAATTCATAATGATTTTTATTGACACAAAGAAATTTACACACTAGTAAGTAAATATTCAGTAGTAAGGTAATTTTAGTCTTGGAATAACCCACAGGGTAACTTTTAACCCAGATAAATTACCACGCGGGCATAACCGCGGCGCAGCTAAGTACCTTTAATTGTAGTAAAATAAATATTTTATGTACAAAAAAAGTGATCTTCAGATCGATCGATCGCTCTCTGACTTTTCACAAGCAAGTTTATATAAATAATAATATTTGTAGAGACAAAATCGTAAATTAAGTGAAATACTGTAGTTTCATTTTTATTACCACGTGTTCCGGGTCGGATCTTGCAACTCAAATTTCGAGCATTTCCTGATTAGCTATCCGGCTGAAACTTTCAGGGTCCTTATTTCACAGCTTTATGACAATGAATATTGAAAAAAAAAACAAAAGAAAAACTTGTTTTTTAGATTAGGTAGTTTTTTAATCTTCATTTGCTGTTAGACAATAAATATATTTTTTCCAAACTATACGCAGTGTGAAGGAGTCTCATCATTTAGCTGAAAATGGTTGTAATGAAACGCTCCTATAACCACATTTCACCTATAATCCACATAGCTGAATTTATTGTTAGATATCTACGGATGCCCAAGGCGGCGGAATTGAATGGATTATTTTGACAGTGAACTGGTGATACAAGACGATGCTCGCGTGTTGTTGTTTGCTTTCATTTCGCTATAGATAATTGTTTTATGAACATTGCTATTGTTTCAAGTTCCGTTGAATTGAAGTTTATTTATGTTAGCATTGATGAGCTTTTCTAAACATACAAGTATGAAATGTTCGCATGAATCGAAAACGGAACAATCTCTATTTTAATGACGTATTGACAGTCCACTCCGTTCAGGGACCTTATTCTCTATTACCACTCGGCCAAGTAACTCGCCGCGTTAAGATATCTGCGTGGAATTGTTTGTGCAAGTTCGAGAATTGCGGTACTTTTCCGAACGATTCCACAGCAAGACGCGTTACGCGTGTGACTGTTCATAGAGAATAATGGCCCAGGCTGGCAATATCTAGTGTCCTAGAATGTCTAGTATGCTAAAGAGTTCAGTCATATTACGTCCAGTCCCAAAATGTCCAGTGTATCATAATGACTAGTGTCCAAATATGTCCAGCGTATCATAACGTCAAATGACCTGTAAGCTCTACCGTCTTATATACTCTAGTGTTCTTTCCATACTACGCGCTTTATGAGAGAGGAATATCTTTGACTATTTATATTGACTCGTGCACTATTATTTATTCTGCGCTCGTATGTAGGAAAGGGTTTTTTTGGATTAATTAGACTTTTATAATAATTTGTTTAGCTTGTAATCACAAGCTAAACATTGTAGTGTTTTGTGTTCGAAAGGATTTATCAAGCTTCACAATCCATAGAAAGATTAGATACTTGCTCTGAGATAGAAAGTCAAAGCTGCCTACTAAACATCAAACAAGAGAATTCCGAGAGCAAGGTATCAGACGAGCCGTTTATTAACCTGCTAACGACGCGTTCATAATTCTGTTATCTTTTAGACAGACCTATTCACCATTTACATTTCGATTTAAATTCAAATATTCAGTGTCCTGGGAGCGTAGATTGCATGAAATCGGATTATTATCCGAATGCCTACATATTTGTAAGTTAAACGGATTCTAGGCCCGAGCAATGAGTATCATAAATATATAACAATAATAATGGAGATAACTTCTTAATGAACTTTGTTTTAAAAAGTGCCGCGTGACATGAATCATTTTGAAAAGGGTTATTTATCTCGTCCGTCGCGGCACTTGTGCGGTTCGTAGTCAACGAGACACACCTTCGAAAGATGAAGCCTCATTGGTAAAAGTACCTATAACTTTTTATACTTAAGTATAACAAACTAGTGACTCGCCCCGGCTTTGCACGGGTTGTGCTCACACCGCAGCAGTTTTCTTTACGTATACGTTTTTACACGTAACTTCTAAAAACAACAAGTCAGAAAGAGTAATTCAAAATCTTTAGCAGCAACGATCGTCGGGTTTTTTGACCATAGACAACTGCATTGTTACGCACGTACTTGCCAGACTTGTTTGTTATTATTTCGTTTCCATGGCAACGTGTTATTCCGTTCTGTATTTTTGATATGGGTTACATTATTGCAATTTTCGTAGGGGTCTCTAATTTATTGAAAAATACAACAGTGCCCATGTTACTCGCTGATAATGTAGCTTTCTACAGGTGAAAGAATTTATAAAATCGGATTAGTAATTATTGAGTTTCTCCATTACAAACAAACATACAAAAATACAAACATATAAAAAACTAATATATCCTGTTTATAATATTAATGTAGAAATGTAGATAGGTAATTGCGTTGGGTAAAATAACGTTAGGTTAGCTTTTTCTGAAAACTTTTAAAGTTAATCTGACACTATAGTGAAATGATCCTGTATCTTCTCCTATTTAGTTTGTGTTGAAATGTATATAAATAATAAAAAGTCGACAATAAGCGAAAGTCGGCAAAAGCCTCATAGACCTTTTTATCACCCACTTTCTGTAGGTACCTAGTTATCCAATAATTATACTTACATAAGTACATTTAGTTGGAAACTTGTCAAACCGAACCGAACCGAACGGCACTGGTTGTGACCTAATTTGTTTAGTGCCTGTACCCGTTAGTGCCATTAGCTCGAAGTTTTATTTTTATTACATTTTTGTAATACGCTTCCATATCAGGTATCCTGATTAATATGCCCGATGGGCTTAATGTGTGAAAAGGTCGTGATCATAAACAGGGAAAGGGTATTTCCCATCGTTTGATCGGCAGTTTCATTAACCCGATGTACTCACGATTACAGGCTAATGGGGCGCTGCCTGATGGGAAGGTGCCTGACAATGGAGACAAAGAGCTTGGACGGGAAACTTGCAGTAAGTACTTCATATTAGAACCTACTAGCCTACTTAACTTGTTTATTTTAATAACTGGCTTGCTTGTCGTATGAGGAAGTGCTGTGTATAAATCAATAATAACCGGGACGTGTCCTCCTAAGTACGAAGTTATATGTGATTTAATTAGCTTTTCGGGTTTCGGGGTTTTCGTACCTCAAAAGGAAAAAAGGAACCCTTATACCCTTATAGGATCATTTTGTTGTCCGTCCGTCCGTCTGTCTGTTTGTCAAGACATTTTCATTTTCATTTTCTCAGTAACGCGTGGAGGTATCAAGTTGAAATTAATATCAAATACTCAAGTCTGCATCAATCCATTGGACCTGTGAAAAAAATAAATTCTAAGTCAAAGCAATCAAAAGATACGGCCCAAATGATACTTCCGTTTATGTCGCATATTTCGACATTTTCAACATTCGCAAGGGAATCAAAACCTATAGTGTACTTCCCGTTGACCTAGAATCATGAAATTTGGCAAGACGCAATGTTTTATAGCACAAGTAAAGGGAAAATTCTGAAAACTGTATAATTGTAGATACAATGACATTTCTCTCTATTTGCTCTTATTTAACTCTTTATTTCCCTTTATAGGTTTATTATTCTGGTTATATTTGGTTGGATTGGGTTGGTTTTTGTTTGAAAGGGTGCTCCCATATAAATTTCATCAAAATTGGTTCAGTAGTTTTATTAGAACATCTATTTGTTTTATAGTTTACTTTCTCTAATATCTTGGGCTTGTGAACCGAATTAGATGATTGTTTTTACTTGAGTAAGAAGACCTCTAGTGTGGTACTGTATAAATTTCATCAAAATTGGTTAAGTAGCTTTAAACAAGCTTTAATTTAATTCACTGTGTTATAATGTTTTGGAATGGATTGTAAGTCAATTTTGTCAAATTTAAGGACGTCCAAAGATGCTGAAGTTTTGCACATGGGTGTAGTTCTGATGAAAATCTAAAAACTACAGTAGCAGTAGTAGTCACAGGAACTCAAAAACAAAATGATGGAACCCCTTTCGAGTTTGGGCTCATTTGGTTTGACTTGATGAATTCTCTGGTGTTATGTTGTATCTAGGGTCTGATGATGGAGCCGGAAGGTAGTCACAAGAAATCAACAACAAAATGATTTAACTCTTTCGAGTTTGGGCTCATTTCGTTTGTCTTGATGAATTATCTAGTTTTATGTGGTATCTAGGGTCTGATGATGGAGCCGGAAGGTAGTCACAGGTACTCAACAACAAAATGATGAAGCTCCTTCGAGTCAGGGCTCATTTGGTTTGTCTTGATGAGGTCTCTGGTGTTATGTAGTATTCAGGGTCTGATGATGGAGCTGGAAGGTAGTAACAGGAAATCAACAACAAAATGATGGAACCCTTTCGAGTTTGAGCTCATTTCGTTTGTCTTGATGAGTTCTTTAGTTTTATGTGGTATCTAGGGTCTGATTATGGAGCCGGAAGGTAGTCATAGGTACTCAACAACAAAATGGTGGAACCTCTTCGAGTTAGGGCTCATTTGGTTTGTTTTTATGAGTTCTCTGGTGTTATGTAGTATTCAGGGTCTGATGATGGAGCTGGAAGGTAGTCACAGGAAATCAACAACAAAATGACGGAGCCCTTTCGAGTTTGGGCTCATTTGGTTTGTCTTGGTGACTTCTCAGGGTTTTTGTGGTATCCAGGGTGTGATGATGGAGCCGGAAGGTAGTCACAAGAACTCAACGAAATGATTTAATTCTTTCGAGTTTGGGCTCATTTGTTTTGTCTTGATTAGTTCTCTGGTGTTATGTGGTTTTCAGGTCTTAAGTGGTACTGGTGGTGTCTCGTAAAAGATTGCTTTATAAAAGGACACATACAGCACGTACAGCATTTACAATTTATAAATCCATTTGTTTTGGGTTTATGTTTCCTCATATCTACGAGATGTGTAACCATTTTTTTAAAGAGTTCCATTTCATTCCAGTGTAATCATAGATAATTTTAGAATGAAAACTAATTCAGTTGTTATAAATGTAGGTTTATTCATCCTTGGTTTTAATTTACCAACGCTTTGAGTTTAAAGTGAGTGTCTACTTTGGCATATATTCTTTCCGATGTTTGCTAAGGCCACTAAAAATCAAAAAAGAAAATATTCTTCCAAAAAAAATACTTCAATAATAATATAATGCAAAAATACAACATAAGATAAGACAGAGTTTTTTGAAGGCGGTGCCCAAACCCATTTATTGTATTTTTGCATTATTATTACGTTGGTAATTTTGAAAAAGTGATACTGTTGTGCTTAATTGTTATTATTGTATACTTTTTAGTGGTTGTTTACAAAATAACGTTTTTATTATGAAGTAGATTTAATTTTATTTGGAAAAATATTTTATTTATTTGCTTTTTACCACACTCCCGTATGTTGGGCGTGATTTTTTTCTTCTAATCTAAAATTATATTCGTAGACCTGCCACAGGTTCAGAATCAAAAGTTTCCATTCGTTCAGCAGGAAGCTGTGTTATTTTCAGAATAGATAGTTTTTTCGGAAAAGAAAACGTTTTACGAAAGTAAGTTCGTTATAGTTTTTGCGAGTAAATAGTATTTTAGGTACACATGCAATGATATGAAAGAAAGGCTTAATTATGTTCCTTTATCTAGACTAGGTATTGCTCCAACAAAATAAAATAAAAAACACAAAAGCCGCATACTAAACTAATCATTATTTTTTCTTTAACACTTTCTTAAGTTTATTTTTCATTTTTACTTACTTTCGTAAGTGTTATGTAAACACGTATGTAATTTTATTTCACACTTCACCTCGTACATGCACACTCGTACCAAAGAGGATGTAGATGTATATCAGTCTCTGTGGTTGTGCTTGGTTGTGTAGACATAGTTTAGTCTAGCTGAGCCCGCGGCTTCGCACGCGTGGTCATTTCTTTAGATTAAATTTACCATAATGTGCTATTACAGGACCTAAAATACCAATGTATTTACCAACTTTTGATCAACAATTTCTTCTGACGTCAAATATTTTTTTATCAGTTGTTTAACTTTTAATCTCCAAATTAAGATACCAATTACACCAGTTTTTAAGTCAAACCCTAAGATATCCTACATTGAAAACAGCATAGCAATCGGTCCAGTAGTTTTTACGTAATACATAAAAATACAGACAAACAGACAGAAAGACACGAATTAAAACAAAAAAAACTGTAGCTTATTTTAGGGTACACTAGACTATTTTTTCTAATTTGAATTATTTGTACAGCCTTTTTCGTAGCTATTGCTTTATTATAAATATAGAAAGATGACTGTGCCAAGTTGCATCAAAATCAGTCCAGTAGTTACAGCGTGATACGTGTTCTTTTAAAAAACTTTCAACCCCTATCCTGCGGGAACCCATTAATTTTGCGGGATGAAAAGTATCCTATGTCCTACCTCGTAGTATCAACTCAAATCATACTAAGTTTCATTTGAATTTATTGAGTAGTTTCGGCATGATGTTTCGACATCACACATACAGACAGACAGACGGACACACAAAAAGACGGACAAAAATGAAAAAATAATACAGTTTTGGCTACAGTACCGAACATAAAAAAGAATCAAAAAAAAATTACAAAATATCTTCGATGTACAGAAATTGGACCCCTATCCCGCAGAAACCCTTTATATTTTCGGGATAAAAAGTATTTTTAATTTTCAGCCATCATATAAACTATGACAGTGCCAAGTTGCATCAAAATCTGTCCAGTAGTTTCAGCGTAGTACGTGTTCTTTTAAATAACTTTCAGCTCTTCTCCTGCGGGAAACCTTTCATTTTTCGGGATGAAAAGTATACAATGTTCTACCTCGTCGTATGAACTCAAATTTTGCTAAGTTTCATTTGAGTTCATTCAGTAGTTTTGGCATGATGCCTAGCCAAGATACAGACAGACAGTCAGACAAAAATGAAAAAAAATAAATAACAGATTTGGCTTCAGTATCAAATATAGAACAGCCTCCAAAAAATAATTACTAAATATCTTCAATGTACAGAATTGGACGTGTTACAGTTTTATTATAAGTATAGATTTTGATTCTGGTTCTCTTTTCCTAGATTCTTAACAAACGAGTACGGAATCTAGAGACTATATAGAACTTGTGTTTGATTGTTGAATGTTAATTAGGGTTCCATAACTAACAGGTTATAAGTGGAACCCTATTCTATGACATTGAAAATACATCGGTATTTCAGCGGGCAACATAATATTAACTCTATTCATAATTAATCAAATCTTAGTTATGTTAGATATTTTTCTGTCAGTTGTTAGTTGTGGTACCAAATAAGTACCTACAAGATTTTAAGGAAGAAAGCATGCAAAAGAAATACATAGGTATTTTTTTAAAAGTTAGGAGGTACTTCACACCGGGACAGTTTTGAATCTTTATCACCTCTGGGACGTTTCTGCCAAGTATCAGCTCGAGTCTTTAGATTCAATTGAGAGAGGTGCTATCAGGATCATTGGGGATGACACTCTAGTAAATCGTAAGCTTCTAATTCTGGCGCATGTGAGGTCGCAAGCCTATCGGTATTCTACAGATTGCAATAGGGAGAGTGTGCTCAAGAACTGCACAATCTGATTCCCCCTCACCTTTCTATCATCATACGACTAGGCGATCGGCAAAGGGCCACTCTTTAATGGTTGAAATACCTCGCACAAACACGAAGCGTTACGCTTCTTCATTTATTATAAAAAATGCAAAGGAATGGAATGCCTTGCCCTCGTCAGTGTTTCCGGTAAATTATAACCCAGGTGTGTTCAAGTAAAAGAGTGAATAAATATCTACTACCCAAGCGTGCTATACCTTCGAACACATCATCGCTTTCCATCAGGTGAGATCGTGGTCAAACGTTTGACTAGTAAGTAATAAAAAAAACATACATATTAATTTAATTGCACAATTATAATGTGCAGTGTTGACACTATTTATGAGTAGCTACCATAAATAATGTGTCAATGTCAACACTCTTTACAATCATTAGGACGTTTATTAAAGTTAGTAGTTTCTTACACTTTGTCATTCACAGCTATACACGTTTGCCTAAAAGCCCGTTTGCCTACAAATAATCTGAATGGCTGAGAACATTTACGACGAGATATTTACTAATAGATTTGTAAAAACCAAATAAATAATATTTGTTTGCAATTCGCAAGTCTGCCAATTTCTGTGACTGAGTTACTTAGCTAAGAAACTCGGCTCTTAATATTTCAATAATACGACTAGAAAATTAACTTGTCAAACTCTAATATACTATAACAAATAGTGCCAATTCAAATGGTACTTAGTTGAGACGGCCTAGTGCTTCTAAATCCCAAGTGTATGTCTACTGTCTAGGTGAATCGAAGCTTAATGAAGTTAAATAAGTCGGGCTAGTACCTTCTCCATCAGCTGAGTCTCGAGCTAATGGATGATATTAGTCTAGTCCTATGTATTATAAATTTCTTTGCATATTTTACTGAAAGAAGAGAAAAACAAGATCATTATGAATTTCTTGAGGTACCTATATATTTTGTCAACAATATTTCAAGATAGTGTAGCTAATGGAGATATTTATTATATGCTGAGAGATGATGGCAGAGCAGTATAAGGTGTACTTCGCACCGGATTCGATCATCGGAGCAATGACTTTTAATAAGTTGCCTATGTGCGGATTTGCTATCGCTCCGTGCTTTGGAGAACTCGTTACGCCATCGAACCCGCTAGGGGACAGTTGATAGAAGACCTTAGGCCAAGTCAGATGCCCTTGGGTGGCCTGACAAACAGATACTAGAGGCCGACTACCTCATTCGACATACATATCGCAGAGTAACCAAAATGGTATCAGCATTAAAAGACCTTGCCTATGAAGATGCCTAAAGAAACTAGGATTAACAACTCGGAACAACGTTGGAAACGAGGAGATATTATAGTAACTTTTAAGATACTAAAGCAGTATCATAATGTACCACATTTGAATAATATATATACAAGCTTAATACGAATAAACACCTGAGAGGACACTCGCTAAAGCTTACCGCCATGCAAAGTACAAGTAAACCAAGAAAACACTTGCTGTCTAACCGCATAGTGCAGGCTTGGAACAGCCTACTGGAGGATGTGATAAGTGATCCCTCAGTGAACTCGTCTACAGACTCGATAAACATAATCAAAAAGTGCACTGTTATGATATACATGCATCAGCTTGAAGATGCTAGTGTATTATATAATAATAATAGTATATAGGACTATCATTACACAGTTAAGTTGTTCTATTGAGTTGAGCTGCCATTGGAGTAGACTGGAGAGGCTCTTAAGCCGTGTTTACACTATCGTCCTATCCCTGGACACTACAAAGCAGGCAGATTGCGGTAACAGAGAGGCTCTTAATGCTCAGGTAATACCTCTACAGACAGGTCGGTTTGTCCCAAATCCCTGATTGTTTAATGTTAACAAGGGCTCTTTTGATCTAGAACGGAGTTCCTCCGAGGTATGTTCAATAGCTAGCGTAAGTTTACATGACATTCCCGTGTTTTTGATTTTACCCTTCTGCAAAGTAGATAGAGATATATAGATATCACTTTATTGCACCAAATGAAACACTTGCAAACAAAAATAAACTTAAATATATAGTACAATCGGCGGCCTTATCGCTTAGCAGCAATCTCTTCCAGGCATCCGTAGGCTATATTGAGACACATGACTATATAATAGAGGCAGTTGTTGGTGTGCAAATAAAACAAAAATGAATTTGGACAAAATATAAATAGCAAGATAATACTAATAAATATGTAAATAGCAAATACTAGTAAATATATAAACATTATAATAAAGGTATGTACATAAATAATATACATGAGGTATAGATAGTTTCAGCCAAATGTGAAAAAATACAATGATGACAATTAAAAATTCTTAACCAAACCACCACCACGACCACCATTCTTCTTTCTTTTCTTTTCTTTTCTTTCTTATTTCTTTCTTTCTTTTCTTCAATTCTTTCTTTCTTTTTATTCTCAATTCTTATTCTTCTTTTTCTTTCTTCTTTCTTTCTTCTTTCTTTTTTTCTTATTCAAAGTACTTAAAGATTTATGGAGTATTACATAAAGGCAAATACTTTAAGTATTCTCTTATTTCTTACCTTTGCGTTTTCGATTAAGCATTTTCATTTTGATTGTTTCAGTAATTTCAGTTTAGGTATCATCTGAAGATCAAAGATTTCTTGCTCTTCCTATTAGAAAATATAAATAATCACGTTAATTCACTTAGGACTTAGGTAGAGACGGAGGAACCTCAAAGTATTCTTCTTTGTAACTAGTTTTTTCCATCATTATGGTTTTAGCAGTGACACCGGCAGAGAAACCAGCAAATTAGCTTAATTGGCAAAAAAAACGTACTGCGCAGAGGCATCGACAGCGTGGGTTCGAATCCCGTCCATAATCATTTTTTTCCATTAGTTAAATTATGAGATTTGTTTTGTTGTTACTTTAGATGTGTGGTCAGAGCTGCTGCTGATGACAGCAGCAGGTAACAGAGAGGCTAATAATAGTATATAGGACAGTAGTAGTATGTTCTTTCGTTTGACAGCACCGAGATCATTCTCGGTGCTGTCAAACGGCAGAACAATCCTCAGCAAGGACCGACCTAACGACGGCGTGCTTACATGTCTTCACGGAATGAGGTAAGTATCTATATTGTATGCCGGCTTTAGACAAAAAAAAAACACTTCACTTTCTTGAATTTGAGTTGAGTTGAGTTTCTTGACCTTGGCAAACGTAGTGTAGATCGCCCACTGGCCAGATGGAGTGACGACCTACGAATCATAAACGTCGAAGAGCCGACGACCGGGCTAGGTGGCATTCGTTGCGACAGGCCTATGTCCAGCTGTGGTGGAATACAGGCTGATGATGATGATGATGATGATGATGATGATCTATTAAAATCATGTTTGTTTATTGTCATTGTGGTAAGTAGTACTGGGCAAGAATAGAAAAGCCCCAGATGAGGATGGTGTAACTTCGGAGCTCTTGAAAGCGGGGAGAAACCCGTACTTTGGGAGCTTCAGGGGTTATTTAGACCGTTCTTAACATGTGAGAACTCCAGAGGCGAGTGGAACAGGAGTATGGTAGTACTCTTCTTTAAAAAAAGAGGTTAAAACCGTTTTTAAAGAACTACCAACCACGTTTATAAGTTATTTTCGAGAGTCATCTCAAATCGTCTCGCAAGAAAACTTGACGAATTCTAGCCTCCTGAAAAGGCTGGGTTTCGCGGAGGATTTAGCACCATAGACCATATACACACAGTGAAGCAGGTTATACAGAAATCTGAGGAGTTTAACCAGCTCCTGAGTCTTGCTTTTGTGGACTATGAGAAGGCCTTTGACTCCATTGAAACCTGGGCAATTCTGGAGTCTTTGCAGCGTTGTCAAGCATACTGACGATGCATCGAAGTGCTGAGGTTTCTGTATTGACGCTGCGACTATGAGTGTCCAGGTACAAAACCAGCAGTCTATAAACATATCCAACTGCGCAGGGGAGTGATTCAGGGGCATGTTCTATCACCGAAACTGTTCACTCATGCCCTGGAAGATATGTTTAAAACGCTGGATTGGAAGGGAATGGGCATTAATATCAATGGCGAATATCTCACTCTTACGATTTGCCGATGATATCGTCCTAATGGCGGAGTCGCTGCAAGACTTGCAAGGTATGATGACCAACCTAGGTGATGCTTCTCGACGCATCGGTCTCGGAATGAACATAGATGTTTGACGTTATTATTGACACGAAACCGATTGCAGTTAATGGTGTACCCATTGAAGTTGTCCAACAATATGTTCACTTTGGACAAATATTGCAATTAGGTAAGAACAACTTTGAGAAGGAAGCCAACACAAGAATTCAGCTGGGTTGGGCAGAATTCGGCAAGCTTCGTCAAGTCTTCTAGTCGTCCATGTCGTGGCGTACTGTAAGGCGATGGGTACGCCGCGAATATATGTTTATATTCTTCGTACACTCGTCAAGTCTGATCACTGATCACGTTCGACTCACAAACTTTTTTTTTAAATTTTCATGTACATATAAACAGTTTCACAAATCATTTTATATAAGTATAAGTAAAACCACATTAGCCACAATTTAATAATTTTACATCGATGTTGAGAATAAGAAATAAAAGCTAATAATTAATAGGTAAACTAAAGTACCAGTAAGTACTACTACTAAACAATAGGCATAAACTAAGGCATACATTCCGTAGGTAAGTAGGGCCTACTTTCTACGGAGGCGTAGCTTCATAGACGCGTATTCGTCATTATACGAACGCCTGCTAAAAGCTTACATACAAAACTATGAAACTCTGTCAACGGAGCGGCAACGACACGCTCGCGTCGCTGCATGCAGGCTTCATGGCTTCAGGCCTGCCGTACAGCATGTCATACGCCGGGACGTACATCGAGTGAAAGCACTGTTTATTTTTGTATTCGTGTTTGTACAACAATAATCTTGCTGAATATGCTAGAAAAGATATATCTAAAAAGGCCACTTGACTTGCCGCTACGAACAATCTACAGTTTTTTTCTATATACGGAGGCGTCCAATATAATCGTCGTCTTCGGCAACTTCAAATGCCAAAATAACGTCTTCGCCGTATAACGTCTCACTTCATCTCACGTTGTTTTTATTCCGTTTAGTCGAATTTTCACTAAGTATCAACAAAATAAGTCCACTCTCACAATAAAATAAACAGTCGATAATAAACAAAGAAATACGAATAAAAACCTACCTGCCTTAAAATGTCTATGTGTTGTCAAGATTTTAAGTATTTCTTGTCTTTGAATTGTATGACCATTCTACACGTTATGTAATCTACAATCGTAAACAGAAGTTTACTTATGCCAATACGTCTTGATGCAAACAAATTCTTACCGCAATATCTACTCCAACCACAGATTACCCCCTATAGATACCGCTTACAAGGCATCAGACGCACACAACACATACTTGCTTTATCTAGTATAAACAGGCTCGCTTTGAGACACGACTTCATTCTCGACCAAACTCTCGACCCGTGCGAGAGTACTAGTTTATTGCGAATTTAATCGAAAAAACAACATTTTTAATGGCTTGCTGTGCAGTAAAATAGTGTGGAAAGTCAGCCAAAACGTTAAATTATCAAAAAGTTGGCATAACGTTCCACCGTTAAGTAATTTTGTATTTTTTCTGATTTACTACGAGCCAAGCGGATTTCAGTTTATACTGGTTCCACAGGTCATGAGCGTCATGGAAAAATAAGCACGCGTTGATGTCTTTTTGAAAAGTCCCTTTCACTCATTACGCTAAGTACAATAGTTATCCCTGTCTAACAAGAGCACGTGTAAGCTAGTGTTGGGATATCATAAAATATTCTCATGTTGGTACATATCGATATTTCAACCTATATATTTAGAAAACCGTATCACAAAAGTTATTTTGTTTTTGTACGAATAACAAACTACCTATCACGGAATACGGTTAAAGCTTGAAGTGTGGTTAATAGATACTTGATTGCTTTTAGATGTAAACGAAGATAGAATTAAAATAGAATTTTACTTTACAGGTTTTACGAAAGAAGCTTTTGAAGCTTTGAAATTCAAGACAAACAAGCTTATTTATTGCTGTATTGTTTTCGACGAAATTAAAATTGAGAAAAGTAGAGAAGACATATGGTTATGTAGATTTTGGCGAGGTGCCTTTTTTCTCATAAATAAATACATTAAATAATATCCTTATTTATACATTTTGTTTTCTTAGAACCTACTCACTGCCATTCTGCCACTTTGATGACGTCGTCTGACCATCGTGCAGGTGGTCTGCCTCTTAAACTAAGTCCTTCTCTTGGCCACCATTCCGCCACTTCCACATCCGCTTGGCGCAGGAGTGGAAATAGAGGCGTGCACATGATGAGGCCCCACAGTAGCTTGATGTAGGGTGATATAGATAGAAAGATAGTACCTACCCATTTTAGGCGATCAATCAAAACTCAAAGCTAGTAAAAGTGGGGAAGAATATTTTTTATCTGCTATGTAAACCAAAAACTGATATGACTATATTTTGTATGTACAATGCTCTAGGCTTCTAAGTATCGTTAATCTTTTTAAAGAAATTCAACTTTTATTAAGTTTGATTGTTTTCTCGAGTTTATCTCAAAAAGCATAATATTGTTTGTTGAGATTAAACAAAATCAAAACTATTTTGATCGGCCCTGCAGTCCCATCACTCAGTATAGTATATTTCAGGTCAGTATATTTCTAGTGCGACCCGTATCTTCCTTGTAGTTTGTGAGTGCGACCTTGAATGGGCTAATCATGACGCAGTCGTTGCGTTCCCCGCGACCCGTGCTTTCCTCCATAATTTGTGAACTCGAATCCGTACAATAATTCAATGATGCGGAATCTATAGGGGGTAATCTGTGACTCCAACGCACCGTATTGAATGACCGTAATACAGGTTCTGATTGAAACAGAATGGGTGGTTGCTATGCTAAAATTACGAACGTGACCATAACAGAACGCACCGATAGAAGCGATGATAACTATCCTGTGGTGACGAATGGTTCTTTTTTAGCCCGTCATTTTATGCTGGCTAGAATGTATTTCTAATTTATTTTGCATATAATTGTGGACAAACCTTTGTCTTTAAATTCCTGTTTAACTAGTGAAAAAAATCCAATATTGGGTGAGTGTTTTATATATCGTGAAACCTCTAAATTGCTTCTTGCTCTAAAGTACTGGCTAACCGGCCGTAAAATTTTGGTTAAAAAATTGTATTAACGCTTGTGAATCCACGATCTAATTGTTTCACATTTATCTGTTATCTTGTCTATAACTTTATTGTGCATCTTACGTGCCAGGCTTTTGATATTGCAGACCTGGATTGCAATATCACCCGTTACAAATTTTAAATTTGGTAACGGAAAATTTTACTGATTTTATTCATATTTTTACGGTCAAACTATGCTTGTTGGCCGCATTTAGTCATACCAGCAAACGCTTTCGCAATGACTTGACTTTTTAGTATGTACCAGTTTTATACCGCTTTTGTATTATCTGTATTTCGTGATAATTTACTCCCAACTGGTGAAATTCTTTTAAAACTATGCTTCTTACATGCTGTATTTCTATGATTATAAACTTATGTCCGACCCTTCTGGTCTTTCACACTTGTATTTTACTTTTAACTTTTTATTTATTACTTTAATGTCAACCTTATGTACCATACTGGCTGCCACATCTACTTCCTTGGGGCTTAACTGGAAGAGGCCTCGTCCGGCATGGTGGACCCCAAGGAACGAAGAACTGGTGATGTACGGCAGCCAGACCTAATGAAACTGGACTAAGGCGTCTAATTCTGCCATTCCAGGGATTTTTTCTTCCTTCTTCCTGGTACCTAGAGGTACGATCGCCGACCAGCACGCTGCCACGGGTCTTTGGACACCTGTCTCCCGGGAGCTGCTTTGCGCACTACGGCGTTACTACTGGCTGCTGCATAACTTCTGTACCATCTCTCCGCGGAACGTCTTCGCACGCGTGCCTCTAAGCTAAGTCCCAAGCCGAAGGACAATATCAAACCTACGCCACCTCCTGTAACCCACTCCCTGAGTATTTTTTTCTATCTCTGATTTCACTGGTAGTTTACTATTTTAACTATATATTTTTTTTCTACACCTACCGCCACTGTTAGGTAGGTAGGCTTCTTAATCATTATAACTATTTCTTTCTAAAACTAAACTGCCAGGTGACAGTCGTCCGACGCCATTGTAACAAATGATTGAAAACGTACGCGTCATACGCGTGTAATACGCCTCGTGGGATAGGGTTCAGTACGCTGGGCTGCTCAAGCTGTTGGCGTATTTTGAAGCATTTATGAAGCTACGCCTCCGTGGACAGTGACACTTAAAAACAAAAAGAATTTAATTTAAGATAAATTAACTACAAAATTAAAGTAAATTGTATAGTGATTGGTGACTTAGATAATGTGTGTTACATAACACAGTTCTTCAAAAGTCTAAAATTAATTTCTTAAAACTACCAACTCGTTCGTGAAATATATCTATACATTTAAATTTATCGTTATAAGATCTCATCATACGACATAGTGGAGACCTTCGCCCAGAAATGGTACGACAGACCACGGTAGAAAAAGCTTTATGATTACTACCTGATTTACGCAAATAGTTTCTAAAAGGTAATCTAAAACGAAGGCTGGCAACCAAATCAGGGCAATGATATCGATTATGACAAAGATCATACAAAAGCATAGCGTCTAGTTGGAATCTCTTGGATTTTAAATCTATTAAATTATATTTTTTTGAGCAGCTCTTCATACGGTATAATACTACTACTATAATAGCAACATTTATAGTGCATGCAGCGTAAAAAATTCTTTTGGACTCTTTCAATGTCATTATTATAACAATTATAATGTGGGTTCCACACTGACACTGCGTATTCCAACTCAGACTTAACCAGCGATTTAAATAACAATTGGTAAGTTGACACATTTTTTAAATTACTAGAGTATCTTATCACCAAGTGGTAGATTTTAAAACCACGGGATATTATGTTTTGGGTTAATATTTAGGATTAGTTTACTATCTAAAGTAATTCCAAGATCCTTTATTATTATTTCTTTTATTATTATTTATTACTTTAAATTTATCAAGATTAGTGTTACAAAGTACATATGTAGATTGACTTATGATTCGTTTCCGAGTAAAAATGATTGACTTGCATTTATTCAGACTCAAAATAAATGTATTCTCTCCACAATACTCTGAGAACCGGTCAAGATCAGACTGAAAATCGAGGTGATCCTGATTAGTATTGATATCACGATATACATTCAGGTCATCAGCATAATTATAACAGAACATTACAAGACTTGAAGCATTTATCAATATCATTTATATATAAAATAAAAAGCAATGGACCTAATATTGATCCTTGGGGTACCCCTGAGCTAACCGAAATATCTGATTCGTAACCATTAACCATTAACCACTTTTTGACAGCGGTTGGTTACATATGATTTGAACCAACGCCACAAGTTGCCGCGAATACCATTAAAGACAATTTTGTCTAGGAGAATTTTGTTATCCACTCTATCAAAAGCTTTTTGGAAATCAGTATACACACTCTCAGTTTGTTTGTTTTTGTCTAGGTTATCAAATATTTCTATAGTGTAAGATAATAAATTTGTAACTGTAGAACGACGTCGCACAAAGCCATGTTGTTGAGGAATAATAATATTATGTAAACTAGGATAAATGGCGTTGTGAACAAGTCTCTCAAGCTGTGACGAGGTCAAAACCTCTTTCATAATAATACTCATTTGATCTCTTAATTCTTTCATAATCCATTTCTTTTCCTTTTGATAGTTGGTCATTATTCATTCTAAATACAAATATCCTGTCATTTTTTACATAGATTTTTGGAGCAAAAGGGAAATATGATATAAAATACATAAATAAGTTTATAACCAGTTGAATTACACTTGTAAATATATAAACGATAATACCTACATAAAAGGTTATTTTAATCCGCATCGTCAAAGTACAAAAGTCTGATCATCTCCTCCTGTTCCTGTGCTTCCAATAGTTCCTGTAATTCTGTGTCACTGAGGTTTGGGTCCTGGGCTAGTGGGAGCAACCCAAACCCTGGGACCGCCTCGTGACAAAGCAACATCAACAGAGTGGGCAAAATAGAAATGTGACAGTAGTTTATTAGATCCTTCTGTGTACCTCCTTTATGGACAGGTTATACGCAAGCAATTTTCCACGAACGACGACATACACCTTATCGAAAGCATAAATTAAAGATATGGTGTAATGGTAAACAGATTGAGTAAGCGGTACGTTTAAAATAATATTTCGGAATATTATCAACTCCAGCACCCTTAGTGGGATCTAACCTATATAGTTCTGACTTGAAGTTATCAATTGTTAAACAAATGTCGCTGAAAATTTGATCAGAATTATGGTTATCCATTACTTGCTTATTACCTAGATCATAACTATCAGGAACAACTGAGGGTTCAAAGACTGAGAGAAAATATTTAGAATGAAGATTGCAAACATCAACCGGCGCACTCGCTGAAATATCGTCATAATGAACACAGCTGGGTATAGGACTATTTTATTTTTATTTTAAATGTAAGTCCAAAAGAATTTAACTTTTTTTAATACTATTTTCAACTTTTATAATTTTACTATTATAGCATACATCCGAAGCTATACGTAGTCGATCTCTAAACATTAAAAAAAATTCATTGTCCGATATGTTTTTATATTTTTTCCATTTTATCCATGCCTTCCTTTTATTATTAAATATATGTCTTAAAGATGCACAGTACCAAACTGGAAAACCAGTTTTTTTCATAATTTTAGTGGGAATGTTTTTGGATATAATGCCATATTCCTCAGAAGATTTATCATTAAAGAGTGTATTCCAATCTGTATATTTATGTCATCATTTATTTACTGATAATTGGCTCTAGCAAAGCAATATTTCATTATATGTGACTTACGGTTCATAAGATTGTTATAACATTCAATAGGCACAGTCACATAAAGAGTTGGGTGGTATTTATCTAATGGCACTAAAGACACAGGAGCATTAAATAGTTTGCAATTAATTTTATTTGAAATAAAAAGATCAAGTATTTTAGAGGATAAATTCCTGATATAATTGAATTGATAACTGTTGGTGTCAGTCATAAAATCAGTCAATAAGCTACCTGATCGGCAAGTAGAAGGGAATGGTGATGGCTGCATTTAACTACCGTCATGGCACAAATTTAGCTGCGGCAGATTAAAATCACCGATTATGAAAAATGGGCGGTCACTAGTAGATTCAAGAATGTTAATAACTAAAGTAGAAAAAATATGTATCGCCTTTTAGACTCTTTACAACATTACGTATGTCACAAAATAAATAATAAACATGATTTAGACCCCCCCAATGGCCTCCAACCTCCCCTTATAGCCATCACATGCCTCGCAATGATCTGTACCTGAAATTGATCTGTCCGAGTTTATCTCAATACATACTAGTAAATCCGCATTTGATCACCGGATTAATCTCCATCTGCATCATCTTGCTAGCAGGTCCATGTCAATTCCTTGTCGTACAATACCTAGTTCTATAGATTACCATATAATCTAATACGAGGATCTGTTCGCCATCAGGTCATATCTTGTCCTTCTCGTGCAATCATCATCATCTTTAGGAGTCCACTGCTGAACATAGGCCTTCCCAAAAAGGGGGGGTTTGCCATAGTCACCACGCTTGGCAGGCGGATCGGTGACCGCAGTGTTACAAATATGTACTCGGAGGACGGTGCTGCCCATTTTCCGGTGTGTATTCCCTTAGTCGCCTCTTACGGCATCCACGGAAGGATTAGGAGGGGTCTTATTCTAAGCTGAGACCGCCACAGCTACTTAGCGGTATTGTGGCTCTCGTGCAGTACTTAGTTCTATAGATTAACACGAGGGTACTTGGGTGACATGATGCGTTGTCTTTTCATTCTCATATTTTTCATTCTATATTTCTAGTTCTGGAGATCTATGTCTAGACTTACGGAGGCTTCTAATCTTTGCTCTTCTTTGTCCTCTGTCGAGCGTTGATCGCATTTCGCTTGCTCTTGGGTATACTCATCCCCTGCTCCACAGCAGGGGATGAGTATGTCTTACCGGAGGTAAGGTAAAGTAACTTTACCGGCTTTATCTGGGTCTAATCTCTTTACTGGTCTTAACATCATCACCTTCTCTTTACATCATCATTTCACCTCGACCCAAAATCCTCATTGCGATCCTTCTCCTTCCTTGACCTTCCCCTGGTCGATAATAGTAGAATTACTAGGGAGCGAAATAATATTTTGCCGGCGACGGATTCAATATACGTCGCCCGAGGGAAAATAATTTTGCGTCCAAGTGATACTACTTTTCATCAAAAAAAAAATATATATAAAAAAGGTACTTGTAGATACTTCACAGCTTATATATTTATTTACAAGCACAAATTAAAAATGTATATAATCTTTTTTCTTTACTTCTTAACATATTATTCTCTCGTTCGAAATTCGTATCTTGCTAATTTGTGAAGTACTGACTGGCTCATCTTGGTTCACTTTGTGTTGCTCGGTAGAATTTAATTAAACCTTATTACCCGAAGCGTTTCACTTCCACAGTTATCACGGCCGCACCGTGACGAAATAGGACTTCCTGCACGATCCCTTACTATGGGACCTTGCCATTGGGAAAAATATTTTTATTTAGGTAGAATCATGAATAACTTTGGAACTTGTAATTCTATATAATGTGCAGCAGACACGCACTTCATCGGTTCTTTCCGTTGAACATAGATAGACATAAAATGATTAAAAAAAATAAGTACTAAAATTACAGCACATCAAATGAATGCTGAATACTTCCTTAGCATACAATCCAGTCGTGCCGGTAATCTTCGAATAAATATTAGTATAACATCTGTATTCCTCGAATTAATAATACAAAGTATTACAAAAGTTCCTTTTTCAGTGCCATCCAAATTTACAATCATTTACTAACGCATTTAAACTTTAAGTTGGCAACACTTTTTTAACTGGCGGCCATTTTGTCAGCTGTCAAGTGGTTTATGTTTAGTTTGGTTTGGCATTTCAACATCAATAGACTGACGCCAGGAACATCGCTTCTAAATTGTGCAAATTTATTTTGAAAGTCATGGTCAACATAATCGTCTATCAGAGGAATTAATTCGATTAACCATGGATCGTTTTTGGACCACGTTTACTCTAAATGATAATACGCATCCCCAGAGACGTCGTACAGTGCGTACAGTAGAAGTAATTGCTGCTGTAAAGCGTAGCGTAGAGGAAGATCCGAATCAGTCTATCCGCCATCGTGCACAGGAGTTGGACATGTGATGTGTCCATCCACTTTATGGAAGATTTTGCGGAAAGATCTTAGTTGCGTGCTTACAAAATCCAACTCGCGCAAGAATTGAAGCCACACGATCATCTAGCAAGGCGTAGATTCGGTGAATGGGTGCAAAACCAAATTGCCGTTGATCCCGATTTTCATAAGCGAATTTTGTTTAGCGATGAAGCTCACTTTTGGTTAAATGGATACGTCAATAAACAAAACTGCCGTATTTGGAGTGATAATAATCCTCAAGCTTATGTTGAGACACCGTTACATCCTGAAAAACTGACTGTTTGGTGTGCTTTATGGGCTGGTGGAATAATTGGTCCGTACTTCTTTAAAAACGATGCTGGCCAGAACGTCACAGTCAATGGTGATCGCTATAGAGCCATGCTTACTGACTTTTTCGTTCACCAGTTGAACAATCATGATGTGCAGGAGCTGTGGTTTCAACAAGACAGGGCAACATGTCATACAGCTCGTGCCGCAATTGATTTATTGAAGGAAACGTTTGGTAACCGCATAGTTTCACTTTTCGGTCCCGTGAATTGGCCTCCAAGATCCTGCGATTTTTATTTTCTGTGGGGATATGTAAAGTTGCTAGTCTACGCCGATAAGCCCGAAACGATTGACCACTTGGAGGACAACATTCGCCGCATTATTGCCGATATACCGCCACAAATGTTGGAAAAGGTCATCGAAAATTGGACCTCCAGATTGGACTACGTCCGAGCCAGCCGTGGCGGTCATATGCCAGAAGTCATATTTAAATTATAATACCAGAAGATTATCTTTCGAATACAGTAAATTTCATGTCAATTTACAAAATCATCTATGTTTTATTCCATTTCAAAGTTCTATACCTCTAAAAAAACACCCGCTATAAATGGCATTCAATTTAAAAATAAAATTATAAAATGGCTACTGAATAAAGTACATTACAACTTAAATGAGTTATTTGATGTTAACTAGATCTCTAAATATTAACAAATTACCTCTGTTTCGCCCTATAATGTGTGTAGCTTTAGTTTAACGTAGGAGTGTAACGGTTATCTGTTATTATTTGCTTAAATTAAAATATTGTACGTCTGGAATGGACAAACTGTTGAAACAAATTTATGTTTTAAGATCTCAATGTACACAATTTAATCAAATAAATGTACTTTTATTCTTATGCAATTGAAAGAGCTCAAAAAATAAGGCCCATTTATAAAAATATGTTTTTCCTGTATTTACATAAAATAAAATACAATTTAAGACGTGTATTATTGCAGTCGACTAATAAAATACTTTTAAGTTGGGTTAGATCAAAATTCAATTATGAAGTAAGTAATCACTTCATTCATATTAAATTTAATTCCAAATTACAACACTAAAATAATTAGCTTTCAAGTATGAGTGTACCAGACACCGAACAAATGGTACGTAGTAAGCATTACTAACTAAAATTGAAATTCAGAATGTATAGATAGTACGAGTACCTAAACTTACTTTATTTGTAATTTGTTGTTGAATTTTATTGAATTCTTCAATTAAAATAAATTAAGTTAAACATGTGCTTATTTTTAGATCTTGCTTTAATTACCCAATTAAGAAGTCAAGCTTTGATTATTATCAAATTATTCAGGTAATTTACATCCAAAATATTGTAGATCTTAGTTTTTATTGGAGATAAATCTCGAGCCTCAGCAAGTGTCACGAATAACTCAATACCTAATATAAAAATTGCAGTGTCAATAAGAATTTTCTATGGCAACTATGCTCTTCTTGGACCATACGTCATAATATATTGGCAAGACATTGGTGTCCACCCAAACTATCCCTTTCTGTAGGATCCTACACTTGTACTTGACTGCCAACTCTATCATGCTAAATAACAATGTCCATTTCTTTACAGCGGTATCCTCGTCACAGTTCTTTTCCTCAGAACAGAAGAGAAAAAAGGTCCAAAAGTCCGAACAAAGGAAACAAGATATAAAAAAGGACATTAACGGATTCACGAACTCCGCGCTCTCGATATCAACAATCAGCCAGCAGTCTTTCAAAGAGGATATGCTCGACAACTCTAAGAGGAATGTATACGACAAAGCTGAATTCTTCGGCATGATCAAGAACTTCTTCATTTTACTGTCGTACTGCGTAGTAAGACTGACGCCAGCTTACGCCTTTGTGATAGGTACGCAAACTTTTTTACGAGTATGTAGTTCCCTTTTTGATGTATCCAGAGTTCCAGATCCGCTACCTGAACTGTTCGAATAGAAAGCAAAAAGGTGGTTTTAAAGGAAAAGTAGTTGGGGTTCAGCTGGTCTCGTGCTTCAATTGAATGTTCAATCCTAGCAATAGCCTACCTAATTGACTCTTTTTTTAGTATCTTAAATTGATTATAACTAGACCTAATTATATTTTAATTTCGTTTTTGAATAGTTTAAATATGGCATGCCCCGTGCACCCACTGGCTTGTCCCACTGGTGGGTGCACGGGGAATTCACATTTACCCGTCCACCCACTGCACTAGAGTTGGAAACTTATACGTTACCGACAATCTGTATAATTTTGTTATTCTGTACAATCCCTGGGAACTGTATACATTACCTAAGTAAAGTATCTAATGTACAATAATATTCATAATATTTCATACATAGACCCTGCTGGTCCACCTGCAAAGCGTAAAATATATAGATTTTGGCCTGTATTTATCAATGTTATCTAAATTAACTTCTTTACTTTATTCCCACCTGGGTAGGTACCTACTTACATAACATTGATAAATACTGACTAGGCGGAAGCCCCATTTGGCCGTGGTAGGTTAGCTCCCGCCTTTGTCATCGTGTTTTTATTAGCCTTGATAACCTATCTGTATGAACATCTTTAGCACCTTTGGTATCATGAAAACCACAAATTAAACACATTGCCGGCTTCGTATTTGAAATTTCATAGAATATCTAGGCAAAGTATAAAATTAATAAGATTTCATACATTAAACTTTACATATTAAATATATTCACTTTTATATATTAAATATAACACCCCTCTATTTTCGAGTTCTGGAGTTAAAAACAGTGTTTAGATGTGCAAATGTAACCCTTTCATGATACCCCATTTGAAACCCCAATTTTTAGTCCCTCTTTTGAACTTTTATAGCCTGATAATATGTCCATTTCGTTCGGTACTTTTCAGAGCTACCTACCTAAACTTATCAAAGTTCATTAATATCGGATCAACGGATCTAAAGTTATCGTTGAACAAACATTCATGAGAACACCGAATTGTCCAATTTCAGGAGAACTCGCTTCGCTTCGTCAGCAATATAAACATACCTGTTTAAAATCAGCCTTCATCGGTCTGGTCAGAGGCCACTACAAAATTTCCTCACAGAGCCCGATGTACGATACCTATTCATTCTCCATGCATTCGCTGACACAGTGACACATATGCAACTAAACCTATTATTTTTAGTTCTAGAGTCAAATCATATTTTATTCTAGTAAAATGTTATCGAATATTCATATTTAAACTTCATATCATACTAGTTTTCCCGCCCGCGACTACGTACGTGTAGACTACTGTTTATCGCGAAAAAAAGCTTCCTATTTTCTTCTAGGATATTAAAAACCTATGCAAAAGTAGGTATAATACCAATGCTCTAGATGTTTTTGACTAACTTGTTATTTCGTTTCCATGGCAACCACAGACCATTCTGTGATGACAACCGTTCCTTACAGTGAGTAATCAATATTTTCCAGTATTCCCGCGATAAATTTCAATTTTCCGGGATAAAAAGTATTCTATGTTTTATTCTAGGGTACAATCTGTCTCCATTCTAAATTTCATCCAAATCCATCCAGCCGTTATCGCGTGAAAGCTCCCCAAACAAACAAACAGACAACGTTTCACTTTTATATATTGGTATGGATTCATATCCAAAACCGACATTTCTGATCTACCTACGTGTTACGCAAGAACGTACGAAACGTACGTAGATCAACAAAGTTTGACGATATCAATTTACCAAATTGCCTCCATCTGAAACGTCTTTTCAGAGACCTAGATTTCTATGATAACAATACCCATTTGCCCCGCAATATAACGACAATGATCTACGCCAGAGCTCTGCTTTATTTCAAACCAACGTTTTACTCGAATAAAGGTAAAAACCAGACTAAAACACCTTTTCTCTAAGCCCATTTCAGGATTATCTAGAGATCAAGATTTCACACTCTATTATAGTGCTTAATTACAACTGTAAAACTCGGAGGTCGCAGATAAACGTAGTGTCATTTAAACCATTTTCATTTCATTCAGTTTTGACCATGATTATGCTCTCGAATGTAAGTTTGAATTCTCGTGTATTTGTTCCCTCGGACACCCCAAATTTGCTATTATGTCACTGGGCCTTGTGATGCTGAGCTCGTGGGCTACAACTATCAAGTCTTACAGCGACTCCGTGACTGTGTCATCGGCAAATCGTTAGTGTGAAATGTTCTTGCCATTGATATTAATTCAAATTCCTTGCCAATCCAGCGCTTTAAACATATCTTTCAAGGCATTAGTGAACAGTTTCGGGGATATAAAATCCCCCATCTCACTCCCCTGCGCAGTTGGATATGTTTAGACTGCTGGTTTTGTAGTTGGACACTCATAGTCGCGGCGTAATACAGAAATCTCATCCCTTCGGTGTATCGTAAGTCCACTTGATAACGCTGCAAAGACTCCAGGAAGGCCCAGGTTTCAACGGAGTCAAAGGCCTTCTCATAGTCTACAAAAGCGAGACAAAGCACCTGGTTATACTCTTCAGACTTCTATATTACCTGCCTCACCGTGTGTATGTTCTATGGTGCTAAATCCTCTGCGAAACCCAGCCTGTTCAGGACACTGGAATTAGTCAAGTCTTCTTGCGAGACGATTTGAGACCCTCAAAAACAACTTATAGACGTGGCTCAAAAATACAATAGGTCGGTATTTTTTTAAAAGGGTTTTATCCCCTTTTTTAAAGAAGCGTACTACCAAAGTCCTGCTCGACGCCTCTGGAGTTCTTCCACTGTTAAGAATGGTGCTTAATAACTCCTGAAGCCCCCGAAGTACGGGTTTCCCCTTACTTTCCCCTTTTTATTCTTAAATTAATTGAGCACCATCTCAGTCTCGTCTAGGCTGACGCCGGGCAGTTCGTTAGTTTAGTGGCGGTTCATTGCGTGGGAATCCTCTTTGCTGGGTTCAGGTCTAGAAGCATGCGAGTCATACAATCCGCCATAGAAGTATTCGTTCTCAGATAGAATCTCATCACTTTCTGGGACAACCTGTACACGAGACCCTCGAGTTTAGATGGCATTGCTGCATCTACACATGTTTGTTTCATACCATAGCTTGTTTTGTTATTTTTTTCAATAATACGCCTGCGCAAGTGATTTTGTGTATATGTTAAGATGGTTGCTATATTTCACATATTTCACATATTTTTAAAGTCTATATGTCAATATTTATTCTTTTTGTCTTTGATTGATAATGAAACATCAGAAGGTCGAAAAATTGCCGTATAAATGGCGAGGATAACACAAAAAAATGCTGTGCTTTGATGTGAAGAAATAAATACCATCAGCAGACCGTTGATGTGAACTCTGATTTTAGTTTCCATGTCATTCTAATTTGATTACTTTTGTTTCTGTTTTTATATTTGAGTATGATTTTCAATTTCAATTCATTTATTTCAATATAGGTACAACACGGTACACTTATGAGCGTCAACAGAGAAAACATAAAATACAAATCTGTTACAATTCAATTATTCGCAGCTAGACCTTGGTCGTCATTTCAATTCTGTCAAGTTCTCATGAAACCTCAAAAACAATGCAGTCTTTTGTGATAAAATTGTGTATCAATTACAAATTATCCACTCACACAAATTATTCACTCCATGTGAATTGTAAAAACGAACATAGTTTTTAAAAAAGGATCGGTAAATTTTTGATAGCCTAGTTTTTGGCAGCACAAGTTTATAATTGTGCCTTGTCTCATAGTTGTGACGTTGTCCGCATGTTGTAATCCTGTTTAAATGTTTCCGAGCGTACAGAATATCCAAGAGGATATACAAACAAGGCAATGTTAAAATGTTTACTTGTGATAAGACGTTTCTTAGCGATTCTCTAGGGCTAAGCCTATAGATATCCCTTACAGCTCGTTTCTGTAATACATAAATTCTATTAGTGTGTCGGCAGAATTGTCCCAGAGCAATAACCCGTACGAAATTACAGAGTGAAAATATTGTGAAACATTTTAGTTTATACATACGATAAAAATAATATGCCATATAACACTTTTTCTAATTTTAGCCGTTCTTCCAAATCCGTTCAGCCGATATAGATAACATAGTTTCAATCATAAATAGGCACACAAACTTTATTAGTATGATATTATTACAGCTATAAGTTTATTAGCTGCACCCAGTGGTTTTACTTGCGTGGAGAAATTATAATGGATGATGATGAGACATATACATAGTTTACATATACAGAGTTTCATCAAAATCCATTCAGCCATATCAGCGCTTAATGGTAACAGACACATAGGTGGTATGGAATTGTATATATAGGTATATTTGTTAGTATACCTATATATATATATATTTATAGGAATACTAACAAATATGAATGTTTTTATCTGAAATGTATCAAATTGAATATACATAAATGCACACAAACTTTTGAATATTTATTATAAGATTAGATTGCAATTACAATAATAATTCAGACCTAGGTACCTACATAACAATTAAACGTACTCAGTAGAAAAGCAAATTTATTTTCTCTTTCGTACCCACCCAATATAGCGAAAAGCTAAACCAGTTTATACCCTAACCCGATCTTCATATCTTCTGCATTTACTATACTATAGCATGCCCAAAAGCGCCGGGGCCTCGCGACTCGCGCCGTGTTTCTCGCTCTCTGCGTCTTTACGCTCGAAACATTTGCGGGGGCTGAGGAAATGTTTTCATACCTGCATACTGCCCTAGAAGAGCGCCTTAATAGTACTGTAGTCATGAAGCCATGTCATTGGCCCTCGGGCGGCCTGACAAACTGACACCAGAGGCCAGCACTACTTCATATGACAAACAAATAAACTTTTCGTTACTTCCTCCTGCATTATAAGTATAGAGTATAGATAGATAGATAGGATATAGATATATATAGATATAGCGATCGATTTTTGAAACGCCAATCGTGGACGCTCCGTCTTGCCCCCAAATTCATTAAATAGCAATAGAATATTTCAGCATTACTTTTGCGCACAACTAAAATGAATATTACTTCGTTCACATCAAAGTTTACTTTACAATAATAAATAATAGTTTAAAAAACTAAAAAACACGCTTTATATAGAAAACCAAACTAAAAAAATAGAAAATAAATTTTAATAGTGTAAATAAGAAAAAAATGATTTATTTCAAAAAAATCGTGGGGTGCATGGGTCAATAGTTATAAATATTTAATTGACAGATATGAGAAGAAGGATTATCATTTCCATAATATCTTAAAAAGCACCCCACGTTTTTTTTTTAATAAATCTTTTTTTTCTTATTTACACTATTAAAATTTATTTTCTATTTTTTAGTTTGGTTTTCTATATAAAGCGTGTTTTTTAGTTTTTTTAAACTTTTATTTATTTTATACTTTTTAGTTTGATTTATTTATAAGAGCGTTTTTTTTTCTTCGAATTATTGCATTGTCATCGGTCTTTGACAGGTGTGCAAAATTTGAATGAAATCTGACCGTTTAAAGTGGGTCAAAATAGCGTCCAAAGGAGTCGGTTACAAACATACAAACATACAAGTGAATCTAATATAAAGCGTATAAAAACGAATATGTAACTTTTACGGTTCACTAAACCGAACACAAATGAACTTTAACACTTGGCACGTACTAAATAGAATCTCGTCAGCCACGTAACTACTATCTTCTTTATCTACTATCTTCTTTGTCTGGCAAACATTAAGCAAACAATGGTATTATAGAACTTTGATCTGAGATCGAATCAACCAAAAAGGATTAACAAAATTTGGTGCACGTTGTAAATAATATGCCTCTGGCTAAAGTAATTTCGCATTTTACGAGAACGAAGCCAGATATACAGAATTCTGGTTTATTATTCTACACGGATTCTTAACGTGATTGTGAAATTGTGTATGAAATAATAAATGCCACAGAAGATTATGTTTAAAAATAATCGACAGATTTACCTTAATATTTTGACCGTTTTAGATAGATAGATACATAGATAACTCTTTATTGTACATCACATAGAGCAAAAATACAAAAATGATTAAAACATTTATACAAAATGTATTGTAAAATGGGCAGTCTTATCGCTGAAAAGCGATCTCTTCAAGACAACCTTTGGATGGAGAGGAATTAATATACGGCAAAGACGGTGATGCATTATAATATAATAAATAAATAATAAAAACTGAATAAAATGAATAAATATATTAATAAAAATATATATACACACATATCCTAATATATCTACACATAAATATGTAAATATATAGTATAGTATGTATAGAATACACATTATAATCTATATACTTATAATGAAACTGTAGCGGGTCCAATTCTGTACATTGAAGATATTTTGATATTTTTTTGGAGGGTACTCTATATTCGATACTGAAGCCAAATCTGTACTTTTTCATTTTTGTCTGTCTGTCTGTCTGTCTGTCTGTCTGTCTGTATCTTGGCAGCCCATCACGCCAAAAATACTCAATGAATTCAAATGAAACTTGGTATGATTTGAGTTCATACTTCGAGGTAGGACATTGGAGAGTTTTCATCCCGAAAAATTAAAGGATTCCTGCAGGATACGGGTGGAAAATTATTTAAAAGAACACGTAGCACGCTGAAACTAATAGACTGATGTTCATGCAACTTGGCACTGACATAGTTTAGAGGATACCTATCTTATAAACTATGTCAGTGTTTATAAGATAGGTTCAAAATTATGGATCCGTTTTATCGTGAAAAATAAAGGGTTCCTGCGGGATATGGGTCCAAATTCTGTACATAAAAGACAATGTGAAACATTTTTTTTGGATGTTAATCTATATTCGATGATGAAGCCTAAACTGTATGTTGTTTCATTTTTGTCTGTATGTCTGTCTGTCTGTATCGTGGCCGCACATCAGGCCGCCAGAACTACTGGATGAATTCAAATGAAACATGGTATGATTTGAGTTCATACTACGAATAGGGGTTCAAAGTTATCAAATAGAAGTAATCACGCTGAAACTACTGGACGATGCAAATTGACACAGTCATATATATCTATACCTATAATAAAGCAATAGGTACGAAAAAGGGTGTACAAAGAAAATACATAAAAAAATGCTCTTGGGTGCTTAAAAAAGCCATTGAACAAGAATGTAAAACTTTTTTGAATCGTGTCTTTGTGTCTGTTTGTCTGTATGTTTGTCTGTTCACGCATCACGTAAAAACTAATGGACCGATTGCAATGCGGTTTTCATTGTTAGATAGCTTAGGGTTTGATTTAAAAACTGGTGTAATTGGTATCTCAATCCGGTGAGTTAGAAGCCGAGTAATTGATCAAAGTATTTTTAACGGCTGAAGAAATTTTGATCAAAAGTTGGTATATTGGTCCTGGAATAGCACATTATAATTACATTTACTACATATATATTTATTTATAAAAAATATATAACATAATGCAAAATATATTATTATTATACTATTATTATATTATTAAAGTGTAGTCGTTAACAGAATAACATCAAAATAGCAAGAAGTGATACTAATTAGAGAGATAAAACTTCTTTAATTGAACTTTAAAAACAGAGAGTGATTGGGCTCGTTTTATAGTAACTGGCAGAGCGTTCCACAGGCGAACTGCTTGGACGGTAAATGAACTGTCATAAAAAGAGCTTCTATGTAGAGGGATCTTCAAAGCTGAATTTTCTGATGACCTGAGAGACAACGTGTTAGAATCAGGTAGATAATTGAAACGTTCCTCAAGATATCGCGGGGAAGAAGGATTAAACAAAATAGTATAAGGAATAGTAAATAGTATATGAAAGCCAAATCTATCTCTATCTATCTATCTTAGTGCGAAATTCAGAGACATGATCATATTTGCGCAAACCAAATATAAATCGAACGCAGAAGTTTTGAAGACGCTCAAGTTTTTTTAGCTGTTCCTTAGTAAGATCTAGATAGCAGGCATCGGCATAGTCTAAGATTGGGAGTAGAAGTGACTGCGCAAGAGCAATTTTAGTGGCAGTGGGCAAAAAAAAACGGAGTCTTCTGAGGGAACCTGCAGTAGAAAATAGCTTTCGACTGACGGTTTCCATCTGAGGAATCCATGTAAGGCTCTGGTCTATAATTAGACCTACTTCTTCTTCTTCTTCTTGTTCTTCTTACTCTGTGAGTTCTTGTACTCTGACCATATGGAATAGTGGACACTCCAAACACAACTTTGGGTAGAACTGACCAATCAACTTTTGATATCATTCTGGATCTGCCAAGAATGATAACCTGTTTTTTTGTAGTTATTATTTTTAACCCATAAGCTTTACTCCAGTCAGAATATGGCGTGAATCGGAATTATTAGTTTCTATGGCAAAAGAAAGAGAGCTAAGTGGGACTTGGCAATAGACCTGTAGATCAACAATATACAAGTGATAAGGAGAAGTTTTTACCACATCATCAGCCTTTATCTGTCCATTCCTGGACGTAGGCCTCTTCTAATGCACGCCACTGAGCTCGGTCTTCAGCTCCCCTCATCCATTTTCTTCCGGCCGCCTTTCGCAGGTCGTCACTCCACCTGGCTACAGGGCATCCTACACTACGTTTGCCTAAACGTGGTTTCCACTCGAGAACTCGTCTACCCCAACGGTTATCGGTTCTTCTGGAAAAGTGACCAGCCGACTGCCACTTTAGCTTGCTTATCTTAAGAGCTATGTCGGTCACCTTGGTTCTCTGTCGGATATCTTCATTACGAATCTTGTCCTTCAGAGAAACTCCAAGCATAGCTCTCTCCATAAATCGCTGACCGACCTTAAATTTGTGGATTTGTTTAACCGTTTCGGCTCCGTAGGTGACTGACCTGATTGAAGACTTTTGTCTTTATGCACTGTGGTATGGATGACGTGAAGACCTGACGAAGGTTATCATATGCTGCACAACCAGCTGAATACTTCTGTTGGCTTCCTTCTTAAAGTTGTTCTTACTTAATTGCAATATTTTTCCAAGGTAAACATATCGTTGAACAACTTCAAGAGGTACACCATTGACTACAATCGGTTCTGAGCCAATAAGATCGTTAAACATTGATATTGATATTGGTGTTATCTATGTTCATTCCGAGACTGATGCGTCGAGAAACATCAATTAGGTTGTTCAGCATACTTTGCAAGTCTTGCAGGGACTCCACTACCTCATCATCCGTTTTTACCACATAAAATTATTATTATTCTAATAATCTTTGCTTTTTACAACCTAAAAAGTATATACTGTCCTATCCTATGCATAGGTTAAATGTTTTATCATCATCATTATCATTTCTGCCTTTAGCAGTCCACTGCTGAACATAGGCCTCCCCGAAAGAGTGCCACGACGAACGGTCTTGTGCCGCCTCCATCCACCGATTCCCTGCGATGGCTACAATGTCGTCCGTCCATCGTGTGGGGGGGTCTCCTTACACTTTGCTTGCTTGTTCGTGGTTGCCATTCGATAACCTTTATTCCCCAGCGGTTGTCGGCTCTGCGAACTATATGGCCTGCCCATTGCCACTTCAACTTGCAAATTCTGAAAGCTATGTCGATAACCTTGGTTCTTCTACGAATTTCCTCGTTACGGATCTTATCTTCGGAGTTTCACTACGTAACTCCAAGCATAGCTCTCTCCATTGCATTGGTTAAATGTTTATACCTACATAAATATATTTAATTTATTTGTTTATTTTTTGTAGGGTATACATTTTAATTAGCTAATATTTTTTAAATGCATGACTGTTGTATGATTTTAGGGAATAAGTAATCAAATAAATTTGTATTTTGACTAGTACCTATGCCTAATTATACCCTATAGTTTGTTGCCTTGTAGTCTATTACGAGTACATCACCATAAGAACACATTGTATAAACACACATTGGTGTTCTTAGTTTTAGCCTTCAGAACAAATATAATAATTTAATATACGTTATTTTTTTTCTCAGGAATGATGGTAGGATGGTATCTCCATAAAACTAAATGGCAATTGAAGCTGCCGTACTAGTAACAACACTTGACTTTGGGATGGCCTTGCGCTATGTCTGTCATGGGAAGCCTCATATTCAGCATGGTTGACGGCTACTTCGAAGCGTGGCCACACTTCGAAGTAGCTTTCAGCGTTCTCTATCAGCGTCGGGCACACAGGTAAACGAAATAATAAATGTTTTTACTTCTAATTCTTTTTTTCAGCTTCACAAAGGTTTTCTTATTTACTGACCCAAGCAATTCAAATACCCGAGTGATTCAATAGTCAAAGTAATATCGAAAAATAAGTATGTTTTAGGGAATTGAACCTTTAAAAATGTGAAGTGGCTGGCCCTGCCCTGCGGTTCTGTTCTGCGCGATTAATCACCTAGAACACATCCCTTTCCTTATGGGCCACCGAAGCGCTGGGCAGTAAGAAAGTATTGTTATCGCCCTTAAATCTCTTCCTTAAGGACTTTCTTATTGATTTGAAACAGAAGTATCGCCCTATAAGTGGTGTAGAGAGACCTATTCGCCAACGCGTGCAGTTTGTGAGGTCTATTGAATCGGGACGAGCCGGGAACTTTAGGAAAGTGTTTAGTATCTTGCATGGATACTCTTTCAAGCGTACCTATATATTTTCTATAAATAAGGTTTACGGAATTTATAGAATTTATAGACGCGGGCTTTTGTAGCGTACGGATCGTGAAAGTTAGGATTTTGCTTTGTGTATTATTTTCAGGTATTTGTTCTAAGATTCTTTGATTTTCCTGTAGTCTACAGCAAAGAAAATAAGAAGAATAGATTTTTTATACAATGTGTTCTTATGGTGATGTAACAAACTATAAGGCAACGAACTATAGGGTATAATTATTCGGATGAATTAAGCCGGAATTTCAAGCCCTTTTATTATTGCCGATATGCAATAAATATGATTAAGTTTATTTTATTACTCAGTGGCTTTGTGCCCTGCAGGTTTCAAATACTTTTTATAATTACTTCTACTCTGTGACATATGAAGTAGGTCGTACTTACGGATATTTGAGGATGAATACAATGGCTTGAGACCTGATTAATGTCTGTTCTCAAGCCATTGTATTTTACCATATATGAAAATCTCTAATATGCAATAACAAAGCTAACACAAAAAACATGTTAATACGAGTTTTTATGCAGAAAGCATATTATAAAATTATTGTCTACTAGCTGTGCCCGCGGCTTTGCCCGCGTGGTCATTTCATTTAAAAGTAGCCCATACGAATATTCTGTGAAGTACGGCACTCCGTACTTCACAGAATATGCGTTATAACACACTTGCACTTCTATGACACTTCATAGAAGTGATTGATTGATGAAGACGATTTGATTAGGGAGGGGGGCGGGGAGAGGGGAGGGGGGTTATTCCTCCAAAAATGGGCATAAAGGGGGCTGAACAAGGTCTGACATCTGGACTTATGAAAGCATTTTTGCCCAAATTGAAACGGAGATGCTTTGCGCTCGTCCGGTCAATAAAGTGGCATATTACAGTAATAGAGTCGTTTCCTACATTAAATATGATAATGTTACTTTTCTCGTGAAAATGTTGCTTTTAGAGCTGTCTCGTGTTACTTTTGACTATCGGCCACTGGCAACACTGCCTGGAGGTTGTGCTAGTGCTAGTGTGAGCCACATCCGAAAAACTTTATGAATTTGAATTTAGCGGGACCCTCGGTTGCAGTGAATGAAATGTTTGCGTGTTTTAAGGTCAATCAGCGCCATCTAGTTAAATCGGAAGAGAACTTTGATGTCTTTGGTTTATTCGCTTGAATTGGACCATTCGTTTGGATATATCCCATTATATATATTGTTTTCAAATAAAACTTGACGGTTTACTTCAGGAAATTACAGAAGCCTTAAAAAAACAAAGAAAGAAAATGTAAAAAAACGCATAAAATATGTAAATGCTTATAAATATTGAAGCAAAATATTTATAGCAGCGCGTGGATTCGTTCCATGTGCCTCTGGATTGCAGGCCAGACACCGCTTCCACTGTGCCACTCTGACTTGTGGTATGAGCACCGAATTTACGGTACCGTTTTATAAATGGATATGCTATTATTATTCCTTTCAAATTAACATAACTTTAGACTTATATCCCGCAGGAATCCCGTATTTTTTCGTGATTCAAGTATTATTGATTTTAACTCATAATATAAACTTTGATTGTGCCAAGTTACATCAAAATCCGACAGGTATTTTCATCGTTATATGTGTTTTTTTTAAATAACTTTCAACCCCTATCCTGCGGGATCTATTGTTTTTTTCGGGATAAAAAGTATTCTAAATGTTAATCCATAACATAAGCTATGATTGTGCCAAGTTGCATCAAAATCCGTCCGGTAGTTTCTGCGTGATGTGTGTTCAAAGAGACAGACAGACAGACAAAAAATATAAACATATAAACTTTTTGCAATCCATATCGATTTTGAAGTTTAATTATAATTTTCAAAAAATATTTAATGTACAGATTTAGCCCAGTTACAGTTTTACTATAGTATGGATAGATAGATATAGATAGATATCAAAGTCAAAAATACGTGGAGAGTAACAGCTCAAACGCTTCTTGGCAACGACCATAATAATAATTAGCTTAGAATAAATAAACGCAATTGAGTTTCTTGCCGACTCCTCAAATGCTGTGTTCCGAACTAGGTGGTTTTTTCATTAAACTTTAATGGGCGCTTTAACTTTAACTTTTTTGTGGTGTAATCATGATGTAAAGTAAAGTAAAAGTAAAATAGTATTTATTGCCACTAGAAATAAGTAAAGTGTGCACACAGTATCAATACAAAAAGTATATAATTATATTTAAGGGCAAAGGGGGTAAACTCAGCATGTGAGGCGTTCACATGATAATGTGGAGGCCGCGCTGTTTTTCAGCTACCCCATTGCTCGGACTACGGTGTTAGCCGAGGAAGATATGTTATTGGCGGACAAAGATCATAAATATATTTATATATATTTATTAATATTAAGTATACTCGTATATCAGCGAAACAAAACAACTAAAATCTATCCTTATATACATATATAAAACATATAAAATAAATACACACCCATATATTGTTTTTGTACACCTTCTTCCTGCTCGACGAGCCCTACCACATGCAGAACTCAACCGTGGTTAGTATATATACCAACCACGTATATATACCATAGTATATATACCTCTGATATCATCATCATCATCATCTATTACGTTCCCAATACTGGGACTCACTTTCTATCAGAGAGAGGATGGGCCATAATCTACCACGCTGGCCTAGTGTGATTAGTTCAATGTCACATGTTCATTTTTAGGTTCCCTAAGATATGCTGGTTACCTCAATTTCCAGCTTTCCTTCGCCGTTTCTGAGCAAATGCATCGAAATCTGCATAATTTGGCTTACTATTTAACTCGTTGGTGCTGAGCCGAGGGTTTGAACCGGGAGACGTTGGATTGTCAAGCATGCATGTTACCGCTTGGCCCCACTACTGAGTGTTCTCTACTATACCTACTAAGCGACCTTACAGTGTGAGGCGGACTGTCCGGAGAGGATGCGCGGGAGACATCCGTCGCGAATGAATTGTCGTTCAGATCCACGGCCTCGCACTGAAGGCGTTCTATAGGTTTATTACATTTACCGTTCGTCGCGGATGTCAGTGTAGGGTCATCGGCGTCCCACTGTAAGCGACCGTTACAGTGATGGTAATGGTTTATTCATCTTTCGTATCGAAAAATAAGCCACAATGGCCCTAAAGAAGATTAACGATGTCCTGAATAATCGTAATGAAAGGATTGGTCAGTGCGGATGGTGGAAGGTGTCACTGTCCAGACGCCATGTGCTTTGAGTATTTAAAATGGATCAGAAAACAGCTATTGGAGGACCTTCCGTAGACCCATAAGACCCTTCTTCTTTCATGTCAGAGGTATGTTTGTCATGTTTAAGAAGGCTGTAAAATGAAGATAATCAGCTAAAACAAGTTGGTCCAGTGGACTTAAATTATAACATGTATAAAGATAGTGTCAATCGGAATGTTTGTTAGTTTTCGCATCACGTAAAAACTACTGGTCCGATTAAAATGTGGTTTCACAGTTGGAGTTTAACTTAAAATCTGGTGTAATTAGCATTTCGATGTGACGACACAGCATAAATAATAGTACTAGATTTTATGACATAAAAAGGCCACGCAGGAAAAGTCGCGGGTTGTACCTAGTAATATAAATTGAGTTCGCGCGCATCTTTACTGCTTCCACTTCCACTCTCATTCAAATAAGACGAGAAGACACAAGCTGTAAGATAATTTGAGGATAAAGAACAACACATTAGTTCGTTTATTGATCGGTACTGAGACCTCATTTATCAATGTCATGGATACATTAGTCTGTTTTTGTTTCTCGAAGGAAACCCTTCCTATTTGATATGTGAATAGATTTACGAATGGATTGTTACTTTATAAACAATTTAATGCACATGCTATAAGTAAAATCAAATTGAATTTAACATGAAACAGTTATAAAAGTTCCAAATAGGTATTAGATTATTCGAGCATACTCTACCCACCCAGCGTCCCTGCTTTTCATAGTCCGTTTTTCCACTTAATCCCTCCACTTTACTTATCATCTGCGTCCTCGTTGTCACTGCGATTTTATATTCCAGCCTCTATTTAACGTCAGACTCTTTCTTATGAATTCTCTTCTTATTCTCTTATATTGCCTTTATTTTGTGTTTTCCTCTAAGATTTCTAAACCGATTTAGATAGTTGTTTTTTTTTTATTCAAAAGGATAAACTTTCTGTGTAGACCCATATAAATTTCATCAACATTTGTTCAGTAGTTTTATTAGAAAATCAATTTGTTTTATAATGTTCTCTGATATCTTGGGATTTCTGAACCGAATCAGATGATTGTTTCTACATGAGTAAAAAGACTTCTAGTGTAGTACTGTATAAATTTCATCAAAATTGGTTTAGTAGCTTTAAACAAGCTTTAATTTAATTCACTGTGTTATAATGTTTAGTCGATTTAATTTTTTTGGAAAATATTTTATAGAATTTAATACCAAACCATTTTACTAAATTACTCTTTAACAGAGTATTAAGCACCAAGTAGTACAAAAAAGCATTCGTGAGCATCTGCTATAGCTAGGATTTCGCCAGAATCTTAAAATTCGTATCATTATCTAGAAGCCGCACCATGGCCATCCCATCCCCTTATTAGACTTATAATAAAACTGTAACAGGTCCAATTCTGTACATTGAAGATATTTAGTAAATTTTTTTTGGGAGCTGTTCTATATTTGATACTGAAGCCAAAACTGTAACTTTTTCATTTTTGTCTGTCTGTCTGTCTGTATCTTGGCTAGGCATCACGCCGAAACTACTGGATGAATTCAAATGAAACTTGGCATAATTTGAGTTCATATTACGAGGTAGGACATAGGATACTTTTCATCCCGAAAAATTTAAGGGTTCCCGCAGGATAGGGGTGGAAAGGTATTTAAAAGAACACGTATCACGCTGAAACTAATGGACGGATTTTGATGCAAGTTGGCACAGTCAAAGCTTATATGATGGTTGAAAATTAAAGATACTTTTTATCCCGAAAATATAAAGGGTTCCTGCGGGATAGGGGTCCGAATTCTATACATTGAAGAAATTATGTATTTTTTTCCATTTTTGACTCTGTGTGTCCTTCTGTCTGTCTGTATCTTGACAGGGCATCATGCTGAAATTACAAAATTATTCCAAATGAAACATGATGGTATCATTTGAGTTCATACTTTGAGGTAGGACGTTGGATAGTTTTAATCCCGAAAAATTAAAGGGTTCCCCAGGATATGGGTTGTAATTTATATAAAAGAAAACGTATCACGCTGAAACTACTGGAACGGATTTTGATGAAAATTGGCACAGTCATAGTTTATATGATGGGTGGAAAATTAAGGATACATTTAAATCCGAAAAAAATGGGGTTCCTTCGGGATATGGGTTCAAATTCTATACATAGAAAACAATTTTTTATATATTTGCATATATATATATATATATATATATATATATGTATATATGTTTCGCAGTATTCTGTATTGAAACCAAAACTGTTTGATTTTTTCATTTTTGTCTTTCTGTCTGTCTGTATCTTGGCCGCGCATCACGCCGCTGGAACTACTGAATGAATTTAAATGAAACTTGGTATGATTTGAGTTGATACTACGTGGTAGGACATAGGATACTTTTCATCCCGAAAAAATAACGGGTTCTTGCAGGATAAGGGTTGAAAGTTATTTAAAAGAACACTTACACCACGCTGAAACTACTGGATGTATTTTGATACACATTCATAATATAAATGATGGGTTAAAATTGAGGATACCTTTTATCTTAAAAAATAAAGGGTTCCTGCGGGACAAGGTTCCAAAGCTATGTTAATTTTGAAATAATAAATGATTCATTTTGGAGGGTATTCTATATTCGATAGTGAAGCCAAAACTGTTTTTTTTTTCATTTTTGTCTATCTTTCTGTATGTATCTTGACCGCGCATCACGTCGAGGCTACTGAATTCAAATGAAACTTGGTATGATATGAGTTCATACTATGAGATAGGACATAGGGTACGTTTCATCCCGAAAAATTAAAGTGGTTCCGCAGGATAGGGGTTGAAAGTTATTTGAAAGAATAAGTATCACGCTGTAACTATTGGACGGATTTTGATGCAACTTGGCACGGTCATCTATCTTTACTTATAATAAAGCAATAGGTACGAAAAAGACTGTACAAAGTACTCAAATGAAAAAAATGGTCTAGGGTACCATAAAATAAGCTACGGAAACTGGTGTAATTGGTATTTGGCGATTAGAGCTGAGCAATTGATATTTTGACGTCTGAAGAAATTTTTAACAAATATTGGTATATTGGTATTTTAGGTCCTGGAATAGCACATTATGGTACTTTCAATCTGAAGTAATGACCACGCGTGCAAAGCAGCGGGTACAGCTAGTGGATAATATGTTCATTATAAAGTACACAAGCTGCGCCCCGCAGCTTCGCCCGCATGCAAACTTTGCCACCCCCGTTAGGGAATAAATTTTAAAAACTCCCTCCTTATTGGATGACAACTGTCACTTTGACACCTGTCATTTTGGCACTTGTCAGTATGACACCTGTCTCTTTGACATCGAAGTGTCAAACCCCATACAAATATATAATTTGTTTTTTTTCTTGATCAAAATAGCCTTTGTTTGGAAGTACTGTACAATATATACAATCGATTTTGGGGGGCGGAGGGGTGGAGGGGGTAGGTTCTACGGAATTTTGGAGGCGCCTGCAGTCCGGCTGTTCAAGATCGCGAGCGGCGGCGGCCGCAAGAAGAGCCGCCCATGAACACGGCGTCCAAACCCAAGGAAGCTCTCTCGAAATAGTTTGTGTTGTGTTAATATTTCGTGTCGTGTTTTGAATCGACTGTGGACAGAGTCTTGTACATAACTAAACTGCCGATAATATTGAATCGTTCTGACAAACTCGATCGAGCTATTCAAACGGATGCTATATCACATCCGAAGCCATCTCACAAAAAGGTTGAGATGAGATCAGAGGAAAAATAGAATAAGTATTGAAAAAAGTTAATCTACCTTGTAATAAACGATTGCGATTATAATATAGGCTAAGTTCCAGGTGAATTATCTGTTAGGTGAATAATGCCTGCCTGAAGGTTACCCACGTTTAAGTACGCACTTGCTAAAATTTTGTTCACTTTTTATTTGTCATGTAAAAATCTATTTAAATACCTCCTCATAGACAACCGCATTATTACTATATACAGTGTACCTACTGCGTAAATCTATTACTATACAGTGTACCTACTGCGTAAATCTACTATTATTCAGTGTACCTACTGCGTAAATCTATTATTATACAGTGTACCTACTGCGTAAATCTATTATTTTTGTGTCCTGGCTTAGTGAATGTTAAAATTATGGGCTCTCCAATTTGAATTACAAACAAACATCGAGCGAGGAACTTAACCATAAATGTAGAGTGAAGTGGTGTTGGAGAAGTTTTTATTTCATATTTCATATTTATTTCTATTACCACATGTATAATCAGGTCGTAAATATAAACTTAGTATCTTAAAACATGGAACCCTGGTGGGTACTACACGATATTTGTTTGATGGTACGAAGCATTAAATATTAAAATTATAAAATATAATTATATATTATATATTGAAAGGAGTGACCTAAAAAGAACAACATTTATGTTATAGAAACTTCTTTTTTTTTCTTTCGAAGTATTCCGTGAGACCCGCAAGCGCTTGGATATTGGATTCCTCTCTAAACACAATTAACTAAACAGCATTCCAACGACATTTGCTCAATAGTGCAGTTATTCTCGTACCTACGCTTTCTCTTCAATAAACATTCTGATTGAGCTTTTGTTCTGAGATGAATGCTTCAGTATTTTCAAAAGGGTTCTAAAATTAGACGCTATTATCTACAGTTGCCGCTAAAGAGATCATCGATAACTTTCAGTTTAAAAGATTCAATTATATAGATTGGAAACAGACAGATCTGATCTTCAGTCTGACGACGATTTCAGTTCGGTCGCAATGTTCTTCTTGAGCACTTTAACTATTTAGAGCAAATGGTACATCGTTGCAGATTGCCTGTCAGGTAAGTAGACAATACTTAATGTAGAATCTTTTTGACCCAGTTGCGCAGTTGGTTGTATGCAGCAGTGCAAATGTTTAGACAAAATTTGCAATAGTACAGAGTGTAAAATTATCAATAACTAGTGACTCGCCCCCCGGATTCGCACGGGTAGCGCTCACACCGCGGCATTTTTCTTACTTTTAGCATTTTTATACACATTGTGACTTCTAAAAAAAACACAAGTAAGCATAATTCAAAATCTTTGGCCGCACCGCCCGGAACACTCGTGGTGCTTTTTGACAGACTGTTATATTTCGTTTCCTGGGTAAACATATCATGCCGTTCCGTTGTTAAGGTATCTCAAATATTTTGAGAAATAAAATACAGCCCATGTTATTTGCTGATAATGTTTTGTTAAATCGGTTCATTATATTTTGCCTTTATCCATTACAAACAAACAATATTACAATTATACAAAAAATATTAGTGTAGAAGTGTTAATGTATATGACGCTGTACCGTCGGATTTGTTTTGTTTGAGGCTCAATCAATCACGCGATAATTGCAAAAGCTATGTTCGCTTCGCGCCACTCCGAAGCTCCTACCGCACCATTGTGTTTAAGCAGTTTCACCATGACTCGCTTTTTGGTGTTCCGTAGTCAAACAAGGAAGGAACCCGTATTGTGTCATTTCCGCCCGTTCAATTGTCTGGACGATAATCCACACTCACTATTTTTTACCCCACTATCGCGAAGCTAGGGAAGGATAATGAGTTTTACAGTCTATGTATGTATGTAGATGTTCCATCATAGCCTCGCCCCTATTGGTCCGATTTAGACAACGAGGTATCAGTCGATTCGTCTTCAGTTATAGGCAAAGGCATAGTCAGGTATAGTCCTAGGTTTTTTTATCAGATTACGGCGAAGCAAAATAATGGTTATGTATAAAAAAACTCTGGATCGAATCGATTTGTCTTCATAGCAAGAGTGTCATGAGCTTTTGGTTTTATTTTTTGAACTTATATCTTGATACATATGCTTAACTTTAGTGATCGCTAAATAACCATTCGCATAGGAGCTCTTTAAAGAGGCATTTTAAAATAAACAATTATGAAGATTCTATAAAAAAAAATAGGTTCCGTTATGTTTATCTCTGAAAATGGCCTCTTCTTGTAATTTGCATACCATTTTAACCATTCTTCTGATAAGTTAGAAAAAAAATGCTAGAGTTTCTATAGTAAATGAAGATTTAGAATTATAATTAAAATTATCACGACAACCTAGAGCGCATTAGTTCAAGGGCTACTGCTGACAAACTCAGAACCAACTCTATAATGAGACAGTCTAATACTCGTGATTCATGACTTTATTTGGTTTATGATAAGATTTTGGTTATTGAAATAGCTACGGAACCCAATACTTACGCGTGACCCAACACGCACTTTTTCAAGTGCTCGAATATATAACTGAAATGGGGAACAATAATAAATCAAAAACATTGATTTCGTTATGAATTTACCAACACTCAACGAAGATATGCCTTTATCAAATTACATTATCTATGTACCGTGCGTGTCCCGATGACTTAGAAAAATAGATAATAATAATAATATATTCGGGACATTTCCACACCAATTATCTAGCCCCAAACTAGGATACCCTGTGCTATGGGTACTAGATAACGGATAAACATACATAGATAAGAATATTACATCCATGACTCGGAAACAAACATTTCTGCTCATCACACAAATGATTGCACCTTGCAGGATTTGAACCCGCGACTGTTCGATTTCGTACCTAGGATCTCTAGCCACGATAAAAACAAACAACAAAAATCATTATGATAAACTATTATTTTTTATTGTATGTTAATAGGCATAAAATATAGTATCACTTTAATATCAACAAGAAGAAAATATATATTATACGTGGACTAAATCAATAACTTAGGTAAACTATACCTTGAGTATATCATAAATACCTAACAAACGCTGCCATAGATAATAAATGACGAAAACCCTCTTAGGTGCGGAGCCTTAATGGTGCTTTAACGGTAAAAAATATATATTACAAGCGTTCCCGCCCGTGACTTCGTCAGCGCGGACTGCAGTTTATCGTGAAAATAACATCCCATGTTCTTCTAGGATATTAAAAATCAATGCAAAAGTAGGTATAGCACCAAAGTTCTTGATGTTTTTTGACATACTTGTTTATTTCGTTTCCATGGCAACCATTTCTTACAGCAAGTAATCAACATTTTTCTAGTTATCCCTTGAAAAATTTGCTATTTTCCGGGATAAAAAGTATCCTATGTTTTATTCCAGGGTATAAACTATCTCCATTCGAAATTTCATCAAAATCCGTCCAGCCGTTATCGCGTGAAAGCTCCCCAAACAAACAGACAACGTTTCATTTTTATATATTGGTAAGAATAACATCGTTTAGTTAAAAAAACAGAGTTATAATGGTTTTTTTTCTTATTGGAGACGTGCCGTGTGTAATGTAAATCATTATGCCACTTTTGAGTTCTTAATCCGGATTTTACGAAATGAGTGTAGATAAAAATTAAAAGCACACTGACCTTGAAAACTTAGTACCCCACTTTTAAAATTAATAGTTTTTCTTAAATTGCTTGGCTTAGTTTTTATTTAAATCATCAAGTACACCAGATTTTAAGTCAAAACCTAAGCTATCAAACAGTAACAATCGCATCGTAATCGGTCCAGTAGTTTTAACGTGATGCGCGAACAGACATTAAAAGTGTGGTACTAAATATTGAAGGCCAGTGTATATACTCACGTGTAAATGTGCTTTTTTATTGAAAAAAATAACCGTGAGATGTTCTTGAAAATATATTATTATAATCCAAGCAGTCCATTAGGTTATTTTGTACTAACTGTGCCCGCGGCTCTGCCCGCGTGGTCATTTCTCTGGGATAAAAGTATCGTATATGTTATTCCAGGACCAAAAGTAGGTGCCTATAAGGTACAATACCAAATTTCGTTATGTCGTCAAATAGATTTTTGTCGATTGCTTGACGGTTCTACTCATCGGATTGAGATACTAAGTACACCAGTTCTTAAGTCAAACTCTAGACTATGCAACAGTAAAAACCGCATTGCAATTGGTACAGTAGTTTTTACGTGATGTGTGAACAAATAAACATACAGACAAACAGAAAGAAAGACACGATTACCACAATACCTTTCTTAAGCACCCAATTTTTTTCATTTGAATTCATTTAGTAGTTTGGGTGCAATGCGCGGTCAAGATACGGACAAACAGACAGACAAAATTAAAAAGTAACATAACAAGTAACAAGTATTTATGACGGCTGAAGAAATTTTGTTCAAATGTTGGTATATTTGTCCTGGAATAGCACATTATGGTACTTTGAACCTAAAGAAAAGTCCACGCGTGCGAAGCCGCGGGTACAGCTAGTATTAAATAGGTATGAAATGAAAACCTAACTATTAATTAGTTTATAGCCTAAGTGTTTGGTACGATAAAGTTCATTAAATAAAGTTTTTTTTTAAATACAGTAAGTACCAAAATGTTTTGGTACTTATAAATTTGAGTTACAACATTGCGTTGCGTTCTTAAAATTTACTTATAAATAGTGCCTCAACACAGTCTGTGTCCCTATTCCTTAACTTATTCCTATTCCTAAGGAATGTAGAATGAGAAAATAAAATAGAAATGAAATATTTTCTGAAGAATATGGTAGGCAAGAAGAGGCTGGCACGAGTGACCTCTTATGTTTTGAATAACTCGTCGCGAAAGGTCCTGAACTCGCGCGGCGTTCCAACGTTTCTGTATTAGTGACCTTTGTTCTCATGTCATTAGCCTGACTTTGGCTTTGAAAATGTTATTTACGAGCGGAGCCGAATGATAAACTATATGATGATTACACCTCCGTTTTCTATGTCTCTGCAGCTCCTTTATGCTTTCAAAACTCCACAAAGTATTTTTCTATTTAGGATTTAAATGTAGAGTAAATAACTGCATAATTACTCACAACACAGGGAGGTTCTGTACTTATGGGACGATAAAACAAATTACCAGCTACGTTTCTTTAGAATATAATTACTTACTTTTAAAATTGGTCAGAATCTTATCACAAATTACGTAACATAATGATGTAGGTGCTCACGTAAATTGTGATATTTTAAGTCAACATAAAATTTAATGCTCTTATGGAGATTAATATTTACCGATTTGGATTCAATAACATATTTTGTAAATATATGTAACTAAGAGATAAGGTTATTTTTTCGCATGTTTGATGTGTAAATAGCGTGTTTAAATAATAAAACATTATTTAATATAAACGTTTTTCATTGCTTGCCTTTATAATATTTATAAATGTACAGGTATACCTACAGCCTACCCTTCCACATAACGTGCAGTAGGTACATCATTGGGGTTTATTTATTTGAAATCGGAATGCAAGGCAAGGTGTTTGTAGGGAAAATTGTTTAAAATCAATACATTATTCAAAATATAAATATCCCTGACTGAACATAACTTAGACAAAGGTACGTTAGGTAAAGGTTATAATTATTGTGTCATATGTCTTCTAATGTTTAAATCTCGATTTCAAATTTTCTGATGCAACATATGCTCTCGATACAGGCTTCAAATATATGATACTTGTTTATCATAAGACTCTCACCCAATATAATATGCCTATCCGTACATACGCACAAGCCTCACGCACACACTTACGCAGCAAGATATCGACTTTGTTAGTCGTGTTAATTCTGTCAAGCTCTCACGGAAAATCAAAAGCAATGCAGTATTTTTTGATGATATTGTGTATCAACCACAAAACACCACAAATTTTCTACTCACGCACACATACGTATCCGCCATTTGCTATGCTTCACTTGTTTGTTTGGCGGTGTAGACTCTCTTAGGTCTTTTATTAAACCTTCTTGCTCAAACTATTATTACGAAACTGAACATTTGAATACAAACTCTTAGTTTCCAGCTGCCATAGTGCCCGAGATCCCTTCACAAACAGCGATCAGCGCTGAATATCTTGGAAATGGCTGCACCGATTTCTCCAAACAAAGTTTAGAACCATTTCGCTGTCTCCAGCTTTCAACCGAGGGTGAATTCTGAGACACGATAAAGTCGATGTGAGCGATCACAGTGCTAATTTACGTTCCGATTCAGATATCGCGCTCATGACAGTTTAGTGTTGCAGTTAATTCGCTCGTGAGTATGATTCCAAGTTCACAACAACATATCTTCAAAATTTGCTCAAAATACAAAGTATTACTCGTGGGGAAAATAGTCTATCTAAAAATTGGTTAATTGTTTGTAGTAATATTTGGAAAGAAAATACGAAAATCACACACAACTGAATTCAAACAACAGTTTTCTTTGCAAAAAAATCGTGTCTGTCACTTTGACAGTAGCACTCATGGTAATATCGGTTTGGGGCATGGTCGGTGTAATCGCAAAATGGCGGATGTAATGACGTAATCCGTAACGTCACAAGGGATATTGTTGTCGCGACTCTTTACAAAAGCAATGCAGTATGACTCATTACGCGTGTTAGCGCCTTCTAGCACATTTGAAGGTTTTTTAACCTCTGCAAATCGTCTAAAATATAAAATAAATATGAAAAAATAATGTTTTATTAAATTTGAATATACACTCTAGAAATTGTAAACGTGATTGAGAATTGTTGGCTCGATAAAAAATAATTCCAAAGATGACTCTAAATCGGTTTTTAAAAAGTGTCCTGTTAAGTGATACTATCATAAAGCCATGTGAAAGTTATTCCAATAGACGTGGCTTTTTATTCTATAAGAGCTGCAAACAAAAATATTATAATTTCGTTCTTATTTTTTTCCAAGAAGGAAAAACAACCAAAATTTTGCATTTCGAGCACTAGTCGCCGTCGGTCAGTGTCCGCCGAGGCTTCTCCGAGGAAGGACCTGTGTCGTTTGTCTCCGCAAAAATACCCCTCGCGTTTAGTATGTATGATCATTGTAGCGTAGAGCCGTAAATAAATGTTTGGCGTAGTAAAGTTATCGTATAGGTAAAAATTGTAACGTATTTTTATTCATTGATGTTGATTTATATTTTCCAAAATGGGTAAGAATAATAAAATAATTCAGATTGGAACTGAAAATAAAAATTATATATTAAATAAATATAATATATACTTACCTATCTCTATCTAAAATATAAAATAATCTTTTCAAGTATTTACATACGTAAATACTTGAAAAGATGTAAGCAGGTAATTTTTTTTTATTATAATAATTAGTAGGTAAGTATTTTGATTTTTAATTATGTAGATAAAAAGTTTGTTACAAAAAAATAACAAAAAATACTTACCGATACATAATCAATTACCTAACTCATTTATTAACAGTATATGATTTACGTTGACGACCTACATTGTTTAGGCACAGAATAAATAATAGTGCAAGGTTTAGGCAAGCATGCCACAGTATAAAAAAGTACAGTAGGTAAGATTTTCTGAACAGATTGTTACTTAGTTAAAATTATTTGCTCAATTACCCCAAAACTAATACTTAGGTCAGTAATTCAGTATAATTGAAACGATGGAAAATGAAAAAGTAGTGTGGTAAGTTCGCCAATTCTTGGCCAATTTCTAGTAAAGGTGTTTTTATACGCTTTATATTAGCTTCGCTTGTATGTTTGTATCTTTGTAACCGACTCCTTTGGACGCTATTTTGACCCAGTTTAAACGGTCGGATATCATTAAATTTTGCACACCTGTCAAAGACCGATAACAATGCAATGATTCGAAAAAAAATATTAAGAAAACGCTCTTATAAATAAACCAAACTAAAAAGTAGAAAATAAATAATAGTTTAAAAAAACTAAAAAACACGCTTTATATAGAAAACCAAACTAAAAAATAGAAAATAAATTTGAATAGCGTAAATAAGAAAAAAATGATTTATTGAAAAAAAAGCGTGGGGTGCTTTTTAAGATATTATCGAAATGATAATCCTTCTTCTCATATCTGTCAATGAAATATTTATAACTATTGACCCATGTACCCCACGATTTTTATACGCTTTATATTAGCTTCACTTGTATGTTTGTATGTTTGTAACCGATTCCTTTGGACGCTATTTTGACCCACTTTAAACGGTCAGATTTCATTCAAATTTTGCACACCTGTCAAAGACCGATGCCAATGCAATAATTCGAAAAAAAAACAATAAAAAAAAAACTAAAAAGTAGAAATAAATAATAGTTTAAAAAAACTAAAAAACACGCTTTATATAGAAATCCAAACTAATAAATAAAAATAAATTTTAATAGTGTAAATAAGAAAAAAATGTTTCATTTAAAAAAAGCGTGGGGCGTTTCTCATATCTGTCAATGAAATATTTATAAATGTGGGTCAATAGACCCATGCACCCCACGTTTTTTTTATATAAAACATTTTTTCTTATTTACACTATTAAAATTTATTTTCTATTTGTTAGTTTGGTTTTCTATATAAAGCGTGTTTTTTAGTTTTTTTAAACTATTATTTTTATATTATACTCCTTATATTAGCTTCATTTGTATGTTTGTATGTTTGTAACAGACTCCTTTGGACGCTATTTTGACCCACTTTAAACGGTCAGATTTCATTCAACTTTTGCACACCTGTCAAAAACCGATGACAATGCAATAATTCGAAAAAAAAAACTCTCTTATAAATAAACCAAACTAAAAAGTAGAAAATAAATAATAGTTTAAAAAAACTAAAAAACACGCTTTATATAGAAAACCAAACTAAAAAATAGAAAATAAATTTTAATAGTGTAAATAAGAAAAAAATAAATAAAAATGCGTGGGCTGCTTTTTAAGATATTATCGAAATGATAATCCTTCTTGTCATATCTGTCAATGAAATATTTATAACTATTGACCCATGCACCCCATGTTTTTTTTTGAAATAAAACATTTTTTCTTATTTACACTATTAAAATTTATTTTCTATTTTTTAGTTTGGTTTTCTATATATAAAGCGTGTTTTTTAGTTTTTTTAAACTATTATTTATTTTATTTGATATATAACTGAATATGCACATTTCGCTAGTTTTAGACGAAACTGGATTTAGGGGTCTAAATCCAGTTTCGTCCACCTGCTGACTAGTTTTCGACCAATCACTGAAATCAAGGATAAAGTAGAAACAATGTTTTGATAGACGTAGGTAATTAACAAGTGAAAAATGATATAAAAATACAAAAAACCCAAATGGCGTGCAGGCGTGGGGCGCGGAACACACGACGCAAACATATGCTCGTGTTTTTGCTTTTCAGCCGCGCTAGCGGACGGACCTGCAAAAATGATACTTATATAATTTTAACGTTTCATATTTACTTACATATTTTACTTTAATAGTTGCAATTGCAATATTGGACTATAGTATTAACGTGAATAATCTAAAATTTTAAATTTTGTAAGAAGCTTAATAGACATTTGTTACTATTAAGGAAAAAGAATTGTATGTTTTTGGAATGGTCCTTTAAAGACCTAAATTTTGATACCTCATAGGTTTGGATCATTGGATGTTCCGTGGGAAATACACATTAGTTTTCTTGACACTTTATATATTCTATAGCACTCTCATGATTCATATGAATCCAATGATACCTCATTTATCAAAATCTATCAAGCCGTTTAGGCAAAAATTTCATCTCCTAAGGCACGCCACTGAGTTCGGTCTTCAGCTTTCCTCATCCATTTTCTTCCAGCCGCTTTTCACAAGTCGTTACTCCACCTGGCCACAGAGCTTCCTACACTAAGTTTGCCTAAACGTGGTCTGGACTAGTTTGACAATGAGTGTCCACATTTCGGCTCCGTAGGTTATGACTGGTAGGACACACTGATTGAATACTTTTGCCTTCAGGCAATGTGGTATGGACGACGATAAGTCCTGACAAAGCTTGCCGAATGCTGCCTAACCCAGCTGAATTCTTCCGTTGGCGTCCTTCTCAAAGTTATTCTTACCTAATTGCAATATTTACCCAAGATAAACATATTATCGGAAAACTTCAAAAATAAACACCATTCACTGCAATAGGTTTCGGCTCAGAAAGATCATTCAACATGATCTTGGTCTCATCTATGCTCATTTTGAGACCGATGCGTCGAGAAGCTTCATCTAAATTGGTCAGAAAACTTTACAAGTCTTGCAGCGATTCCGTTATTAGGTCATCGTCTATGTCATCGGCAAATCGTTGGTGTGAAATGTTCTTGCCATTGATATTAATCCCTTGCCAATCCAGCGCTTTAAACATATCTTTCAAGGCATTAGTGAACAGTTTCGGGGATATAAAATCCCCCTGTCTCACTCCCTTGCGCAGTTGGATATGTTTAGACTGCTGGTTTTGTAGTTGGTCACTCATAGTCGCGGCGTAATACAGAAATCTCATCACTTCGGTGTATCGTAAGTCCACTTGATAACGCTGCAAAGACTCCAGGAAGGCCCAGGTTTCAACGAAGTCAAAGGCCTTCTCATAGTCTACAAAAGCAAGACAAAGCGCCTGGTTATACTCTTCAGACTTCTATTTTACCTGCCTTACCTTGTGTATGCGTTCTATGGTGCTAAATCCTCTGCGAAACCCAGCCTTTCCCTCTATTGGTTTCCCCCTACTTGCAAGAGCTCTGAAGTTTTACTATCCTTACTAGGGGCCTTTCTATTCTTAAATTAATTGAGCACTATCTCAGTCTCTTCTAGGCTGACGTCGTGGCGGGTCATTGTGTGGAAATCCTCTTTGCTGGGTTCAGGTCTAGAAGCATGCGAGTCATACAATCCGCCATAGAAGTATTCGTTCTCAGACAGAATCTCATCACTTTCTGGGACAACCTGTACACGAGACCCTTGAGTTTAGATGGCATTGCTGCATCTAAACACGTTCGTTTCATACCATAGTTTGGGGGTTTTTTTTTCAATAATACGCCTGCGCAAGTGATTTTGTGTATATGTGTTTGTGCTGCTAAGATGGTTGTTACAAAAACACATATTTTTAAAGTATATTTGTCAATATTTATTATTTTTGTCTTTGATTGATAATGAGAAATCAGAAGGTTGAAAAATTGCCGTATAAATGGCGAGGATAACACAAAAAATAGCTGTGCTTTTATGAGAAGAAATAAATACCATCAGCAGACCGTTGTTGTGAACTCTGATTTTAGTTTCCATGTCATTCTAATTTGATTACTTTTGTTTCTGTTTTTATATTTGAGTATGATTTTCAATTTCAATTCATTTATTTCAATATAGGTCCAACACGGTACACTTATGAGCGTTAACAGAGAAAACATAAATAACAAATATGTTACAATTCAATTATTCGCAGCTATACCTTGGTCGTCGTTTCAATTCTGTCAAGTTCTCATGAAACATCAAAAACAATGCAGTCTTTTGTGATAAAGTTGTGTATATTGTATATCATCAATCACAAATTATCCACTCACAAATTATTCACTCCATGTGAATTATAAAAACGAACATAGTTTTTAAAAAAGGATCGGTAAATTTTTGATAGCCTAGTTTTTCGCAGCACAAGTGTGTACTTGTGCCTTGTCTCATAATTGTGACGTTGTCCGCATGTTGTAATCCTGTTTAAATGTTTCCGAGTGTACAGAATATCCAAGAGGACATACAAACAAGGCAATGTTAAAATGTTCACTTGTGAAAAGACGTTTCTTAGCGATTCTCTAGGGCTAAGACTATAGATATCCCTTACAGCTCGTTTCTGTAATACATAAATTCTATTAGTGTGTCGGCAGCATTGTCCCAGAGCAATAACCCGTGTGACATTACAGAGTGAAAATATTGTAAAACATTTAAGTTTATACATACTGGTTACGCCGTTTTTGTTCGCACTAACCGTAGAGGATGCCATCTGGGGTAAACGCAACGAACCGCTTGTGTTTAAGCTAATCTCGTTGCCCTTTGGCCGCGCGCTGCAGCCGATGCATGCGCAGCTAAGTTAGTGTGGAAGATTGGCACGCAGCGCGTCGTACGATGACGCCACCTTGACATTCAGAGTCGACCCAACCTCGCTGGAGTCGACATCTCACGCATCTCGCATTTAGAGTTGACCTCCAACCTCGCTGGAGTTGACATCTCTCGCATCCGCGCTTCCAGGATCTATTTCGCATCCTGGAGTCGACCTTCAATCTCGCTGGAGTCGACATCATCCGCTGATACGAAATACGTATCTTCCGCTTATAATTATCACCGCCGCGACCCGCGTTGGAATGAAGTCGTGCTGACTTCGGAACTCCATCTTGATGACGTGTAACATAGACTTTCTGTGACTTTCCGAGAAGAAGATTAACGCCTTCGACGCTTGCTGCCATCAGATGCGCCGGACTAAAGCAACGAGTTTGCTTGGATCAACGGTGAGTTCGTTTGCCCCTCTGGCTACCTCCTACTTTGGTGCGCAACAATCTGCTCCTATCTCTTATTCTCTTCTCTTCTCATTCGCCCCCGCATTACCTTAGTTTTCCCCCGCACCGCATCATCATACATTCAGGACCTACGACCTGGCCGTGACCATTACCGCTCTTAAACCCGCTCCCTCATAATGTGTGGTTCCACGACCCAGATTCGCATCTACACATACAATAAAAATAATATGCCATATGACACTTTTTCTAATTTTAGCCGTTCTTCCAAATCCGTTCAGATGATATAGATAACATAGTTTCAATCATAAATAGGCACACAAACTTTATTAGTATGATATTATTACAGCTATACGTTTATAAGCTGCGCCCAGTGGTTTTACCTGCGTGGAGAAATGATAATGGATGATGATGATAACATATACACATAGGTGGTGTGGAATTGTCCCGAATATATATATATATAGGTATACTAACAAATATTAATGTTTTTATCTGAAATAAATCAAATTGAATATACATAAATACACACAAACTTTTGAATATTTATTATAAGATTAGATTGCAATTACAATAATAATTCAGACCTAGGTACCTACATAACAATTAAACGTACTCAGTAGAAAAGCAAGTTTATTTTCTCTCTAAACCAGTTTATACCCTAACCCGATCTTCATATCTTCTGCATTTTTTTTTTTTTTATACTGTGGCATGCCCAAAAGCGCCGGTGCCTCGCGACTCACGCCGTGTTTCTCGATCGCTGCGTTTTTACGCTCGAAACATTTGCGGGGGCTAAGGAAATATTTTCATACCTACATACTGCCATATAAGAGAGCCTTTATCGATTATTGCGTGTATCGGAATGCACCTTGAGATAACCCGCATTGAAATCAGTCTATCTGTTTGGGACTACGATACCACAGATGGACAAAGACTTCAAGCACCGCTATTTTTGAGAAATAGCCATACATATACTTTACATATACATTTTACCATTGTACTTATGCGTAAGTAAATTAAAACAGTGCAATTGCAAATGGCGTGAACCAGGCTCTCGTTTCAATATTTACCTATTCGTAGGACTCACGTGAGTTGATCTTGGCCTGCCTTTTATACCCCCGAAAGCGAAAAGAGAGGGGTTTTATAAGTTTAGGGTGTGTATTTCTGTCTGTGGCATCGTAGCTCCCAAACGGATGGACCGATATACATTTTTAATTTGTGCTTGTTCTTTTACCTAAATGATTTTATAACTCGCCTTCCTTTATCTATATGTATTTGTGATAGATTTGCCGGAAAAATATCTGGAATTAGGTAACGCAATTTCAAGTTTGTCGTGTTCTGGAATATTTGCTAGCTTACATACGACACCTGATATTGGAAACATTACCCGATCGTGAATTCTTATCCTAAATTAGCAAAGGCAAGATTAGGCAAGTTACACATGAGATATTGTTGAGCCCTAGTCTGCTTCGCCCTTTGATTAAGGCCGTACAATGTACACAGAGGAGCTTAGATTTTGGATTAGGGTTAAGACTTCACGTCTCGGTGAAATACGTCGAGTACGGGCGGACGTTTCATCCGTTTGACGCCTTGTATAATGGAAACCTCTATGTAAATGTACACTAACACAGTAAATTATTTGCTATAGAAGCAAAACTGAATAGAAGCCTATAGACTATCCAAATGAAAAGTGTCCAATTAGGGAAAGTAACAAAATAACGAAATCGTCGAATCTATTAAAATTACATGTAGACACTTGTCTGTCATACATAGATACCAATGTATAACTTTTTCTATTAGTATGATAGTCTTCAGTATAAACTAAGTGATACGCTAAGTCGACCAATCTAAGCCCTTCTATTTTGATGCATTCATTCCCATTAAAGAACATTGAATTGAACTTTAGCTATCAAAATCTCTGGTATTTAAATCAGATCAGAGTGTATATTGCTCTCAATTTCTTGTCTCTCACTCCACTTTTTACTCCCGAGTCTATATAACTTGCTGTGTTAAATATATATATATATGTCTGTGTGTGGCATACGTCAGAGTTGTTGCGTCACAGGCATCCGGATGTGCCAAATTCTTCAAGCACACAACCTACTTCATTTGAGTTTGTTGCTTGCTCGAAGAATTAGTTAGATCTGGAAAATCATAGGTTACCTTACTATAACCTAACCTATAAAACATTATGGTAATCAATACAGTATAAAGGCTTGAGCCATTCCACTCCACGCCTATTGTTTTCAAATGAATACAGTTTTCTTTTCAGTACATTTTTTAACTCTACTAAGCTCCACAGAAATAAAATAAAAATAATATTTTTGGGCGAAATCGCTCCATGGCAATTTGAGTACGGTTAGCAACACAATTGGCAAATAAATAAAACGAAAAACTTGAGAATCAGTGAATCAGACATTATTTACTATTAAAAATCACAGCATCAATCGTTCTTGAGATTTGGAATCGGCCATATCGGCATATGTTTATGAATGGTTATAAGTGTGGTTTTTTATTGAATTGTGTAATTTTATGTGGAACTAAGTGTGTTTTAGATTATGATTTTGGTTCTTATAAAGTCAATTACTAATCAAGTTGTTCAATTTTAACGATAATCTATTAAGTTATTTGATTTAGTTTTAAGATTTTGTAATTACATGTGCAAAATGTGGAATATATAAATAATGGATTTACTGATTTTCAGTAATATTGCGTTCCCTAACTTATTAAGGATATAATCTACTATGTCCTATGCTAGTCGATTATTGGCTACTGTATTCCCGTATGGGGCGGTACTTGCAAATCTTGTCTCATCAAAGTGGAAAGAGCTCAGAGGTCAATTTTAAAAGTACTGTATAACCTCCGATACAGACATCCAACCAAATCCCTCTATGAACTGTTCTTCAACTGTTTGTTAGTAGAATTGTCCTCTTTACACATTCTGTCACTAACTATGACCCAACAATTTTATCCAATAAACGCACAACTATTAACGTAACCAAACGCATTAAGTGTTCTACTGCCTTTTCTCGTCGCCAAATCACTTTTCTTGGTAATTTTCTCTATGGTAAAGTTAACAAAATTTGTGAAATTTACCCCATGACTCAATTCTGTCTTACAAAAACGCTTGAAAAATTTTTCTTACGCTTGACTATTTACAAACGGAAGATCTTATTGTGATTCTTATATAAAATAATTAAATTTACTCCTCACTTACACATAAACACACTTACCGTCATAAATTTTTACTCACATACCCGGTTAATCCTCAGTTACACGCCACCGTGTTAATTATTATTAAACATTTAAATCCACTCGCAACGCTAATTAGTTTATGTTTATTTTTGTATAACTTTTATAACTTGGACCAAACAACCTACTCAGTTTGTTTGGTCGGTAAGAATTAGTTTTTTTTTAAATTACCTACCTTCTTTTTTATTTTTGTTGTCATATTATTAACACAATTTTTATGTTTAAGATGCTCTGTCTTGGGAGAAGGGCGTTGGCATGCCATACCACAGGTTTATCCTAGTTTGGGTGCCAATGACCTTCTCAGGATTAATGACTTATTAACCTAGTTTTACTGCTGCTAATAATATTATGTTTATGTTAAGTTTTTGTAAGTTTGTGATGCATAAATAAAAATCATTTCAAAATCATTTCATTTCATTTCCTATCCTAATACGTGTAACAAAAGCATGGCTGAAACAGGCTGAAGTAGATATCTTTACTGCGCCTTATTTATTACATGCAAGTGTAGTACAGGCAATGTCAGGTTACTCCGTCGCTACTGTAGCCAATCGACCAACCGAATGTACTCGTAGTTTGAAAACCTCTATTTGGATTTCTATGGATAAATCATTCTATCTTTGAAGGTTATCATGGCTGCCATATAAAACCCTGTTAAAAACTCACCCGGTATTGATACTTTACGTCCTGGAATAACACAGAATACTTTTCTCTTTCATCAGCCGCTTTTCGCCGGTCGTCAATCCACCTAGCTACTAGGGCATCCTACGTTACGTTTGCCTGAATGTGGTCTCCACTTGAGAGCCCGTCTACCCTGACGGTTCTTCGGAAATATAACCAGCCCTTGTTACCTTGGTTCTCTGTCGGGTCACTTATTACGAATCTTGTCTTTCAGAGAAACTCCCAGCATAGCACTCTCAATTAAGTTTGTGGACTAGTCTGACCGTGAGTGTCCAAGTTTTAGTTCTGTAGGTCATGACTGGTAGAACGCACTGATTGAAGACTTTTGTCATGAGACACTGTGGTATGGATGACTAGAATGCTCGACAAATCTTGCCTAATGTCCAACCTAAGCTAATTCTATTTGCTTCCTTTTCAAAATTTCTTACCCGTTTGCAATAAATAGATAGATAGATAACTCTTTATTGAACCACACAAATAAAAATCTTACAACTAAAATAAAAACAAAATTAATAATAAAGTGTCACAATGGGCGGTCTTTTCGCTCAAAGCGATCTCTATAAAAATATATATAGCAATAAATATATTAATATAGCAATATTTTCTTCGGGGATATTACATTAACACACACTCAGTCACACTCCCCGGCTAAGTTGGATATGTATAGATTGCTGGTTTTGTAATTGTACACTCGTGGTCGAGGCATCATTAAATTATGATAATAATTGCAGTTATTATAATAAAATCATTGTGTGCGAAATCAGGTTTTTGCTTGTTTTTGGTAGCCAACCCAAATAAGCAGTAGGTGATAATAATATACTGCTTAAATAATGCATAGTAAGTATACTTAAGTAGTATTGTTATCTCGTGTTATTTACCCCACCACCGCTGACGTAGCGCAGTCATAGCACGAAGGATGGTGGACAGAAACTTGCAGTGCGATTACTAATTATGAATTAATTGAAAAATTGTTTTAGCGTATTTTTAAAAACAACTGTTTGAACAATGTTTTTCTTTCCTTGACATGTAGCATTTGCTATTAATAAAATTTTCATTTTCATTTTCATTTTTCATAATGTTGATCATGACAGTTTCAAGCAGTCAAATTCAATAATGCTTTGCGATAGAGTCGATTTTGCTATGAAAAAAGTGACAATCCGATTGTAGCCAAGTTCTGTAATTGGGCCACTGGCCACCAGTAGTGCAAGCCTGTGTCGCATCACAATTCTGCTCAGCTTGCTGAAAATAAAAACGTCTCATCTCACTCTGAGTCACATAGTCAATGATTGGTACATGGAGCATCGGCTGTTTCAGTGCAAAATTGTCAGGATCAAAAAAGTATTATGTCACACCTCATTAAATGTAATAATGACTATTAGGTGATTTAATTTTAAAAACTGTGTGCAATTAGATTACCTTCCTTTCTTTTGACACTGTATCTCTTTGGATTCAGTGTCAAAGGTGTCATATCTTAATTTCCTTCATTTATGTGCTTATTGGGGGGACGTTTCACATATCTATTGAATATGTCTTGTAGAAACTCTGATAGCTTAGTAAGTAGAGCGGTCCAACAGCATTCCCGACGTCGTAGGTCGAGTCCTGATTCGTAAGCATCGTTTTCCTTTTCTTATTTTAACATACATATATGTGATACGTGGCCTCATTATATTTGTATTTGATACGTAGCCTCATTATATAGGAATATTATGAGGCTACGTATCAAATATATGTATGAGGACCTCGGAGAAATCAATCGAATCGAAACTGAACTTAATTTCACGGTTCCACAATCGTGTTCCAGCACTGATCGCCAATTGTTTTAATTCCCAATCTATTTTTACTACCGAAGAAAAAGAGGGGAAACATTTGACATGATTATATATGTTTCAGTATATTTTTTGCCCGTTGCCACCTAGCTCGTAAACAGGTCGTTCGACTTTGATGCATTTATTTGTTTGACAGTATAGAAAAGCATAGCGGATACATACATTTTGTGGTAGGATGAAATAAGCGGCGATAAGGAATGGATCAAAAACGTGTTAGTGTTTTGATTAAGACCATTAGGTATCATTATTATTCCTAATATTTATAAAATACTTAGATATGCTTTGTATTTTGCAAAGTATTTAGGTAAGGTCCCATGGCATTGTCAGAATTATTCTGACAATGCCATGGACGCTTATTGTGCAAATATACCAGCAAATCCAACTTCCTGTTTCGCCATTTTGTGCATGCTCCATAAACACCGGAAATAAAGGCGCGGGTTCCATCACCGGCTGTCCCGCGTCATTCGGAGCCGTAGAGATTGGAGCGCATTTTCCTACGCACTTCACTCGTGACGTTAATGAAGCTGTCGATACATCATACTCACTCTGAGATACATCCACACTTCCGAGTTCCGTCCATTTGGGCAACGAGGAGACTATTATTCTCAGGCGTCGAAGTCTCGGAGAGAGCTTCTACTTGCATTATAACCTTCATTATAGGTAGGTACTAAAAAGTATATTAAATTTATTATATTAGAACTAAATGTATCTATTGTTGGCGTATCGAATAAGGTAGTACAGACCTCTAGTGTCAGAGTTTATAGGCCGTCCGAGGGCCTCTAACGTGGCCCTTCCGGCCGCGAGATTAGTTTGATCAAGCGAACCACGAGGATTTTTAGGTCCTTATATATAGTTCGATTCAATAATCGAACTGTGCAAAGTTTGCTATTAGATGTCCAAACGGTTCGATAAAGCGAACCACGAGGATTGTTAGGTCCTTACGGTTCGATTGAATGTTCGAGTTGTGCAGATTTTGTTAGTTTATGTCCATACGGTTTGATTCAGAGAACTATGAAGAATATGGAAATAGACATTTCATATTAGTAATAACTTTTACGGAGCAGATAATGGCTCGTCACGGGAAGTTAGTTGTATGTTCACAATTTAAAATAAAATCTATGATTTTCGTATTGGTCACCTACTAGGTCCACCTGTAGGTACCTATTTCTAGTACAAATAGAGTCTGCCTAGAAGGAAAAAATAGCCAAATATTTTTATTAAATACAGAATCATTAATATTCCTTTAAATAATGATTATGTATTTAATAAAAATTACACAGGTATCAGTAACTACGAACTAACTATACACGATTATATATGACGATAATATATATAACTACATTAAATAAAGAAAAGAAACAAAGAAAAAATCGTTATCGTTTGTAGTAGTTTTTAACTATATCAAAAACTACTACAATACCACCAGGACCTAACAATACGCGTGGTTCACTTGATTTTCCATTATAGAACTACGAGGAATTACAAATCCTTGTAGTTCGATCGATCGAACCGTAAGGACGTAAAAATCCTCGTGGTTAGCTTGATAGAACTACGCGATCCAACCTCGCGGCCGGAGCGGACCTGGCTTAACAATTGCTATTTATTGTTAGCACCGGGACTGAGACGGCTTAACGTGACGTCAAAAGCACAGAGCGATGGTAAATCCGCACTACCTACTTTAAAAGTAATAGGTGCGGGACCGAAGATTGAACCCGGAGTCATTGAATTTCTAAAAAATATATACCTATTACCACCGCTCATTTGAACGTTTTTTTCCTGTGGTTTTAAGGTATAAACAGACCAATATAGTTGCGGGTGCAATGGAGACGGTGTTTCAAAAAAAAAAACAAGAAATAATTGTAACTACCTATGTGGAATTGTGGATCATGGAACCCTTAAAAATCATTAGATATAATTTTATCCCTTTGTTATTGCCACTTTCTTGTTTGTCTGGCTTTCGTTCCGGGTGGAATCTTGCAACTCAAATTTCAAGCGCTTCCTGATTAGCTATGCGGCTGAAACTTTCAGGATAGCTCACAACGCGATAACAATCTAAAGAAAAGTTAGTACATTAGTTTTTTAATCTACATTTGCTGCTTGTTTTGATATCTTATTCTTTGTTTCTTTTATTCCAGAAGTCACGCGAACATCAACCTGTGGAATGTCGTGTTTAAGCAAAACTTTAGTTTTTTAATTGTTAAACTGCGAGGGTAAGAGATGAATTCTAGAACTGAGCTAGTTTATCATTTATCTTTTCCGGACACGTAGACCCATTTGGCGTTAAAAAGATAGCCAAAACATACTAAATAAAGGTAAATATTATTTACTGCACCTATACCTACAAAAGAGACTCGCAGCACCCTGGTTTGGCGCTACTTTAAACACGTCTTCACTAAATTTTAGAGAAATACCTACGATTTAAAGTGGGACATTAACAACAGACTGAACAAATTGAAGCGGACTACAAAAAGAAACAAAATCCCATTACTTGGGAATTCAGTTCAAATATCGGATAATAAAAATATACAAACTGCTTTGGGAGAACATTTTATTTTACGGTTCAAGGAACGCGGTGGAAGTCCTAAAACAAAATGAAACACTTGATTTGGGGTAAAATCTATTTAATAATAAGGCGATATCTAAACTGATGTGGAGATTTCACACAACTTTAAAGTAGTCATTTCTTAATTTAAAAAATTCTGAGATTTTATAAATTATTTTAAAGTTCTGTTGCTGTTTTGTGATCTCAAATGATGAGATGAGGTATATCGAACATGCAAATCCATACTCCATACTAATTTATAAAAGCGAGACTAACTATGCCTCTGGTACCTTTTTACGATTAAATGCCTCATAATCTTCTATTAACGGGTGAACCGATCTTGATGAAATTCGGAGATATTGTGAACCTTGGGGAAGGTTTAATGCGACCGCGTGGACAAAATCGAGGGCAGAAGCTATTAAAGTAAATATCAAGTAGGTACGTAGCAGTCAGCAGGCTTATCGAGAATGACGTAGAAAGTCATTTGTTGCTGAAGTTGAAACAATTGACCGCGATAAGTCGAAACACTCGCAGGCTTCGGGGAAACGATCGAATCGAAACCCCAACCTCATTTTACGGTTCCACAATCGCGCTCCAGCTCTCAACGCTGAATTTTTTATTTATTTTCTATTTTTAGCTCCTCATCTCGCAAATATTGGTTTATTTCATTGAAAACAAGCTGTGTCCCGCGGCTTTTCCCGCATAGATATAGACAGTGACATGTCTAGGGACGTAAACTATATACTCGTATATTATAGGTACCAAGTTTCATAAAAAAACATTCATTCGATAATGAGCTGAATGGCAACAAATATAACATACACAAAGACACAGAATTTCGCATTTATCACTTCATGCGATCAGTATTATTACTTATTGAAAGATATCACTTCGAACCTGTACTTCAGGAGCGTCAGAAGTTGTTTAACTCTGCTCTGAATACTGGGAGAACTCCAAAGGCGTGGAACAGGAGTATTGACGTTTTATTTTACAAAAAGCGTGTTAAACTACCTCCCTGAAAGACTACCTCCCCATATCACACTCCAGAATCACGTCTATAAGCTGTTTTCGAGGGTCATTACAAATTCTCTCGCAAGAAGACTTGACGAGTTTCAGCCTCCAGAGCAGGCCAAGGCCTGCAGTCTCGACATCGATAGAAATTGCTTTACAAACCAAAATCGGTTGCAAAGTCCGATCTTTGGTAGTCTCTACTTGGTCTCTACCAAATATATGTCAATCATGATCAATGTCAGTACAGATACAGATGACAGTCGATAGTTTTTGACAAAAACTATTGTACCGATGTACACAATTAACCGATTTACACCACAGACCACAATACACAATGTGAAGCAGATTATACAGAAGTCCAAAGAGTATAATCAGCCCCTGTTTTTTGGTTTTGTAGACTGAAAAGGAATTTGATTCCGTTGAGACCTGGGCTGTTTTGGAGTCACTGCAGCGACGACAAGTGGATTGACGGTATATCGAAGTGCTATGGTGTCTGTATGACGCCGCGTTGAGTTGCGTTGCAGTTGCGCAGGGGAGTAAGATGTCATATCCCCGAAACTGTTCACGAACGCCTTGGAAGCTATGCATCAGACGCTGAATTGGAAAAGAATGGGCATTGATATTAATAATGTCGAGAACATCTCTCACTTACGATTTGCCGATGATATTGTCCTAATGGTGGAATCGCTGCAAGACTTACAAGATATGCTGACCAACCTAGTTGATGCTTCTCGCGCATGTCTCGGATTGAAAATACATAGATAAGACCAAGATCATGTTCAACGATCTTATTGACTTGGAACCTATTGCAGTCAATGGTTTACCTTTGGAAGTTGTCCAAAAATACGTTTTCCTTGGACAAATATTGCAGTTAAGTAAGAACAACTTAGAGAAGGAAGCCAACTAAAGAATTCAGCTGGGTTGGACAGCATTCTGCCAAGGTTCGACAAGTCTTTTTGCCGTCCATATCAGAGTGCCTGAAGACAAAAATCTTCAATCAGTATGTTCTACCAGTCATGACCTACGGATTCAAAACGTAGACACTCATGGTCAGACTAGTCCATAAATTTAAGATCTCTCAGCGAGCTATGGAAGGTGTTAAGCTTGGACTTTCTCTGAAGGATAAGATTCGTAATGAAGTGATCCGACTGAGAACCAGTGTAATCGACATAGCTCTAAGGATAAGCAAACTAAAGTTTCAGTGGGCTGGTCACATTTCCCAAAGAACTGGGGTAGACAAGTTCTTGGGGTGGAGAACCACATCTAGGCAAACGTAGTGTAAGACCTGTGGCCAGGTGGAGTGATTACTTGCGAAAAGCGGCTGCCAGAAAATGATTAGGAGAACTGAAGATCAAGCTCAGTGGCGTGCATTAAGGGAGGCCTACGTCCAGCAGTGGACAAGTATATGCTGCTGCTGATGATGATGATGATGATGAACTTAATATCTAACCACCCTCAGTGCCTCAAGTCACTAAGCGAGCTGGCAACGTAGCGTAGCAGCGCGTTTTTTTCGGTACCGATATAATTTCTGTGATGTAAAGGTTATGTAACTGTGTGTTTGCACTGACGAAACATTTACAAAAAAACATATTGCAAACTCTGTTTTCTGTCAATGTGTCGAACTGTGTTTGCATTGTCATACAATTGTTTAAACGAAACTTGTTATATATATATATACTATATATTATACCTAAACCACTTACAAGCCGTGGTTTAAAGGCTCACTGCACCCAGCTGCCGCGGTAGCCAAAACTCAGTGCCAAAACCGGTCTATGCGCGCGCGGATGCACGTACTGCTGAAGACACTGGACAGGAAAGAGAAGGGCATAAATATAAACGGCGAGTACATCTCACACTTAAGATTTGCCGATGACATAGTCCTTACGGCGGAATCATTGGAGGAACTTGAGCGAATGCTGAACGGCCTGGCTGATGCTTTTTGACAAATCATCAATGGTGGACCCCTCGAAGTTGTTAAGGATTATATCTACCTCACGCAGACTTTGCAATTGGGCAGAAACAACTTCGATAGGGAAGCCAACAGAAGAATTGGGCTGGGTGGCATTCGGAAAACTTCACCAGGTCTTCTCGTCGTCCATTCCACATCGCTTGAATACGAAAGTCTTTAATGCGTGTGTCCTACCAGGGCCCCGATTCTGTAAGCTATTGAACAGCGATAACGCAAGTCGATCGCGTGAATTTTTTTGAGAAATTTTCTTATTTACCACTTAAAAGTGCTTGAAGTATATTTTTTTGGAAATAATCAAAAAATATTAAAAATGGAAAATAAAAAGCAAAAAAAAAACAAAAAGCGAAAATTGTAGTAAAATTTTCGCAAAATTTTCGCTTCCAGCACTTTTAAGTGGTAAATAAGAAAATTTCTCAAAAAAACTCAAGCGATCGACTTGCGTTATCGCGCTTCAATAGCTTACAGAATCGGGGCCCAGTTATGAAATATAGAGCCGAGACGTGGAAACAAACAGTGGGACCTGTCCACAAATTTAAAGTCGTTCAGCGAGCTATGGAGAGAACTATGCTTGGGGTTTCCCTGAAGGGTACAATTTGAAATGAGGTTATCCACCAGAGAACCAGAGTTGCTAACATTGCTAAATGGATTAGCAAGCTGAGTGGCAATGGGCTGGCCACATTTCTCGAAAGACGGACATCCACTGTGGTAAACGTGTCCTCGAGAGGAGACCGTGTCTTGGCAAACGTAGTGTACGACACCCACCGGTCCGGTGGAGTGACCACCTGCGTAAAGCGGCTGGCAGAAACTGGAGAAGAGCCGAAGTTCGAGCTCTGTGGCGTTCATTGGGAGAGGCTTATGTCCAGCAGTTGACGAACACAGGCTGATGATGATGATGATGATGATGATGATGATGATGTTGATGAAAGACATCACTACATGGGATCAATAATTGTATTCAATAGTTAGAAGGATCCCTACAAACACAGTACACATATTATAGGACAATATGCTACAAAACACCAGCGCTGTCCGATAAAAAAATATTGAATATTATTATCTAGCTTCGATTACAATTTATCCGTACAGGCCTTTGCCAACTACCCCGTTCCATACTATGGCCGTGCTATGAACGTACCTGGCACGAAAATAATACGACTGACACTACTATGCCCACTAAAACGTGTCAACAACGGCTCAAACTCAGTGGCAACGTCGCGTGCCATGCAAGGAGCGTATCGGCACCTACCAAATATCCTCGTCGTGAATTCGCTGTCGATCGGTCATGGCACGCTACGGTGTTGGTAGGTGATGGAACGGTCTAGTGGGCCGTCGTACATATTATTATACAAATAATATTTTTTTGCAAGTGCCGGGACGGTAACGGCCATGGTATGATATGGTGTAATGGGCAAAGACTCTTTGTGAAGATTTGATCAGTGTATGATGAAACAGGACCATCGTGTATTCATATCCATTAGAAGTAGTGAAAATCTGTTGCAAGGGAATATACCTATAGTAATATTTTTACAGCATTCTATCCAGACACAGCCAATGAAATATAGGAGCTGCTTATGCGTCAGAAACATCATTTTACGGTTCGAGAGACCAGGCTCCGAGCTCCGCGTTCACCGTCGACCTCTACCGCTTTATTCGGTTCTATTTTCAGCTTGTCATAATGTTTCTCGCAAATATTGACGGATAAGCGCGCTGCTACTGGTTTATTGAGTGCCGCACTTTAGATAGCGACGGGGTCCAATGGAGATTTAATTTTACGTTAAGTTTGCAGACAGATATCAAGATGAGAAAGTTCTAAGCCTGATTTTGAAACAACAAATGTCAGAAGTTCAGAACTCTATGTCGTCTTATTTTAGTTCGCTCCAGACTACACATTTTATAGGCAGTGTATAAATAATAATTTAGATAGACATAATATTTCAGAAAACCGTTTTGGCTCAAAGAAAGAGCTTTCTCCCGTTTTTGTCAAGCATATTTTTTCCCTGAAATATATCGACATTATATTTCAACTAGTTAGTCCAAACAACATAATGCAATATTAAAATATATCTATACAAAAAAGCAATAAAAACAAGTAAAGCATTAAGTACGAAAAAGTCTGTACAAAGAAGATAATAAAAAAATAGTCTCATGATTAAGGGTAATTCTCATCGAAGCTCAATTTTGATGGTCACACAGTTATATATCCTCAACGGTATAAGATAGAAACAGATTTTTTGAATTGGAGTATTAAACATTAATTAGGCTACAAAATAAATAAAGTTTGTGAGAATAGAAGTTAAAATAATATCAAAAAATAACTCGAATTAAAACGGTGCCATTTTTCCTATTCTCATCGAGTCACACTTCCCGTTGCAGTAAAACATTTGGTTACTGCTTCACCAAATTTCAGAGTATTTGTATGTTACTTAGACTAAAGTCATCGTAATTAAATACACTTTACACCCAATAGTCTAAGAAAAATATTTTGATCATAATTTTGAATTTATAACTACATATGCGTCGGTCACACGATTTTAGATACTTTAGATTTGCGTAGTATAACGGCTGGCAGTTGACTACGCAAATCTAAAGCAATCAACATTAAAAAAAATATGGTAAGTTTATATTTATTCATAGGTGTACCGATCGCTTGCGTGGACAACATTTTCTGATTTTAGCAATAGAAATCAAAGTTAGCTCATCGAAACCCCAAAATGTGCGAGATATTTATGTAGTATTTGATTTAAAATTTTACACCAAAGCATTGCAGCAATTTATAAAAAAGGGATATTTTCGGCACCTTCGTGGCATCACCTGAAGGTGCCGTTTTATCCATGAAGGTGATTTTATGCCACTGGGGTACTTGGTATTTCAATCCGATGAGCAAAAGCCGAGCAATCGATAAAAACTTTTTGACGTAATAAGGAATTTTGATAAAATGTTGGTATATTCTCTCATCTAGTCTTGGTATAGCTCATAGAGTACTTTTAACCTAAAGAAATGACCACAGGTGCGAAGCAGTTCTAGTCAAATATATTTATTTGTTCAAAGGGGCACTAATGAAAGTTAATGGGCTTTATCTAAGGGATGCGGAATACAATCATTCGAGAAGGTGGGTTCTCAACGAGTCACACCAGATCCTGTCACAAGAACCCGGCAAGACACAGAGACTGATTTTTTTTTATCGAATATCTTCGAAAGGTATTTCCGTCGTAGATCTAGTTTTTAGTTTTTTGTGCTTCTAGTACACAGTCACAGTCACAGTCATAGTTTATATGATGGGTGAAAATTGAGAATAGCTTCCATCCCGAAATAATAAAGGGTTCCTGCAGTATAGGCGTCCAAATTCTGTACATTGAAGTTTATTTTTGTGTGTTATTTTTTATTTGTGGTTTCTCTAAATTCGATAATGAAGCCTAAACTGTATGTTTTTTCATATTTGTCTGTATGTCTGTCAGTTTGTATCTTGGACGCGCATCACACCGCCAGAATTACTGGAAGAATTCAAATTAAATTTGGTATGATTTGAATTCATACTACGAGGTAGGATAAAGGATAGTTTACATCCCGCAAAAATTATGGGTTCTTGCAGGATAGGGGTTGAAACTTATTTACAAGAACACATACCACGCAGAAACTAATGGACGGGTTTTGATGAGACTTGGCGCCGGCTTAAGTTATATGATGGGTTAAAATTGAAGACACGTTTTATCCCAAAAAAGTAAAGGGTTTCTGCGGGATATGGGGCCAAAGTTATGTTAATACTGAAGTATGTATTAATCTGTTTTGGAGGGTTCTCTATATTCGATACTGAAGCCAGAACTGTTTTATTTTTTATTTTTGTATGTCTGTTTGTCTGTAGCTTGACCGCACAAAAACACAAAAACTACTGATTGAAGTCAGATGAGACTTGGTATGATTTGAGTTCATACTACGAGGTAGGACATTGGATACTTTAAATCTCGAAAAATTAAAGGGTTTCTGCAAGATAAGGGTTGAAATTGATTAAATAAGAACACGTACCATGCTGAAACTACAAGACGGATTTTTTGATCCAAATTGACACTGTCATATATCTATACTTATAATAAAGCAATAGGTACGAAAAAGGCTTTACAAAGAAGATAAATAAACGAAATGCTCTTGGGTGCTTAAAAAAGCTATTGAACAAGAATATAACAACTTTTTGAATCGTGTCTTTCTGTCTGTTTGTCTGTATGTATGTTTACGCATCACGTAAAAACTACTGAACCGATTGCGATTCGCTTTTCATAGTTAGATAGCTTAAGGTTTGATTTAAAAACTGGTGTAATTGGTATCTCAATCCGGCGAGTTAGAAGCCGAGCAATGGATGAATGATTTTTGTCGGCTGAAGAAATTTTGATCAAATGTTGGTATATTATTCGTCCTGGAATAGCACATTATGGTACATTGACCCTAAAGAAAAGACCACGCGTGCGAAGCCGTGGGTACAGCTTGTAGTTAATATTAAAACAAAGTACGAGTACATGGTAATCGCATGAAGGCATTGACCATTTTGCCTCCATCTTGTTCGTTATTAATACTTTTGATGATAATACATTATATTAATCTAATTTTTTCTTTAGGAATCTCAGTTTTTGTCTAAAGAATCTAATCACCTTTTGGCTAGAAAACATCAGTTCAAATTAAATCGCAGGGCTATAATGTTATGTTTGTTTCTAGTTTTTACCACGTTTTTTAAGTCACTTTCTTGTTTGTCTGTCTGTCTGTCGTTTCGGGTGGAATCTTGCAACTCAAATTTTGAGCACTTCTCGATTAGCTATCTGGCTGAAACTTTCAAGGTAACTCACAACTCGAAGACAAAGAACGTGGTTTTTAGATTAGTTTTTTAATCTACATTTGCTGCTTGTTATTTTATGTTGGTACGTCGCTTTAAATATTGAACACGAGGTTTTTACTTATATTAATTATTAGCTTTCCCGTCCGCGACTTCGTCCGCGTGGACTACTGTTTATCGCGAAAAAAAAAGCATCCTACGAGTATTTCTTCTAGAATATTAAAAACCAATGCAAAAGTAGGTATAACACCAATGGTCTTGATGTTATTTGACAGACTTGTTATTTCGTTTCCATGGCAACCACAGACCATTCTGTGATGGCAACCGTTTCCTACAGAGAGTAATCAACATTTTCCAGTTTTCCCGCAGAAACTTAATTTTTCGGGATAAAAAGTATCCTATGTTTTATTCTAGGGTATAAGCTGTCTCCATTCTAAATTTCATCAAAATCCGTCCAGCCGTTATCGCGTGAAAGCTCGCCAAACAAACAAACAAACAGACAACGTTTCACTTTTATATATTGGTATGGACTAGCTTTCCTGCCCGCGACTTCTTCCGCGAGGACTACAATTTATCGCGGAAAAAAGGATACTAAAAACCAATGCAATAGTTATAGGTATAGCACCAATGTACTTGAAGTTTTTTGACAGACTTGTTATTTCGTTTCCATTGCATCCGTTCCTTACAGCGAGTAATCAACATTTTCCTGTTTTCCCGTAGAAAGTTACAATTTTCCGGAATAAAAAGTATACCATGTTTTATTATTAAGCTATCTCCATTCCAAATTTTATTAAAATCCGTCCAGCCGTTATTGCGTGAAAGCTCCCCAAACAAACAAACAAACAAACAAACAGACAACGTTTCACATTTATATATTGATATGGATGGATATTTTCAATGATAAATAGCTATAGCAAGGTCAAGGTTTGTGTACACAACTACCTATTTCTTTAAGTGTCTCTGAGATTCGCGCGGACACAAACCTGTACTGTACCTAATAAACGGCCCAAAATGGCTCTTTGCAATATGAATGTGTCTTATCAGCAGCCGATCCCCACGAAGAATAAATAATACTCCCAAAGTAAGATTTCATCAATCTGTGAAAGTAATAAGCAAAGTACACCAATCTCGCCGTCGCCACATCAATCAGGTGCTTCGTTATATATCTTTTGCATTTACGTGTTATTGTTGTTTGACTTTATACGAAATTGGACATTACCTACCCACAATACGAATCATACAATTTCATTAAACAAGCACAAATTAAAAATATATATAGCCCCCGACCCTCCATTATATAGCTAAGAAGGGTCTCGATCACATCAGCTTTCAATCATAAAAACCGCATCCAAATCGGTACATTAATTTGGGAGCTACGATCCTCACCCCTCCTTCTCCCATTATAGCTAAGAACTATCTCGATCACATCAGCTTTCAAACAAAAATCACATCAAAATCGGTCCATTGGTTTGGGAGCGACGATGCCACAGACAGACACGGATACAATGATACAACCTGAACTTATAACACCCCCGTTTTTAGAGTTCGTGGGTTCAATCCAGGTACCTACCCTTTTAAAACATTATTACAGTAGGTAAATGAGTTACCTCGACACAAGTTGGTACAAAGTAAGTAGCCCAAGCACACAACTAGAGCGAGCAGCACTTTTTGTTACATTTGAGTTAACTGTGAAAAGTTTTTCAATTTGCCGTCGTTAAAAGTTCATGCCTACCGTATTTTCCAGTGGATTTGCATACTGATTAGATTGGCCGTTATTATCTAAGCCTCTGTCTCGGCTGATGGTTTTATGTACGGAACTAAATTAATTGGCTTTTTATAGATATTTCTTTCGCTGAAGCAATTTCTGTTATTAGCTTGTTTATTTACCACTTCAAAACTCTGAACGAAGCATCATTTTTGGAGAACTCTGTAGACCTCAAATATTAATTAAGCAGTATCATCGTAATTAAGCAGTTACATCGTAATGAGGCAGTATCATCGTATTTAAGCAGTTTCATCGTAATTAAGCAGTATTATCGCAATTAAACAGTTTTATCGTAATGAGGCGATATCGTCGTATTTAAGCAGTATCATCGTAGTTAAGCAGTATCATCGTAATTAAGCACTATCATCGTATTTTTTCGGAAGCCGTCTACTGCTGGGCGCAGGTCTTTCCATAGAACTCCACAACCAGTGGTCTGTCGCTGCTTGCATCCAGCGGATCTCACCAGGTGGTAGTTTTCGGCAGTCGTCCTTAGGACGTCTTCCAGTCCATGATCACCATTCGAGAAAGATTCTTCCCCAACGGGTATGTGGCCTGCCCATAGTCAATTTACTTATTCTGAGAGCAATGTCGGTAATTTTGTTATTTATGCAATTTAAATAATTAAGCTTATTATATTTTTGACGGCCGGTTGGTCTAGTGGCTAGTGACCCTGGGAATGAAATCAAACGGTTGCGGGTTCAAATCCTGCAAGGTGCAATCATTTGTGTGATGAGCAGAAATGTTTGTTTCCGAGTCATGGATGTGATATTCATATTTATGTATGTTTATCCGTTATCTAGTGCCCATATTACAGGGTATCCTAGTTTGGGGCTAGGTAATTGGTGTGGAATTGTCCCAAATATATTTATTTATTTTATCACCAGGATTCAGATAAAACTACTATATATCAACGTCAAGCGCTGGTCTGGTAAAAGATAATATCCCAAAGTGGGTCACAGCAGCTCAGATGCAACGTGTGAAGCTGACCGAAACAATTTCACACCAATTTTTTATAGCAACTGCATTAGAGCCTGGGAGCTGCAGATAAGTAGCTCTTTATATTGATCATTCAAGTGAATGATAATAATGTCAAGGGTGGCGAAGAAAATTATTCCATATTTTACGCGTGCCACGGTATATACTGAAATGTTCAAATCTCAACATAATCAGATAAGTTTTCAAACGTTTACACAAGTAAGAAAAATAAAGTAAAAAAGTAGCTTATGAATTAAAAAAAATGAATTAAACGAAAAATTACCATGTAACTATAGTTAGCATATTCGAAGATGGAGAACAATCAAAGTTAGCTGAAATCAAACAGTACCTCCCGTATACACCTACCAAATTCAAGTAATGAAACAACGTCGATCGTCGTTATTCGATTGGATTCCGCTTAGTTGCTTGTACCGAGATAAATCCCTCTCGAATGTGTGAGTTGTAACTCTAGCAATAGTGCGTATATGTGTGCTACGTTCGATGTTCTCACATTTGAAACATCTCAGATGGTTTCTGCCGGACGTGTGAATGTTGCTTTCACTCCATCTTTTCATTTTCGGCGACTTTCACATATTTTCGGAATGAACATTATTGATTTTAGCAATTGGCCTCCCACGATGTCGCGCGTTTATTTATTTCGACGGGTTCACTCAAATTGATTCAGCTATATATTTTAACTTACATTTAGTATACGCTATATTAAAAGCTTTTTTTATTTATACGTAGGTATTTTAGCTCCAAGCTGGCTGGTTTCTGGCACCCCGTTTTAAATTCAAAAACGGAAATTCATATATAATTATGAATTCAGAAATGCCCCAAGTGCAATACAATTTGGTTGTACTCCAGTTTCATTATTCCCGCTATAATATTACGCCAATATTTCGATTCCTACATAGAGATCGTAATTGTAAACTATAGTAGGTACTTACATACTTATAAAAATATGTGAACAAGTAAGCAGAAAGTATTCTGTCTATAGCCGCATCCGAGCGGGTATACAATTATTTATTCTGTGTCCAGGGGTAATATTGGACGTATGAGTGACTATTATCGCCTATTATCACATACTCGACTGGGAGGTTTCCTTTGTTGACGGGTGGAATGGTATTGTAACATATTTTCTTCAGGAGGAGGTTCTTAATTCGAACCGTATGTTTTTTTTGTATGTATGTTAAGTGATATCTCCGGCAATTGTGGATCAATTTCAAAAAAAAAAAAAATTGATAGTTTGTGTATGCCTAGTAGTTCCATTTAAATTTCATGAAAATATTTCACCTTTAAGGGTGGAGAATTAGGGGATGACTGAATTTTATTAACTTTCACCTACTTTATGACGCGAAATCTCCGTCAAATGAGGGTCAATTTTGAAGTTTTTTTATGGAATAGGATATGCTTTAGGTATGGTCCCATATATTTAATTTAGTGTTATTTAATGAAGACCTTTGCACATACAAAGGAACTCCTCAAAGGATAACAGCAAGTCACTTGCGATTGCTGTAATCGCATGTTCATGTATTGTTCACGCCACTTAAAAGAGGTAAATAAAATAAACTTAAAAAATAATTAAAACCGACTTCAAAATTAATAAAATAATCTTATGTGGGAAAAAGTTAAGGAAGTCGGCGCCCAATTTTCTTAAATCTAACCAAATCAACGGCACAGACTTCCTTAACTGTTTCCCACAAGAACATTTTATTCTTTCTGAAGTCGGTTTTTACTGTTTTTTTAAGTTTATTTTATGAAAGATTTTTTCGCTAACTATAGTAGGTAGTAGTAACCTTTAACTATAGTAGGTACTTGAACTGTTATTTATTCTGTGCCTATAGTGAGTTAGCGACATCTACTTGTTTGTTAGTAACTATAATACACTGAAGCTTTAAAGGGTTCTCATACTTTAACATAGTTTAACGTAGGTATTCATTACACATATGGCTTAACGAAGCTTACAACATAAATCTTTAACAAATTTAATTAGGGGGTGGAAAGTGATCCTTAGCGGAAACTACCCCCCATATCAAATCTCTGATAGGGTGCTACGATTCAAAAACTTCGGGCTTAGTTGTGAATTCAAAGTCCTAACTAACATGACTACTAGTTTCCAAATTATTATCACTTACCTGTTTCATTCCGTCGATAGAGAACCTCCTTGTTATGTTAACAAGTTACCGCTGAGAATCTGTGTTATTTATTACTAGAGAGTAAGTTAAGTATACCTAGAGATAATGTAATGATGACATACTTTAAACCTAAGATATTGAATATTCAATAAATTAGGAAGATACAAAGTGTCTACACAAAGTGTCACCGTTTACATTTTTCATATAAGTACTTGTAACAATATTGTACGCCGCAAGGCAAAACACAGTGCTCTTAAGACAATATAAAGGTACTTAAAAAAAAGGTACTTATACTTATCTCGTTAAGTTTTAATATAAACGAAATTTGTTGAGATGGCTCAGCGTGGTATTACTTAGTCAACATTTTGTTTATTGTACTGTGTACTTTATTACCCATATGTTGAAACTTTTGTAAGCTGCATGTATAACCATAGTTTTTATCCTATGTACTATCCGTGGCTGTAGTTTTCATAAGAAAATAAAATAAAATAAAATAAAATAAAATAAAATAAAATAAAATAAAATAAAATAAAATAAAATAAAATAAAATAAAATAAAATAAAATAAAATAAAATAAAATAAAATAAAATAAAATAAAATAAAATAAAATAAAATAAAATAAAATAAAATAAAATAAAATAAAATAAAATAAAATAAAATAAAATAAAATAAAATAAAATAAAATAAAATAAAATAAAATAAAATAAAATAAAATAAAATAAAATAAAATAAAATAAAATAAAATAAAATAAAATAAAATAAAATAAAATAAAATAAAATCAAATAAAATAAAATAATTACTAACACCATAATATTAGCTGTGCTTTACAATACATTAATTTGGAATTTAGTATTTGGAATATTTATATGAATGTGGCGGCCTGTTCCGAGTTTCTGCTCTGGCATTGGAGAGCATACTATACGAACAAGTAATATAACTTATTCTTATGAGCTTACATTTTACATAGTCCTGCATTATTAGTCTTTTAAGGTAACCTCATTTCATTTTGCGAGTATGTAGTGAAATAAAGAAGTTGCAAGGTTTATCTCATTCCCGTAAGTGAACATTTCTCATAAATGGCTGTACCTATATAAATATATGTCTGGGTCTACATGGACCCTAAGTGAACCTCATCGTACATGATGATAAAAGAAGGTAACTTCGTGAACGGAAACCTTTTCCAAGGAAATTGAATCTGGAACATGAAGTTTTTCGTTACGAGTAAAGTGAATGGGCGGGAACCGGTTATGACTTATTTTATATGTGGAGTAGATAGAAAGCTTAACTAGAAACCAGGGCCTGCATAGATAGCGATTGATTTACAACGGAAATCGGTCGCAAGTTCTAACGATCCGATATTTGCTAGTCTCTCAGCTGTCGATACCGATGTGTTTACTAGTTTACGAGATATAACCGACCAAGATAATGCATTTTATGCCCGTGACAACTCTGAACTAATTCCATAGTGAGAGACAATCAAACCGTAAAAACAGTTGTGATGGCTATAACGTAAAAACTACTGGACCGATTACAATGTGGTTTTTACAGTTGGGTAGATTTGAGCCCTGGCCACGGAACCCTAATTGGAACGCACTTGGCCGGTTTTTTATTCTATATTTTTACCAAGAAATGTAAACTGACATCTCATCAAATTAGCTCGCTTCTTTTCTCTTGATATACAAACTTGGTAACCAACAATTTATTTATAAAGGAAAGATTGGGTGAGCTTAACAAGAAGCTAATGATTTCGGCGGAAACAAAAACATTGACAACGTCGCCGTCGCCTGCGGCATACCAAGATAACGGGGAACGCTGCTCATCAGGCATTTGATTGTTTTGCATTTAGTATTCCGCGTCACTTGTTGTTAAGGGCTAATAATAATAATAATAAAAATATTGAAAAATGTGACTTTTAAACAGAACCATCGCATAGTTATTAAAAGCTTATCTTTAACTGCAAAGCTTGGTCTACCTACACCATAAAAATCACACTACTAAACTGATTCCAAAAAATAATTTGGAGAAAAAACTTTTTGCAGCCGTATGTCGTGTAGGCTATATTTTATTCTGTTAGGCTTCCTTATTTCTATAAGTTAAAAAAACATCGCTTAAGCTTCAGCGCAGTTGGATGATGAACATTTAAAATGTTTCCTTAGAAACTTGTTAAATAAAGGCTTTTTAAAGAAAGGCTGCAAGGAGCACCAGCTGTTCATGCCAAGCCAATAGATATAACTAAGCTTTCTTGTAACTAGACTACGAGTACTTTATGTAATGCAGTATTTTACATGACAGGCTATGCGCCAGCTTGGAGAGAATATTGCTTTACTATATACGTAAGTCAAACTTAGCACTAGCAATGTCGTTTTCATCTTGTTAGCTCTCTTAAACAACACAAACAAATATATAAAAAAACAAATACCGATTTGTGTACCTTCTGCATTTACAATTTTTTTATTACGGTCTAGGTACTCGATTGACTACGATCTCACCTTATGGAAAGCGATGATGTGGTTGAAGGTAAATATTCACTCTTGACTTGAACACATCTGGGTTATATTTTACTGGAAACACTGACGAAGGCAGGGCGTTCCACTCCTTTGCAGTTCTTATAATAAATGAAGAAGCGTAACGCTTCTTCTTGTGCGAGGTATTTCAACCATAAAAGGTTGGTGCTTTGCCGATCGTCTATATGGAAAGGTGATGGGGGAATCAGATTGCGCAGTTCTTGTGCACACTCTCCATAGTGCAATCTGTAGAATACCGTTAGGATTGCGACCTCACGTTGATTCGCCAGAAATTCAAACTTACTCTTTACCAAAGTGTCATCCCCAATGAGCCTCATAGCACGTCTCTCAATTGAATCCAAAGCCTCGAGCTGAGACTTGGCAGAACCGTACCAGAGGTGACATCAATACTCCATACAAGATGAGACCTGTGCTTGATAAAGATTCAAAAGCTGTCCTGGCGTGAAGTACCGCCTAACATTAGACAAAATACCAAGTTTCTTTGCTTTTGGACCTTGGCTTTGGATTCAATGTAAGATCCCAAAATTCAGGTTCGATGTGAGTTCGACACCCAGCAAAAGCTCCAGATGGTCGGCTAAAGGTATTTTTACACTACGGAAAGACGGATATCGGTTTAGAGGACCCTTTTTAAATACAAACGCATTTTAGTAGCATTAAACTTAACCAGGTTAGCATCGCCCCAATCGGACACGGCTCTAAGGCTAAATTCAAACGGTATATCATAGCCTCTCTCTGAAGCTGGAAAGCAACGCAACTGGCTTGAGCATTGAAAATGTATCTCAACCAACTAGTGCAATTTTTCAGTAGCAATAGTCCGGTTGGTACCAAGCACCGAACTATTGCTACCCTTTAGTATCAATAGTTCGGTTGGTAATGTAAATACACATACATACATACATATATACAACAGAAACACAAACAAGAACATACACATACATACATACATACATACATACATACATACATACATACATACATACATAGAACAGAGCAAATTACAATACAAAACAACAATTACAATTACATTTGCATAGAAGAACAAATGAATACTTAAGAAAAACAAATGAATCTCAGAAAAAAACAAATGAATATCAGAAAAACAATAGAATATCAGAAAAACAATAGAATGTCGGAAAAAGTGACAGGTGTCAAAGTGACAGTTTATAAGGAAAGGGTGCGAGAATTGTAGGGAAAGGTGGGAAAAATAGGGCAAAGTGTGGGTAGGTGAGGATAGGTGAGGGTCAGTGATAGTCGGTGAGGGGTTTTTTTTATAAGTATAACAGAATAAAATATACTTTTTTTTCTCTAAATTATTTTTAGATATCAGTTTAGTAGTGTAATTTTTATGGTGTAGGTAGGCCAAGCTTTACGGTCAAAGATAAGCTTTTAATAACTATGCGATGGTTCTGTTTAAAAGTCACATTTTTCAATATTTTTCCATTATTATTATTAGCCCTTAACAACAAGTGACGCCAGGAATACTAAATGCAAAACAATCCAACGCCTGATGAGCAGCGTCCCCCGTTATCTTGGTATTCCGCAGGCGACGGCGACGTTGTCAATGTTTTTGTTTCCGCCGAAATCATTAGCTTCTTGTTAAGCTCACCCAATCTTTCCTTTTAAATAAATTGTTGGTTACCAAGTTTGTATATCAAGAGAAAAGAAGCGAGCTAATTTGATGAGATGACAGTTTACATTTGTTGGTAAAAATATAGAATAAAAAACCGGCCAAATGCGTTCCAATTAGGGTTCCGTGACGAGGGCCTAAATCTACCCAACTGTAAAAACCACATTATAATCAGTCCAGTAGTTTTTACGTTATAGCCACCACAGCTGTTTTTACGGTTTAATTGTCTCTCACTATGGGATTAGTTCAGAGTTGTCACGGGCATAAAATGCATTATCTTGGTCGGTTATATCTCGTAAACTAGTAAATACATCTTTATCGACAGCTGAGAGACTAGCAAATATGGGATCGTTAGAACTTGCGACCGATTTCCGTTGTAAATCAATCGCTATCTATGTCGAGACTGCAGGCCCTGGTTCCTAGTTAAGCTTTCTATCTACTCCACATATAAAATAAGTCATAACCGGTTCCCGCCCATTCACTTTACTCGTAACGAAAAACTTCATGCTCCAGATTCAATTTCCTTGGAAAAGGTTTCCGTTCACGAAGTTACCTTCTTTTATCATCATGTACGATGAGGTTCACTTAGGGTCCATGTAGACCCAGAAATATATGTATAAAAGTAAAATGTAAGCTCATAAGAATAAGTTGTATTACTTGTTCGTATAGTATGCTCTCCAATGCCAGAGCAGAAACTCGGAACAGGCCGCCACATTCATATAAATATTCCAAATACTAAATTCCAAATTAATTTATTGTAAAGCACAGGTAATGGTAAATGGTGTTAGTAATTATATTGTCTTAAGTGCACTGTGTTTTGCCTTGCGGCGTACAATATTGTTACAAGTACTTACATGAAAAATGTACACTGTCAAGTTAATGAGAAGGTTTTTTTTTAATAGTAAAATAGTTAATTAATTTTAAATGTATATCTTTAATTCTCCACTCAGAGCAAGTTAACTAAGTTATCATTCGTTGTAGTTGGTACCTGTAACTATAATGTTTCATGCAGTGGGCCTCTTTTGCAAGTCTTTCTGGGGAAGGGCCTGGAGATAAATTCAGTTAGAATTGATTGCTGCAACAGATGTTGCTACTCTACATTGAACTCAACATTTCTAAATTTAAAAATGATCACAGACAGGTTCAGCGGATGAAGATGTAAACACAATTATACAATGGCGAAACATAATTTATTTAATATAATATTGTTGTTTTTTATGTATTTATCCTCTTATTTATTTATTGTAATAAGTATAGTATTTTGTACGGGATTTAAAATAAAATACGGAAATATCAATTAGCCTTTTATAATAATATAAGTAATTTATTCATAAATTAAATAATACAAGAAATAAATAAAAAAGAAAATTAGTGCATAAATTCTTATTGTGTGTATTGGTATTTTAGGTTTTGGTTTAGCACACAAAGTACTTTTAACCTAGAGAAATGACCACGCGTGCGAAGCCGCGGGCACAGCTAGTGCCAAATATTTTGTTTTCTGCTTAGACAATTCAAAGCAAAATAACTTTAAACTTAAGTGTACATTTAAATTGTAATTACCTACTTTCAAAAACATGTTTAACTTTCTATTTCAAATACCTAAAATTTCACCGTACTAAAAATGCACGCCTACGCTGAAAAAAATCTTAGCTAATCAAGTTCAAAATTTGCTTGATTGAAAAAAATTTGATTAAAACATTCATAAGAGTATCAGAAATGATAAACGGCCATTTGTTGCGTCAACATAGCTAACATGATCAAATGTCTAACAAGTTGAACATATTTAATATTATCATTCTGCTTATTAATTTTAAGAACATAGTAATTACTATCATACACTCCAATCAAGAGGCACGGTAACAATTGCACTTGATAGTTTTAGTCAAGATGAATTATCGATGCTATAATTACAATTTAAATTATTTATTCAATAATTCGCCTGCATAATACAAGTCGAAACAAGTCCAACTAACATCCATTTTGTTTGAGTTGAGGACCTCGTGTGCGTTCTATTTCATTAAAATTATGTTAAAATGTAATAAAATAGACTTCATGTGTTCTGTGCCTCTCATAGTTTTCGCCGCGTTTTATATAAATCTTAAGTTTTCTAAGTTTTTCTATGTAGGTGTGGTTATATGTATCTATGGTTAAGTGTATATGTATTGTGTAGTGTAGACCAGTGAATTTCAGTGAAGGAAACAAAGTTAACTTATCACAACAAATGGATGAAGTGTTCGATCTACGCCAGCTTTGGGGGCTGCTAGAGCGGGTACTTGTATCAGTAAGTATAGACCTACCTAACGTTACAGGAAAATTAAAAAACAACATCATACCTATCTACTTTGATTTCACTACAATAATTACTGTCATGGCTATAATTTTGTATAAAATGGAATATACATACAAGCACTGGCTGCTCTTTCCTATGAGGATATTAATGAGTAAATTCCTCAAGTAAGGCCTAAGAGCACTTTTCCCAATGTTGGAAGGTTTGGCGGCTGATTTCTCAGATTGTAGCTGGAGTATATCAGCTGCTGCCGACTTGACCAGCTATAAGTGTTAGGACCTAGTAAATAGGTATAGGTACATAATCAAGATTTCTCAAAAGCAGCCTGCGGCTTCCGCCCCTCTGCAACAGCACGCCTGCAGGCTGCAGAACATCATTATGATGAGTATTCGACCCAGGGCTTTGCGGGCAGTAGCCTAGGTACCTATCATTAACTATTGATTGAATAAGTGAGATATTTGACTCTGGTATGAATTATAATCAAATCAATAAAGTTACATAAATAAAATAATCAGGTGCTTTGTTAAATGACTATATTAACTTGTAAGATAAAATCAATTATCTATATTTGATTAACAGGCACTTTCATTCATCGGAAAAAGCAGTAGGTATTGTGAATTTTAATACATTAATGTTTGATTCTGATATCGAACATATTTAAATCAATCAAGTTACTTGTTTATAAGGTGCTTTGTTAACAAAATAAATTAACTTATTAAAATTAAACACGTGGCATCACTAGAACCACTAAAATACTTGTTAAACATTATAAAGCCCTTGATGACATCAATAAAGCCGCAGATTATAGGAACAATAACTTGACTTGACACAGTTGACAAATTCTTATTTGGTTTTGATATGTCTGCTTGTTACATCGCTTAATCAACGTAACTTTATTGCTGAAATCATATTACTTTATGCGCTCGTATATAAACAAGTTGCTTGATGGTCGATAACATTTTTTTTAATAATTTTATCATGCATTTTTTTCAGTGTATACTCGTAGTTGCAATTTAGTTTCATTTGAGATAATTACGAAAAGGATCTATGAAATGTCAATTAGAATCATCATCATACTCAGCCCGGGTCAGTCCACTGCTGGACATAGGCCTCTCCCAAAGCACGCCGCTGAGCCCGGTCTTCGGCTCTTGTTTTCCAACTGCTGCTAGCCATTTTGCGTATATCGTCGCTCCACCTAGCCGGAGGGCGCGCTACACTACGTTTGCCGAGTCGCGGTCTCCACTGAAGAACACGTCTACCCCAACGGTTATCAGTCCTTTGAGAAATATGACCAGCCCACTGCCTCTTCAGCTTGCTAATTCTAAGGGATATGTCGATAACATTGGTTATCTGCCGGATTACCTTATTTCGGATACAGTCTTTCAGAGAAACTCCGAGCTATCCCTTTCCAGAGCCCGCTGAATGATTTTAAATTTGTGGACTAGTCGTACCGTGAGTTTTCACGTCTCGGCTCCGTATGTCATAACAGGTAGGACGTACTGGTTGAAGACTTGTCTTCAAACTTTGCGGTATTGGCGACGAGAAAATTCGACGAAGCTTCCCAAACGCAGCCCAGCCCAGCATTATTCTTCTGCGGGTCTCTTTTCTCGAAGTTGTTGTTGTCTAATTGCAAACTTTCCCCCAAGTTAACCTGAATAATTCGAGTGCAGTCCTGGTAACAGCAATTTGTTCCGGAACAAAATGTTCGTTGAACATAATCTTATTGGTTTTGTCCATGTTCATCCGGAGAAATGCGTTGAGAAGAAACAGCTAGGATGTCCAACATCTGTTACAAGCCCTGCAAGGTATCTGCACAATGACGATGTCATCTGCAACCGCAATTAGAATAGTCCATTCATATACTTAAGAGAGCGCGAAATGTTCAGTTGCCGGAAGAGGATAATTAGGAATTATCTATCTACACTTTTAATAAAGCAATATATCGAAAAAGTCTGTACAAAGAAGATAATAAAATAATAGTTTAAAAAAACTAAAAAACACGCTTTATATAGAAAACCAAACTAAAAATAAAAAATAAATTTTAATAGTGTAAATAAGAGAAAAATGTTTTATCTAAAAAAACGTGGGGTGCGCATGGGTCAATAGTTATAAATATTTAATTGACAGATATGAGTTGCACCCCACGATTTTTTTTAAATCAAACATTTTTCTCTTATTTACACTATTAAAATTTATTTAGTTTTTTTTTATAATAATTATTGCATTGTCATCGGTCTTTGACAGGTGTGCAAAATTTGAATGAAATGTGACCGTTTAAAGTGGGTCAAAATAGCGTCCAAAGGAGTCGGTTACAAACATACAAACATACAAACATACAAGTGAAGCTAATATAAAGCGTATAAAAAGAAAGTCTAGGGTACTTAAAATAAGCTACTGAACAAGAATTTAACATTATTTTCAATCGTGTCTGTTTGTTTGTATGTCTGTATGTTTGTTCGCGCATCATGTAAAAACTACAGGACCGATCATACGCGGTTTTCACTATCGCATAGCTTAGGATTTGACTTAATAACTGAGGTACTTGGTATCTAAATCCGATGATTATATATTATATGCCTAGCAATAAAAACGAAGTTTTTTGACAGCTGCACGTTTTTTGAAGAAATTGAATATATTATACTTTAAAGGTACTTTTATCGTCTTGTATGACACGTATGGGCTACTTTTAAATGACCACGCGGGCAAAGCCGCGGGTACAGCTAGTATTTTAATAAGAATCAAACATTTGCGATTTCCGACGAGTAATGTACCTAGACCTGCGTCTGCGACCTAGATTGATATTCCCACAAAAAAACTAGAAAATAATCAATGAAATGAAAAAAATCATTGAATTTTGAATTTCTTTTTTTTATTTTGAATTTCTAGCATTTCGCAGGCTAGATCGTAACCAAAGTTTACGAAAGATGACTATACGAAAGTTATATATACGAAAGTTAGACTATAACTAAAATACTTATCAGCGAGCACTAACAAATTGTAGGTATACTCGTAGGTTATGTTAGCACCCTACACATACATGACTATAAACTCTCTTTGAATAGATCATGGTGTTTTATTTTTCCTTCATAAAAAGCAGTCACGTTGCGCGATATTTTATTCATGCACTCTACTCGATCCAACCGAGTTCCTAGTTCAAGGCAAGTTTCGCGCGTTAATAAAATATTCACCTCCGTATTGAAACTACAGCGAACAAAAGTCGATTCGAATTCACGGAACAAGGGTAAAACTAGTTGAAATAATAAAATTGCAAACAAGAAGCTTTTTAAAAGCTTTTCCGTTTTTCGATGTTTGTATGTAGGGGTATAGTGTTAGTGCTCATTCACTTTGCCGCCTATTGATCTGGCTATCAACTCAAATTCGCTATAAAAGTCAGTATTTTTTTTTTGACTTTCTTAAAAATATTCTGATAATTTGTTCGATTTCTACCAATATTGTTTTATGTATTCACACTTTTGGGAATACTTGCCAACAATGAAATTCCTGAACATGCAGCAGAATGATTGCGCAGTTCGGTTTGGTTAGGTACTGAGCGAGACAAAATGGATGAGGAGAGCTGAAGACCGAGCTCAGTGGCATGCATTAGGAGAGGCCTACGTCCAGCAGTTAACAAGTATAGGCTTATGATGAAGAGGTACCGAGCAAGTCTCTGAAATTCTAAATTTATCGGTCACCACCGTGGATAAGTCTGTGCAGTGTGCATGTATATCGAATCAGGTATTAATGACTGTATTTTCAGGGCACCCAGGGCCTCTGACGTGGCTTAACGACTGCTATCTACTGTTTTTAACCCGGACTGGCGCCTTACAGTCCTAAGTACAATAAATGGCAAATCAACACATAACTTACATTTTATTTATTTATGACATGTTTCGATTGCAAAATTTTACTGCATAGCGATCTTAGGGCCTCGGCCACTATGGCCTGAGGTGGCATAATAGACATGGCAGCATTTCCCAAGACGCATTATTAAACTTTTATTTCATAAAACTTGATATTTTTCATACTCCACTTCAGTGGCAGATTACCATTAATCTCGCTACTTAGGGAAATTTCGTTAAAATGAAGGCCGGTCTCGCATCCTTTCGGTTTCCCGCCTCCAGGAATGCTCAGTTTACATTTTAATAAAGCTGTTTGTGATGTACCGTAAATTAACGCGTTTTACTTTATGAGTAATTTAGCGTTACTCCATTTCTGAAGAAAGTAAGCTTCGACAGATCAAGTTTGTACATCATCGTCAGCCCAGTCCACTGCTGGACTTAGGCCTCTCCCAAAGCACGCTACTGAGCCCGATCTTCGGCTCTTCTTTTCCACCTGCTGCCATACATTATGCGTAGGTATATCGTCGCTCTACATTGGTTCTTGCCAAATTTCATGATTCTAGGTCAGCGGGGTATATAGGTTTGATTCCCTTGCAAGTGTCGAAAATTATGAAATAAACGGCCGTATCTTTTGATTGTATTGACTTAGAAGTATTATTTGTTCTTTTTTGTTATGTTACCTACTACAAATTTACGGTTTTCGTTTTTTTCGCAAATAATAAATTAATAGGTAGGTACTTGCGCAATAAAACATAGCTTCTTGCCAAATTTCATGATTCTAGGTCAACGGGAAGCACCCTACAGGTTTTGATTCCCAAATTTAGAAATTACGGCATAAACATCCGTATCTTTTGATTGCTATGACTTAGAAAGTTTGTTTTTTTTCACAGTTCCAAGGAATTGCAAACCTTAGTATTAAATATTAATTTCAACTTGATATGTTCTATTCTTCCATACGTTCCTGAGAAAAAGTTTCTTGACAGACAGACAGGCAGACGAACGGACGGACGGACGGACGGACAACAAAGTGATCCTGTAAAGTTTACTTTTATTCCTTTTGCGGCATGGAACCCTAACAAAACATTATGTTTCCTTTTATAGTACAAGCAAGCAACCATTTTGGTTAGCAAGTTAACCATTCCTACTTATAAGTGCATTTTTTCAAATCATAACTTTAGATTAATGCTAAATTATACGGCCAATTGCAAAAAAAATAATAGGTAAGAAGAAATAAGGTAGAGTTTGCTTCAACTACATGAATGGCCATGTGTCCATATCTACAGTCAGCAAGTTAATTGTCAGGTAGTTTCCGCAGCGGTCCGCACAGTAGTTCCCTAGGGAGATGCGATAAGCAGCTCTAAGGCTCCATTTGCTTACCCACATGTTCTCGGTTACTCGAGTTGGTTAGACTTGAGCAACTCATTACACACCTGTGCGACAGTTGCGACATATCAATAGTCAGCAAGTTAATTGACAGGTAGTTTCCGCAGCGGTCTGCACAGTAGTTCCGTAGGGAAAGGCGATAAGCAGCTCTAAGGCTCCATTTGCTTACGCACATGTTCTCGGTTACATATCAACAGTCAGCAAGTTAATTGACAGGTAGTTTCCGCAGTGGCCCGCACAGTAGTTCCCTAGGGAAAGGCGATAAGCAGCTCTAAGGCTCCATTTGCTTACGCACATGTTCTCGGTTACATATCAACAGTCAGCAAGTTAATTGACAGGTAGTTTCCGCAGTGGCCCGCACAGTAGTTCCCTAGGGAAAGGCGATAAGCAGCTCTAAGGCTCCATTTGCTTACGCACATGTTCTCGGTTACATATCAACAGTCAGCAAGTTAATTGACAGGTAGTTTCCGCAGTGGCCCGCACAGTAGTTCCCTAGGGAAAGGCGATAAGCAGCTCTAAGGCTCCATTTGCTTACGCACATGTTCTCGGTTACATATCAACAGTCAGCAAGTTAATTGACAGGTAGTTTCCGCAGCGGTCCGCACAGTAGTTGCCTAGGGAGAGGCGATAAACAGCTCTAAGGCTCCATTTGCTTACGCACATGTTCTCGGTTACTCGAGTTGGTTGGACTTGAGCAACTCATTACACACCTGTGCGATAGTTGCGACGGCGCGGGTCGATGGTGTTGCCTTCCCTCCGGCAGCGCGGGTGATCCCTTTCCTAGGGCTGTTTTGTAAATTAGATAATAATAATCGGTCGCGTTTCCAACTGAAGTGGATAACACATAGTACTACTAGCTTCTATCCGTAGCTTGACCCGCATGGCCTACGAATAAACAACAATACCTACCAAGCAACGACATTTTTACCCGACTGAGGAGGGTTATGTGTTTGGCTTGTATTTGTGTTTGTTTGTTTATGTTTGTACGTTTCTTAGGCATGTGCTACAGCCTAATTGGCTTGATGGATTTTGATAAATGAGGTATCATTGGATTTGTCTTAATCACGAGAGTGCTATAGGATATATGAAGTGTCAAGAAAACCAATGTGGCAGCTTACAGCTGCCATATTGTATTTTCGACGGAACAAAAAATTACCAAAACCTATCGAGTGAGGTAGTAAATACAGGTACTTAAAAGAACATTTACAAAAAGATATAATTCTTATAACTAAACAGTAGAAAATTTCTTGTAAGCTTCTTACAAGATTTCCAATTTTAGATTATTCAACTTAATGTAATTACTATAAGTAGTCTAATGTTGTAATTGCAACTATTAAAGTAAAGTAAAATATGTAAGTAAAAAGAAATATTAAATGTATATAAATACAAGCTGCATCCCGCGGTTTCACCCGCGACCCTCAGGAACCACACATTTTCCGGGATTAAAAGTAGCCTATGTGTTAATCCAGGGTATAAGCTATCCCCGTACCAAATCCGTTCTGCCGTTTCAGAGTAAAGAAGTAACAAACATACACACACACACACCCTTACTTATAAACTTTCGCATTTATTGATTATTTTTGCAGGCGGTCAGCTCATATACAATGAGTCGGGATTTTTGTATTTTTTATAATAATTTTACTTGTTGTGAGTTTCTGTTCAACCATGGACAAAAATATACTCTTAAATTCAGATTTTCACTATCACCAGCAAGTAAAGTAAATGCATTTGTATAAATTGTGTAGTATGACTTATGCACTCATGTGCGTGTACCTATGTGATATGTTTGAGTGTGTTTGTATGCACTGCACTAATAAACATATATATTATACCAATTGAAACGAGGGAATCCGTAGAAGAACCAAGGATACCGACATAGCTCTAAGAGTTTGCAAGTTGAAGTGGCAATGGGCAGACCATATAGTTCGCAGAACCGACATCTACTGGGGCATAAAGGTTCTCGAATGGCGACCACGAACAAGCAAGCGAAGTGTAGGGAGACTCCCCACACGATGGACCGACAACATTGTAGCCATCGCAAGTTTTTTTTTTTTTTTTCGTTACATTATTTTCCGTGTCCGTTCACGTGTGTGCAAATTTTCTTGATGATCGGTTAAGTAGTTAAGGCGTGAAAGCGTAACATACACACAAACAAACTCAATTTTACATATCTAATATTAGTAGGATACCTAAACACTTAACATAACATAAAATGTGTTTTATGTTATGTTAAGTGTTTAGCACACACGCACACATACCCTCCACACATACGCAGGCACAGTAACTTCTTCACACTAGTCGTAAAGCAAAACGAGCATGTACGATATGACTAGTGCTTTTACAAAATATGAATTTACCGTTTTGTTTTGCAAAATTTTATATCTTATTGTTTGCAATAGCGCTATTCGTTGAGGTGTGTCTAGAGCTCTGCAGAGAACTCCTCTAACTTTCGCTGACCCAACTGGAACCACACTAATTCGTTAGCTATTGTGAAGTTCGGCCCGTGGCGACTTTGTCAGATAACGGGGGACTAAGTCAAAGTTCAAATTAAGGCGTCGTTAATTAATTCATCATCATCATCATGTCAGCCTTTAGAAGTCCACTGCTGAACATAGGCGTTAATTAATTACGTGGGCCTAAAAGCTTTTAATAGTTTAGTACAAACGATATATTAAAAATATTGCGCTGTTGCATTTTACTTCATTTTATACTTATATCTGCAACCAGTCTAACTAATTTCTATTTAACTGATGCAGCGCGTTGAGACAAATCATCTTACAGATGTTCAATACACGTTCTGCCACTTTTATAACACAATTACGATGTCATTCGCGAATCTTATATGTGGTGTATAATATTTCTTTTAGCGCCGCAGTGTCGCGTCTTTTCCAAACAAGAGTCTTAAACATATCCTTCAACGCATTTGAGAACAATTCGGGAAAAAATCGGGGAAAGAATCTCTCCTTGTTTCACTCCTCGATGCTGGGGGATATCTTTAGTCTACTAGTTCTGTACCTAGATGGTCATTGTTGCGGCGTCATACAAGCGTAACAAGCACTTGGATAAATCACCAGTCAACTTGGCATCGATGCAGGTCCTTGTAGAGTCAACGACTTTCTCATGGTCCACAAACGAATCTTGATCGATTCGATTTAAGTAGAATATAATACGCCTTAAAAGTAATTTCTTCAACGTATAAAACACAATTACGATGTCACACAGAGAGAGAAAGGTTCATACAGTATTTACAGTTAAAATGACAGATTAATTATAAAATGTGCACACAAGGTAACGCAACATTAATATTTTCGGGAGAATACTGCATTAACGTCACGTTTTCACTTAGTATGACATTAATGTCGGATTCGACATCGCATACATCTGTGGATTGGAAACCACTTTCGTATCATTGATAATTTGACACGTCTACAAAAACTCCACAGAAACAAGCATATTGTTGCCGAGAATGCGAAGCAATATACTTTGACTTTGAGGTGACATTTTACGTAGATATATATATATAACAACTAGCTGAGTGAGTCCACCCGCGTGGATTATGATGATGATGAAGAGTAGCGGGTCACAACCCGTACACCCACTGGCTTCACCCACTAGTGGGTGCACGGGTAATTTGCATTTACCTTTGAAACCATCGCATTAGAGTAGAAAATTAATAAAAAAAATAACGTCATTTATGAAGAAAACAATATCAAACACATACTTCTAAATATAAAAAATAAATGGGGCTAATCGGTTTTTATGCATTTTATGACGTTTTGTATGGACTGTCAATTCTAATGTATGGAGTTCTGCATCGCGCATACAAAGTTTTCCGCTCGATAAAAGAGTACCTATTCAGTTTTAAAACTTTAAGCTTCGATTGGCCTGTTTACAACAGTGGCTACACTTCTCTGATTTATAATATTAGTGTGAAGAGTGATTAGTGTGTTTTTTTATCGACATATGATGCGACGAGGGTTGGCCCAGATACTTTTCTGTGAATTTGCTCACTTGCCCGGACAATGTAAAAGTGTCAAAAGAACGAGCATGCAACATTCCAATAGAAACCTGAAACTTGTTACATTTTGTACCGCTTCGGCATCTTCGCACAAATGTTATTATGTTTCCACTTTGACTCGCTTTGGTTCTCGTTCGAGGAAGTTTCGTGAAGTTAAACTGTATTATAAACATTTTATTGCGAGGCTGATGTTATTTCTGCGTAAGTTATGTTGCGGCACGTTAGAAGGATGGCGTTTGATCCAGCGCGTGCCTGGCATTCCTCGAATAATATAAGTTTGACACAAGGTCTCGTCGTTAGTTTAGAAACCGAAAATGGATGATTCAATAATATGAATTTCACTAAATGCACAAACAGACAGGGACGGGTGCAGAGCGGCGATGATTATACATATAACAAATAAACTAATAAAGCGATAGTATCTAGCAGCTATTTTAAATTTTAAAGGATTTTCTCCAATTTGGTTTATCCACACTTTGGACTGAAATATAAGAAGGGGGTATATTATGTATGCTCTTGTTATATTTTTTTGTGAATATGACGTACCTATGTAATAACTTAAGTAACCAAACTTTGCCACACACACATCCTCATGAGAACATTTTACACCCATGTGGAATGATAATGCACGTGAAGAGTAAAAAGGTTTTGCCCCAGGGAAGGAACAAAATGGGCATCCGAAAATAAAATCGCCGCTAAATAAAAGTTTTATAGAATTTGGTTATTGGCAAGTTTATTCCATTCGATGTTTCGATTGGCTATAAAATAGAGCACCTCAGTTTAATCCAAAGTGTTGGGTTAAACATCAGGCTTGCAAATGGAGCGTGATAACAGTCAACGAATGTGCAACGGAATCAGCGAAATAAGTTTCTTCTTTGCTGTTGTTATATTAATCGGAAAAGCAGAAACAATCTAACAACTGGGTAGTACTAATTAAAGTTTTGTAGTCATCATCACAAGATTACAAGATAAAATAGAAAAACCTATGCAATACAAAATGCTGAAACTTGTGATGTTGATTGTTCTCTGCTGGTTTTGAACATTATGCCTCAGCCTGTAGACATCAAAAATTTAAAAACCCCCCATCCGCGGCCACACCATATCTAACAAATGAACTCATACTCATCTGGTTTTTACACGACTGCCCAAATAAAGGAGTGTAATGTTTTTAGGCTTCATGTATGTTTGTTTGTATGTGAGTTTCTTTATTCAACCATAACTTTTAAATGCCTGAACAGAGTTAGACGTGTGGGGTATCGTTAGAATCCTTACATCCCCGGAGTAAGAGAGGCTTTTTTTTTTAAATTTCGATTTGTCTTATGGCTCCATTTTCAAATATTTTTTCTTCAATTTTTACAATAAGGTTATCAAATTGAAGGCCTTGATAAGCACATTCCAATAGTATATAATTTATAGGCATAAGTTTTTTTTTTTGGCAGGGCAGGCGTTTTATTTAGCTTTTAAGTTAGTTAATTAGTAAGTAAGTACTTTATGCGCACTTATTATTCATTCTAATCGAGTTTTTCAAAAACCCTCGGGGGCTGGCAGCGCGGCATGTAGAAATGAACAACATACCTACTCCCGCCGGGACGTCGCTGTCGGTGCACTGCGATCGATGCCTCCGGTAATAAAATGACTAGAGCTGCCATTAATAAAGCGCGAAATTGTCTTTCATTAACAGCTAGAGCAGTTTTTCTCAGCGGAAGCGACCCAGCAATTAGGGGATTTGGCACCCGCTCTACACGCTGTGTGGCACTTCATTTGAAGACATATTAAAGAAATATCTGTCCTAATGAGAGGATTTTTCTTTTTACATTCCGTCTGGAGCTACTTTTTTTTATAAATCATTCGGAGATGAGAAGAAAAATAAACCTTTTCGGCTATCAGAGAGAAGGTAATATTGGATCTCCAGTAGTAGTAGTAGGTAATTGCTATTGGGGGAGATGATGTGTCAATATTTGCACCTTGGCGCATAATAAGACAGCCCTGCTGAGAAATTCGTATTTTTTCCTATGTAACGTAGTCACATTTTTTGTTTGCACCTATTCCATTTATTTAGAACCATTTTAACTAAATGAGTAATTTATCAAATTATTACTCTACTGTGGTTATGAATTCTATAGAATTCAGCGCGGACTCCGAAATTCAACAAATCTTACTTAATTACTTACCACTTACGAGTAGGTACCTACTGGTAGAACAACGAAGATCTATTTCGCTTGAGCAGACAAATGCTATTCATAAAATTAGCTCATGATAATAAAATGTCATCGGCCCCCGAATTCTCGAAAATGGAAAGGAAATATCACCTTCGACTGAAAATCTGAAATCAATTGAGATCAGATACCAAAATGAGAAGAAAATATTTTATCGAAATTGAGACTGTCACTTAGCAGATGTTGAATATTAGAAACTATTATTACCCTGCGCTGCTCCGGGCTATAATTTGTCGCGGAGCGTATACTGACTGTAGGTGCCAGTTGTGATCAGATTAAGTATACACAGACAGAAATATCCAATAAACTTAATAGCATTTGCACAACATGATGTGATTGTGATTTAAATCACAATTATTACTTACCTTAATAATTATTTACTTACCTTCAAAATGTTTCATATTATTATAGTGAGTAGTTAGGTAGTTGTACTCTGTTATATTAAGATAGTATACTTTTTTACCCGACTACGGCGAAGCAAGGGAAGGGTAATGAAGTTAACAGACGATGCATGTATGTATGTATGTATGTATGTATGTATGTATGTATGTATGTATGTATGTATGTATGTATGTATGTATGTATGTATGTATGTATGTATGTATGTATGTATGTATGTATGTATGTATGTATGTATGTATGTAAGTATGTATGTATGTATGTATGTATGTATATATATATATGTGGATGTTCCACCATAGCGAGTCTCCCCTATTGGTCTGATTTCGACAAGCGAGGTAAAAGGAGGTCAAGCGATTCGTCTTTAGATATAGAGTGTCATAGGCTATTGTTTTGAGTGATTCCGTATGATCCTACGTAGGAGCACGAGGACTAATATGTCTTTATGCGCCGACCGGTAGGACCATAAGGATAAGTATATCATCGTGATCCTACTAATGGACTGTCATCTACATTTAACTGTAATATTATTACTTATTATGTACTTAATGACCTCGAGGTGACTAGGAATGCTTTTCTCTATTGCCACCAGTGGAGCCGGGACTGTTGGTGGCAACTGGGAATAGACGCGAGGAAACGGGGATATAAATATTGTATGTACCTTAGGGGCACAGATTTCCAATATGATGGGTAGTCATCGTACGTAGGCACAGAACATGGAAACATTTTCTTCTATAGTAGAAGTTATACTTAGATCCGCTGGTTACAGCGCACACACAATAAGTGAGAGCCATGTAGGTAATACCTATACTACTTTTCCTGTAATAATTTATATTCAAGTCAACTATAAAACCCGTATCTAACTGATAAGAGAAGTCACATACCTAAGAAATCTATTCTACTCGTATTAAAGAACATACACTCATTCATAAATACGTAATGATTGCAATAGTTTACTTTTCTTCACTGCCCCCTTTTTATTGGTCCAATACGCATTACGTCCAAATCACAGTTGGTCCCACGCGGGGTAAAAAGAAGGAGGTATTTTGGCGGAAGTTTGGGGGTGCAATGGAGATGCAAGTGGTGGGTGCAATTGGTGCTTCAAATGGGGGGTGAAAGTAGGGGAAACAAGTTAGATAGATAGATTAACTCTTTATTGATACCAAGAAAATAAAACGATACAGATAGGAAAACACTTTGACAGGAAACAAGTTGAGAATGCGGGGTGAAAGTTGGTGGTATCAGGGGTTCTTTAAATGATTTTGGAACTATATACCTACATTACAAAAATTAGCGTCACACGACTTTGACTCTTATTGTCATTAATCAGATTCAGATTCAAATTCATTTTTTTTATTGCATTCCATAATGTAAAAATAAGGTGGTAATAAACATAATTATTATAGTAACAGATCATTATGGACCCTGTCGGGCACAGCAACTAGAAGAGAACAGGAATTATATACCTACATTAGTTATACCTATACCAGTTTCAATAAAGTTAAAATAAATTTAGATTCCTACTTTAGTTAAGTAGGAATCTAAATTTAAGAATAATTTCATTTTTTAAACTAAATCCTTTACCCCACCCTCCTCTTACTTTCCCTCTCTCCTTCCCAACATCCCTCAACTTCTCCCATCCTCCCCACTCCCCCCTCCATACCTGTGACTTTTGACACGAGTCTTGTGACTTGTGTCAATTGACTTGTAACTTTAACTTTCTTTGACTAACTGACTTCACTTTCACTTTGACATTGCCTATCACTTGTACATCCAACTTGCGCCCCCAACTTCAACTTCCCCAACCTTACCCACACTTCCCCACCCTCTGTTCACTTTTCCTCAAATTCCTCCACCTACCCCATGCTTTCCCCACTAACTGTCACTTTGACACTTTTTTTTAATATTGTTTGTAAACCAAATATATTTTTTATTATTTTCATGTACTTATTGCATAAGACATCACATTATGAGAATAAGGATATATTAGTCCTCGTGCTCCTACCAGTACGAATACCTAATAGAAGCATGTGGAAACGCCCTATTTTTACCCGACTTCAGCGAAGCAAAGGAAGGGTTATGTGTTCAAACTAAAAACTTGGTCCAATTTTGACAAGCGACGTATCATTCGATTCGTCTTTATCGCAAGAGTGATATAGTCTATTTTTTACCCGACCGAAGTCGGGTTTTAGTTTTGAGCTTAAGTCTTGTTATTGACCACTATTGCAGTTGACCTACGGACTCGGGGGAAGCCTAACCAAGAACAGGACTGGCTGCTCTAGCTTTCAGCGGCAAACGATTTTATGCTTACCAAAAGTACTTTTCGTCCTGGAATAACATTATAGGATAATGACCACGTGGGCAAAGCCGCAGGCACAGCTAGTAATCCCTGTTTGTACAGACTTTTTGTTACTAGCAGCTTTCAATAGATAGATTTAATGTCTCGCAATAAGGAAGCTGTAATCGCAGTATATAAAGATAGTGTAATCAATAGATTTCTATCCTTCTCCTAGTTAGAATCTTAATTAGGATTCCGACAAATTGAATAATGTAATAAGCCCTGTGGAGTTTCTTGTCTTCTCGTCTAACTGACGTATTTCCGAAGAACCAGTAGAGTGAGAAGGGCATTTCCTTTTCCTGTGCGAGATTCATCTTGAGTCAGCACATGAAAAGGAAATTTCCTTTTTAAACTCAAATCCCCCTTGTTCATGGGATGTCAAGCTTAAACTTGTATATATAAGGTATGCTGTGCTTGTATACGTTTTGACGATCTATACTTTTTTTAAAGATAAAGTGGTATATATAAGTCAGTAATATAAAGATAATTTAAAAAAAGTTGGCATAGGGGACCTAAAAATAAGTTACTGAATAAGGACTTGACATATTAAAATATTGACTGTTTATCTGTCTGTCTGTTCACGCATCACGTAAAAACAGCTGGATCGATCGCGATGTGGTTTTCACTATTGGATAACTTCTGTTTTGACTTAAAAACTGGGGTACTTGGCATCTGACTGAATCCGATGTTTAGATGCCGAGCACTCGCGTATGTTTTAGAAGGCAAAGAGTGCCTTCTAAAAGATACGCCAGTAAGCGTAATTCAAAATCATTGGCAGCAACGATCGTGGTGCGTTTTGACCATATACATCACTGTCAGCTGTCACAGACAGCTGGATCGATCGCGATGTGGTTTTCACTATTGGATAACTTCGGTTTTGACTTAAAAACTGGGGTACTTGGCATCTGACTGAATCCGATGTTTAGATGCCGAGCACTCGACAAAAACTATCTGAAGGCTGAACGAAATTTTGTACTTTATAGGCACTTTAGGCCCTGGAATAACATATAGGTTACATTTAATCCAGAGAAATTACCACGTGTGCATAGCCGCGGGCACATTTACGATATAATAAAAATATGTTATTTTTAAAATATTATAAAAATATTTTATATTTTTTTTTATTTTTTTTACTTTTTTTTTTTTTTTTATACTATAACTTTTAAATCCCACTATCTAGAGGAAAAAAACGACGGAGTCTTACTCGATATAATAATTTTTTTTTTTTTTTTTTTAACATAATACTCGATATAATAAAAATATTTTATTATTAAAATATTATAAAAATTTTTTTTTTATTATATCGTAAATGTGCCCGCGGCTATGCCCACGTGGTAATTTCTCTGGATTAAATGTTACCTAAAGATTTTATCGATATTATTTTTCCTTTATCGGAAGTTCATGCTCTTTCTCGCAAAAGTGTGTTGGTTGGTTTGATTATAAACTTACAGAAATTATAACTTATTTAAATGTACGATCTACGGCGTTCGACCGAATACATAATCTACACTAATATAAAGATAGGAAAGATTTGTTTTTTGTTTGTTTGTTTGTATTTGTGTTTGTTTGTAAAGGATAAACTTAAAAAATTTGAACTGATTAAAAAAAACTTTCACCTAAATAAAGTATACTCGCTTTACATGGGCTGCACTTTATATATAAAAAATAGAGATCCCTTCGAAAATTGCAATAGTGTGACCCTACGTATCAAAAATTTTCTGCAAGGTACGTAATGACATGGAAATGAAATAATAACCAGCCAGTCAAGTACGTGAGTAATGCAGTTGTCTATGGTCAAAACGCACCACGATCGTTGCTGCCAATGATTTTGAATTACGCTTACTGGCGTATGTTTTAGAAGCCAAAGAGTATATAAATACTACTTAGAAGCACGACGGGTGTATAATTGCAAAACGTAAGAAAAATGACACGGCGTGAGCGCTACCCGTGTGAAGCCGGGGCGTCACTAGTTGTAGTAGCTTATATACTCATAACGCGAATAAGGAGATGCCCCACTTTTCATACATTGTTTGCCCCAGAGGTTGAAAATTGCTGAAAATGCATGCGTCACGATCAAATAGGATTTTCTGGGTTGGTTTTTCATTTTCCAGTAAGACTCCGTCGTTTTTTTCCTCTAGATAGTGGGATTTAAAAGTTATAGTATAAAAAAATATGAAAAAAAAGCAAAGTAAAAAAAAAAAGTTATACTAAAGTTGTGTAAAGTTATAGTATGTAGCACCACACCGTGAAGTGAATTTTTACGCCCTAAATAAACAAGAAAAAAAGGTACTTATTTATATATTCTAAAAAATGCGAGTCCTTTTGCTATATATATTATTTGAAATTAATTTAAAACTTGCCTGTATGAAAAAACAAGTTGTAGTCTTTGCTTATCGGGGTGGCTAAACAGTCATACGTCATTTATAAGTCTATGCAGTCCAATAGATACTGTTGGCAGGTAAATAAATAAAAGTCTGTATATCCTTGATGTAATTAATTATAATTCTTCTATTAATAAATTGTCTAAAACTGCCGCAGGTGGACTGTCTGGGTTATATCTGGCCCAAGATAATAACCATATCATAACCTTTACATGGGCACAGCACACAACAGTTCTACTACCTGATTACAGCCTGTTATGCTGTCTTCTGTGTGTTGATTGATATGTCACATATGTACAATAAACCTTGCTCGAGTGGCGAGACCTTATTCGACCCCGAATTAAAGTTCCTGATATAGTGTCACTTGTGGCACAGAATATATACACTAACCTGTGGGCACTTCCGATTGAGAGTTTAATTCATTTATGAATATGCCACCAACTCTGACGTGCTCTCCATAATAGGAACGAGCCTGTTTTATTTGGTCGGTGCCGAGAGCTATCAACTCCAACTGACTCATTGTCAAAAGTAGGAAAGTGTAAAGATGTTGTGTATGTACAATTATGTTGTGAAAATTGTCTCATCGGCGAAAAATAACAAGAAAATCACAAAGACGCAAACTGCAATGCAACACAATGAAATTCTCTGTATTAGCGCTGACCTGACGTGCTTGTGACAGTTTTGATTTGAACTTTTGTAACTTTTAAACTTTCGCGATTCGAACTCATAGTTATATATTTAAACGGGACTTAATCCACTACTCGCATTTGGTCTCCAACTACCCGCATTTGATTTTGTAAAAATTCAGAATTGTCAGGACACAACACTAAAGATATCTGCAGATTTCTTGAATCTGCAGATTTCCTGAAATGTTTTCGATCAGCGTTCGTTTTGCATGTTTAGATTACATGTTGACATAGGAAAATCGACTTTATTCCGTCAAACTTAAGGTCGTTTTTCATTCGGTTTGGAAAGGATCGGTAGTGTCAAAAGTTACATAAATGGCAAAAGTGTTGAATATGTTCAAACCGAACGGCTTGTTAAAAATGTACATTTCAAAACTGCCCACAACGCTATCTCATCAACTCGAACGCAGGCGTAGTGTGTGTTGGAACGCAAATGTCAAAACAGATTGGAGGAAATGGTAAAAGTTACTATTTTAATAACAAAATACAATTCCCGCTGGCACTAGGTATTGAAATATGCCTTGTTTACCGATTAATTATGTGAAATTTTAATGAAATAATTTTGTTCAGTCTCTGAGCCTTTTTTTATTCAAACATAAAACTACTCTGGGGCAGTTATGGGCCGTCTCCTTTAATTGAAAGTTAATTCTACATAATGATATTGATATACCTATTATTTTTTTACCTGAACAGAACAACGGTGACGCTATAAAATAAGTAAGTAGGCATAGACACGCAGGCCTTTACAAATTGATTTATGAATTTATTTACATTTTATTAGCCCCAAAATTCATAGTGTAAAGTCGTAGAAAACTATCAGACGTTGTTTATGAGCTTCAGGAGATGGAATCGGCCACAGATTACAAATGCATCCACTGCGTTCATTCATCCACTTTACGCACTCCGTTAAAACATGTCTCTTACGCCGTTATCAACTCGTCAGGTGATTGGGATCGTAACAAAACTCACTAACTCCAAACTTTATACTCGAAAACTTTATTATAGGTAATTTGATTGTAGGTTCATATCTAACCTATTGGGTAGGTACGTTTTAGTTCGGTCGTGTCGAATAATAAGTTATTCATATCAGCTATGATGAGGGTCAAATATCCGTGCCTCGGAGAAGTCGGAGAGTACACATTAGCATGGATAATATTTTGGTTTGGGCACAGAATTAATAATAGTATTATACTAGGGTTTGGGATAACCTTTGAGGTAGTTACGGGTCATAGTCGGTACGTAAAGAGATGGATTACCAAATTCATAACAGAGATAAACCGTTGATTTATAACTAGACATAACTGGCATATACAGGTACTTATATATGTATTTATGTACTAGAAAAGTACGAGTACAATTACGTTTTAAGTATCAATCACAAGTATTTAACAGTACTACATAAGTAACAGCAGTACCTATGTACTTACTTATATGTAGTAATTTAGCATATGATGTAACGTTAGTAAATAATCTATTATCTAGATAGGTATAAGTTTTTTGTAGTAGAATAAGATCAATTTTATGTAATAGTAATAATGTGTACTAATAAGATCGCCATCAAATTGCCTATAACTGTTTTTTTTCACAGAATAATAGTAGATTTTACAACATGTGCATAAAATAAGCCATTTTATCCGAGACATTTATTCGCCCAAGCCGTAGGCGAGGATAGATATTGAATTTGAGGAACAAATACCTTGTTTAATAAACACTGCTTTTCACTTAGATTGTGAGGAAATGAAACAATAATACTTTTGTATGTATCAAGACAACTTAGTGCGAGTTCATATTGATAGGTACAAGTATCTACTTTACGAAGAGAGACTTATGAGGTGTTTTATCTTCTAAATAACCTTCATGTCTTTTGTAAATGTCCATTCGTGGTTAGCGTAATTGTAATGTGTAAGTAACCAACTTAGTTCCCACATACACAAAAACCTACTGTTTACCTGATATTTTGTGCATAGGCACAAAAGTTCACGTTACTGCACATGAATTCAGTGCACTTTAATTAAAAATTGCATGCAGTGTGTGGGGGCAGGAACCATGAATAATTAGAGCCTGTAGTACCGTGTCACACACGCCTTTGAATGGTGCACGCATGCGAAACGTGTCACGCGTGTTTTTACTACATTCTCGACTAAGCCGTTTAATTTATCTTTTGTATATAGTGAAAACTATCGACGTTGCAAATTAATTTTCGAGTAAATTACTAGAAGATAAAAATTTGGTAACTTACCCATTACCATTAATACCATATTGATTACCATAATGTTTTATAGCTGGGTAAGGTAATATGATTTTCCAGACTGGTAAGGGGATTTTCCAGATCTAACTTAATCTTCGAGCAAGCAAACAACAGTTGGTTACGTGCTCGAAGACCTTGGCACATTCGTATGCCTGTGACGTAACAACTCTGACGTATGTCTGTGACGTAACAACTCTGACGTATGGCTGCGACGTAACAACTCTGACGTGTCTGTGACGTAACAACTATGACATATTCTTGTGAATTATCAACTCTGACGTATGACACACAGAAAGTTATCTTGGCTTGGCAGTAAAAAGTGGAGTGAGAGACAAGAAATTGAGAACGATATTCAATCTGATCCAGATAATTAGATAGCTAAAACTTCAAATCAATGTTCTTTAATGGGAATGACTCCATCAAAATAGAAGTCTCTAGATTAATCGACTTAGCGCCTCGCTTAGTTTAACTACTAAGATTGAAGACTATCTTAGCTAATAGAAAAAGTTAGGCATTGGTATCTATGTATGATAGACATGTGTCTACCGTCATTTTAATAAATTCGACAATTTCGTTATTTTGTTATATTCCCTAATTGGACACTTTTCATTTGGATAGTCTAAGCTTCTATATCAAACCATTTAGGTACTGAGAGAGTATACATTTACATAGAGGTTTAATTAAATAATTATACAAGGCGTCAAACGGGTGAACGTCCGCCTGTACTCAACGTATGTCTGAGACGTGAAGTTTTAAATCCAAAATCTAAGCTCCTCTGTGTACATTGTGTGCGGCCTTAGTTAAAGGGCGAAACAGACAAGCGTTCTTCTAGGGCTCAACAATATCTCATATGTTACGTGCTTAATATTGCCTTTGGTAATTTAGGATAAGAATTTACGATCGGGTAATGTTTCCAGTGTCAGGTGTCGTATGTAAGTTAGCAAATATGCCAGAACATGACAAACGTGATATTGCGGTACCTTATAAAAGATATTATTTTCCCGGCTAACCTAACACAAGAATATTTAGGGAAAAGGCAGGCGAGATTTAAGATTATTTAGGTAAAAGAACAAGCACAAATTAAAAATGTATATCGGTCCATTCGTTTGGAAGCTACGATGCCATATACAGAAATACACACACATACGCACCCTAAACTTATAACATCCCTCTCTTTTCGCATTCGGGGGTTAAAAAGGCAGGCGAGATGTCACGTGAGCCCTACGAATAGATAGCGAGAGTCTTGTTAACGCAATTTGCAATTGCACTATAATATGCTGTGATGGCGTTATAACATAACACACTGATACTTATTTGTTATCTATGAGAATAACGTTTTTTTTAACGATGGCAATAAGTATACCTATATTTTTTATCACTAAGAACGAGCTTGTTCTTATCGTCTTATCGTATTTTACGCCAATAGTCAAATAAATTTAAATATGGAATGCCTATCGTAAGTGCGCATAAGTACAATGATAATGTCTATGCAAACTTTATGTATGGTTAGCTAAGTATTTCAAAAAACAGCGGTGTTAGAGGTTTGAACTCTTTGCCCGTCTGTGGTATCGTTATATATATAGCCCCAAACGGATGGACTGACTTCAATGCGTGTTTTCTTAGTTGAAAGCTGGAGTCGGCGAAATGGTTCTAAACTTTGTTTGAAGAAATCGGTACAGCCGTTCTCAAGATATTCAACGCTGATCGCTGTTTGTGAAAGATCTCGGGTACTAGTGTGGCTAGAACTTCGAGTTTGTGCTCAAACAAAATACACGTATGTTCAGTTTCGAATAGTTGTGAGCAAGAAGGTTAAAAAAAAAGACGGATGCTACACCGCCAAACAAACGAGTGAAGCATAGCAGATAGTAGAAGCGTATGTGTGCGTGAGTAAAAAATTTGTGGTGTTTTGTGGTTGATACACAATTTCATCACAAAAGACTGCATTGTTTTTTATTTTCCTTGATAACTTGACAGAATAAACTCGACTAACAATGTTGATATCTTCTGCGTAAGGGCGTGAGGCTTGTGCGTACGAGCGGATCACATATCTTATGATAAACAAGTATCATATGTTTGAAGGCGGAATAGAGAGGATCTGTGGCATCAGAAACGTTGAAATCGAGATTTTAATATTAGAAGACACAAAATAATTATACTCGTAGTACTAACGTACCTTTGTTTATGTTATGTTCAAGCAGGGATTTTATATTTTGTACTTATAATATATTAATTTTAAACAATTTTCCCTACAGACACCTTGCCTTGCATTCCGATTTCAAATAAATAAACCCAATGATGCACCTACTGCCACGTGTTGTAGGAGGGTAGGCTGTAGGTATACTTGTACATATATAAAAATAATAAAGCAAAGCAATGAAAAAACGTTTAAATTAAATAATATTTTATTATTTTAACACGATATTTACACAAAATAATATTTTATTATATAACACGCTATTTACACATTAAATAATATTTTATTATTTTAACACGATATTTACACAAAATAATATTTTATTATATAACACGATATTTACACATTAAATAATATTTTATTATTTTAACACGATATTTACACATTAAATAATATTTTATTATTTTAACACGATATTTACACATCAAATATTCGAAAAAATAACCTTATCTCTTATTTACATATATTTACAAAATATACTAATGAAACCAAATCGGTAAATATTAAACTCCATAAGAGTATTAAATATTATGTTGACTTAAAATATCTCAATTTACGTGAGCACCTAAATAATTAGGTTACGTAATTTGTGATAAGACCATTCAGACCATTTTTATGCGTAGGTAATTATATTCTATAGAAACGTAGCTGGTAATTTGTTTTGTGGTCCAATAAATATAGAACTTGGACCCTGTGTTGTGAGTAATTAAGTAGCAGCTCTTTACTCTACATTTCAATCTTAAATGAAAAATACTTTGTGGAGTTTTGAAAGCATAAAGGAGCTGCAGAGACTAATGGAAAACGGAGGTGTTATCATCATATAGTTTATCATTCGGCTCCGCTCGTAAATAACATTTTCAAAGCCAAAGTCAGGCTAATGACATGAGAACAAAGGTCACTAATACAGAAACGTTGGAATGCCGCGCGAGTTCAGGACCTTTCGCGACGAGTTATTTAAAACACAAGAGGTCACTCGTGCCAGCCTCTTCTTGCCTAACATATTCTTCAGAAAATATTTCATTTCTATTTTATTTTCTCATTCTACATTCCTGAGGAATAGGAATAAGGTAGGGTAAAGGGACACGGACTGTGTAAGAGGCATTATTTATAAGTAAGTACTATGAACGCAATGTTGTAACGCAAATCTATTCTATACTTATTATAAAGCAATAGTTAAGTACTAAAAGGTCTGTACAATGAAGATACTTTTAAAAAAATGTACTTAAACAAGAGTACTACTGAACAAGAGTATATATTTTTTTAAATCTTTTCCTTGTCTGTTTGTTCACACATCACGTAAAAGCTACTGGACGGATTGCGATGCGGTTTTAACTGTTAGATTGTCTAGAGTTTGACTTAAAAATTGGTGTACTTGGTATCTCAATCCAATGAGTAAAAGCCAAGCAAACGACAAAAATCTATTTGACGATAGAATGAAATTTGATATTGTACCTTATAGGATCTACTTTTGGTCCTGGAATAACATATAGGATACCTTAACCCCAGAGAAATGACCACGCGGGCAAAGCCGCGGGCACAGCTAATACAAAATAACCCAATGGATTGCCTGAATTATAATAATATATGTTCAGGTACATATATTTCACGGTTGTTTTTTTAATAAAAAACACATTTACACGCTAGTAAATAATTACACGTGCCTTCAATACTTAGTACCACACTCTTAATGTCTGTATGTTCGCGCATAGCGTTAAAACTACTGAACCGATTGCGAAGCGATTTTCACTGTTGGATAGCTTAGGTTTTGACTTAAAATCTGGTGTTCATGGTATCTGAATCTGATGAGTGGGAGCCAAGCAATTTAATAAAAACTATTAATTGTAAAAGTGGGGAACTTAGTTTTGTAGGCCAGTGTACGTAGATGCTTTTATTTTTTCTTGCTCAGTCACAGAATAAATAATAGTACAAGCTCAGTGACAGTAGCGAGTAATATGTTACTTCCAATGTACATATAAGTCTATGCTTCCAATTTAGGAATCATTTATAACAGGATTGTAGAGCATTGCTAGTGTCGTCATTAAACAAAGACGATGAATGGATGTTTCGTAGGGAGATGAGCGAACGTGTTTCTCACGTGGGATGATCGATCAATGCCGTATGGGAATATATAGTTTGCCTGATGAATTAATGGCTCAGGCGTTTGAATTAACGAGGCTGGGAGAAAGCACTTTCGTTTCACAGCACACACTTTTATTTTGTATTTAGATTTCTTATTTGCAGGGTAAGACTATAGGAGTGTATGTATGTAAGTCTGTTCCTTTGTGGCATAGACCATAAGCGTGAACCGATTTCAATGATTCTTACGTTAATCGATTTGTCTTAATCTTGCAAGTGCTACTAAAGTTATGACAGTAATCGAAATTCAATATGGCGAAAAAAATAAAAGAACATAGGCGGAATTTTATGCGATAAATCTTGCAGCGTCTTGACATATCATTTCTACAGAACTTAAGTAATTATTTTTCTACGTTTTTTCAACATAGCCTATTGTAAGCTAAAAAACCCCAGGTTAACATATCAATTTTAAAAAAATCATGAAATTGTAACTTCATTTCCTTCCTACAATGTTTAATCGGCCTTGGTGCCTGCCCAACGGGTCAAAAAATATATATATATAATACAATGACGTTTCTGGTTTGGACGTCAAAAATGTTAACACAGTATACTTCACATCCAGGTTTTAAAACCAAAGGAGTTTGAATTACGCTTTCTTTCCAACCGGTTTTTTAAACCAAAGGCGGTTGAATTAAGCTTACTGGCGTTAAATCTTTTAACTGTAAGCGTAATTCAACCTCCTTGCGATAAACAAAATAATAATATAGACTGTGCTATAGACAAAATGGTACGTCAATATAAAACCTCTATACCATTATACTCGTAGCAAAGGGAATACAATGCATTATAGTAAAGAGGAAGAGGAAAGAATTGTTATTCTAATAGGGTATGTTAATTTATTTTATTGTTTTGCACAAAAAATAGTGTAGGTACAAGAAAGAACTCAACGGCATTATCTACCAGAAATCCAGGTCGTGAAAGAAATAATAGTACATAGGGCGTGTTGGTTAAAGTTTTGAACAATAAATACGAAAGAAACAAAGGTTAGTGTAAATAAAATATTTAGTGTAAGGAATTGTTGCATAATATTTGTGCTAATATGGGACTACTGTTTCCCTGCACAGTGAAACAGCAGCAACATATCTAAATATATTATTTTGTAATCTTTGCAGGCAGTAACAGATTGAAAATAATTCTTATTCAAAAGCTTAGTCTGTTACATATAGGTACAATATCTTGGAACATTATATTTATCACGCATAAGTACTTAGTTGACTATCTAATTAAGCTGATAAAATAATTAAAATCTCTGAGACTTGTTTCAAAGGTCATTAACAGTAACATAACCTACAAAACTTTGAAGCCTAATAACAATTATACATAGCCTCCCCAAAAAAAAACTTATTGACTAACTTACTTGACTAAATATCTCAGGAAATGATGCTGAATTACTAGCGATATATTTTTTGTCTAAAGACGCCGTGAATTTGGCTGACATAAAAGTATGTATGGGAGTTCACCATTTTTCTTTAAGTTGATGAACTACGTTAAGTGGAGTATCATTGAATAGGTATTTAAAAATCATCTTTAGGTTTCTCTTATCATTTTTCATTTCGAATGACCATTTAGGATCTATAACAATTAAAAGTTTTTATTAAATTTAAGCTTGTAAAATGAAATAATAACATTATTACTTGTCTTGTCTAGGAAATACACTGGAAATGTACAATATTTTTTCTTCATGAATAATAATGAAAATTTGAAAAAAATAAAAAAATGTACGCAGTCGGATTTTAGTGAAGATGCTTGCCCGTGCTTGTTAGACCTTGTGTATATGGATATAAGCACACCTACTTTATAATGTAGGTTCTGGGTGGAACTACTTAAGTATTTATGATATAATCAAGGTATAGTTTACCTAAGTTATTGATTTAGTTCACTAATAATATATATTTCCTTCTTGTTCAGGAGTGATACTATACTATGCCTATTAACATACAATTAAAAAAAAGAAGTTTAGTGTAATGATTTTCTATAACTGTGTTATGAAGAGATAACACTTTTATCTTTTTTCTATGTTACACACGATACATAGAAAATTTAATTCGATAAAGGCATATCTTCGTCCAGTGTTGGTAAATTCATAACGAAATCAATGTTCTTGATTTATTATTGTTCTCCATGTTCAGTTATATATTCGAGCACTTTAATACTTTTTAACAGAAATAAATTTGAAAAAGTGCGTGTTGGGTCTCGCGTAAGTATTGGGTTCCGTAGCTACTTGAATAACATAATCTTATCATAAACCAAATAAAGTCATGAATTATTATTGCATAATATTGATTGTCTCATTATGAAGTTGATTCTGAGTTTATCAGCAGTAGCCCGTGAACTAATGAACTCTATCTCTATGTGTTAATTATAATATTATTTCTAAGTCATCATTAACCATAGAAACTCTAGGTAGTTTTTTTCTAATTTATTTAGCGATCACTGAAATTAAGCATCTTTAACGAGACATAAGTTTAAAAATTAAATCCAACTACAGTCGGGTAAAAATAGCCACTCTTGCTATGAAGACGAATAGATAGACACCTCGCTTGTCAAAATTGGACCAAGTTTTTAGTTTGAACACATAACCCTTCCTTTGCTTCGCCGTAGTTGGATAAAAAAAATTGCCTATGACATTGTATACCTGACGCCGAATCAACTACCTCGTTGTCAAAATCGGTACAATAGGGGGGACGCTATGGTGGAACATCTACATACATACATACATACATACATACATACATACATACATACATACATACATACATACATACATACATACATACATTGATTGTTAAATTCATTACCCTTCCGTTCCTTCGTCGTAGTCGTGTAAAACATGTGTGAGTGTAGGTTGTCGTCCAGACAGATGAAAGGATGGAAATGACACAATGGTCACAATTCCTTGTTTGACTACGGAACCCCAAAAAGCAGTCATGGTGAAACTGCTAAAACACAATGGTGCGGTAGGAGCTTCGGAGTGGCGCGAAGCGAACATAGCTTTTGCAATTATCGCGTGATTGATTGCGCATCAAACAAAACAAATTCGACGGTACAGCGTCATCTACATCTACACTAATATTATTTGTATGTTTGTTTGTAATGGATAAACTCAAAAAATTATGAACCGATTAAAAAACAACTTTCACCTATGGAAAGCTACATTATCAGCAAATAGCATGGGCTGTATTTTATTTATCAAAATATTTGAGATCCCTTCTAAAATTAATGTAGCCCAAGATATCTTAAAATTGCCTACAAAAAAGGAATGTCATGATATGTTGCCCAGGAAACGGAATATAACAGTCTGTCAAAAAGCACCACGAGTGTTGCGGGCGGTGCGGCCAAAGATTTTGAATTACGCTTACTGGCGTTTTTTTTTAGAAGCCACAATGTGTATAAAAATGCTAAAAGTAAGAAAAATGCCGCGGTGTGAGCGCTACCCGTGCGAATCCGGGGGGGCGAGTCACTAGTTATTGATAATTTTGCACTCTGTACTATTGCAAATTTTGTCTAAGCATCTGCACAGCTGCATACATCCAACTGCGCAACTGGGTCAACAAAATTCTACATTAAGTATTGTCTACTTATCTGAAAGGCAATCTGCAACGATGTGCTATTTGCTCTCCATAGTTAAAGTGCTCAAGAAGAACATTGCGACCGAACAGAAATCGTCGTCAGACTGAAGGAACCATTTACGTCAGATCTGTCTGTTTCCAATCTATATAAATGAATCTATTTAACTGAAAGTTATCGATGATCTCTTTAGCGGCAACTGTAGACAATAGCGTCTAATTTAAGAACCCTTTTGAAAACACTGAAGCATTCATCGCAGAACAAAAGTTCAATCAGAATGTTTATTGAAGAGAAAGCGTAGGTATATGTAAAAAGTGGAACGTAAAATAACACTATTGAGCAAATGTCGTTGGAATGCACATGTGTTTAGAGAGGAATCCAATATCCAAGCGGATGCGGGTTTCACGGAATACTTTAAAGAAAAAAAGATATGGTTCTTTGACATAAATGTTTTTCTTTTTAGGTCACTTCTTTCAATATATAATATACTGGCTTACCCGCCCGCGACTTCGTCCACGCCGTCTACAGTTTAAAAGCATCCTACGTTCTTCTAGGATATTTAAATCCCATGCAAAAGTAGACTTAGACTTCTTGGTTATGGCCTCTGCGGCTTGTTGTTGATATAGCATCAACTACTTACTCTGTGGCACCTACGCTCTTGATGATTTATGACAGACTTGTTATTTCGTTTCCATGGCAACCGTTCCTTACAGCGAGTGAATACTCGCTGTAAGGAACGGTTGCATTCAACATCTTCCAGTTTTCCAAAAAGTATCCCATGTTTTATTCTAGGGTATAAGCTATCTCCAGTCAAAATCCGTCCAGCGGTTATCGCGTGGAAGCTCCCCAAACAAACAAACAAACAGACAACCTTTCACTTTTATATATTGGTATGGATATATTTTATCATGGCTTCCTACCATCAAACTAATATCGTGTAGTACCCACCAGGGTTCCAAGTTTTAAAATACTAAGTTTATATTTACTCGTACGACCTAATTTTACATGTGGAAACAGAAATAAATATGAAATAAAAACTTCTCCAACTCCACTCCACTTGTATGGTTACGTTCCTCGCTTGATGATAGATGCTTGTAATTCAAATTGCAGTATACAACGAGCCCATAATTTTAACATGTACGATACAAAAATAATAGATTTGCGCAGCAGGCACACTATATATAGTATTAATGTAGTTGTCTATCAGTAGGTATATAGATAGATTTTTACATGACAAAAAAGTCAACAAAGATTTTGGCAAGTGGGTACTTAAACGTCGGTAACCTTCAGGCAGGCATCACCTGGAACTTAGCCTATATTATAATCGCAATAGTTTTTTTACAAGGCAGATTCCCGTTTTCATCATTCTATTTTTTCATCTGTTCTCATCTCAACCTCTTTGTGAGATGGCTTCGGATGTGAGTTGGCTGTTAAATATGGTATCCGTTTGATAGCTCGATCGAGTTTGTCAGAACGATTCATAATTATCGGCAGTTTAGTTCTGTACAAGTCTCTGCCCACAGTCGATTCAAAACACGACACGAACTATGAACACAACACAAACTGTTTCGAGAGAGCTTCTTAGGGTTTGGACGCCGTGTTCATTGGTGGCTCTTCTTGCGGCCGCCGCCGCTCGCTATCTTGAGCAGCCGGACTGCAGGCGCCTCGAACGCGATTGAAATGGCGAACGACGCCAGGAACGCCAGCACTGCGTACCCGGCGTATCTAGCAATCTGAAAACAATATGTGTAACTGTAGGTGTATGTACTATACAATGAACATATTATCCGTAAAGTGATAGTCATGGTGCGGCCAATAGATAAGGATACGAATTACAGGATTCTGGCGAGATCCTAGATTTAGCAGATGCTCGCTTATGCATTCTTGCACTACTTGGTACTTAATACTCTGCTTGTAATTGAGTAAAATGGTTTCGAATTAAATACTAAAAAAAGCAGCAAATTTAGATTAAAAAACTAATTTAAAAATACTTTTTTATATACATATATATTTTAAATGCATTGTCATCGAGTTGTGATCTACCCTGAAAGTTTCAGCCAGATAGCTAATCGAGAAGTGCTCGAAATTCGAGTTGCAAGATTCTGCCCGGAACGACAAACAAACAAGTGACTTAATAAAAACGTGGTAAAATAAAACGAGCGTCAGTCGCATAAAAGTATCACAAACTCACACCATGTAGTACAAATGCGGTCCACGCTATAATCGCAACCTAAGTCCCAATCTTCCCACTTTTAATTAAATGTATGGAATATGTTCAACAATTTACAAAATTCAAATTAAACCTTGCTAAGCTAACTACAAAGAATTCATGAATTCAATGCATTCAGGTATTCGCTACAAACTGCGGAGCATGTCATAATCCACAAACTGGTTGTGTAGTAGTAGAGCATTGTTGAAATTTGAATTATGCCGTGCACTTTGTGCATACAATAAAGTTCCGACAGAACTCAGGGGTTTTGAAAACTATACCTTCATTATGTTACGGCTGGCCTTTTGATTGACGACGGAACTTCAAGGAACTACAAGCTGTTCAGAAAACACGAGTTTTCTGTCAGAGTTCAGTGCACGCCTAAGCTCCTATACGCTCTCTAGGTTGGTACATGCTCGGAGCTGTGTTCAGAAATCAGACTGGATTGTTTGCATTCAAGAGTTAAATTAACGTCGCAAATGGAAGAAAAGGTAGTTAAGTAGTCTTAAATCATGTAGATATGCGTTATAGAACTACATAGCAATTGTATGTAGGTTAAGGGGTACGAAAAGTCCGGATATTGACAAACTGAATAAATATGAGGCGTCGACACAATTCCTCGCAATCAACCTTTGCTGTCGGTATCTATGGAGTAATACTGCCATACTCCGATGGTAATATTCATTCGATCCCCTTCAATAAAGCTTTGTGTTCATTCTCGAGCAGCCTCAAAGAAAGGTTTGGATAAAGAATATATGTTATGTACGTACCTCTATGCGTAGTACTATTATTTATTCTGTGCTAGAAACAGGAGACAACCCCCCCCCCCCTTTAAAAATGAAACGAGTCGTTTTTCCAACGTCACGTTACTTTGACGTTTTTTGTATGGCGTTTATGTCAAAAGATGACGGACAGTAAGCGAAAAAAGGTTCGTTTTACGATATAGGAACCATCCATAAATCAATTATGTTTGTGTATTATACTAGCTGATTCTCGCGGTTTCGTACGCGTGGTCATTTCTATAGTTTATATGTACTATATTATGTGCTATTCCAGGACCTAAAATACCAATATACCAACATTTGATCAAAATTCCTTCTACCGTCAAATATATTTTTATCGATTGCTCGGCTTCTACTCATCTGATTGAGATACCAAGTACCCCAGTTTTTAAGTCAAGCCCTAAGCTATCCAACAGTGAAGACCGCATCGCAATCAGGGCCCCGATTCTGTAAATTGAACCGCGATAAAAAAGTCGATCGTTTGAAATTTTTTGAGAAATTTTCTTATTTACCACTTACAAGTGCGAGAAGTATTTTTTTTTTTGAAATATTCAAAAAATAAAAAAATAGAAAATAAAATAACAAAAAAACAAAAAGCGAAAATTTTAGCAAAATTTTCGCTTCCAGCACTTTTAAGTGGTTAATAAGAAAATTTCTCAAAATATTTCAAGCGATCGACTTGCGTTATCGCGGTTTAATAGCTTACAGAATCGGGGCCCTGTTCAGCAGTTTTTACGTGATGCGCGAACAAACATTCAGACAGACAAACCGACAAACAGAGTAACAGACAGAGACACATTTTAAAAATGATATATTCTTGTTCAGTAGCTTATTTTGAGAACCTACCTTTGACCATTTTTTTTATTAATTATCTTCTTTGTACAGACTTTTTCATTTTTATTGCCTTTATTATAAGTATGGAATTTCATTTAAAACCCACAAAATGCAAGTGATATTAGCGCAAAATTATTTCAAGTCATCTAACTCCTTATGTAAGAAAATCGTATCCTACGAGATATAAGAACTTGACACTTACATTTATCTCTCTATTACTTATAATAAAACTGTAACGGGTCCAATTCTGTACATTGAAGATATTATGGTTATTTTTTTTGGAACGTATTCTTGATTCGATACTGAAGCCAAAACTGTTTTTTTTTTTCATTTTTGTCTGTCTGTCAAGATACAGACAGACAGACAGGTCTGTCTGTATCTTGGCTAGGCATCACGCCGAAACTACTGAATGAATTTATATGAATCTTGGTATGATTTGAGTTCATACTACGAGGTAGGACATAGCCTACTTTTCATCCCGAAAAATGAAAGGGTTCCCGCAGGATTGAGGTTAAAAATTATTTAAAAAAACACTTACCACTCTGAAACTACTAAAACGATTTTGATGCAATTTGGCACAGTTATAGTTTATATGATGGGTTAAAATTCAGGATATATTTATCTCGAAAAAAATAAAAACTTCCAGCGGGATATTGTACCAAATTCGGTAAATTTTTAATTTTTTTTTGGTGCCGTTCTATTTTCAATTTTAAAGCTAAAACTGTATTTTTTAAGTTTTGATCTTCTGTCTGTCTGTCTGTCAGTCCCTTGGAAGTCATCATGCCGAAAATACTAAATGAATTCAAATGAAATTTGGTATGACTTTAGTTCATACTTCGAGGTAGGACATTGGATACTTTTCATCCTGAAAAATTAAAGGGTTCCTGCAGGATAGGCGTTGAAAGTTATTTAAAAGAACACGTATCACGCTAAAACTACTCGACGGATTTTTTGAAACTTGGCACATTCATAGTTTATATAAATTATGAATGTGCTACTAACTATGTCGTTTTTGACAAAAAGGGAGGATACTTTTTATCCCGAAAAATAAAGTGTTCGTGCGGGATAATGTCCAAAATTCTATAAATTGAAGATATTATGTAATTTTTTTTTTTGGAGGCCGTTATATATTAAATACTGTTTTTTTTTTGTCTGTCTGTACTATGTCTGTACGCTGCGACTATGTCCATACCAGTACAAAACCAGCCGACTAAGCATATCCAGCTTCGCAGGGGAGTGAGACAGGGGGATTTTATATCGCTGGAACATTTAATTAACACCCTGAAATATATGTATGGACCCTGGACTAGAAAAGAACGTGCATAAACATAATTGCCAAGTGCATTTCGCACCTACGATTTGCAGATGATAATTATCGTCCTTGTGGCAGAGTCCCTGTAGGATCTTGAACAACCGACCGACCTAGCTGAAACCTCTCGACATGTCAGTTTTGGCATGAATTTAGACAAACTCAAGGTAATGTTCAACGACCTCATTATCCCAAGAACTGTTAGCAATAACGGTGAACCTCTTGATATTGTTCAGCAATATGAGTACCTCGGACAATTAAAAATTATTATTCATTATTCTTTATTATTTAATTTATTGTGCAATTAGGTAGAAACAATTTCGAAAGGGAAGCCGATAGGAGGATTCAGCTGGACGGGCAGCGTTTGGTTAACTTCGTCAAGTCTTCTAAACACTTCAATGCATACATCGTACCAGTCGTGACCTTCGAAGCCAAAACGTGGACACTCACGGTAAAACTTGTCCTTAGGTTTAAAATAACTGAGCGAGCTATGCTCGGTGTTTCTCTTCAGGATCCGCGAAGAGGTGATCCGACAGAGAAATAAAGTTACCGCACATAATTCAAAGAATTAGCAAGCTGAAGTGGCAATGGTCTATTCACATCTCTCGAAGAACCCACAATCGTTGAGGTATACGAGTTCTAGAGTGGAGAACGTGTTTAGGCAAACGTGACGCCCACTGGCCAGGTGGAGTGACGACATGCGATAAACGGCTGGCAGGAACTGGATGAGGTGAGCCGAAAATCAAGCTCAGTGACGTTCACTAAACTGCCTACATCTAGCAGTGGACGAATATTCGTCCACTGCTAGATGTAGGTATCATCATCATCAGCCTATATAGACTGATGATGATGATACCAATGTATATTCAAAAAGAAAAATAATGTCTTAAGAGTAGATCTACTCATAATAAATAAATAAGCTCAATATTAATACGTGTGATAACGCAAGTGAGCGTAGCGAGCGCCAAAATTTCAGAAAGGACATCAATAGTTTTCTTGCATAGGTAACATATTTACGCTGTTTTCCTCCATTCATTATGTTATCCTTCATGCAATATTACTACAAACCTTAAGCAAAGCGAGCGCAAAAATGTACAAAAAAAACGAACTCCTCTCTCTAGGAGTATCTCTATTTTATTTAGATACTTGCCTTTACTTCGTATCTTTATTTTTAACTAGCTGTACCCTCGGCTTTGCACGCGTGGTCTTTTCTTCAGGTTCAAAGTACCATAATATGCTATTCCAGGACCAATATACCAACATTTGATCAAAATTTCTTCAGCCGTCAAACATACTTTTATGAATTGCTCACCGACCTCATTATCCCAAGAACTGTTAGCATTAACGGTGAACCTCTTGATATTGTTCAGCAATATGAGTACCTCGGACAGATTGTGCAATTAGGTAGAAACAATTTCGAAAGGGAAGCAGATAGGAGGATTCAGCTGGACGGGCAGCGTTTGGTTAACTTCGTCAAGTCTTCTAAACACTTCAATGCATACATCGTACCAGTCGTGACCTTCGAAGCCGAAACGTGGACACTCACGGTAAAACTTGTCCTTAGGTTTAAAATAACTGAGCGAGCTATGCTCGGTGTTTCTCTTCAGGATCCGCGAAGAGGTGATCCGACAGAGAACTAAGGTTACCGCACATAATTCAAAGAATTAGCAAGCTGAAGTGGCAATGGTCTATTCACATCTCTCGAAGAACCCACAATCGTTGAGGTATACGAGTTCTAGAGTGGAGAACGTGTTTTGGCAAACGTGACGCCCACTGGCCAGGTGGAGTGACGACATGCGATAAACGGCTGGCAGGAACTGGATGAGGGGAGCCGAAAATCAAGCTCAGTGACGTTCACTAAACTACCTACATGCAGCAGTGGACGAATATAGGCTGATGATGATGATGATACCAATGTATATTCAAAAAGAAAAATAATGTCTTAAGAGTAGATCTACTCATAATAAATAAATAAGCTCAATATTAATACATGTGATAACGCAAGTGAGCGTAGCAAGCGCCAAAATTTCAGAAAGGACATCAATAGTTCTTTTGCATAGGTAACATATTTACGCTGTTTTCCTCCATTCATTATGTTATCCTTCATGCAATATTACTACAAACCTTAAGCAAAGCGAGCGCAAAAATGTACAAAAAAAACGAACTCATCTCTCTAGGAGTATCTCTATTTTATTTAGATACTTGCCTTTACTTCGTATCTTTATTTTTAACTAGCTGTACCCGCGGCTTTGCACGCGTGGTCTTTTCTTCAGGTTCAAAGTACCATAATATGCTATTCCAGGACCAATATACCAACATTTGATCAAAATTTCTTCAGCCGTCAAACATACTTTTATGAATTGCTCACCTTCTAACTCACCGGATTGAGAAATAAATTAAACCAGTTTTTAAATCAAACCCTAAGCTATCTAACAAATTTCACGCGCAAATCTTAAGCGAGTTTGTCTGTGAGCTGCAGACAAATTTGGACCATGTGCTGGTCTAAAAGGGGTGATAGCTGATACTCACATTTACTCTACGCATTTCATTCAGCTCTGTTTTGATGTTAACTGACTTGAGGAAACGATTTCGCACGAAGTTGACAGAATAAATCGGTAATCACTACAGGTGGCTACGCGAGTTCTGCCGGTACCACGTCTCGTTTTGTAATAACCTGTCTTTATCAAACCTTCTGTACACTCTAGAAACCGTAGAATAGTTTAAATTTAAGTTTCTAGCAATCGTTCGTTGATTCAAGCCTTGCCGCACTAATGCCACAACTTGTGCGCAAAATTCAGAACCTGGGAACAATTTGCAGCCGGTTCTCAGAACCGGCTCTCAAAGAGAATACCCGGCTCTTCGGTTCTAGTTGAACCGCTAAAAAACATGAAAAAGTACTTCTTAAATTCGTAAATGTCAACAGTCTTATTTAAACACTGTACCCGCGGCTTCGCACGCGTGCTCTTTTCTTTAGGTTCAAAGTACCATAATGTTTTATTCCAGGACCGATATACCAACATTTGATCAAAATTTCTTCAGCTGTCAAAAATACTTTAATCAATTGCTCGGCTTCTAACTCACCGGATAGAGGTACCAATTACACCAATTTTTAAATTAAATGCTAAACTATCTAATAATGAAAACCGCATTGCAATCGGTCCAGTATTTTTTACGTGATGCGTGAACTAAAAAACAAACAGACAAATAGAGAGAAAGACACCCTTAAAAAAAGGTTATATTCTTGTTCAAAACTTTTTTTATGCACGCAAGAGCACCTTTTTTTTTTCTTCTTTGTACAGCCTTTTTCGTACCTATTGCTTTATTATAAGTATAGATATATAACTGTGTCAATTTGCATCAAAAATTCCGTCCAGTAGTTTCAGTGTGAGAAGTGTTCTTTTTAATAATTTTCAACTCATATCTTGCGGAAACCCTTTAATATTTCGGGGTGGAAAGTATCCAATGTCCTACCTCGTAGTATGAACTCAAATCATACCAAATTTCATTTGAATTCATTCAGTAGTTTCGGTGCGATGCGCGGTCAAGTTACGGACAAACAGACAAAAGACAAAAATAAAAAGTAAAACAGTTTTGGCTTCAGTATCAAATATAAAGAACCATCCAAAAATATTATTTATAACTTAATGGACGGGGTTGGATGGAACTTACCACCGCAAGTTGCATCCAACCCCGTCTATTAGTTTCAGCGTGGTACGTATTTTTTTAAATAAGTTTCAATGCCTATCTTGCGAGAATCCATTAATTTTTCGGGATATAAAGTATCCTTTGTCCTACCTCGTTGTTTGAACTCAAATCACATCGAATTTCATTTAAGTTCATCCAGTAGTTCTGGCGGCGTGATGCATGGCCAAGATACAGACAGACAGACAGATATACAGACAAAAATGAAAAAAACATGCAGTTTAGGCATTCATTATCAAACAAAGAATCACTTCAAAAATAAAAACACAATATCTATAATGCACAGAATTTAGACCATATCTCAGAATTTAGACCAATATCCCGCAGGAACCCTTTATTTTTTCGGGGCAAAAAGTATCCATAATTTTCACCCATCTTATAAACTATGTCTGTGCCAAGTTGCATCATCCAGTAGTTTCAGCGTGCTACGTATTCTTTTAAATAATTTTCCACCCCTGTCCTGCAGGAACCCCTTAATTTTTCGGGATGAAAATTATCCAATGTCCTACCTCGAAGTATGAACTCAAATCATACTAAGTTTTATTTGAATTCTTCCAGTAGTTCCGGCGGCTTGATGCGCGGCCAAGATACAGACAGACAGATATACAGCCAAATATTCAATAGATTATTTTCATCCTGAAAAATTAAAGGGTTTAAAGTTAGAGGTTGAAAGTTATTAAAAAGAACACGTATCAATAATGAAAATACTGGACGGTTTTTTTGATGCAAATTGACACAATCATATATCTATACTTATAATAAAGCAATAGGTACGAAAAGGCTGTACAAACAAGATACATGAAAAATGGTCTTGGGTGCTTAAAAAATTTATTGAACAAGAATATAACAACTTTTTGAATCATGTCTTTCTGTCTTTTTGTCTGTATATGTTTGTTTGTTCACGTATCACGTAAAAACTATTGGGTTGTTTGCTATGCGGTTTTCATTGTTAGATAGCTTAGGGTTTGATTTAAAAATTGGTTTAATTGGTATCTCAATCCGGTGAGTTAGAAGGTGAGCAATTCATAAAAGTATGTTTGACGGCTGAATAAATTTTGATCAAATGTTGGTATATTGGTCCTGGAATAGCATATTATGGTACTTTGAACCTGAAGAAAAGACCACGCGTGCAAAGCCGCGGGTACAGCTAGTTAAAAATAAAGATACGAAGTAAAGGCAAGTATCTAAATAAAATAGAGATACTCCTAGAGAGATGAGTTCGTTTTTTTTGTACATTTTTGCGCTCGCTTTGCTTAAGGTTTGTAGTAATATTGCATGAAGGATAACATAATGAATGGAGGACAACAGCGAAAATATGTTACGTAAGCAAGAGAACTATTGATGTCCTTTCTGAAATTTTGGCGCTCGCTACGCTCACTTGCGTTATCACATGTATTAATTTTGAGCTTATTTATTTATTATGAGTAGATCTACTCTTAAGACATTATTTTTCTTTTTGAATATACATTGGTATCATCATCATCATCAGCCTATATTCGTCCACTGCTGGATGTAGGCAGTTTAGTGAACGTCACTGAGCTTGATTTTTGGCTCACCTCATCCAGTTCCTGCCAGCCGTTTATCGCATGTCGTCACTCCACCTGGCCAGTGGGCGTCACGTTTGCCTAAACACGTTCTCCACTCTAGAACTCGTATGAGTGTTAGGGCCTCTTTCACGACCTACAAGTTATTAATGTTTCAAGTAGGCTGATCGCTAGTATAAGTCACCAGTAACTGTACGTATGAATTTCACCACGTCTGAGCTACACTAACCAACAGTTAAACTTGCATGTAATTTACTTGTTACTTCATCTGCCGATTAAATCAAATTAAAATGTTTATTTGCGAGAACACAGTCATGTAAAAATTATCATAAAATAATTTATTAACAATCATATTTAATTGATGAGTAGAGGCGTTTTATAATGCGTGTCCATATTGTCTTTTTTTCAGATTTCACTAGTCTATAAATGCAGGAAATTGTGAAATTGTGCATAATCAGAACATGATCATACCAAAACAAAAACATTACGTATATAAATACTTGCAATAATTTGATGTTTTTGCACATTCAAAGTAAAATTATCCCATTAAATGCAAACTAAATTTAGCACTTAGTTCTTTTAAATATGCATAATAATTAAAATTAACAATAAATATTGGAAAAGAAAGAAACCAAACAGTAATTTTGACTAATACTGACGTGAGACGTCTGACAATAGGCATTTGACTTTATTCACGTCACGGCGATTATTGAACGAACATATTGAACGATTTCCATAAATCATTCCTTTAACCACCGGCTTGACTTTGTTTTTGTTCGTAATACTGATAAAATTACTCGTTACTTGTAGTTCGTGAAAAAGGCCCTTACAGTAGTACATATCTTGTATTTTCTGTAATGGCACAGAATAAATAACAATACATAGTAATACAAGTGAATGGTGGAGGATAGCAACCCTAAGTAGCGCATCTGTCGATTAGGGCGTCTATATAGGCACTAACTATACAATATTTTATTTTAATATTAATTAATATAATATTACTAGCAACCCGCCCCGACTTTGCACGGGCAGATATATAGAAAGATTATAGTGTTATTCTGTTTAACGCAAGGAGGTTGAATTAAGCTTGCTGTTAAGGTTTAAAATTCAACCTCCTTTGGTTTAAAACCGGGTGGAAATTAAGCGTGATTCAACCTCCTTTAGTTTAAATACCTGGCTGGGGCTGTGTCAGAGCGCACGGCCGGTTGTTTGTCATGAAACGTCTAGGCCAAATCTAGTTTTTTTTTTAAATGATTAATTATTTTTTTAGTTTATGGAGTTTATCGGTAGTGCTCACACCGAGGCTATTTTCTTACTTTTAGCATTTTTATACTGTTGTGGTATAACATCAGTGCAAAGCACAGAGGTTGTCACACCAAACAAGTCTATGACTATGGTCGGTTGCTATGATACAGTTGTTATTTGCAACTTGAAGTCGGGTGTTGTTTTTCTATGAATTCATTTTAGGAGATAATTGTCATTATCTCCTAAAATGAATGTGTTGTAATTCCTTTGTAAATTCGTTGATATCTAATAAATTTGGTGTAACCTTTACTCGTCTACTTTCCACTGCCTACTCTGCATAATATTAATGATAGGTTTCTAAGAGGTTACGGACCCCAGTGCAGAAAAAGAAGAGAGTGTTCCCAAAATGGATTTCAGTACGAAAATTGACATTGGAAAATTGCAAGGCAAAGAAAATTTGTCAACCTGGAAATATAAGGTAACCGTCATGCTGGAAGGCACTGAAGGCGCCACAGAAGCAGTAGAAGGCAAACTCCAGAAGCCAATTCTTGTAGAAGGAGCAGGTGACGCTGAAATTAGCAACTACAACAAAGCGATGGCTAGTTATAGGAAGGCTGAAACTGGCGCTTTGCTCATGCTTACTACAAATATGTCAGAGGACACATTAAAAAAGGTGATGAGATACAGAACTGCTCGAGAAGTCTGGTTGGAGTTACATAGACTATTTGATGGACAAACGGATGATAGAGCTTATAATTTATGTCTAGAATTTTTTGGACTGAAACACTAAAAGGTGGATGATATTCCTACACATGTTTCAAAACTGAAGAACCTTTGGAATGACCTGAAGGTTGAAGTTTCTAAGATTGACGTAACAGCTAAGCTTCCGAAGATGTTCCTGATTTGTAAGGTCTTAGACACTCTGGACGACAGGTTCTTTAATTTCAAGTCAAGCTGGCTGATGCTAAAGCAGACTGAAAGGACCATAGACAGTTTAACGAGTCATCTTTGCACATTCGAGAGAGATTTAGGATGTCAAGAGAGCACTAAACAGGAGGCAATAGTGACTACACCTGTCAAGCAAATAAAGGACGAGCAACTGATTTGTAACTACTGTTCAGGAAAAGGACATAGAGTTCAAAAAGTGGATTAAGGATGGGAGGCCACCTAAGCCGACTTCAGGCACTTCAGCACCTATCTCAAAGTCCAAGCAAGTGCAACAGATTTCGCTGATGGTAAACGCATGCTCAGATAGACAAACTCAAGATACTCTCTATCTGGATGCGAAAGTACCTTTTGAGTTGTGGCACGGAAAGAAACCGAAGATAAGTCATCTAAAGATTATCGGGAGTGAATGCTATACGCATGTTCCAAAGCATAACCGTAAGAAAATGGGAAAGAAGTCGATCAAAGGATTGCTGATAGGCATGAGAATGACGATGGTTATCGCATCTGGGATGGAAGAAATACACTGAGATCTAGAGATATTACATTCGAGACTGATGTTGAATTTAAAACTTCCACCAGTATCCCTATTTGGTCAGAGGGAGCCGAGGAAGGCGGTGATAACGGACGTGTTCTCATGCAAGAGAAAGAGCCTAAAAATACCGTAGAAAATCATGAACTTGATCTAGAGGGAGATATATCTGAAGACCAAGTCCAAGGCCAAGTTCAGGAGAATGTTCCTACCACAGAAAGCGACAACGTTCCTAGCATTGTAAGTGGTAGATCATCAATAACTGAGGATGAGGATGAATTTGCCGACGCTAATGAACAAATGGAAGTAGTTGAGCCCTTAACGGAGCCTCGATACAACCTAAGGAACAGAGCAACAATCGGACATCCAAAGAAACTGGAAGATTTGGTCTGTTATGTCGGGGTTGAGAACTTTCCTGATACTTACAAGGAGGCTACTGAGAGTGAGGATAATGCCGAATGGCAAAAGGCCATGGAGAGCGAGATCAAATCCTTAGCCGACAACAAAGTTTGGACGTTGTGTGAGTTACCGTCCAATAGAAAGGCATTACCATGCAAGTGGGTTTTTAGGATAAAACGAAACCCAGATGGTACTACAGACAAATTCAAAGCAAGATTAGTAGTAAAAGGGTTCAAACAACGTAAAGGCATTGATTTTGAACAAACATATAGTCCGGTTGCCCGGATGGCTACCATAAGATCTTTGCTAAGTGTCAGCGCCAAGGAGAAACTGCATTTGACACAGTTTGACGTTACGACAGCATTTCTAAATGGCAAGCTTAAAGAGGAAATCTATATGAAGCAGCCAGACGGATTCAATGATGGAACTTCGAATGTCTGTCGACTTCAAAGAAGTCTGTATGGCCTGAAACAAGCACCTCGTTGCTGGAATTCTTGTTTCAAGGATATTCTGCTAGAAAAGGGCTTTGAACAGAATGCAGCAGACTGCTGTCTTTTCACAAAGAAAGTGGGAGACAAGAAAATCATAATAGCTCTGTATGTGGATGATGGGCTTGTAGCCACTACAGATAAAGATTTAGCGGATCAATTCTTAAAGGAATTAGGAAATTCACTAAAAATTACGACCAAGCCAGCATCCTACTACCTGGGATTAGAGATTGCCCAGTTATCAGATGGTTCGATAACCATAACACAGCAATCTTATTCTAGGAAGATTCTAGAGCGATTCCGAATGGCCGAATGTAATCCTGTATCTACGCCAATAGAAAGGACTTCGGAAACAGGGAAAGTAGAGAATCAAGATCCTGGATTAAAGTTTCCATATAGAGAGGCTGTAGGCACACTAGCGTATCTTATGACTGGTACGCGCCCTGATATAGCATACGCTGTTGGGGTGGTATCACGAAAATTGGAGAATCCAACTCAAGCTGATTGGTTAAAAGTGAAACGAATATTTCGTTACTTGAAAGGGACGCAAGCTTATGGAATCAAATATACCTCAGAGTGCGCTAAAGGTGTCATTGATGGATATAGCGATGCCGACCATGCAGGAGACGAACAAACCGGACGCTCTACTACAGGAGTTGCATGTTTATTTGCCGGTGGAGTAGTTTCTAGGTTAAGCCAACGTCAAGCATCAGTTGCGATTTCAACAACGGAGGCTGAGATTGTAGCCGCGAGTGAAGGCGCACGTGAACTCGTATGGCTTCAAAGAATATTTAGTCAGTTCACGAGTCTGGAAGGCATACCCACATTGAAGGTGGATAATGAAGCTGCTATACGACTCTCGCACAATCCAGAGTTCAATAAACGAACTAAGCACATTAGAGTGCGACATTTCTTTGTACGTGAGACAGTACAGGAAGGTCTAATAGATATTCAGAAGACTAGTTCCTGTGACCAATTAGCTGACCTTATGACCAAGGCAGTTCCGAGACCAACGCTTAATAAGCTAAGGACTGAACTGGGGCTGCTGAGTCTTTCCAACTGATGAGGGAAAGTGTTGTGGTATAACATCAGTGCAAAGCACAGAGGTCAGAACACCAAACAAGTCTATGACTATGGTCGGTTGCTATGATACAGTTGTTATTTGCAACTTGAAGTCGGGTGTTGTTTTTCTATGAATTGACAATTATCTCCTAAAATGAATGTGTTGTAATTCCTTTGTAAATACGTTGATATCTAATAAATTTGGTGTAACCTTTACTCATCTACTTTCCACTGCCTACTCTGCATAATATTAATGATAGGTTTCTAAGATATACCAGCCGTAAATTCTAAAAAAACGAATTATACATAATTCATAAGTCCTTGGACTTTATATGTACGTACCGTGATAATACTCATATCAAACCGAATCTAGTTCGTCCAGAGAGGAATAATTTGTACCTACTTATGTACCTTCTTTTATGTAAGTGATTTTTTGCATCTGCGTGTCTTCTTTTGTATTCAACCCAAGGAAGTTCTATGTACTTAAGTACAACTGGAACGATATATTCAGTATAGTACATAGAACTTCCTTGATACAACCAAATCAATAGGTACTTGTCGAATACTATTTTTAAATGCTTCTGAAACGGTTTTCATTTTGTCATTCGATTTATTACACGCGCCAAGAGATGCCAATCGAAGCGCTTATCGCTCATTTGCATTTTGTTTCGACTGTCTCTAGGGATTTGCCCTTATCACTTAAATTATCAATGGTATTACGATAGAATGCTATGCATTATACATATGAAAGTTGTTTGTTACCTCTCTAAACAGATTTTGATGAGTCTTGGAAAAAATATAATTTTCTTCATCGTCATCATCATAAATACACGCGTGAAACCACAAGGCTAGAAAACATGAAAAAAAATGTGAAACATGTTAGGCCAGGTAGTGCTTAACATGTTTCACAACTAACTTTCCAAAAATAATTGTATTAAAATGTTATGCCTATGTCGTGGCGATATCAAAGAAAGGTTGGCCACATCATGAAAAATTTATATTTCATGAAATTATCGGCGACATCATGAAATGGTTTGGCTAGATGAGTGAATGATTAGCGTTTGACTATATGAACAGCTAAACGCACGGCTACTTCATGATATGGTCAAACATTAGTGAATATCGGAAAATAGTTCCATTATCCACCGTAAGAGGCACTAGGCGGAAGCCCGATTTGGCCTTGATAGGTTATAAGGCGAAGGCAAAGCGTTTGAATACCTTTTGGTTTCATAAAAACCCTACATTAATGATATGGCCAAACGTGGATTGAAATATCATTAAACGTTAATGTTTCAACAATATGGTCAGTTTTAGCTGGCTATTTCATGAAATAGAACCATTTCATGAAATTATCCACCACTATTATGAAGTTATCAATTCTACGATTTGGCCGCGATACTTATACAAGTATAATCAATCCTGGGAAAAAGGTAACAGTGAAATTATTCGTCTTATGTTTTTATCTGTGTAATGACTTCTAAAGTGTTTCCTTTGAAAGCGCGCGTCTGTGGGTACACACTATTTCCCTATAATAGGCGACCTATAAAAAATAGTCTGATGTTAAATAGAGGCTGGAATATAAAATCACAGTGACCACGAGGACGCAGAAGATAAGTTAAGTAGAGGGATTAAGTGGAAAAACGGACTGGGAAAAGCCGGGACTCTGGGCGGGTAGAGTATGCTCGAATAATCTAATACCTATTTGGAACTTTTATAACTGTTTCATGTTAAATTCAAGGTTGATTTGATTTTACTTATAGCCTGTGCATTAAATTGCTTATAAAGTTTTACTTAAACAAATAATCCATTCGTAAATCTATTTAAATATCAAGTTAGTAGGAAGAGTTTCCTTCGAGAACCAAAAACAGACTAATGTATCCATGACATTGATAAATGAGGTCTCAGTACCGATCAATGAACAAACAAATTTGGTGTTCTTTATCCTTAAATTATCTTACAGCTTGTGTCTTCTCGTCTTATTTGAATGAGAGTGGAAGCAGTGAAGATGCGCACGAACCTAATTTATATTACTAGATACACCCCGCAGCTTTTCCTGTGTGGCCTTTTTATGTGATTAAAACTAAAGTAATCTATTATTGAATCTGTGTCGTCACATTGAGATGCTAATTACACCACATTTTAAGTGAAACTGCTAGTGTGAAACCATACTTTAATTGGACCAGTAGTTTTTACGTGTTGCGAAAACAAACAAACATACAGATTTACACTATCTTTAAACATGTTATATTTTAAGTCCACTGGACCAACTTGTTTTACCTGATTATCTTCAGTTTACAGACTTCTTAAACATGTCAATGACAAACATACCTCTGACACGAAAGAAGAAGGGTCTTATGGGTCTACGAAAGGCGCCTCCAATAGCTATTTTCTGATCGCCAATTCTTTGGTGTCAAACTCACTGCCGTGACACCAACGTGAGCTAGTCAGTCTGCGACTGTGACGGAGAGCGGCCGTGGTTGCTATTGTGACAAAATGCCTAATTGTGTGGTGAAAGGGTGCACCAAACACTATTCATAACATGCAATAAAAAAAAGATTGCATTTCTTATCATCGGGAAGCTAAAATTTTGAATATTTATCTTGCCTTTCCATTTTTATATTTCATGTTAAATCGCTTACCGTATTGTATGAACAACATGGGCGTTCAAAGCTATAACTTTGTAAAGACGTTTCAAATTTTTAATTTTATTTGATAATGAATTTAATGTTTATCATCAAATTAAAAAGTAGAATTATGATACAGCAGTCTATATATTAGTTTATTCATTAGTTCCCTCATATCTCCTAAACTCATATAAGATTTTAAACTTCTCATTTGTTGATTTCCTTCTGAGCCCGTGTGTAAAAATGTGTGGAGTCGTGTCATCCGACAGCAGCGTTATGAAACATACTATAAAAGCAATGAATATTTACAAGTTTGATCAGATCACGCTTAGTATTCACATAGCCTCCAGACGGCTTCATCATCAGTCCGTCGTAAAAAAAACAAATCTCTGTAGATTTACTTACCAAGTTCTAATTAGCAAGGTTTAAATACCTGCTGCCCAGCTCCATATCATCACATAGGCTCGATGGTACTATTATTATTGTACTTACCTACTGTCATGAAATTGTATATACCTATTTTTTTATATTAACTCCTATACGAAAATTTAGAAATACTATAATATAAGAAAATAGACATCTCAAAAAAAAAATGTTCCTAGGGCAGGTGGCGCAATTCTTTTTACGCGCAGCCGTCGACGAAATATGGATTTATCAATTCTATAAAGTGTAACAAACAAAACATATTATTACACGTATACCTCTAAACACAGTCCAACCCGAGATAAAGAGGATTGAAGTTAAGATATTTTGTATGGAAATTGGTGCTTTATTTTTCGCGTCCATCAATGATACGTAGTATTATCAATTTTAAACAGTGTAACAAACTAAAAATCCATACCAAACAACCATCTGTTGTCTGTTTGTTTGTTTGTTTGTTTGGGGAGCTTACACGCGATAACGGCTGGACGAATTTTGATGAAATTTGGAATGGAGATAGTTTATACCCTAGAATAAAACATAGTATAGAACTTTTTATCCAGGAAAGTTGTAAGTTTCCACAGGAAAACTAGGAAATTTTGTTTACTCGCTGTAAGGAAAGGTTTTCATGGAAACGAAATAACAAGTCTGTCAATAAACATCAAAAGGGTTGGTGCTATACCTACTTTAGCATTAGTTTTTAATATCCTAGAAGAACATAGGATGCTTTTTTCGCGATAAACTATAGTTCACGTGGACTAAGTCGCGGGCGGGAAAGCTAGCATTAAGATAAGTATACCTCTCAACGCATCCCGAACACAGACAAACAGGTTTACTTAACTGTAAGGCAGGTGGCACATACATTTTTTCGCGCGGCCATCAATTATAAATTCTAGACAGTGTAAAAACAAAACATACAAGTTCATGTATAATTCTAAACTCAGCCCGAACCGAGATAATGAGGTTTACATATTTGAAGACATTTACATACTCGGTTCGGACTGAGTTTACGGATATACATGTTATAATATGTTTTGTTTGTTACACTGTTTAGAACCTTCTCGCCGCTACTTTGACGCGGCACCCCATCACCCCAACCCCCTAGACGGTGACGGTGACGCTTTAGAGGTCAGTTATAGACCAACAGCACATATCATTTCTAAAAAAAAAAACTGTTTAGAATTAATAATTCCATTATTCATAGATGGCCGCGGTGAAAATAGAAATGCGCCACCTGCCCTACAAATATGTAAACTTCATTATTTCGGTTTGGACTGAGTTCAGAGGTATACTTGTAATAGTATGTTTTGCTTTTTACACTGTCTAGAGTTGATATTGATAGAATTGATTTTAGTCATGGTGTTTTGTTTAAACACTAACATATAGGTACCCATTATGCTAAACCATAAATGTGTCTTAAAATAGTCCAAAGATTATTTTTAACTAGTGATTCTTTACTCCACAACGAAAAAGAACTTCCGAAATATCTTGCGCCTCTTGATTTACCTAATTTGTATTAATATTAGTTTTTTTATTACAATTTATTACCATATTGTATTCACAATCAGCCCGCGGTACGACTGCGTGGAGTACGCCAGCCTGCCGTACCCGCTGCAGCAGGATATCACGGTGGAGTTCTGCATGTGGTAATGCCCGTCGAGTAGAAAGGAGGTGTACATCATGATAGTGGGGTGCACGAGGTAGGCGCAGTAGGTAAGCCGGCTCAGCGGCAGCAGCCCGCAGTACGACAGCGTGGAGTTCGCCTGCCCGCCGTACCCACTGCAGCAGGATATCGCCACCCACGCCACCGCGCAGCCCCAAGCTGCTACGATGAAAACAATCAAAATATGTTCATTCACATGGGGCCCAAGAGGGTACCCATTAAAGTTTAATGAGAAAACCAGCGCATTCGGAACACATCATTTGAGGAGTCGGCAAGAAACTCGATTGCGTTTTTTGATTCTAAGCTAATTATTGTTATGTTCGACGCCAAGAAGTGCTTGAGCCGTTACTCTCCACGTATCTATAACATTGATAAATTGGTCATTAATTTCATAATATGGTTTCTTCATAAAAACTCGTATTAAAATGTTCTTTGTGATAGCTTTGTTATTGAATATTAGAGATTTTCATCTATGGTAAAAGACAGGCATTAATCTGGGCCATTATTCTCTGTGAACAGTCGCACACGTAACGCGTCTCACTGTGGAATCGTTCGGAAAAGTAGGGCAATTCTCGAACATGCACAAACAATTCCACGCAGATATCTTAACACGGCGCGTTACGTGGCCGAGTGGCAATAGAGAATAAGGTCCCAAACCAATGTATCCGTCCCAAAACATCCGTAAGTACGGCCTACTCCATACGTTACAGAGTAGAAGTAATTATAAAAAGTCTTTGAAACCTGCAGGGCACAAAGCCACTGAGTAATAAAATAAGCTTAATCATATTTATTGCATATCGGCAATAATAAAAGGGCTTGAAATTCCGGCTTAATTCATCCGAATAATTATACCCTATAGTTCGTTGCCTTATAGTTTGTTACATCACCATAAGAACACATTGTATAAAAACTCTATTCTTCTTATTTTCTTTGCTGTAGCCCACAGGAAAATCAAAGAATCTTAGAACAAATACCTGAAAATATTACACAAAACAAGCAGAACCTAACTTTCACGATCCGTTCGCTACAAAAGTTAGAGTCTGTTTACCGAAAATTCGGTAAACCTTATTTATAGAAAAGATATAGGTACGCTTAAAAGAGTATCCATGGAAGATACTAAATACTTTCCTAAAGTTCCCGGCTCGTCTCGATTCAATAGACCTCACAAACTGCTCGCGTTGGCGAATAGGTCTCTCTACAACACTTAAAGGGTGATACTTCTGTTTCCAATCAGTAAGAAAGTCCTTAAGGAAGGGATTTAAGGGCGATAACAATACTTTCTTACTGCCAACCGCTTCGCTGGCCCATAAGGAAAGGGAAGTGCTCTGGGTGATTAATCGCGCAGAACAGAACCGCAGGGCAGGGCCAGCCACTTCACATTTTTAAAGGTTCAATGCGTCTGTTCCCTAAAACATAATTACTTTTCGATATTACTTTGACTATTGAATCACCGGGTATTTGAATTGCTTGGGTCAGTAAACAAGAACCTTTTTTAAGCTGAAAAAAAAAGGAATCAAAGTAAAAAAAAAATTTTTTTTTATCGGTTTGCCCGACGCTGATGTAGAATGCCGTAGGCCACACTTCGAAGTAGCCGTCGACCATGCTGAATATGAAGCTTTCCATGGCAGCCATAGCGCAAGGCCATCCCAAAGTCACCAACCAGTAGGGCCATCCTACTATCACTCCTGAGAAAAAAATATATTTTAAATTATTATTTTTGCTTTGCTACTGAAGGCTAAAACTAAGTTCATTCTGTAATATACCAATTAGGCGTACTAGTCAAAATACAAATTTATTTCATTACTTATTCCCTAAAATAAATTTAAAAATTATACAACTGTCATGCATTTAAAACATATCTTATTATATATATTAAATATATATGTCGGAATGTCCATCATCATGGTGCTACAAAACGCAAGCGACACATAAAGGGTACTTTGTATAGCTTCGGCAGAGTCTCGGTGCGGCGGCGGTGGAAGGGAATTAAACGTACAGAAGAGATTGAGAGTGAACCTAGAGTAGACGCGCGCGTGCCGAGGAACTGTCATACGTTTTGATAGTGTCCATATAATTATTATTGTAATTAATTGTAATAAACAGACAGTGATACACATTAAAGTAATTAAGTGAAAAGACATTAATTAGTGATAAGAATAACTGTAGTAAAAGTGTAGAATAATAAACTTTGTTATGTGACAAAATTTTGGGGTGGTTCGTATTTGACATCCTATTAGATGTCAGATCAAGAGCATAACGAACAATCTCGGCATCCTGGATCGACATATATATATATATGTCGATCCAGGATGAATATATAGGAGATATATATGTCTACATGTATAAGGATATTCCTGGATTAACACATCGGCATTAACAGATTAACAGTAAAATTACTTTTGATCCCGAAATAGGAAAAAAAGCGCTAAAAACGTCAGCACGCAACCCGTCCCCCGCAACCCGTAGCGCTCGTCGCGGCTTGTCGTCATAACACTCCCAGATGAAGGACTTCAAAACAGTCTGACACTGGTCGGAGTATTTCCGATCTTCTTTTTCGTGAGTTTATAGCCGTTTTATTTATATTTAATATGAATATCACTCGCGTTAGTTTTCAAAATCAAGTAGATATACTTGTTAAATGTCCATTAAGCGATAAATTTCTAAATTTATTTTTGTGCTTTAACTTCTTTTTAATCAGCCAACCAGAATCACTAGTGCATCTGCGACCTGTTTAGACAATGTTTTTGCAACTATGAACCTCGTAGCAGGGCTATAAGTGATAAGCTTAGATCTGATCATAGTAGGCAAAGCGTTGGCTTTTAATGTAAATCAGGTAAAAACTCTCAGGAGTTCACTTACAGGCCTATTACTTGCAAGCGTTTGGGGCGGTTTGCAGATAAGATTTATAATCAAATTAGTCATTGCCGTTCGATGGTAATTCTGATGACCTTTGCAATTCCTTGTTTAATATAATGGATAAAGAGTTTAACGATATATTTAAATTAAAAAAATGTAAGGGGGGCATAAGGGTGGGATTTGATGACTGGGCTACAACAGGTATTTACAAAAGAAAAACAAATTATACGACTTATATTCTCAAAAAAATAATATGAATGCTAATGACACGAAATTTGTTGAATACTTAAAACAATATTCTAAGACATTTAAATCCGTGAATAATACCGCGAAATCTCCTCATTTCAGTGGGAAAATTAAACAATCGGAAGATAAAATTAAAACAACATGGAAAATAATAAATACCGAAACCGGCAAAATTAAACCTCGAGACCGTAATTTTATCTTAAACATCGGCAATAAATTAATTTCCAAAGATCACGAAGTTGGCAATGCATTTAAAGATTTCTTTACAAAAATACCAATTGTAGCTACCCAGTCTTTAAAATCATCCTCAGTTGAGGCTTCTTTTATGCTCTCAAGCAACGTTGAAAAATGTGTTATATTTAAAATTTAAACATATTAATGTTAATTCGATTGTTAAGACATTTAAATTGCTTAACATAAAAATACGTAGGATCTCTGGGTAATATCTACTAAAATTTTAAGTTCTATTATTGGTCCATATTTAGTAATTATTTTGAATAAATGTGCTGATGAAGGAGTTTTTCCCGACATAATGAAAAATAGTAAACTTATTCCCTTATTCAAATCTGGCAGTAAAAATGATCGTACTAACTACAGACCCATTTCTATACTTTCCGCTCTAAGTAATTTTTTTAAAAAAGTAATATTTAACCAGTTATTGACACACTTCAATCTCAATGGTCTGTCTCATAATGAACAATATGGATTCACTAAAGGCCGTTTAACTACAGACGCAGGCACAGGGCTCTTAAAGCATATATTCGATGCTTGGGAGGAGTCACAGGACGCAATAGACGTTATCTGTGATTTATCTAAAGCAGTTGACTGCGTTTGCCACGAAACATAAATGTTTAAATTGAATCATTACAGAGCTCTCGATCTTTTACCCTTGTATCTTAGCAATAGAATCCAAAAAGTAGATGTAAATGGTGCGAGGTCATCGGGATCTCTCACTACAATGGGAGTCCCACAGGGTTCAATACTTGGGCCATTCTTGTTCTTGGTTTACATTAACGATCTTCCCTTTTTCATAGATAACAGTGATATTATTTTGTTTGCAGATGATACTTCTCTAATTTTTAAGATTGACCTTGAACCTTGGATAATTTTGACGATGTTAACAAGGCAATCGCGCTAGTTCTTAGTTGGTTTACAACTGACAATTTAATGTTAAATCCTAAAAAAACTAAATGTATCAAATTCTCACTACCCAATGTCAGAGGGGTTCCTACGAATTCAAGTATTTTAATAAATAGAGAGCCTGTAGACCTTGTGCAGTCAACTGAATATTTGAGTATTACTGTAGATTCAAAATTACAGTGGGGTCCTCACATATCGTTAATAGCTGGTAGATTCGAGCTCTGCAGCCTATGCAGTACGTAAAATTAGACAGTTTACCGATATACCCACTGCAATATTAGTATATTTTAGTTACTTTCACAGTATTATTTTGCTGTGGGGTATGGCCGCGGAAATTCAATCAATATATGTGCTGCAGAAGAGAGCAATTCGTTCCATTTACAATATGAAATCCCGCGATTCTCTTAGGGAACGTTTTAAAGAGATCAATATTCTTACAGTGGCTTGTCAATATGTATATGAAAATATAATGTATGTTCGGAAGAATATCAATACCTTTGTTAAAAATAAGGATGTTCATAATTTTAATACCTACTAGAAATAAAAATAAACTAAAAGTGTCTGGATTTGGTTAAAGCAAGTGAGTGGTTCATATATGGGAACTGTATACGCTTTTTTAATAAGTTATCTGACGGCATTGATCAATTACCAATGCATAGGTTTAAAACTTTTGTTAAATTAAATCTCATAAAGCAAGCGTATTACAATGTAAATGATTATATTAATAACAGAAATGCATGGCCTGATGTCTGCAAGCTCCATGATAATAATAAGTGATAACTACGATGTTAACGTTAAGTGAATAAAATGTTCAAAGTACTTTGTGAGATATCGTAAATATACCATTAGATCACGTTGTTTAATACAACATAATTATCTAGTTAGAATTTTTTACCTTATTTTTCCCAGTTTGATTGTTTGATGTTTGTGGGACATCTCATTGTCAGTTTTATCTTTTATATTTATAGTTTACATGTTTTGTTATAATTGTGACATTTGAAAAAAATATAATGAATTAACAAATATGCAAAAAAATACACCCCGTAGAGTTTCTTGGTGCTCTCTTCTTTAACGGGCGTATTTCCGAAGCACCGGTAGAGTCAGAGAGGTATTTCCTTTTCCAGTGTGAGATTTAACTCTTTTGGCACATGAAAGGGAAATTCCTTCCTCCTCAATCAATCCTTTTCAAACTCAAAGAATACTTAGTTTATCTAAATTTTGATTAATTTGATCTATTTATAATATTTTATGTATTTCTCCTTGTTCATGAGATGTTAATTTTGACTTGTAAAAGTGCTATTATTTTTGCCTATTTACAATAAAATACTTCGACTTTGACTCACTGTGTTATTATGCTTGGGACTACTTTGCAAGTCAATTTTGAACCATTTAACGACGTCAAAAGATGCTGAAGTCTTGCACATGGGTGTAGTTATGATGACAATTATGGCATGTACTATTGAGCTTACCTGATTATGGAGCTGGAAGGTAGTCAAAGTAACTCAAAAATTGGATGATGGAACCCCTTCGAGTTTGGGCTCTTTTGGTTTGTCTTGATGGGTTCTCTGGTCTTATGTGGTATCTAAGGTCTGATGATGGAGCCGGAAGGTAGTCAAAGGAACTGAACAATCGGATGATGGAATCCCATCGAGTTTGGGTTCATTTGGCTTGTCTTAATGAGTTCTCTGGTTTATTGTGCTATTCAGAGTCTGATGATGGAGCTAAAAGGTAGTCACAGAAACTCAACTACAAAATAATGGAACCTTTTTGAGTTTGGTCTCATTGGGTATGTCTTGAAGAGATCTTTGGTTTTATGTGATATCCAGCGTCTGATGATGGAGTCGGAAGGTAGTCATAGGAACTCAACAATCAGATGATTGAATTCCTTTGAGCTTGGGTTTGTCTTGATAAGTTCTCTGGTCTAATGAGTTATCGAGGGTCTGACGATGGAGACGTAGACATAGGAACTTATTAACCTACCATTAAATGATGAAACCCCTTCGAGTTTAGGCTTATTTGATTGGTCTTAATGAGTTCACTGGTCTAAAGTGGTACCAGTGGTGTCTCGTAAAAGATTGCTTTAAAAAAGCATTTATATATTTACAACTTTTACAACCATTTGTTTTGTGCTTGTTTCCTCATATCTACGAGATATGTACCTATTTTTTTTAAAGAATTTGATTTCATTCCAGTGATATCAAAGATAATATACAACATAAGATAAGAAATAGTTTTATGAAGGCGGTGCCAAACCGAATCATTCAAATCTTTACAACAATAATACATACCTATCTACGTACGAAGTAATATGCAGCTATCTATGACGCACCCTCATACAAAACACGAAAGGCTTCTGCGTTCAAAACAAGACACAAACACACGAGCAGATTTTGACTTTACACGTTCACAAACTGATTGATACGTATACAGCAATCTAGTAAATGATAAAGTTTGTGTAGATAACTTTAATTGATTATAATTTTATATAGCACGTCAAGCCGTTTAAGACATTATCTATTTGAATAAGCTCAACCATATTCATAATTATGCCTAGGTTTGGCACCATCTTGAAAAACTCTTTCTTATCTTATGTTGTATTTTTGCATTATTATTACGTTGGTAATTTCGAAAAAGTGATATTGTTCTGGCTCAATTGAAGTTATTTTATTATTTTTAGTGGTTGTTTACAAAATTTTTTGATACTGCAATATCACATAGGTTACTTTTATCTTTTAATAGTTTTCCCGCCCGCGACTTTGTACGCGCAGACTACTGATTATCGCGAAAAAAAACATCAAATTTTCTTCTAGGGTATTAAAAACCAATGCAAAAGTAGGTATAGTAGCAATCTCTCTTGACGTTTTTTGACAAACTTGTTATTTCGTTTCCATGGCAACCACAGACCATTATGTGATGGCAACCGTTCCTTACAGTGAGTAAACAACATTTTCCAGTTTACCCGCGAAAACTTACAATTTTCCGGGATAAAAGTATCCTATGTGTTATTCCAGGCTATAAGCTATCTTCTTTCTAAATTTCATCAAAATCTGTCTGTGTTATCGCGTGAAAGCTACCCAAACAAACAGACAGACAACGTTTCAATTTTATATATTAATATGGATAAATATAATCAATTCATAAACGTCCAGACGTATCCAGGGCAGCTAGACTATATCCTCGCAGTCCTAGATGGTTAATCTTGTCTCCAAGATATTTTTACCAAAACAGCATATCTTAGGATTCGCACGATTGTTTAAACATGGATGAAAAAATATGTAAGTAAATGAATCAGTTTCATTAACATTCGTTTGAAACGGACTCGCTGTCGATCGCTTGAAGTTATCGAATAGTAGGACTATTCGATTTTATCGTCCGGTTTTACGTCCGAGTGACCGTGTGCGCGACCGACGAAAGGGCCCGCGAATAAAGCTCTCGAAGGGACCGGGATTTAACTTTTACTAGGTCAATGTATGGTAACCCAAAGATAGTATACCATGACTTTACTAGGGTATGGTTTGTTTGTACATACATATCTTTCTACCGATAACGTCCGTTGCTAAGATACTTTATACTCATATAGTCAATTATGGCAAAACTCTGTCAAACTTGAGTATAAGTATTGTATGAACGTATAGTATGTACCAGCTGTTGCCCGGAAATATTATATTTAGAGCACGGCTTGCTTATCAAGTTTATTGGATCGTAAGATGTCAGAAGTTTTTTTGATATATTCTTTTGGTCACGTCAATTCAGGTCATGCTCTGGCCTTAATAAGCTATTTGTCTCTATTGAGAATTCAACTTTATTAACTAAGTTCCGTATATGTTTGACAGATAGATTGTACATCAAAATTACATTTAAAATCATTGATTCTATATTCAGCTTTAATCAGTAATCTTTTTTCTACGAACCAAGAGCGCTGCAAACACTTGTTATGGCTTGTTTAACCCTTTGCCTTTAAGTAAAAATTGTATTAAGTGTAATAGGTGGAATTGAACTTACCACCACAGAGGGTCGAACATTACAAACGGCTCTTGTATTCTAGCTTTGTATTGGTGCCATACCGAAATGTAATAGTTGTAGCCCACGAGCTCAGCATCACAAGGCCCAGTGACGTCATAGCAAATTTGGGATGTCTGAGGAAACAAATACACCAGAATTTAAACCTACATCCGAGAGCATAATAATGGTCAAAAGTAAATGAAATCGAAAATGATTTGAAAGACTATGTTTATCTCCAACCTCCAACTTTTACAATTGTAATTAAGGACTATAATAGAGTGTGAAATCTTGATTCCTAGATAAACCTGAAATGGGCTTAGAGAAAAGGTGTTTAATCTGGTTTTTACCTTTATTCGAGTAAAACGTTGGTTTGAAATAAAGCAGAGCTCTGGCGTAGATCATTGTCGTTATATTGCGGGGCAAATGGGTATTGTTATCATAGAAATCTAGGTCTCTGAAAAGATGTTTGAGATGGAGGCAATTTGGTAAATTGATAATTGATTGAACTTTGTTGATGTACGTACGTTTTGTACGTTCTTGCGTATCACGTAGGTAGATCAGAAAGGTCGGTTTTGGATATGAATATGATATGAAGTTTAAATATAAATATTATATTAATATAACATTTTACTTGCATAAAATATGATTTGACTCTAGAACTAAAAATAAATTTGTTGAATGTGGCACAGTATCAGCGACTGCTTGGAGAAAGAATCGGTATCGTATATCGGGCTCTGTGGGGAAATTTTGTAGTGGCCTTTGACCTGCCCGTAGACTGATGAAGGCTGATTATAGGTAGGTGCGTTTATATTGTTGAAAAAGAGAAGCGAGTTCCAATTGAAATTGGACAAGTCGGCGTTAAATTATGTTTGTTCAACGATAACTTTAGAACTGTTGATCCGATATTCATGAACTTTAGTAAGTTTAGTTAGGTAGCTTCGAAAGGTACCAAACGAAATGGAGATAACAGGGTATAAAAGTTCAAAAGAGGTATTAAAAATTGGGGTTTCAAATGGGGTATCATGAATGGCTTACATTTGCACATTTAAACACAATTTTTGTCTGTGGCATCGTAGCTCCTAATCAAATTGACCGATTTTGATGCGGTTTTTTCCTTTTGAAAGCTGATGTGATCGAAATGGTTCTTAGCTATAATAGGTGTGAGGACAGTAGTTCCCAAATGGGTGGATCTATTTTGATGTGTTCTTTTTTCGACTGGAAAGCTGATGTATCCGAGATGGTTCTAGGTTTAGTGAGGAAGGGTCGGGATAGTCGCTCCCAAACGAATGGATCGAGATGCTTTTAGCTTTAATGGGGGTTGGAAGGTCAGGGGTTACATATATTTTTAATTAGTGCTTGCTATTTATTAAAATACTCACTTAACTGATAACAAGAGCAGAATGATCCCGACGACGTAGAACTGCGTGTCGTTGGGCATGTACCACGACCAGACCATGCACATCTCCCGATGCGAGAACAGGTTGTTGACGTACAGCAGGTTGCTCCACCAGAACATGGCGCCGGCTCAAACACGGAGCTCGCTCGTGCGTCCACCGCAACGCAACTTCGTTCAGTCCTATAATATTACATGATTCTGTAGAAAGGTGATGTGGTCGAAGATCGCCGGCTCGAACACGGAGTGCTCGTGCGTCCACCGCAACGCAACTTCGTTCAGTCCTATAACATTACATGGTGCTGTAGAAACGTGACGTGGTCGAAGATCGCCGGCTCGAACACGGAGTGCTCGTGCGTCCACTGAAACGCAACTTCTTTCACTCCTATAACATAACATGATTATATAGAAACATCTATGGTATATAATAACAAGCATAATTATATAATGTAACCTATAGAAAATAAATATACATATTGTATTACTAATGTATATATATATAATAAAACTGTTACGGGTCCAATTCTGTACATTGAAGATATTTTGTAAAAAATTTTTTTACCTTACTCTAGATTCGATACTGAAGCCAAAAATGTTTGTTTGTTCCCGCATCACGTAAAAACTACTAAACCGATTGCGAAGCGGTTTTCATTGTTAGATAGCTTAGGGTTTTATTTAAATCTGGTGTAATTGGTATCTCAATCTGGTGAGTTAGAAGCCGAGCAATTGATAAAGTTTTTTTTACGGCTGAAGAAATTTTGTTCAAATGTTGGTATATTGGTCCTGGAATAGCACATTATGGTTAACCTAAAGAAAAGAACACGCGTGCGAAGCCGCGGGTACAGCTAGTTAAGAAATAATAATGGATTATATAGTAATAATTTTTCGCGAAAAGTACTTCGCACTATGTTTTTATAAATTATTAGATTTTGTGATGTGAATGCAATATTTTATCAAATAACTAATCTGAAAACCGTTTATATTCACAAAAACACGTAGGTTATTTATTTGTTATTTCTATGTAAATAGCATTCTTTATTCTGTTACGAAGCGCTAACCACCATGATGGAACGGGTTTGTCACCCGATAGTAATACCAAACAGATGTTTCCTGATCAGTTAATATTCGGCAAATCTTATAATTTATACTGAATAAAATTACTGAATTACGGATTGTGTTTTGACGCCAATAGAAAACCTTTTTTTTATCTGTATAAGTTACCGGTACGGTATTCTATACAATACCTATAATGCAATGAATAGCAATATGAATAGTATATCTAAAATGTTAAGGTAATGTATGAAATATTATTCATTTTATACTTTGTCTAGGTATTGTATGAAATACCGAATGTGCAGCCGGCAATGTGTGTAATGTTTGGTTTTCATGATACCAAAGGTGTTAAAGGTGTTCAACAGATCGGTTTACAAGTCTAAAAAAACGTGAAGACAAAGGCGGGAGCGAAGAGTAGCGAGCTAACCTACCACGGCCAAGTCAGGCTTCCGCCTAGTCAGTATTTATCACTGTTATGAAAGCAGGTACCTACCCAGGTATAAAATGAAGAGGTTAGGTTAGAGAACATTGACAAATATTATTACACATTACCGGTGGACCAGCAAGTACTCTATACAATCCCTAGGAATTGTATACTTTACCTAGGTAGAGTATATAATTGACATCAATATTCATAATATTATTATGACCTATGGTGCAAGAAGAGCATTGTCACCACTGAAAATTCTTATTGACACTGCAATTTTTATATTAGGTATTGAGTTATTCGTGAAACTTTCTGAGGCTCGAGATTTATGATTTATCTCCAATAGTAACTAAGACCTACAATATTTTGGATCTAAGTTACATGAATACTTTGATAATAATCAAAGCCTGACTTCTTAGTTGGGTAATTAAAGCAAGATCTAAAACTACGCACATAACTTGATTAATTTCAATAAAATTGACAAATTACAAATAAAGTAAGTATAGGTACTCGTACTATCTATACATTCTGAATTTCAATTTTAGTTAGTAATGCTTACTACGTACCATTTGTTCGGTGTCTGGTACACTCATACTTAACTGCCTAATTATTTCTAGTGTTGGAATTTGGAATTCAATTATAATATGAATGAAGTGATTACTTACTTCATAATTGAATTTTGATCTTACCCAACTTATAAGTATTTTATTAGTCGACTGCAATAATACACATTTTAAATTGTATTTTATTTGATGTAAGCACAAGAAAAATATCTTTCTATAAATAAGCTTTCGTTTTTATAGCTCTTTCAATTGAATAAGAATAAGAGTACATTTATTTTATTAAATTGTGTACATTGAGATCTTAAAATATAAATTTGTTTCAAAAGTTTGTCCATTCCAGACGTACAATATTTTAATTTAAGTTGTATTGGACTTTATTCAATAGCCATTCCTTAAGTTTATTTAAAAATTGAATACCATTTATAGATTTTAATTGCGTTAGTAAATGATTGTAAATTTGGATGGCACTGCTGCACATTTTATAGAGTTACAAGTTCCAAAGTTATTCACAATTCTACCTAAAAATATTTTTCTCAATAGCACCGTCCCGTAGTAAGGGATCCTGCAGGAAGTCCAATTTCGTCACGGTACGACCGTGATAAATGTGGAAGCGAAACGCTTCAGGTAATAAGGTTTAATTAAATTCTACCGAGCAACACAAAGTGAACGAAAGTGAGCCAGTCAAGCCGTACTTCACAAATTAGCAAGATACGAATTTCGAACGAGAGAATAATATGGAAAGAAGCAAAGAAAAAGATTAGATTTATCTGAACCGCAAGCGGGAAAACTTCACTGCATCCCGATAAAAGATCCGAGGGTTCGACTTTTTAACTAATCTTCAAAGAAATGAGTAATCTCATCCGTACTTGTGAAAACTTCTTTCTCTTTGAGACGGTTTCTTTAAATTAAAACATTCTGACGAAACAATCTGGAAGACAAAATGTTTTTGTAGTCTCGTTGTAAAAAGTACTTTGTGAGTCTCAAGAAAAAAGAGGAAGTACTCTAATTCCGAACGAAGGCTATTTACTTATTATTGTACTTACCTACTAAACTCCTCCCATCAGCCGGAGGACGTCCAGTGCTGAACATAGGCCTCCCCATGACAGAGTTCTGAGTTATTATTCTAAACTTCTGAAATATTATTGACCGAGCGAGCGCAAAGCGCGAGCGAAGCGTCTCTTTTTCAGGTTGGGCAAAAATGCTTTCGTATGTCCGGATCTCCGGCTGTTCTCCTCTACAGGTCACATTTCTCAACCGATCTAGACGAAACTTGTTTGGTGAAGATCTGATGTAGATATTCGGCGTGATGAGCAGAATAGCTACTCAAAATGCAGTAAATTGTTCACTTTTAGGTTTCTACCAGTGGAATCAGTCATTTACCCACTAGGTAGGGATTGATGGAGCACAGTGTCATTAATACTAGTTTTACAATAAGGTAACTAGATGTCGCTACTGTGCATTACTAGATTGTTTGCAAGAAAGTTTTAGGTCTATAGCTCACTGGGCCAGCCATTATAAAATGAGCGGCCATGCTTTTTAGCGATAACGCTAAAAAGCAATTTCTTTCAGACAACCTTTGGATGGAGAGGAAATCAATACGACAACGATGATGCTGGTGGTATCATAAAAATATGCTAATTAAAGTAAAATAAATGATATATAACTAATATGAATACATATACCAATACAATAAAATAAATCTATCTATCTACACTTATTGTGATACTTATAATAAAACTGTAACAGTTCCAATTCTGTACATTGAAGTTTTTGTCTGTCTATCTGTCTGTCCGTAGCATGGCTGTGAATCGCGCTGAAAGTACTGAATGAAATCAAATGAAACTTGGTATGTTTTGAGCTCATACTACGAGGTAGGAGATACGTAGGTACCTTTCATCCCAAAAAATTAAAAAAAAAAAAAAAAAAAAAAAAAAAGGATAGACTAATAGGAATAACTTTCAATATTTAAAAGAACACCTACCATGCCGAAACTACATTTTGATGCAACTTGGCATAGTCATGGTATATATGATGGGTTAAAATTGAAGATACTTTTGGCCCTCTTCTATAAGGATTCTCACCACCTTTTCAAGTCCCTCGTTCACGTCGCATGTGGTTTCCACGGCATCAAATTGTCTTTTCAGATTCTCCTGGTATTTTTCGGAACCAGACAAAATTTGGAGCAGGTTTGGCCGGAGCGCGAACTTTATCAGGCGGACCAGCTCAAGCTGAAAGTCAATATTCAGAGTGCCTCGAACCAATTGGTGATCTTTTCCGGTATTAATACAAATACATAACAATGACAATGTATTTTTATGGTAAGCATGACCTGAATCTAAATCCAGGATTACCTTCATACAAAGGAACTCTTTAACAGTTGATAGCACAGACACGAAATTTTGTGTACGCATTTAATTATGAAAGCCAATTTTAAATCTTCATCATCATCATCATCATCATTAACATCATCAGCCCGTGTCAGTCCACTGCTAGACGTAGGCCTCTCCCAAAGCACGCCATTGAGCCCTATCTTCAATTCTTCTCTTCCAACTGCTGCCAGCCACTTTCATTGAGCCCTATCTTCTCTTCCAACTGCTGCCACCACCATAGTCGCTCCACCTAGCTGGAGGGCGCCCTACACTACGTTTACCGAGTCTCCACTCAAGAACACGGTCTACCCCAACGGTTATCAGTCTTTCGACAAATACGACCAGCCCACTGCCACTTCAGCTTACTAATCCTGAGGGCTATGTCGACAACTTTGGTTCTCTGCCGGATCCCTCATTCCGGATACGATCTTGCAGAGAAACTCTAAACATAGCCCTTTCCATAGCCCGCTGAGCGACCTTAAATTGGTGGACTAGTCGTACCATGAGTGTCCACGACTCGGCTCCGTATGTCATAACACTGGTTGAAGACTTTTGTCTTCAAACTTCGCGATATTGGTGACGAGAAGACTCGACGAAGTTTTGCAAATGCTGCCCACCCAGCTGTATTCTTCTGCGGGTATCTTTCTCGAAGTTTTTTTACGTAGTTGCAAAGTTTGCAACTACGTAAAACAACTTCGATAAACATACTCCTGCACAACCTCGAGAACAGTTCCGTTAAGAGCAATTGGTTCCGGAATAACATGTTCGTTGAACATAACCTTTGTTTTGTCCAAGTTCATCCGGAGACCAATGCTTTGAGAAGAATCAGCTAGGCTGTCCAACATCTGTTCTGCCACAATGATGATGTCATCTGCGAATCTCAAGTGTGAGATGTACTCACCGTTAATGTTAATGCCACACCCTTTCCAGTCTTAAACATATCCTCCAATGCACTTGAGAATAATTTCGGAGAAATAACATCCCCTTGTCTCACACCTAAATGCAGGGGGATATGCTTAGTCTGCTGGTTATGTACTTGGACGGTCATTTTTGCGGCGTAATACAGATATTTCAACACTTGGATATACCGCCAGTCGACTTGGTATCTTTGCAGGGACTCCAAAACAGACCAAGTCTCGATAGAGTCAAAGGCTTACTCATAGTCCACAAACACCAGGCACAGGGGCTGATTATACTCTTCTGTCTTCTGTATAATCTGCCGCACTGTATGGATGTGGACTATGGTGCCGTAACCTCCCCGAAACCAGGCCTGCTCTGTTGGCTGGAACTCGTCGAATCTCCGCGCAAGACGATTCGTGATGACTCTCGAAAACAGCTTGTAGACATGGCTCAGGAGGGAAATGGGCCGATAGTTTTTCAAAATTTGCGATGACCTTTTCTCCAGATAAAGGAAGAGTTCCTTCAACGGTCAACAGTACAGTCCGAAATTTTGTGTACGCATCTAATAAGAAAACTAAAAACTAAAACTAAAAAACTTAAGACCGGCTATCATAATAATGATAGCCGGTCTTAAGTTTTACTATGTTTTTTGCTGAACTCAGGATTGGGTCCTGACTAGGGAACTTCTCAAGAGTTTACAGCACAGTCACGAAATGTTGTACTCATACGCATTTAATTGTTATATCCCGTTCTATATTCACCATGTCATGGCTTCTGCATAAAATCATTTTTTTAAACGTTGTTTAATTTTCCTTTTTTAATTTTGTCTGTCTGTCTATCTGTCTGTATCTTGACCGAGCATCACGCCAAAACTGCTGAATGAATTCAACTAAAACTTAGTGTGATTTGAGTTCATACTACGAGGTAGGACATTGGATACTTTTCATCCCGAAAAATTAAAGGTTCCCGCAGCATATTGGTTGAAAGTAATTTAAAAGTACACGTATCATGCTGAAACTACTGGACGGATTTTGATGTAACTGGGCATAGTCAAAGTTTATATTATCTATTAAAATTTAGGATACTTTTGATTCCGAAAAAAAAGGATGTTTTAGGGGTAGGGGTCCTAATTTTATGTTAAATTAAAGTAATAATACATCCGTTTAAAGAACGGTACCAAATTTCGTTGTTCGCTTCACCAAGCAGTGTGGCAAAGCGGTAACATGCGTGGAAATGTAATCCAGACGTCCGTGGATCGAAATCATGCGCTTATAGGTTTTTTTACTCCATAATTAAAAGCATTTACATATTTTACGCTTTATTTAAAAAAAAATACCCCCGAACAAAGAGACAGGTGTTATAAGTTTAGTGTGTGTGTATCAATATCACTGTATCACTGTGTGTGTGTGTGGGTGTGTGTGTGTGTGTGTGTGTGTGTGTGTGTGTGTGTGTGTGTGTGTGTGTGTGTGTGGGTGTGTGTGAGTGTGTGTGAGTGGGTGTGGGTGTGTGTGTGTGTGTCTGAGGCATCATAGCTCCCAAACGAATGGATATTGATGCGTTTTTATGTTTGAATACTGATGTGATCGAGATGGTTCTTAGCTATAATGAGGGGTTTTATAAATTTTTAATTTGTGCATATCCTTGATATGTTTTAAGGCTGCTGTAATCTAAAGTGAACCTTCAAGTTTTATATTAAAACAAGCAGACGACTGCGCGTTTATTATATCTTGGGATATTGATAATATATTATAACACAGATACCGTGTTGGCGTCGGGCATGTTTTAAAAAAGCGTAAACTGAACGTTTATGTTAACGGCCTAGCTGACATCGGGTATACTTTCGAATTTAGGATTTCACGTAGCGTATTTCGAAAATTTACCTCCATACAACATTACCGAAATACAGATTTGTGTCAACAACCTTCGAATCGAATCGCGATCCAACCGAAGCGTAGCGAGCATCCGCCTTCATCTTCTAACCTATCACGAACATGTCGGGTCGCTACTGAAGTTTCTTAACACAGGTATGTAGGTACCTATATTGGTACTTTTGTTACTGGAATAACACATAGAATCCTTATATCCCAAAAAAACAACCACGCGAGTAACGCCGCGGGCACATCTAGTATTTAATAAATACCAAGCAAAACATTAAATTTATAAAATACATATGGATTAATAATAAATACATATATATCAATATCATATATGTTTATAGATATACATACTTCAGATACTTAATAGATACTATACTACACAGGAACATGCTGCTGCCTGCCATAGCAGACAGCAGCAACCCCGCGGTTGGTGTTGTCAGTACACCAACCGTGGGATGACAAGAAGTGAAAGGGGGGGGGGGACTAAACTCCTAATCCTTGAATACCTAATACTTGTTACCATGGAATAGTACAAATACTTAAGATACATACCTAATGACAAAGAAGGTATCGACGCAGTAGGACGCGTTGCCGACCGATTGGTAAAAGAAGTTGCGCTCTGTGATGACCCTCATAGTCTTGTTGTCGGCCACGTAGAATATCGTCAGGTAGGTGTGCACCATGATCACCCATATCACTGACATGAACCTAAAAGTAAATGTTATTGTAATATATTTATTACAAGGAACACAAGAGGGAATAAAGTAACAAGACTAGCCTAAATATCATGAATGTAAACGGGACAAACGTTTTATGAAATGGATACACAATAATGTTGTCTTCTTTGAAACCCCGGCCATAATTACACTATTAAGAAGTTCGATAAATTTGTTGCTAGAAAACGATGTAATGTTAAGTTACTATAAAGATACATACACGTTACACCAAAGCGATTTGAAACGAAGATTTATCGCTTATCCCCCATTAATATAAAAATGAAACGAGTCGTTTTTCCAATCTCGTTACTTTTTGACGTTTTTTGTATGCCTTTTATATCGGACAGTAAGCAAAAAAACCTTCGTTTTAAGATATAGGAACCGGCCATTAGTCACCACACCGCGCCGCGCCGTAGGTAGGTAGGTAGGTAGGTGGGTTAGATTAGAACACATCCAATCAACGCGAAAATGAGCATTAGCTTTTGGTACAGGAAAAATATCATCAAAAAGCCTAGGGTAGGGCACTTTTGTGACCGTCTGGCTAGCTGCCACTCCGAAACAGAAAATCTTTCACCAAACAACTTTGGGGCCTGCCGGTAGCAACACTTAGCGTAGTAACTACTTTCGACCACCTCGTCACTAAACCCAGGTGAGGTAGTGGTCAAACGCTTGCCAAGTACTAATAAGCGCAATGACAAAAAACAAACATGATTTGAATTATCATCATCAGCTTGTATTCGTCCACAGCTGGACATAGGTCTCTCCCAACGAACGCCACCCAGCCCGGTTTTCGGCACTTCTCATACGTTTCTGCCGCTGCCTTTCACAAGTCGTCACTCCACCTGGCCAGTGGGCGTCTTACACTACGTTTGCCAAGTCGAGGACTACACTCAAGGACTCGTCTGCGCTACCTAGCAGTTAAAGGATGCAGTTTGTAGGCATGGCTCACCATCATATTGGTATGTTAGTTAGTACACCTATAGTTACAGTGTATATTTTCTTTGCCTAAAGCCAGCAAACAATGTAGAATACCTCATTTCGTGCAGACAGGTAAGCGCGCTGTCGTTAGGTCAGTCCGTGCTGAGGATTGTTCTGCCGTATGACAGCAGCAGCTCAGACCACACATCTAAAGTAACAACAAAAGAACTCTTATAATTATCTAATGGAAAAATTTGGATTATGGACGAGATTCGAACCCGCGCTGTCCACGCCTCTGCACGGCACAATATACTTAAAAAACAAGATACAAAAACTAAAGCCTGACTATAGTCGGGTAAAAAAATAGCCTATGATACTCTTGCGATGAAGACGAAGCGATTGATACCTCGCTTGTCAAAATCGAACCAATTTTTTAGTTTCAACACTTAACCCTTCCTTTGCCTTTACGTAAACGCGTGAAAAATAGCCTTTGAGACTATACCTGAAGACCGCAGAAACAGTTTGATACTCTCTCTACGCTGAAGACGAATCGATTGACACCTCGCTTGTCAAAATCGAACCAAAAGGGGCGACGCTACGGTGGAACATCCACTTAACCAGATACATAGATACATACATAGACTGATAAACTCATCACCCTTCTCTTGCTTTGCTGTATTAGGGTAAAAACTAAAAATTACTTAATATGGCACACTTATATAAACATAAGTACACTGGTGAACCATTATGACAAAAAAGATAAACTTATATATGTACCTATGTAATTTACATGGTGAGTTTAAACCCGAACAAGAGAATCTGTATCCAGGGTATTCAATTAAGCTAATACCACAGAATAAATAATAGTACAGTCTAATACGTATTGGTTTCTCTGCCGTCGGCGTCACTGCTATAACCATAATAATGGAACAAAACGAGTTACAAAGACCAATACATTGAGGTTCCTCCCTCTCTGCCTTATTCGTATTTTTCCATATTTTCTAATAGGAAGAGCGAGAAATCTTTGTTCAATTTTTGAGTTTATACCCAAACTGAAATTACAGAGACAGTCAAAATGAAAATGCTTAAACGAAAACGCAGAGGTATGTAATAATAATATTGGCCTATATGATTTGTGAGTGTGTAACACTCCATCAATGTTTAAGTACTTTGCAGAAAACTAAAATCAGAAACCCGGGAATGCCATCTAAACTTACGCTAGCAACACAACATACCTCGGAGGAACTCCGTTCTAGATCAAAAGAGCCCTTGTTAACATTAAACAATCAGGGATTTGGGACAAACCGACCTGTCTGTAGAGGTATTATCTGAGCATTAAGAGCCTCTCTGTTACCGCAATCTGCCCGCTTTGTAGTGCCCAGAGATAGGACGATAGTGTAAACACGACTTAAGAGCCTCTCCAGTCTACTCCAATGGCAGCTCAACTCAATAGAACATCTTAACAGTGTAACGATAGTCCTTTATATGTAAGTCGAATGAGGTAGTCGGCCTCTGGTATCAGTTTGTCAGGCCGCCCAAGGGTCTTCCATCAACTGATTACTAGCGGATCCGATGGCTTAACGTGTTAATCCGCACATAGGTAACTTACTAAAAGTCATTGGTACGAGGATCGAACCCGGTTCGTAGAATTGCAAAGTACTCCTCATACCGCTCTGCCACAATCTCTCTCTCATATGTATTTCATAAAGTTTTAAAAGTCATTGGTCCGAGTATCGAACCCGGTGTCGTAGGATTGCAAAGTGCACCTAATATCGCTCTGCCACCATCTTTCATAAAATATTTTTCATAAAGTTTTATATCAGCAACATTATCTTGACAATAATATACCTCAAGAAATTCATAATGATCTTGTTTTTCTCTTCTTTCAGTAAATTATGTAAATGAATTAATACACTGGCATTCAAAACTTAATAACACACTCATTTATTAAATTGCTTGGTTCCTGCTTATCGGATTGAGATACCAAGCACACCAGTTTTTAAGTCAAAACCTAAGCTAACCGGAGCAGTGAAAATCGGACCAGGTTTTAACGTGATGAGACGCCTATTTCTTTAGTTTTTATCAATCTTGAAGTTAAAAACTTTAATAATAACTTCTTTTTTTTTTTTTTACTATAAACTATAATTTCAAAGAAATTTGATGAAATTAGCTATAATTATTTTTTTATTTCAAAACTCTGATTTACATTGTATAAGAAAAATTGCAATTATCAAAGTGTTGTACTAAATTTTGAAGGTCAGTGTATAACATGGCCCTATAAGACTAAAGAATATAGCCTGTTATCATTCATTAGCTCGAGACTCGTCTGATGGAGAGGATATTAGGCAGAGTTATTTAACTTCATTAAGCTTCGATTCACCTAGACAGTAGACATACAATTGGGATTTAGAAGCACGAAGCCGTCTCAACTAAGTACCATTGGAATTGGCACTATTGGTTATAGTTTATTATAGTTTGACAAGTTAATTTTCTAGTTGTATTATTGAAATATTAAGAGCTGAGTTTCTTAGCTAAGAGACTCAGCCACAGATATTGGCAGACTTGCGAATTGCAAACAAATATTATTAATTTGGTTTTTACAAATCTACCAGTAAATATCTCGTCGTGAACGTTCTCAGCCTTTCAGCCTATTTGTAGGCAAACGGGCTTTTATGGTCAAATGGGCGAGACACCGAATGTTAAATTGATGTTCTTTGTGTGTAGTAGTGAAAGATTAAGAAATTACTAACTGTAAATAATCCTTTATACTGACATTGCCAACTGCTAAAAACCTAATAACTAATAACTAGATTTTTTTTTGTTGTTTTTTTTTTGTTTGCGCACCAAAGTATCGACGTTCCGCCGAAATTTGTTACTAAATAGTTATAGCTTGATAGGGCTAACTGAAAGTTGGTTGACTGATAATTTCTCGGACTCTGAGCTCTTCGATAGTAGGTATTTGGTGTAGCGCCGCGACCGTAGGTATGACCTAGCAGGACAATCAATGGGCGGAGGCGTGCTTCTGGCTGTTTGCAAGGATCTGGATGTTTCTCCCCGGCCGGAATGGAATTCTACTGCTGAAGACATGTGGGTATCAATATCATTAGGTAAAATTAAAGTTCACGTGTGTGTTGTTTACTTATGTAACCAAAATATGGGGCTGAGCTTCTCACAGCAAATGACGAATTTTTTAAATAGTTTACGTGACATCATCACAGCGAACCCGGCTGATAGTTTTTTAGTGATGGGTGACTTCAGTTTGAGTTTTATTCGCTGGAGCTTATCGGTTGATGGCTGTAGTACTTACCTTGAACCCCTAAACGTTATTGGTTATAATGAATGTAATTTTATTGATGAGTTAAATCTAGTGGATTTGCATCAATACAATCATGTAGCTAACCAGTATGGTAGGTTTTTAGATCTTGTTTTGTCTAACACTGATGTTTTGGTGCATAACGTTTCTGACTCCTTGGTATCGCTTGACCCTCACCACAATGCATTGTGTGTGACGGTTGACTTTTCTTGCAAAGAGACTCTCAAAAGTATGTGCCTACTAAATTTATTCGCAAAAGAATTTACCCTCCATGGTTCTCCACCACGTTAATTAAAGTGCTTAAAGAAAAATATAAATACCTCAGTTAGTTCAAACGTTATGTAATGATTTCAGATAAGAATTCAATTATTTTATTACATAAACGAGCCCAGTTTCTAGAGGCTGATTGTTATACGTTATATATATTTAGAGTAGAAAATTCTATTAAAGTTAATCCTAAGTCATTTTGGTCACATTTCAAATCATTATCACGAGCCAGTTCTATACCTACTTCAATGGCATATGATGCTAAAATCTCTAGCTCTAGAGAGATAATGAGCTCAGGTAATGAGATATGTAACTTTTTTGCTGACTATTTCTATTCTACTTTTTTGGTCCCAGATTTTAATATTCCTTCCAATCATAGTATTTCGCTTGCCACAACTCCAAATATTTTAGATGGAAGCATTTCTACTATTAATTTGTCAAAATTATCCATCAAAAATAAACTAGCCAAGTTGGATATTTCTAAATCAGCTGGCCCTGATTCGGTCCCCTCCATATTTCTTATTAGATGTGCGGATAAATTATCTGTTCCTCTTTTTATTCTATTTAGTAGGTCTATTAATGAAGGATATGTACCGGTGCTTTGGAAAAAAGCATTTGTCCGAAAAATGAGGTTACTAATTATCGGCCAATTTCAAAACTATGTGTTATTGCCAAAGTTTTTGAAAAAATCGTGTATGAGCAGTTGTATTCAGCTTTAAAAACTTCACTTCCAGTGTCTCAGCATGGTTTTCTCAAAGGTAGATCGACAGTTACTAATTTAATTCTTTTGAATGAGTTTGTTACGGACTCTATGGATAGTGGCTTGCAGGCCGATGTAGTATATACAGATTACAGTAAAGCTTTTGACAGAATTGATCATCAATTACTTATTATTAAACTGCAAAAGGCTGGTATCAGAGGAGACCTGCTGAGGTGGTTCACATCTTACATTAATAATCGTTCCTAAGCTATAGTACTGAGTAACTACATGTCTAGGTGGATGTGTGTTCCAAGTGGTGTCCCACAAGGATCATTATTAGGCCCCCTTCTCTTCTTTATATTTGTCTCTGATATTGATACTTGTTTTCAAAATTCCACGCTATTAAGTTTCGCAGATGATATGTTTTTTTTTAAATCACTTAAGTCCCAAGCTGATGCCTTTGCACTTCAACAAGATCTCTTGAGGACAACTACTGTATTACCAATAAGTTAGATCTCAATGTTAGTAAGTGCACAGTTATGACATTTTCTAGAAAACGGAACCAGATTATCTATAATTACTCTCTCAAAAACCAAAAGTTAAAACGTGTGTCTATGATGCGAGATCTGGGGGTGATGCATGACTCGAAATTAATATTTGATGAACCTATTTCATCTATTGTGAGTAAGGCTTCTAAATCTCTTGGTTTTATAATAAGGTCATCCAAAGATTTTAAAACATCAAAACTTTAAAAAATCTTCATAGCACGTATGTGCGGTGCCACTTGGAATATGCATCTCAGATTTGGAACCCTAGATACTCTGTTTATATAGATCGTATAGAACGTATTCAGCGTAAATTTATTCGATATCTTAATTACCGAACTAAAAGCAAGGAGAGGGATTATTTTAAATCCTGCGCTAAACATCACTTCCTACCGCTGAGTCACCGACGTTGTACTCTGGACATAATTTTTCTCAAAAAAATTGTTACCTCCACTATTGATTGTCCAGATCTCCTTAGTAAAATTAACTTGTACGTACCTAGTAGATCTTATCGCAGTAGTCCTCTTTTCTTCCTTCAATCAGTCAATACAAAATATAGAAAAAACAGCTTTGTTTACCGTGCGTGCAGAGAATTCAATGAATTATGTAATGATAGGAATTTAGACATTGATATTTTTGACACAAGCATTTTTTCAGTGAGAAGACAACATGGTGAGACATTCTTTAAACATTATAAGTAGTTCCGGTATAAATTATCTCTTAGTTGATGTTTTTCTTTTTTCTTAAACGGTGAGTGCTGTCAGTCTGTAAATGTATCGTTTGATAAGTGTATTAATTATATAAATAAGTTTTAATTTAGACGATTTAACTGTTATCTGCAATTCAGTGTTTTATGTTATTTCTACCAGTGGAGACTTATAAATGACTTATTGTTTCCATATCTTAGTGCATATTATGTTATTGCTTGTCGATAGTCTTCCTAAAATAAAATAAAATAAATAAATACCTAGGCTCATAAACACAAACCAGTCCTTTGCGTTGCGTAGTCTGGTAAAAAGCGTCTTTGATTATAAAGAATGTTGACATTCTTTATGGTAAGTCAGATTAATAATGTCAACACTGAACATTATATAATAATTTTCTAATGGAAAAATTTGGATCACTGACGAGATGCGAACTCGCATACTGTGCTTCAGCGCGGCACATGCCTTTACCAATTCGGCTACCATAACCTATGCGTCGTCATCCAAATGTTTCCACTAGCTTCTTTAAACCCGTCTTATGGGGACGGTAACGCCATCTATTGGTAGTATTACGAACTAACCGACCAAACCTAGAGGTGGTTAATATAATACAAAGCTCTTATTATAACGTTAAATTTATAAATAACTATAGTCGTTATAAAATAGAATAAATTTATGTTATAACCATATATTTTTTTTACTTACATCTCAAATCTTTATCGTTGTTCGACAATTAGTCCGCGATTCCGCGACTCAGCACCACAAAAGAAATACCACGGCGTCAAGAGGAACTAATTTTTATATGTAAATCTAGGGAGTCACGTCGAATCATATTGCACAATCATAAATGACAAGCAAGTACATTAAAAAAACCATAGATGGCTCTTGTTTTCCAGCACGCGCCTTCCTGACATTGATTTATTTGATTGGGATTATATGCGAAAAGAATTGTAGATGGCGCTATTCTCAATTCATTCATTTCTCAAAGCTAATCGTTAACATACTTTGAGTGCTTATTGGTTGAATTATAACGCAACGACTTTTAACTGTAGCTTCGCGACACGACGTGATTCGTTATAAGTTATATTATTGGTTCGTTGAATTATTTAGTGTTATGTTCTGCTACATTAGCTGTTTTGCTCTATGAAGTTAGTACGTTATACGTTATAGCGACAGCTATTAGCTTTTTGTACGGATCAAGGAACTTGCACATTTGTAAAACTTTTATTTGCAAAATACTCACTTTCGGCCTATGGATAGTGGGTGAAGTTTGAAGGATGAAAATATTGTGTATCTTTGTGTGTAAAAAAAAATGGTGTGAATAACGGCTAGTTTTCTTTAACGAGCGTTAAAAAAAACTTGCCGTTATTCACACCTTTTTTATTTATTTTTTTCATGGGTAAATGCATTTACGCATACCACTGAGCCCGGGCAAGGCCCAGCGGCTATGTGGGACTCACCGGGCGACTGCCCGTCCTACCCACTAAAACCACATGGTGAGCAGTCCTCCACCGAGGTGGGGCAAGATGGGGTCGCGGTTGCATTCTACCATCTTGCCCCAGTGGCAAACCCAATTGGGCCTCTCCGCCTGTGCAGGGGCAACCTTGCTCACCAAAGTCACCCCTCACCACGACCGGTGGGGCGTGCAAGCCGATGGAGAGCCCCCGACTCTCCACCAGTGACCCCACAAATACGAAGGACGAGTCGCCTCCTCCTCCCACCTCCTCAAGCCGGCGCCGAGCGCCCGGGCCCCACCTCCACGTCACACTCCCAGCACCGAATCCATCATTCCGAAGTATGGTAGGTCTGAGAGCGGACCGCCTCCTCGAGCCGGTGCCAAGCATCCGGGCCCCACCTCCTCGAGCCGGCGCCAAGCGCACAAGGCCCCACCTCCACGTCACACTCCCAGCACCGAATCCATCATTCCGAAGTATGGTAGGTCTGGGAGCGGACCGCCTCCTCGAGCCGGTGCCAAGCACCCGGGCCCCACCTCCTCGAGCCGGCGCCAAGCGCACAAGGCCCCACCTCCTCGAGCCTGCGCCGAGCGCCCGGGCCCCCCCCCCCCTCCACGTCACTAGGACGCCGATCCCACAGGAAGAGAACCTCCACAAAGATAAAAGCTCTTTGTAGCGATTCCCCTCCAGCCGTCCAGGTAGTAAAAACTACCCAGACCCACCTTGCCAGATATCGGCTACGGCCAATAATTCCCCGAGGAGAATTATTGACCGATCCCGGGTGCACCGTCCCAACGGCTGCTCTTCCCCCCAGATGAAACGCATCGAAGGGGACCAGCAACAGTCGGGCACTCTTGGAGGTTATCCGGTACCAAACAAGGCTAACTTTATTGATTAACTTCGTGTCTGAAAGATAACGCCTCCCAAATCTATATGTTTATGATTTTTTCTAGCAGTTAACGCCTGCTTAGCGTATATATATATATATATATATATATATATATATATATATAATAATAATAATAATATTCTAATGGAAAAATTTGGATCACGGACGAGATTTGAACTCGCATACTGTGCATACGCGGCACAAGCCTTTACCAATTCGGCTACCATAACCTATGCGTCGTCATCCAAATCTTTCCACTAGCTTCTTTGAACCCGTCTTGTGAGGACGGTAACGCCATCTATTGGTAGTATTACGGACTAACCAACCAAACACGGCTAATATTTATTAACTTCGTGTCTGAAAGATAACGCCTCCCAAATCTATATTTATATTATTAATAATTATGTTTACGCAAATAAATTAATATGTTAGTATGTCTTTCGTTTGCATCCTTTCTTCCTTTGAATCCTAGGTAGGTACTTAGTACAAAAACCGGAAAAAAAAACAACAGCATCATTTTGATTTTGTTAATTTTGATTAGAGTTAATTTTGTGTTGCACCCTGAAATACCGACGTATTCTCAATATCACAGAATAGGGACCTGCTTATAACCTTTTGGTTATGGAACCTTAACACTCAACAATCACATACAAATTGTAGTATCTAGGTTTCGTCCTACTACTAAAACTACTAGGAAAAGAGAATCAGAATCAAAATCTGATGATGTTTAACCAACCAAGCACTATTACCACAAAGACTGATATTCATCTACATCCTCTTTGGTACGAGCACGAAAGGTATCTGCAAAGTCGATCTACCCAGTTGTTAAACGTTTATCAGTACGTGCAAAGACTACAGAATATACTAGGGAATTTATATAAAACATATAATATATGAATACGTGTTTGGATTTTCTTCATGATGCTCTGCATTTTTATTTCTGTCTTAAAATATAATGTTAGTGAGCTATCAAAGTGTGAGGTAAAATTGCATGCTGTTTACATAACACTTACGCTAGAAATGTTAAAGTACAAATAATGAATTAGTTTAGTGTGTGATTTTTGTGTTTTTTATTTTATTTTGGTACAGTAATACCTAGTCTAGGTAAAGGAACATAAATAAGTTATTTTTCTTATCATTGCATGTGTACCTAAAATACTATATTCTCGCTAAAACTATAATACTTACGTATAAGTATACGTTTTCTTTTCCGAAAAATACTATCCATTCTGAAAATAACACAGCTTTCTACTGAACGAATGGAAACTTGATTCAGAACCTGAAGCAGTTACTACGAATATAATCTCAGATTAGAAGGAATAAATGTCTCGCGCAAAACACGGCAGTGCGGCAAAAAGCAAATAAAAAAATAAAAGCATATTCAAACTCGGGTCAGCACGTAGCAAAGCGTACATGATAGTTTTTAGTACGTCATATGATATTGAAAAAAAAAAGGCCAAGTGCAAGGCGGACCAGTCCACACAAACACACACGGGTTCAGTCGCCACAGTAGTCCTAGTCGCAGCGGATTTTTGTGGCAGTGAAGTAAGGCTCTGTGAACGATTGCGCAGGTACTGCTGTGAGTAAATCACATATTGCTTCGTACTTAGGATGGCATGTGCTGTCGGTCCCGGTTATTATTGATTAATAGCAGTCTTCATGCCATGTCAACAGAGGGGCTCGGGCGGCTTGACAAACTCTGACACGTAGACAGCACGACAAGCAAGCTAGTTATAAAAATAAACAGATAGATAGATAGATAGATTGACTCTTTATTGGACATCACAAGAACAACGACAAATTATATCTAAACAGCAACGTTAAGTAGGCCAGTAGGTTATAATATGCAGTACTTACCGCAAGTTTCCCGTCGAAGCTCTTTGTCTCCATTGTCAGGCAGCTTCCCATCAGGCAGCGCCCCATTAGCCTGTAATCGTGAGTACATCGGGTTAATGAAACTGCCGATCGAACGATGGGAAATACCCTTTCCCTCTTCACAATCACGACCTTTTCACACATTATGCCCATTGGGCATATTAATCAAGATACCTGTTATGGGAGCGTGTTACAAAAATGTAATAAAAATAAAACTTCGAGCTAATGGCACTACCGGCTCCAGGCGCTAAACAAATTATGTCATTAATTTATAAACCAGTGGTGTTCAGAAATTTCAGTTTGACAAGTTTCCAACTTAATGTACTTTAGGTAAGTATATTATTGGGTAACTAGCTACAGAAAGTGGGTGATAAAAAGGTGTATGACGCTTTTGCCGACTTTCGCTCATTGTCGACTTTTTATTATTTACATAAATTTCACTATAGTGTCAGATGAAGTTTAAAAAAGTTTTCAGAAAATAAGCTAACGTAACCTAAATTTATTTTACCCAATATAACTAGGTACCTATCTACACTTATATTAGAAAGAGGAAATATTAGACTGTTTGTTTGTTTGTAATGGATAAACTCAAAAAATACAAACCCGATTTTAAAAATTCTTTCACATAAAGAAAGCTAAATTATCAACGAGTAACACAAGCAAGTTTTTATTTTTCAAAGAATTAGAGTTCCCTTCGAAAATTGCAATAATGAAACCCGAGTAATTAAATTTTGCAAAAAAACTAGATAACTTCGTGTCACAAACCAAAGAGTTTATAAATACTACGTAAGACCACAAACTAAGAAGGAGATACGGGTCTTTGTATATGGAACGTTGCCATGGAAACGAAATCATAGAACATCTAATAATCATTGACGTAGGAAATGCTCTATGCTAATAATACACGAAATAGTAACCGTAATTCAATCTCCTTGCGTTAAACAGATTAATACTATAGACGAAATGGTACGTGAGTATAAAACCTGTAAACATAAACATTTTATGTAAGAAATTGTTGTTGTTCTATTTGTCCAAATAAAGTACCTACTAATTTATCTTTCTACATACCCGTGCGAAGCCGGGGCGGGTCGCCACACCAATTACCTAGCCCCAAACTAGGATACTCTGTAATATGGGCACTAGATAACGGATAAACATATATAAATACGAATACCACATCCATGACTAAGAAACAAATATTTCTGCTCATCACACAAATGATTGCACCTTAATTGCAGGATTCGAACCCGCACCCGTTTGATTTCGTTCCCAGGGTCACTAGTCACTAGACCAACCGGCTGACAATGTGTATGTTTATTTGTAATGGAGAAACTCAAAAATTAATGAACCGATTTTAAAAATTCAGAAAATAGAAACGGGTATATCTGAAATTATAGATGAACTAGAGGTAGAGATGGAAAATGAAATAACAGAAGTATCTGATCCGTAGTATTTAATGCAACAAAATGAAAACTTACCAATGCATAAAACACCATTGATTTCAATATTATCTGAAGTAAAATTAGCAATGTTATTAAACGAAGAAGCCGGCTTTATGGAAATTAAACCTAATAAGGGAATTAAACCTAAACCTGAAATTGGGAAATATGTTTTAGTCAATTTCATTTCAAATAGACAAAAAACATACAAATATGTTTGCGTTATAGAAGATGTGAGCCGTGAAAGAATAGTAGTAAAAGGACTTAAATCTACAAATAAAAACAAAACAACTTTTAAATTAATACCAAATGATATATCAATCATAGATAATAATGATATTATTGAATACCTCCCAGATCCTGAAAAAAAATGATCTCTGTATTTTTCAGGCTCCTATAAATGTAAAAGAGACCGTATAACATAAATCATTATATATTATTGTCACACTACGAGTACCACCTCATTTACAGAATAATGTTCCTATCTTTTAACATTTTGATGTCGTGATAGGTAACGATAGTTAAATAACTTTAGAGATTTCGGCTTTTAAGATTGGTAGCCTAGAATATCAATATTTATGTAACCATAATTGTTAACTAACACCTTATAAATCACCCTATACAAAAAAAAGTCATAATAATAAGTATTATATAATACTCTACCCTTAGAAATGTGAGCACACACAGAAAAATGTACAATAAATGTAAAAGAGATAGAAAGATAGATTAACACTTTATTGCATACCAAAGAAAAATAAAGATACACATTTAAGTTAATATAAACAGAGTACAATGGGCGGTCCAATTGTAGACCATCCGTCATTCATCAGTTCATGTTGTAGTTTGGAGGTTGATTAGCTGTGATAATAAATATTTTTATATTGTAAACAGTGCCTTATTTTTAACATTTCTTGACATTTCCTGACGAAACATTTTACTAACAAATTCGTGACGTACATATTTTTTGAAAATGACCCTTATTAGTTTACCAAAGAGGCTTTATTATTCGAAGGTCTGTCTCGTCGAATACGAATCGCACAAGTGATGCGATGGGCGTGATAAATAACTCTTTTCAAAATGATAAATGTCACGCGGCACTTTTTAAAACAAAGTTAATTATGAAGTTATCTCCATTATTATTGTTTTATTTATGAAACTCATTGCTCGGGCCTAAAATCCGTTTAACTTACAAATATATAAGCATTCGGATAATAATCCGATTTCACGCAATCTACGCTCCCAGGACACTGAATTTTTAAATTTATATCGAAATGTAAATGGTGAATGAGTCTGTCTAAAAGATTACAGAATTATGAACGCGTCGTTAGCAGGTTAATAAACGGCTCGTCTGAAACCTTGCCCTAGGAATTCTCTTGTTTGATGTTTCATAGAGAGCTTTAATTTTCTATGGATTGTGAAGCTTGTTATATCCTTTCGAATACAAATAACCATAATGAACATAATTATGAGCTAAACATAATTATTATTATCCAAGTCTAATTAATCAAAAAAAGTACCTTCTCCTATATACGACCACAGAATAAATAATAGTACAAAAGTCAATATAAATAGTCAAACATATTCCTCTCTCATAAAGAGCGTAGTGTGGAAAGAACACTAGAGTATTTAAGAAGCTACACCTTATAGGTCATTTAATTTTATGATACGCTAGACATGTTTGGACTCTAGTCATTATGAGACACTGGACATTTTGGGACTCGTCATTGTCCTAGAATGTCTAGTATGCTAGGACACTACTGTCAATACGTCATCAAAATAGAGATGGTTCCTTTTTCGTTATGCGAACATTTCATAATTGTATGTTTAGAAAAGCTTTTCAATGCTATCATAAATAAACTTCAATTCAACGGAGCTTGAAATAATATCAATGTTCATAAAACAATTATCTATAGCGAAATGAAAGCAAACAACAACAGGCGAGTTAATATCGCGTATTGTATCACCAGTTTACTGTCACAATAATCCATTGGATTCCGCCGCCTTGGGCATCCGTAGATATCTCACAATAAATTCAGCTATGTGGATTATAGATGAAATCTGGTTATAGGAGCGTTTCATTACAACCATTTTCAACTAAATGATGAGACTCCTTCACTTTTTGCGTATAGTTTGGATAAAATATATTTATTGTCTAACAAGCAGCAAATATAGATTAAACCAAGTGTTTCTTTTGTTTTTTTAACATTCATTGTCATCGAGTTGTGAAATAAGTACCCTGAAAGTTTCAGCCGGATAGCTAATCAGGAAATGCTCGAAATTTGAGTTGCAAGGTCCGACCCGGAACACGTGGTAATAAAAAAAAAACTACAGTATTTCTCATCACAATTATTATTATGTAACTAGCTGTGCCCGCGGCTTCGCACGCGTGTTCATTTATCTAGGTTAAAAGTACTCTTTGTGCTATTCCAGGACCTAAAATAACAAGGAACCAAAATTCCTATAGCCGTCTAAGTGTTTTATCGATTGCTCGGCTTTTACACATTATTTTGAGATACCGAGTACACCAGTTTTTAAGTCAAACCCTAAGATATCCATTAGTGAAAACCGCATCACAATTGGTGCAGTAGTTTTTACGTGATGCTCGAACATACAAACAGACGCAGATAAACAGACAAACAGACACACACGATTAAAAAAATGTTAAACACTGAAAATAAATCAAATTTATAAATATGATGCCATTTTAATAACATTACAATAGATAATTGTGCAATATTAATAATAATTTATATATCTTGAAAAATCCGATTTCCTTACTGTTTCGTTTTGTCCATATTACAGGGAAACTTTTGGTCCTACAAAGTTTCACTTGTACTTATATTAAAGTTACATAATTGTGCTACAATTTTTTCTCATGATTTTCCTCGTTGAATGTTTATTATAGCCGATATTTTGTTTGGAAGGCGGCTAAAACTTCAATTTCGAACTTTTTAGGAAAAATGGCCAATGTTTGAAGAACTGCATCTCAGGCCTTTCAAAAATAACAGACCTGCGATTACGCTCAAATTATAGACGATTTGGTTTTCTGTATAATTTTCATACATAACTTTTCCGTGGGAAGAACTTTTAGAAGAAGACAAAATCTGAAAAAGGACCGAAAATTTTGATGTTTTTCGAGTACCACGATGCTAGCTCAGGTCTTTCGAAGCTGCAAATTTAGTTTAATACTACTGATATCTATCCTAACAACATCCCTAATAAACAGGATGGTACAGATTTTTGCGACCTAACCACAGAATAAGCGTAACGCGATTTTTATGTCCCCATCGTCATCATCATCAGCCTATACCAGTCCACTGCTGGACATAGGCCTCCCTCAAAAAACGCCACTGAGCCCGATTTGTGGCTCGTCTCATCCAGTCACTGCCAGCTGTCTTTCGCAAGTCGTCTCTCCACCTGGTCGATGGGCACCCCACACTACGTTGTGTTTGCGTCTACGGTAACCGAAAAAGCCAGCTTAAGATGAGCCATACGTTCAAACGTTCCTGTACATTTCGGGTTTCAAGTTATTTGGACATAATACTGAGTGTTGTGCTGTCTGTAATTTCTGAACTGCAAACCCGATAACCTTGAATTATTTACATGATAATATTTAAAGTAGGTACCTACTTTAAACAAAATGAATGAAAACGGAAAACGCTTTAATGAATTACAACAACACACACATTTTGACTTTCATCCCCTCTCACAAGGGAACCATGCTAAATATCGGGATAAAAAGTATACAATGTCCTACCTCGTAGTATGAACTTACGAGTATATCATACCAAGTTTCATTTGAATTCATTTAGTAGTTAAGGTGTGATTAAGGTGGTCAAGATACAGACAGACAGACAGACAAAAATGAAAAATATACAGTTCTGGCTTCAGTATCTAATATACCCTCAAAAAAATATTATTTATTACTTCAAACTTAACATATCTTTGGACCCCTATCCCGCAGGAACCCTTTATTTTTTCGGGATAAATAGTATAAATACTTAATTTTAGCCCACCGTATAAACTTTTACTGTGCCAAGTTGCATCAAAATCCGTCCAGTAATTTCAGCGTGATACATATTACACGACTGCCCAAACTCATTTCATGGTTCCACAATCGCGTTAGAGTTCAAAACGCTGTTTTTTTTTATTTATTTTCTAGTTAAAGCTCTTCATCTCGCAAATATTGGTTTATTTTATTGAAAACATCGTGTTTCGCGGCTTTTCCCGCGTAGCTATAGACAATGACATGTTTATGGACGTAAAGTAGATATTTCAATGGCGCCCTTTCAATGGCGCCCACGTTGGGCGCCATTGAAAGGGCCGATGCCCGGCTAAGGAAACGGACCTCCTTCTCAGGTAAAGGCGAGGAATTAAAACATTCTATGGCAAAGACAAGAATATTCCGTTGTGTTGTGACCAATACATGTTAATCTGCTGAGCACAGACTCTCTAAGTTTTATTGGCCTAGGATTCTCCAGTACTATAGTAAATTCATATCATACAGGCCGAAGTTAAGTACTAGAATTTATATGTTTGAGGAAATTGTAATCACATTTGAGAATTTTGAGTTTTGAGTATTAAGTTAGTAATATTTCCTATTGTAAGGTCTTGCTGTTTAGAATTATGTTGATGCAGAACAAACTAAATTAAGTGTAAAATATTTCTTTTTGAATTCCTCAGTAAAGAGGAGAGTACCAATATTCGATAACTCATGTGTGCTTTTTCTATTTTTTGTAATAAAGCCCTTTGTTATTGAATTTACCATCTTGTTTTAATTCCTCGCCTTTACCTGAGAAGGAGGTCCGTTTCCTTAGCCGGGCGACGGCCCTTTCAATGGCGCCCAACTGAATAAATTCACATATATTTTTTCATATTTTACATATATTTTTTTTCATTTTTTTCTCTTACAAACTGGCGCTCAGGTACAGTGGCGTTCAATGTAAATTTGTTGGTTTTTTCTGCATCATACATCAGAGAGGATTTTTTGTAATAGGTAATAGGCACAACGCTTAATAATAATTACAAGCAAACAGGTGTGTTCTTGAAAGTATCTTCCAACTGCCCCGTGGTCACGTGTAATATTACTGTGTGGAACTAAACTATAATATCTCTTTATGTGTTGAACCTATAATACTGTTAGTGTTATTTTGAAAACTTGGTATGTTATTTGACTGCTTTAGGAAAAATATTATGTGTATTTAATGGTGATTCAAGTGTAATTGATTGTATTTTTTTTTCTATCATTGGTTTATGTATTGGTGTGATATTTAAAACAGTATAGATCTGTTAGTAGAGTGACTTTTACTTTGTAGGTAGATATGTACCATTTTATTGCAAGTGTGTCACAACACAACATATATTTTTTTATATATTGTTTGGACATATCGGTTCCAAAACATTATAGAACAATTTAATTACACAAAACACATACACACATTTTTCCTTTTGTTCATTATATTTTAGAGTTCGCTCAAAACATTTATGAGGTTCCGCAGATTTTTTTCAATCGATTGGTAGTAGATTTTTTTTAGGATTTCATTTACCTTTTGTTCTTTGTATTTTAGGGTTCAGTAAAATATATGTGAGGTTCTGTAGTTTTTTTTAGTTTTTTTTTTTTTTTTGGATCGTTTGTTAATTATTTTTTTAGGATTTCATTATTATTTTAGCACAACAGTATGCAGTAGCACAAATGGAGCACGCCTAATGACGCTATATTCTTTTTTAAAGATGAGCAGATTTAGTAGGGTTCTATTTGTTTGGCAGGTTTTAAAGTCAACAACCACAAAGACAAGTCCGTCAATTCAAAATCCATAAAGCGGTGATTGGGGGTTAGTGCCGTTCTAAATCTACCTCTATTGTGAAGCATTGAACAATTTCAGGTTCATTGCTTATGTCCAGTTTTGTTTTAGTTAGGTTGTGATGTTTTCGTTTGGTTAAATAGATAAGGTTTGTCTATTTTATTTTTTAGTTCCATCGGCTAAATCTTTTGTTAAATTTTTGTAATTGTTGATATTTGGTAACTTTTTTTTTACAGTTAGTAATAGTTTTTTTTTTTTTGATAAGATGGAACTTTGTACATAAGTATATACAGGGTGTCGAAGTTTTGAGGCACATTTTTATGCGCCATTATGGTACCGGTGATGACTTGGAGAAGTTTTTTGATCATGAATTGTGGACAACACATTGATCGTCCTTTTGTGGATATTGTTGCGTTCGGGTAATGAATAAAGTTAATCCATACACAACATATCTTCTACTTTTCAGACCTTAGTGGTATTGGAGATGTCGGTAGATGGTATCAGAGCTGAGGACAGCTCCATATTTTCAGAGGAGGGGTAGGGCCGCTTGTGCTTTCTCTCGCTCACCTCTCATTCACGTAAAATATGCTCTCAAATATGCGTACGATACACATATTTTGCGTATATACATGAAGAATGACTAATCAGAGAGTGTTTTTGTTTTGGTGATCGTATATTATGGGATACATAATGATCGTTTTTTTAGATTCTGTCGTGTTCGGAAAATCGGTGGGGTGGTGCCGGTTACGACGGATCTGGTTTTTTTTGCACGCCCTAGTGGTGTGACAAATTTTGTAGCACATATGTTTATGCGCGAATTTCAGGCAAGAATAACCTTAGCCGGGTTAGACTGATGGCCGGATACACGGGTGCGGATGACAACACCTGAACTAAAGAAGCCTGGGTCAAAACATGGATTTTCATGAAGGTTTTTTGTGGAGAGTATAGAAAACCCTGGACCGCATATGGTTGCGTGAACATCTGTCCCGGGGAAGGCTCATTACTAGGAGATGATTTCTGGAATAATAGAGAAAGAAAGATTTAATGGGTAGTCCAATAATATTTTGTACATATTTTCTTTGTTAGTTCTATTTTTGATGGAGAGCAGGGTCAGACCTAACCCTGGACCGCAAATATGGTTGCGTGAACATCTGTCCCGGGGAAGGCTCATTATTAGGAAATGTTTACTAGGGAAATAGAGTAGGAAAGATTTTATGGGTAGTCCAATTATTATTTTTTAGGTATATTTTTGGTGTTTTTTTTTGTTGTATTGTTATTAGCTGGCGAGTTTTCAGGATAAAATAGGTTTGGATTCTTAGGTTTTGGATTCTTGTTCTAGGTTTAGCTCTGCCAACTTAGAATTTATATATTAGAATATAAGATTAGCCCGGACGAGACAGGATTTTTTTTTGATGTGTAGAACATTGGTCCTGGCAGTTGGAATAAAAAAGGAATGGCAATCTCGATAAGGTAAAAATGTATAGAATTGGGGTAATCACTCATGTGACATTTACTAAACGATTTAAAGTACATTATTTGTGTCAATGTTTGGCATGTTACTTTGATCGAAATTTAACAGTAAACTTTAGAGACTGGCTAGGTAGTTGGATATTTTTGTTCAGGCATATTATGTTATTTTATTTAGAAACATATTTGATCCTAGTCCAGCATGTTATGTTTTTTTGTAGTTTTTATCAAACGAGCGTAGAGGCGGTTTAGACTGGTGACCTCTTTAAACTCAAGCCTAGAAACTAGTTAACGAAACAGAGGCGGTTTTTTCTGGTGACCTCTATAAATGAAAAGCCTAAAACCAGTAAAAGCGCGAAGAGGCGGATTTCCTGGTAACCTCTATAATAAAAAGCCTAATTACCAGTAACAGAAATTCTAAAGCGGGTTTTCCACTCAATACTTTTCTTTACAAGGGTTAGGGGAGTATGAATGTTTTACCAAATGTAGCATAAGTCCCAACAGCTAAATGTTCGGTACTGTGTCTATATAGGTTGTTTAAAAGGAAAGTGAATGCTCACAATTAGGTGTGTAGCAGGACTTATGGTATGAAAGAAGGATATATAGCGACTTACTTACTGACTATACCAGATTTGTAGTGATTGATTTTGTCAGAGATTTTGTAAATAAAAGGAGTGCAATGTAAATGTATAAATTTTTTAGTTTCCATAAATAGATTCTCCCGAATAGATTGGCATTATAACAAAATGATTAGGAAACATATAAGAGGAAATATGCTAAATTAGAGATCTTGATAAATATATTGTACCCGGTTGAAATGTCACATGAATGAAGGAGGGACTTAGTGCATAGGATAAATTCTTAATTGGTAAAATTTTAGTTCCAGGATTGAAATTATTGTTAACTTTCGGCCTGCGCCTGCAGCAGTGAACTTAGAACTGCGATATTCTGTTGGGGAATTTGGTCATATCTTTTGTTTTCATTCTTCGTTAAAGTTTGCGTTTCAGAGTTTGTTTGATTCAATATATTTTGTTTGGGGATTTACAATATACCCAAAGAGGTCCAGGAAGTTTCTTTGGTTTCCACATTGTCAATGAGATGTTTTTTTTATCTGGTTCTGTTTGCTTTTAATCTCTTATTGAAATAGTTCCAGTGTCTGTTATCGCTGAGGGCAGCGAGTGTTTCACATTGGCATGTGAAACTTTGGCAGGAGAGGGTGTATTGTGACATGTTAAATCATGACTCCAAGTTAGATTTTTGTTATGGATCTCGATTAAATAAATCTATTGGGTACAACGCCATCTGGCGAGGAGCAGCGTCTTTTCTATTAGATCAAGTTGTGTTTTCTCCGTATCTGAAAACCAGACGCCGAGTTTGTAAAAAACGCCGAACTCCACCACGCGTGCGCCACTTTCTTCGTTAAAGGAATAATGGAAGCTTTTCTTGTTGAAGACAGATTGATAATTTCGCCTATCTAAGAATCAAGAAATAATGGTTGAATTTGCCTCTGCGAGTGAAAGGGAAAAGTTTTCATCTACTGTCTCAAAATAGATAAAATGGTTAATCCACGCAGCGACAGCTAGCTACAAGTGGCGTGAACTAGAAGAAAGGTGGAAACTAAGTGGTGATCTCTATCGGCAAGTAGCGAGCTTCTTAGTGTTGCTATTAATAATTGACGTTCCAGGAATATTTCGGGCTCTGAATAACTTTGGAAGAGGAACGGCTTGTTTAAAAATCCAGAATAGGTCGCATCTTTAAGTTGGCTAACAAATAATAATTACAGAATGCAGCGTTTGATATGTCGAAAATAATTTAAATCTAGAAATCGCTTGCGATGGTCACACCATGGAAGGTTTTGACATAATGTCTAAATCGCATCAAAGTTCCAGAGAGATTCTTTTTTTTTGTATGGACTTGTTCAAGTAAACACCGGATGCTGGCTGGTATGTACCAAATCTGGCTGGAGGACAGTGACCAGTATTACTGGGCCGACAAGGTCTACTTTACGAAGCAAATGGTAGAGTTAGTTCTGGACTTTTCGAGATAACCGGAAGTTCAAGATCGCAGTAGAATGCTACTCGAAGTTGCAAAACAAAGATAGTATATATACAAGAGAGAAGCCTGTGGATTGGATTTTGATTTCGGACATAAAACTGAATTTTGCATACATAGTTGGCACGTGATAGATTCGGCGCAGGCGGCAGAAAAATACGCAGTTTCTCTTGTGTGAACAAAACGACCGAGGCACGCTGTCCAGAACGAAGCTGCCCTGTTACAGGCGAAATAAGTATACGAGTGCAAAAGCCAGGTTAGTGTGATTTCCCGTGACTTCAGTATTATTCCAACGAAATATCTGTTTTGATTTTTCACCGCGTCTATCTAAGGCGGGCATCTCGAGACACATTTGAACACGAAGGAACGTGGGTTTCAGGTTATATCGTGCATCTACGGTCGGCTATTGTTGTCACCACTGCGAGCTGCTGTGCGCGATCACCCGGGGCTCACCACCGTTCGTGGAAGAAGCCGGTCTACGAGGGACTCCAGAAGGACTCCAACGCACCACCTGTCCAGTAGAAGATACCACCACCGTTCGTGGTCAAGCAGTAGGAGCTGATCGAGTGGAGTAAGGAGGCGTTCCGCGGAGGTACGCGAGACGACGGTACGGCGTCCCAGGAAGCCTCCAGGTTGGTCCACTCCAAATCATTTTGAGTCAGCGAGCTACGGTAGCGAGGGAAGTCTTCGCCTTCTAACGTGTTAATAATACCTATATTTGTTGAAAGATACTTTCTGTTATTATCTGGATACTTTCTGTTTACTTTCTATTTACTTTCTATATACTTTCTGTCTTAGATTCTGTTTTACTTTCTGTTTTTAGAGTTTGATTTCCCTCTGGGAAACACAATCATACACACACACACTCTGTTTGCACTAGTTCTCTTTTAATTTAAAACATTCTATGGCAAAGACAAGAATATTCCGTTGCGTTGTGACCAATACATGTTAATCTGCTGAGCACAGACTCTCTAAGTTTTATTGGCCTAGGAATCTCCAGTACTATAGTAAATTCATATCATACAGGCCGAAGTTAAGTACTAGAATTTATATGTTTGAGGAAATTGTAATCACATTTGAGAATTTTGAGTTTTGAGTATTAAGTTAGTAATATTTCCTATTGTAAGGTCTTGCTGTTTAGAATTATTTTGATGCAGAACAAACTAAATTAAGTGTAAAATATTTCTTTTTGAATTCCTCAGTAAAGGGGAGAGTACCAATATTCGATAACTCATGTGTGCTTTTTCTATTTTTTGTAATAAAGCCCTTTGTTATTGAATTTACCATCTTGAATTAATTCCTCGCCTTTACCTGAGAAGGAGGTCCGTTTCCTTAGCCGGGCGACGGCCCTTTCAATAGGTATCAAGTTTCATCAAAATTCATTCATTCGATAAGGAGCTGAGTAGCAACAAACATTACATACACACAGACACAAACTTTCGCATTTATTACTTCATCAGTATTGTTAGGTACTTATATGGTATCAGTAATGTAACGTATTAAAAGACATCAAGTCATGTGATCAGGGCCCTTATTTGCTAGGACCATTCACACACGTAACGTGTCGCGTTGTGGAATCGTTCGGCAAATAACGAATGAATTCCTATAGTAAATTTCTGGAGCATTCTCCTCACCATCCATCTCCTCACTTCCTCTCCCCTCACTTCCTTACTCCCCTTCTCTCACTCCCTCACGTTTCCCCTCACTTCCTCCCACTCCCCCTCTTCGCTTATTCTTCTTCTTCTTTTTTTATTAGATGGCTTCTGCAGAGGCACTAGCCTACTAGCAATTTCGCCAATGTCAAGTTTAATAGTTTATAGTAATGTCACGTCACAGTCATTAATTGTCAAGTCAAAGTCACGAATCAGTAAAATGGTGGACATTTACTAAAACTTCTGTAGGAGATTTGAAAAAATCACAAAATGCCATTTATATCTGCGTTTGATTCTTTTGCCTACACTCGTGCACGTTAACGAACACCCCTAATGTTTAATATTCCACCAATATTACACATCAATACTCGAAGAAAGACAAGATTGAGAATAAAATTAAACTCTACAACACAACATTTTGAATTTTTGCAAAAAAACCCCTTCACTTACTCAACTCCCACTTCTCCCCCACTCCCCATCCTCAGCTCACTTTTCAACAAACTGTCACTTTGACTGCTGTTACTTTGACACATGTCACTTTGACGTCTGTCACTTTGACGCCTGTCACTTTGACCCCTGTCACTATGACGCCTGTCACTTTGACACAAATTAATTAATTAATTATTGCATATAACTATATCGATACACGAAGAAAAAATGCACATATTTTGTGGTTAACGTATTTGCATTGTGTAGCCAACTTGGTTCCTATGTTGTTGCGATATAGTAAAATGGATCATTTCATGAAATGGTTGGCCACATCATGTTTTTTTTAATTTCAAGAGATTATCGGTGCTGTTATGAAATGGTTTGGTTAGATGAGCGTTTAACGATATGAAAAGCCAAACACACGGCTGCTTCATGATATGGCCAAACATTAGTGATCATATATCTTAAAATACATACAATACGTTACATCATCCATCGCTAAAGGCGCTATCCGGAAGCCCGACTTAGCCGTGATAGGTTAGTTTCTTTATCAATTAATATAGGGTCTTTATGATATCAAAGGTCATACTCGTAAAAACCCTATATTAATAAGGGAAGCGAGGGTGAAGTGAGTGGGGTAGTGGAAGAGGAGGGGGAGTGAGTGGCTCTTTACATAAGGGATAAATCTCACCGAGATCTTCATTTCATATGACAGCTGCCAAACTTAAAAGGGCTTTATCTTGGAAACTATTGATCCTAGACTAGTAGTTTCTTTACATAAAGGGTAGATCTCATTGAGATCTTCATTTCATATGACAGCTGTCAATCTTAAAAGGGCTTTATCTCGGAAAATATAGATACACGGCTGCCAAAAAAAGGAGAGTTATGTTTTTAGCATTCATGTATGTTTGTATGTTTGTATGTGAGTTTCTTTATTCCACCATAACTTTTAAATGCCTCAACATATTAAAATGTATGGAGTATCGTTAGAATCCTTACATCCCCTCAAGTAACATAGGCAATATTTTTTTTTAAACATTTAGTATGGCGGCAGTATGGCACCATTTTCAAATTCGAAAAAAATATTTTTTCTTCGAAATTTACAATGTGCGTATCAAATTGAAGGTCTTCACTACAGCATATAATATATTGACAAAAGCTCTTTTTTAGCAGGGCAGGCGTGATTTTTTTTAGCTGTTAAGCTAGTTATAAATAAGTTTAAACCCCGGAAACCCCTGCGGGATCCCTTTAATTTTTCGGGATGAAAGTATTCTACGAGTATGTCTTACTTTGTAGTATGAACTCAAATCATACCAAGTTTCATTTAGATGATCAGTAGATTTTGCGTGAAGCGCGGTCAAGATACAGACAGGCAGACAGACAGACGGACGGACAAAAAAATATGAAAAATATAAAGTTTTGGCTTCAGAATAGAATAAAGAGTATCCTCCGAAAAAATACTTCATACCCGAAACTACTGAATTGGACCCGTTACAGTTTTATTATAAGTATATAGATTACACTAGCTTGTGAAAATTCAGAGAGCGATTGATCGATCTGAAGATCACCTTTTTTGTACATAAAATATTTATTTTACTACAATTAAAGGTACTTAGCAGTACCGCGGCTATGCCCGCGTGGTAATTTATCTGGGTTAAAAGTTACCCTGTGTGTTATTCCAAGACTAACATTACCTTACTACTGAATATTTACTTATTAGTGTAAATTTCTTTGTATCAATAAAAAACATTATGAATTAAATTTCGTCAAAATTATTTAAGCCTTTAAATAGTTATTTTATTCGATTACTCAGCTCTTACTTATCGGATGGATATACAAAGTATACTAACCAGATTTTAAGTCAAAACCTAAGCATCGGATGGATATACAAAGTATACTTACCAGATTTTAAGTCAAAACCTAAGCTATCCTAAGCACAAAAGTGAAACCCGCATTTCTACCGGTCCAGTTTTACGTAATTTTATGTACATTAGACCATTTTTTTATTATCTTCATTGTACATACTTTTTGTTACTTACTGCTTTATTATAAGTATAGTTATATATGGATAGATGTATAGTTATATATGGATAGATGTACATGGTAATTAACATACAAAATGAGAAATAAAAATTATTAGAAAAATAGGAATAAGTACCTACCTTCATCTCAAAAAAGTAAACAGCCAGATTGATCGATCTTTGTTTGTGGACTTTAGCGACAAGTTTCAAAATGATCACTCATAAAATTACATTTTGTATGGTTCTGGCATATTTGTATATTCATTGGGTTCTGGTTTTTGTTCAAATTTGGCTTGTGCTCTCGATACCGTTGTTTTGCGGAGTCCCAGTCAGTCAGTTCCCCGATTTTCAATCATCCTTACGTTCGCGGTGGATTCATCAGAGGAGGGATTCTATGTTATGATAAGGGAATGTGATCTCTTTCATGTTTTTTTGGCAGTTTTGCTTTGGAACTCGATGAATGAGAGCTATAGAGTGAAATCCGTTTAGGAGAAAAATTACTCAATTTATTTGGCATCAACAATAAATTCGATTTCGCATTTCCATCTGCTGAATTTCATTTGTTAAAGGTTATACGACTGTGTATGTATGTAAATCTGCCACAAATTGTTTATTCTTATGGCACCTATGTTACATATTCTATCCAGGCTCATTTCAGAATTCATCCTGCGTAGGTTAATGTAAAATAACCTCGAACAGGTTTTCATATTTATGTAAATTACTAACTCTCTAGCAAAGGAAGAAACAGGAAAATAAGCTCATACACGAAACATTTGCGAAACAATCTGCTGAGATTACAATCGAGTGTATCGTAACGCTAAAAGGAAAGCTCCGTTTTCCTCGCACTACAAGACCGCAGCTTGCCGCGTTATACACACTGGCCTTCAAAACTTAGTACCACAGACACAAAAAATAATGTTTTTAATAAATTACTTGGCTCCTGCTCATCGGATTGAGATACCAATTACACCAGTTTTTAAGTCAAAACCTAAGCTATCTAACAGTGACATCGCAATCGGTCCAGTAGTTTTAAACAAAACTTAGTACAACACTTTTAAAATTAATAAATTTAGTATTTTATTAAATTGCTTGATTCTTACTCATCGGCTTGAGATACCAAGTACACCAGATTTTAAGTCAAAACCTAAGCTATCTAACAGTGAAAACCGCATCGCAATCGGTCCATTAGTTTTAAAGTGATGCGCGAATAGACAGACATTATAAATGTGGCACTAAGTTTTGAAGGCCGGTGTATTATACACAAAGCTCTCACACCGCAAGGAATGTATCGCAATACGAGAAAATGAGTAGAAAAGACAACAGGTTGCGGGATTTTGTTGTATTAAAATCCAATGTTATGCATTTGGTCTGTTCTGTTATAATATTTGACTGACGATCCCATTTTTTTATTGAGCTTGTCGCATAATCCCATGGATATTTCAGAATATAGTTTGGTGCTTTTACGACACAGATAAGAAATACCTTTTTCATCTCTGCTGAACACCGGTTCACTAGTTTTAAAAAAATGGTTTACCTGTATGACCCGGTGGTCATACAGGTAAACCATTTTTTTAAAACTACTGGGTCGATTGCGATGCGGTATTCACTTTTGGTTAGCTTACAGTTCAATTTAAAAACTGGTGTAGGTACTTAGTATTTCAATCCGATAAGTAAAAGCCGAGCAATCGATAAAAAACCATTTGACGGCTGAACGAAATTTGATTTATCGTACCTTATAAGTACTTTGGTCCTGGAATAATAATGACAATGTGGACAAAGCCGCGGGCACAGCTAGTTACAAAATCAATGCCAAAGTTTGAATGAAGGAATGTGAGGATCATATAAATAGAGACTGAAATTGCAAAAAAGCTGATAAAAAAATAACAGGTTTTATACTGAACGGAATAAGCTGCTATATGAAAATGATCCGAGTAGATAATATGAACGGAAGTACCAACAGGTTGCTTATGGTTCTCGTGGGCCAGCTCCAAGTCCTTTTCGTGCTGCATGCGGAACTTCCGCTCGAGGTAGCCTTCGTAGATGGAGGCTGCCACCATAAGCGCCGCCACCAGGATCACTGCCGATCTGGTGAATAAAGATAAACATCATTAAAACTTAACTATTTCATTAAACAGGTCAATTCCTACAATTATGATCACAGCAGTAACGCATGCAGGCTTAAAACGCGGGGTACCTGTGGTTACCATGATTACCAAAACTCAGTACAAATACCGGTTTATGCGCGCGTGCTTTTACCGAGCCTTTTAATAGCGAGAAACATATATTTACATTAATTCGTAGGTTTACATCGATAAGTCCACATTATTTATGCCTCTTTACTAATACTTCTGATACTATTTGCAAGAACTATTAGAGATTATAGAAACAAATAAATATACTCCCATTTTTTTTAATTAGACGGTTTTATTTAGCTTTACCTGTTTGTTGATTTATACACGACTGTTCAAAAAAAGGAGTGTAATGTTTTCAGGATTCATATTTGTTTGTTTGTATGTATGTGAATTTCTTTATTCCACCATAACTTTTAAATGCTTGAACAAATGCCGGATGTAAGGATTCTTACGTGTGGGGTTTCATTAGAATCCTTACATCCGCCGAGTAAAACAGGCTATATATTTGTTTGAAAAAATATATATTATACCTAGTACAATATGGCGGCAGTATGGCTGCAAAATCAAAAGGGGGAAAAATAACACGAATTTTACAATATGGGTATGAAATTGAAGGCCTTGATGAGGACATTCCAACAATATTTAATTTATTGGTATAAATAATTTTTTTGGCAGGGCAGCTGTTTTTTTTAGCTTTTTTTTAGTTATTTGTTTATTTGGGCCAAATCTAGTAATTGAAATTTTACCCCCTTCCTGTTGACTGATTAATCTGGAATTTGGTACACACGTTTTGATGACAATACAATTATATATATTCAGTATCTTTGTAATTATAGATTACATTATTTTTTCAACCCCCTCAATATGGGTATCAAATGAAAAGGCTTTACTAGTAGAATACAGTACACTAAAATTCCAAATCCAAGATGGCCGCCACCACAAAATAGCGATTTATTTTATTTTTTCAATTCCTTATTATGGATATCAAATGAAAGGGCTTGACAAGTAAAATACGTTAGCAGCAGGAGGATCGAAAAAAAAACGAAATATGGTTTACTAATTTAATTAAAATCTAAATTACAATTAATTACTTAAGCTATAAATGAATGTTTCCACATCGAAGTAGGAATATGGAATGCCTATCATTACAATAATCAAATAACAAGTTCCGTCGGTTGACGACATGCTGCATTTGATGTTTCCCTAACAATAAGTGCAAAGTGCAACTGCATCGTCGGCGATCTTCATATGGTAGCGCTACGTGATTAGTTTAACTAAAAATTTATATTCACTTTGCACTTCTTTGATTCAGACGTCCTTCAGACAGTCTCTTCAGATATTGTGTTCTAAATTTTGTGTAGATCTCGAATTGAAAGTCATTATTGGTACTGGCCGCCAACATGTGAAGGTTGCTTAAAGGAGGATGCCAGCTTTCGGCTTCCAAGACTAAATGTTAAATGCCGCGAACACGAAATCTATCTACATTATTGACTATTTAAACTATTTTAATTCATTCTTATTAAAACAATAACATTATGGAACTGTTATTAAAATAAAAACAATTAATTTGAATAGAAATGACCGGAAATAGCTGTGCAATACTTTTAACAGTTAAATGCTGCGGACACGAAATCTATCCACATTATTGACCATATAAAATAATGTAATTATTTCTTAGTAAAATAATAACTTTCAGAAACAGTTATTAAAAAAATAAGAATAAAAATGAATAGAAATGACCGGAAATCGCTGTGAATTGATACTAATTACTAATAATTATAGTGTTGACACTATAACTCGTAACTAGTGTAAATAAACTATTAATAAATCGATAAACAAAATCAATTTAAAAAACTACAGGCCATCTTAGTTTATTCTAATAGGAATCATTTCAGTATATTATTATAGGATATTAGAAATAAACAACAATAAACGCATTCGTTTTTTTTTTATTCTGCTTATACGTTAATTAATTATTTGTTGTATAAACGTTTCAGTGGTTTAAGTACCAAGCTCATGACAAGAGCGGAGAAGGCCCAGGGTTCGATGCTCAGATTGAGTACCTAAGTTCCTACTACTATAGCAGGTATAGGTAGGTAATAATACTTTATAAATGATATTAAACATGGTCGTAAAGTGTAGGTACCTACATAATATTATAGTTTTAACTCAGTTTTATATTAGATTTCAATAATTATCTTGGCTATATTATTCCCTTGACCATAGACCGTGTCATAATGTAATGAAAGTCACATAACCACAAAAGTTAACTTTATTTCCTCATAACTTATTTTTGATAAGTTCCCAGGAAAAACTAATAACACACAAAAGCTTTAAACATAATGCTTTAAAAATAAAAATACTATTCACTTGTGTCCGCGATAATTTTACATCGAGCCTAAGTCACTTTGGAGATCTGGCATAGACTTTTGGGTATTTCTTGAAAATTGGTACAGTTTTCCGAAAAAGACTTCGCTTCTATTGCATTTTCCCACTCGATAAAATTGTTATGCCTAAAAGCTTTAAAACATTTTTCCAAGGATTTAAATGGTCAGAGATTCTATATCATAATTATTGCGTAAAAATTTCAGGTGTAAGTAGGTAGTATAATACTTTCGCTACACTTGCATTTTCGTGAAATTATTTAATTTTTGCACTGTCAATATTCCTTGTATCCATGACGATGATATCGTTATTCGCGGCTTTTCATTTTTTCTTTGTCTGTGTACATTTACATGATTCTTTTTTTAAATACAAACAGTACGCCACGCGACCCTATGAACAAAATGATGAGCCGTCGAGGGACGCCTAGCAGAAGTGAAAACAAAAAAATATTAAAACAACGAACAACCGTTTTGCACCACGCGCTCTCATTGGTCAATTGTGAATCAGCATACCTTCATCTGATCTATACTAAGTTTTCGGCCCTAATACCATGACTCTACATCGCTTGATGGATCATCGTTCCTTCCTTCCCTTCCTTCCTTCTTTAGTATCGGAGTTCAATTCCCAACTGGAGTGTTTACATTTTGCACCAAAAAATATATATGTGATGGCTTATAACTTGAATATGGCCTAGCTGAGGCGGAAAGAGCCTACGAGCCAGAGCGCTCGCGCCGTGGAACCGATCGATCGCCAACACTCACAAAATTCACGTTCCATATTCAAAACAGTTTTGAATATGGAACATGAATTTTGTGAATTTTCAAGACTTTCAGAGAACGCAGTAATGAGTTACTCATTACTGCGTTCTCTGAAAGTCTTGAACAGAAAAGACTACTACTTAGTTTCCATTTTTTGAGTAACCTATCAGCGTTTTTCGAATAGATGGGATGAAAACATTATTTATTGCACCTGAAAAGAGACTCGCGGCACACTGTTTTTGCTAAAGAAAATTTTAGAGAAATACGTTTTAAAGTGGGACATTAACAACAGACTAAAGCGGACTACAAAACGAAATGAAATCCCATTACTTGGGAATTCAGTTCAAATATCGGATAATAACAATATACAAACTGCTTTGGGGAACACTTTATTTTACGGTTCAAGGAACGCGGTGGAAGTTCTTAATCAAAATGAAACCACTTGATTTGGGGTTTTAGCCTATTTAATAATAAGGCGGTATCTAAACTGTGGAGATTTCATATAAGTTTAAAGTAGACATTTGTTTATTTTAAAAAATCTGAGGATTTAATTAAATCAATTTGAAGTACTATGTTTGGTGTTTTGTGATCTCAAATGATGAGATGAGGTATACAGAACATGCGAATCCGTATTCAATTCTAATTTATAAAACTGAGACTAATAATAAACTAACTAACTAATATGCCTCTCTGTTTGTTATTTTGTTTAGAGATATTGTGAATCTCGTGGAAGGTTATATAGTACACTTTTTATCGCGACCGCGCGGTCAAAATCGTGGGCAAAAGCTAGTTAAGTAAATAATAAAATATCTAGTACGAATCGACCAACTTATTTGTGAAATGGCGACCAAAGGAACTAAAGCCGTCACGAATAAGGTTCACATTTTCCGTATTTTCCTGTTTTTTTTTATCTACTTATTGATTGAGTGGAACACACACGCCATCATTCAGTTCACAATAAGTTGGCGACCTGTACGCAGCAGTCAGCAGGCTTATCGAGAACGACGTAGAGATTTGTTGCTGAAGTTAAAACTATTGACCGCAATGAGTCGAAACACTCGCCGGCTTCGGGGAAACGATCGAATCGGAAACCCAAACTCATTTTACGGTTCCACAATCGCGTTAGAGTTCTCAACGCTGAATTTTTTATTTCTTTTCTAGTTGAAGCTCCTCATCTCGCAAATATTGGTTTATTTTATTGAAACATGATCTCTATAAATTGTATTAAATTTTCGATTTTTGAACATTTTAACGTCTTAAAATTTTGGGTTAAAGTCAGATTCCAAACTAGCCTCCTAGCCTAATAGTCATAAGATATTTTTACGTCGAAAGAAAAACATGAAAAAAAAACAAATGAAAAAGTGAAATCATTGGTTTTGATTATAAAATATATAGATACATCCGATAATCGTGACTAAATCGCAATAATCGTGTCGCATTGACTTTGAGATCTGTTTATTAAGCAAGCTGTAACTCGACATATCCACTGAAGACTGCAGCCTCATCTCGCCTCGTTCTGCCATAAGTTTGAGTGTATGCTCAGAGTTTCTGTGTCCTATTTTTGCGGGGGGTCTTAAAGAACTCCGACCCGACCGCGTGAACAATTTCCACCAGCCCGTTGTTTATTTCGTCCACTGTATCGCATTCGGTAAGGATTTGGAAGCGATTTTGGAGATCCAACTGCAAGCTCTCGGGGTTTTGGATTTGGGCAGGACTTGGGCAAAGAGTAGGTCTCATCAAACGAGACCTCTCCAGCTTTACGTTGATATTCAATGAGCCTCTTACCATGCGGTGATCACTGTTGGTCTTAAACCTGTTGATCACAGATACATAATTGAATATATGCCTATTGGTCATCAAAATGAAATCTATCTCGTGCTTATGACCGCTGGAGTGCAGCCAAGTCCATTTCCTGGACGGAAACTTCACTTCGTTCGAGCAGGGTACGGCACATCTTAAAAAAGGAGTTCATCATAAAGAGTCTCTCCTTCTCCATGAAGTCGACCAATTGCTGACCCCTTTGGTTCCGCTGTCCAAATCCAAACTGCCCTACTCTCAGTTCAACACCATTCCTCATGCCCAGGCGTGCGTTGAAGTCCCCCATTACCACTGTGAAGTGTGTTTTCGGGGCATGTATGGCATTAAAAATGTCGTCATATAAAGCCTCCACTTGATCGTCCGGGCGGTTCGAGTGTGGTGCATACACCTGTATGACCTTCAACGAATACCGTTCGGTAAATCTGAGTATAAAATATGCCACCCAGCTCGAAACGCTTTCGATCTTTACAATGTTGTTGACGAGCGACTTGTGGACGAGAGACCAGATACTGAGTTGGGACTGCTGGTCGCCTTCCTGGTAATAGAGTAAGTTGTCGGAATTGTTGGTCATCGTATCCTCTCCCTCTCTTCAGACTTCTGATAATCCTATAATACCCTAGCGCAACTTACTTATTACTTCTTACAGCTCTATCAACTTCTCATCGGTACTCAAAGTGCGTGCGTTATAAGTTGCCAGGTCCAGAGATTGTGGGGGTTGGTAGCTGGGTCTCTGCCGGGGATTCTTAGCACCCCCTGCTCCGCCGTTACCATGGCTGCTACCAGTAATAACGGAGCCACCGGGGACTGGGAGCCGTCTTTGTGGTGTATATTGCCGTAGGAGAACGAAGGAGAGAGAGAGAAGGAGTTTGCAAGTTGAGCAAGCTCGTCATGGCGCTCTTTGGGGGAGGCCTATGTTCAGCAGTGGACTTCTAAAAGCTGTCATGATGAATGTTTTATAGGTTAGGTTAGTAAACTAGGTAACTCACCCATTCCCGTTTATATTGTATTGATTACCATAATGTTTTATAGGTTAGGTTAGTAAAGTAGGTAACTTACCCATTGCCGTTTATACTGTATTGATTACAATCTTGTTTTATAGGTTAGGTGAGTAAACAAGGTAACTCACCCATGGCCGTTTATACTGTATTGATTACCATATGTTTTATAGGTTAGGTTAGTAAACTAGGTAACTCACCCATTGCCGTTTATAGTGTATTGATTACCATCTTGTTTTATAGGTTAGGTGAGTAAACTAGGTAACTCACCCATTGCCGTTTATACTGTATTGATTTCCCTCATGTTTTATAGGTTAGGTTAGTAAACTATGTAACTCACCCATGGCCGTTTATACTGTACTGATTACCATCATGTTTTATAGGTTAGGTTAGTAAACTAGGTAACTCACCCATGGCCGTTTATACTGTATTGATTACTATCTTGTTTTATAGGTTAGGTTAGTAAACTAGGTAACTCACCCATGGCCGTTTATACTGTATTGATTACCATCATGTTTTATAGGTTAGGTAAGTAAACTAGGTAACTCACCCCTTGCCATTAATACTGTATTGATTACCATCATGTTTTATAGGTTAGGTTAGTAAACTAGGTAACTCACCCATTGCCGTTTATACTATATTGATTACCATCATGTTTTATAGGGTAGGTTAGTAAACGAGGTAACTCACCCATTGCCGTTTTTACTGTATTGATTATCATATGTATTATAGATTAGGTTAGTAAAGAAGGTAATTCACCCATGGCCGTCTATACTGTATTGATTACTATCATGTTTTATAGGTTAGGTGAGTAAACTAGGTAACTCACCCATTGCCGTTTATACTGTATTGATTACCCTCATGTTTTATAGGTTAGGTTATTAAACTAGGTAACTCACCCATGGCCGTTTATTCTGTATTGATTACCATCTTGTTTTATAGATTAGGTTAGTAAACTAGGTAACTCACCCATTGCCGTTTATACTGTATTGATTACCCTCATATTTTATAGGTTAGGTTAGTAAACTAGGTAACTCACCCATTGCTTTTTGTACTGTATTGATTACCATAAGGTATTATAGGTTAGGTTAGTAACGGTTTCTATGATTTTCCAGATCTAACTTATGCTTCGAGCAAGCAACAAGTTCAAACGAAGTTGGTTGTGTGCTTGAATAACTTGGCACATCCGGATGCCTGTGACGCAACAACTCTGACGTATGCCACACACATAGACATATATATTTACTTCACACAGCAAGTTAAATTGGCTCGGGAGTAAAAAGTGGAGTGAGACAAGAAATTGAGAGCGATATTCACTCTAATCTGATTTAAATACCAGAGAATTTGATAGCTAAAACTTCCATTCAATGTTCTTTAATGGTAATGAATGCATCAAAATAGAAGGGTCTAGATTGGTCGACTTAGCGTCTCGCTTAGTTTAGCCACATATTGAATACTATCATAACTAATAGAAAAAGTTATACATGATAATAAATAAATAAATAGAAATGATATCTATGTCTGATAGACAAGTGTATATCTGTAATTTTAATAAATTCGAAAATTTCGATATATTGTTACTTTCCCTAATTGGTCAATTTTGCTTTTATAGCAAACCATTTACTGTGAGAGTGTATATTTAGGTACGTAGAGGTTTCCATTATACTCGTAGAAGGCGTCAAACGCATGAAACGTCTGCCTAATCTTACAGTATTTCACTGAGATGTGAAGTCTTAACCCTAATCCAAAATTTAAGCTCCTCTGTTTACATTGTGTAAGGTCTTAGTCAAAGCACTGAGTCAAAAGGCGAAGCAGACAAGCGTTATTCTAGGGCTCAACAATATCTCATGTGTTACGTGCCTAATTTTGCCTTTGCTAATTTAGGATAAGAATTTACGATCGGGTAATGCTTCCAATGTGAGGTGCCGTATTTAAGCTAGCAAATATCCTAATTCATTACATTTTCCCGGCAAATCTAACACAATAATATTTAAGTAAAGGAAAAAGGCAGGTGAGGTGAAAAAATCATACAGGTACAAGAAAAAGCACATATTATAAAGCCGTTTGGGAGCTACAATACCACAGACAGACATACACACCCTAATCTTATAACACCCCTCTCTTTTCTGCCTTTTAAAAAGGCAGGCGAGTAGTAAGATCAACTCACGTGAGTCCTACGAACGCCTGGTTCACGCAATTTGCAATTGCACTGTTTTAATTTACTTACGCATAAGTACAATGGTAATATATATCTAAAGTTTATGTATGGCTATTTCGAAAAAACAGCGGTGTTTGAAGTCTTTGTCCATCTGTAGTAGCGTAGCCCCAAATGGATAGACTGATTTCAATGCGGGTTATCTCAGTTATGAAAGCTGGAATCGACGAAATGGTTCTAAACTTTGTTTGGAGTAATCGGTGCAGCCATTCCTAAGATATTCCGCTCTGATCACTGTTTGTGAAGGGATCTCGGGCACTAGTGCAGCTAGAAGTATCGAGCTTGTGATCAAATGTTCAGTTTCGAATAGTTGTGAGCAAGAAGGTTTAAAAAAAGAAGGCGTCTACACCGCCAAACAAACGAGAGAAGCATAGCAAATGCTAGCTGCGTAAGCGCGCGTGACACAAAATATTATCACAAAAGTCTGCACTGTTTTTGATTTTCCGTGAGAGCATGACAGAATTAACACGACTAACAAAGTCGATATCTTGCTGCGTAAGTCTTGTGCGTGCGATCGGATCGGCATATCTTGGGTGAGAGTCTTTGTGATAAACAAGTATCATATGTTTGAAGCCTGAATCCAGAGGATCTATGGCGTCAGAAACATTGAAATCGAAACATTAGAAGATATATGACTCAGAATTTATTCTATGTTATGTTTAGTCAGGGATTTTTATATTTTGAATAATGTATTAATTTTAAACAATTTTCCCTACAGACAATTTGCCTTGGATTCGGATTTCAAATAAATAAACCCAATTATGCACCTACCTACTGACACGTTATGGGTAGGCTGTAGGTATACCTGCACATTTATAAAAATTATAAAGGCAAGCAATGAAAAAACGTTTAAATTAAATAATATTTTATTATTTTAACACGCTATTTACACATCAAACATACGAAAAAATAACCTTATCTCTTAGTTACATATATTTACAAAATATGTTATTGAATCCAAATCGGTAAATATTAATCTCCATAAGAGCATTAAATTTTATGTTGACTTAAAATATCACAATTTACGTGAGCACCTACATCATTATGTTACGTAATTTGTGATAAGATTCAGACCAATTTTAAAAGTAAGTAATTATATTCGAAGCTGGTAATGTGTTTTGTCGTCCCATAAATACAGAACTTGGACCCTGTGTTGTGAGTAATTAGGTATGCATTTCTTTACCACAGTACATAATAATATATCACGACTATGTATGTACTGTGTCTTTACTCCGCGACCGACTAACCTTCGCACTGCTCTGTCACACTGGTGTGATGATTAGTAAGAAAATTTCCTAACCTTCATGCTGTTCGTATAGTCGTGATAATGACTTTCTGAAGCCCCTTTGGGTATGCTGATGACAGTACTGTAGTTGAGAGATACACTTCCAATGCTCAAGCCAGCTGTGACGCTGTCCAGTTTCAGAGAGAGGCTATGGTAGACCATTTAAATTTAGCCTTAGAAGCCGTGTCCGATTGGGGCGATGCTAACCTGGTTAAGTTTAATGCTACTAAAATGCAAGCGTGTTGTTTGTTTTCTGCTAAAAAGAGTCCTCTAAACCGATCTCCGTCTTTCCAAAGTGTAACAATACCAATAGGCGACCATTTGGAGCTTTTGGGTGTCGAACTCACATTAAACCTGAATTTGGGTCTTATATTGAATCCAAAGCCAAGGTAGCTGCAAAAAAACTTGGTATTTCGTCTAAGGTTAGGCGGTACTTCACACCGGGACAGCTTTTGAATCTTTATCAAGCACAGGTCCGATCTTGTATGGAGTACTGCTGCCACCTCTGGGACGGTTCTGCCAAGTATCAGCTCGAGTCTTTGGATTCAATTGAGAGACGTGCTATCAGGCTCATTGGGGATGACACTCTGGTAAAGAGTAAGCTTCAAAGTCTGGCGCATCGACGTGAGGTAGCAAGCCTGGCGGTATTCTACAGATTGCACTATGGAGAGTGTGCACAAGAACTGCACAACCTGATTCCCCCATCACCTTTCCATCACCGTACGACTAGACGATCAGCAAAGCGCCACCCTTTCATGGTTGAAATACCTCGCACAAGAACGAAGCGTTACGCTTCTTCATTTATTATAAGAACTGCAAAGGAGTGGAATGCCCTGCCCTCGTCAGTGTTTCCGGTAAATTATAACCCCGGTGTGTTCAAGTCAAGAGTGAATAGGTATCTACTAGGCAAGCGTGCTACACCTTCGACCACATCATTGCTTTCCATCAGGTGAGATCGTGGTCAAACGATTGCCTAGTACGTAATAAATAAAAAAGAAAAAAAAAAGACTACATTTCAATCCTAAATGGAAAAAAAAGTTTGTGGAGTTTTGAAAGCATAAAGGAGCTGCAGAGACTAATGAAAAACGGAGGTGTTATCATCATAAAGTTTATCATTCGGCTCCGCTCGTAAATAACATTTTCAAAGCCAAAGTCAGGCTAATGACATGAGAACAAAGGTCACTAATACAGAAACGTTGGAACGCCGCGCGAGTTCAGGACCTTTCGCGACGAGTTATTCAAAACACAAGAGGTCACTCGTGCCAGCCTCTTCTTGCCTACCATATTCTTCAGAAAAGATTTAATTTCTATTTTATTTTCTCATTCTACGTTCCTTAGGAATAGGAATATGTTAGGGTAAAGGGACACAGACTGTGTATAGGCACTATTTAAGTAAATACTATAAACGCAATGTTGTAACGCAAATTCATAAGTACTAAAACCTTTTGGTAGTTACTGTACTTACTGTACAAAGAAGATACTTTAAAAAAATGGTCTAGGGAACTTAAAATCTGAACAAGAGGATAAAACATTTTTTAAATCGTGTCTGTCTGTCTGTTTGTTGACGCATCACGTAAAAACTACTGGACTGATTGCGATGCGGTTTGCACTGTTGGATAATCTAGAGTTTGACTTAATAACTGGTGTACTTGGTATCTCAATCCGATAAGTAAAAGCCAAGCAATCGACAAAAATATATTTGACGACTGAATGAAATTTGGTATTGTACTTTTGGTCCTGGAATAACTTATATCCCAGATACTTTTATCCCAGAGAAATGATCACGCGGGCAAAGCCGCCGTACAGCTAGTACAAAATAACCTAATGGATTACTTTCGTTATAATAATATATTTTCCGGTACATCTCACGGTTGTTTTTTTTTCAATAAAAAAACACATTTACTAACGAGTAAATACACTGGCCTTCAATCTCAATAGCACACTTTTAATGTTTGTATGTTCGCGCATCACGTTAAAACTACTGGACTGATTGCGATGCGATTTTCACTGTTGGATAGCTTAGGTTAAGACTTAAAATCTGGTGTACTCGTATCTCAACCCGATGAGTAGAAGCTAAAAAGTGGGGTATTAAGTTTTGAAGGCCAGTGTACGAAGGTGCTTTTAATTTTTTGATGCTCAGTGAAAGTAGCGAGTAATACTTACTTCCAATGTACATATAATTCTATGCTTCCAATTTAGGAATCATTTATAATACCTAAGAGGATTGTAGAGCATTGCTAGTCTCGTCATTAAACAAAGAGATGAATGAATGTTTCGTAGGGAGATGAGCGAACGTGTTTCTCACGTGGGATGATTGATCAATGCCGTATGGGAATATATAGTTTCGCTGATGAATTAATAGCTCTGGCGTTTGAATTTCGTAGGCTGAGAGAAAGCACTTTCGTTTCACAACTTATTTTGTATTTACCTTCCTTATTTGCAGGGTAAGACTAAGAGTGTTATATTTTTACCCGACTGAACGAACGGTATTGTGTTTAACAGCCTATATGTGTATGTTTGTGGCACTATATAGACCATACGCATGGACCGATTTTGATGATTCTAAGTCAATCGATTTGTCTTAATCTTGCGAGTGCCACTAAAGACATGACAGTAATTATAATGTAGTAAAATTAAATATGACGACAACCAGACGACAAATTATGAAAAAAAAAGAAGGAAAATGTAAGTCGACGAACGAAGTTAAGTGGAGTATCATTGAATAGGTATTTGAAAATCATATTTAGGTTTCTCTTATCATTTTTCATTTCTAATGACCATTTAGGATTTATAACGATTATATGCAGTTTTGTCGGCAGTCATTTTTTTTGTGTCTATGAATATAAGCACACCTACTTTATAATGTAGGTTCTGGATGGAACTACTTAAGTATTTATGATATACTCAAGGTATAGTTTACCTAAGTTATTGATTAAGTCCACTTATAATATATATTTTCTTTATGTTCAGGAGTGATACTATACTATGCCTATTAACCCACAATAAAAAAAAGTTTCAGTTTATCGTAATGAATTTTTATAACTATGTAATTATAGAAGAGATAACACTTATATCTTTTTTCTAAGTCACACACGATACATAGATAATGTAATTCGATAAAGGCACATCTTCGTCGAGTGTTGGTAAATTAATAACGAAATCAATGTTGTTGATTTATTATTGTTCCCCATTTTCAGTTATATATTCGAGCACTTAAGTAATTTTTAACAGAAATAAAATTGATAACGGTCGTGTAAAAAATAGCCCATGACACTCTTGCTATGAAGACGAATCAAAAGACACCTCGCTTGTCAAAATCGGGCTAAATTTTTAGTTTTTTTACACATAACCCTTACTATTTTTTGCAGTAGTCGAATAAAAAAAAATGCTTATGATACTCTATACCTGAAGTCGAATCGACTGATACCTCGTTGTCAAAATCGGATCAATAGGGTTGACGTACATACATACATACATACATACATAGACTGTAATGGTAAACTCATTACCCTTCCCTAGCTTCGCCGTAGTCGGGTAAAAAATGTGTGAGTGTGGATTGTCGTTCAGACATATGAACGGACAGAAATGATTCCTTCCTTGTTTGACTACGCAACCCCACAAGTCATGGTGAAACTGCTACAACACAATGGTGCGGTAGGAGCTCCGGAGTGGCGCGAAGCGAACATAGCTTTTGCAATTATCACGTGATTGATTGAGCCTCAAACAAAACAAATTCGACGGTACAGCGTCATCTACATCTACACTTCTACACTAATATTATTTGTATGTTTGTTTGTAATGGTTAAAATCAAAACATAATGAACCCATTTAAAAAAATCTTTCGTCTATAGAAAGCTACATTATCAGCAAATAACATGTGCAGTATTTTATTTTTCAAAATATTTGAGATCCCTTCTAAAATTAATGTAGCCTAAGATATCAATAATTTGTCTATAAAAATGGAACGGAATGATATGATGCCGAGGAAACAAAATATAACAGGCTGTCAAAAAACACCACGAGTGTTGCGGCCAAAGATTTTGAATTAGGCTTACTGGCGTTTTTTTTTTAGAAGTTACAATGTGCATAAAAATGCTAAAAGTAAGAAAAATGCTGCGGTGTGAGCGCTACCCGTGCGAAATCATTAGTTATTAATAATTTTGCGCTCTGTTCTAATTCAAATTTTGTCTAAGAACCTGCACACATCCAACTGCGCATCTGGGTCAACAAGATTCTACGATAAATATTGTTGTACTTACCTGTCAGGCAATCTGCAACGATGTGTTATTTGCGCTCCATAAAGTTCCTAATAAGAACATTGCAACCGAATAGAAATCGTCGTCAGACTGAAGGAACTATTTACGTCAGATCTGTCTGTTCCCAATCTATATAATTGAATCTTTAAACTGAAAGTCATCGATGATCTCTTTAGCGGCAACTTTTGGTATTAGCGTCTAATTTTAGAACCCTTTTGAAAATACTGAAGCATTCATCGCAGAACAAAAGCTCGACCAGAATGTTTATTGAAGAGAAAGTGTAGGTATCTGTATAAAATGGAACGTAAAATAACACTATTGAGCAAATGTCGTTGGAATGCACATGTGTTTAGAGAGGAATCCAATATCCAAGCGGATGCGGGTTTCACGGAATACTTCGAAAAAAAAAGTTCTTTAACATAAATGTTTTTCTTTTTAAGTCACTTCTTTCAATATATAATATATAAATTTTATAATTGTAATATTTAATGCTTCCTACCATCACACAAATATCGTGTAGCACCCACCGGGGTTCCATGTTTTAAGATACTAAGTTTATATTTACGGCCTAATTATACATGTAGAAGCAGAAATAAATATGAAATAAAAAACTTCTCCAACACCACTCCATTTTTATGGTTGCGTTCCTCGCTCAATGATAGATGCTTGTAATTCAAATTGCGATTATACAACGAGCCCATAATTTTGACATGCACAACACAAAAATAATAGATTTGCGCAGTAGGCCCACTGTATATAGCAATAATACAGTTGTCTATAGATTTTTATATGACAAAAAAGTGAACAATGTTTTTGGCAAGTGGGTACTTAAACGTGGGTAACCTTCAGGTAGGCATACTTAATTCACCTAACAGATAATTCACCTGGAACTTAACCTATATTATAATCGCAATATTTTTATTAGAAGGTAGATAAACTTTTTCAATATTCTATATTTTCATCTGTTCTCATCTCAACCTTTTTATGAGACGGCTTTGGATGTGAGTTGGCTGTTAAATATAGCATCAGTTTGAATAGCTTGATCGAGTTTATCAAAACGATTCATTACTATCGGCAGTTCAGTCCTGTATAGGACTCTGTCTACAGTGGATTCAAACCACGACACTAGATATTAACACAACACAAACACAATCTGTTTTCGAGAGAGCTCCGTAGGGTTTGGACGTCGTGTTCATTGGCGGATCTTCCTGCGGCCGCCGCCACTCGCGATCTTGAGCAGCCGGACTGCAGGCGCCTCGAACGCGATAGAAATGGCGAACGAAGCCAGGAACGCCAGCACTGCGTACCCAGCGTATATAGCAATCTGAAAACAAACATGCGTGTACTGTAGGTGTATCACACTAATATTATAAAGGCGAAAGTTTGTATGAATGTGTGTGTATGTTTGTTACTCCTACAACCTCAAACGGCTTAACGGATTTTGATGAAATTTGGTAAGAGTACAGCTCATATCCTGGATTAGCACAAAGGCTACTTTTGATCAAGGTTTAGTGGAAAACTATTTTGTTGTATGGGATTTGCCACTTCGATGTCAAATGACAGGTGTCAAACTGACAAGTGTCAAAGTGACAGTTGTCAATCCTCCAATAAGGAGAGTTTTTGAAAAAGCGTCTGTCGCATAAAAGTATCACAATATAGGAACGATGTAGTACAATGTACAAGCGTGGATTTTTATAGTGAATATGTTACAGATATAGTTAACGGGAAGAAACGGCACGCTATAACGTAAACAAAAACTGGACTAGAGACAACTACAAGCAAACACACCCACACAACTACATTCCCACCGTCGTGCTTCATGTGCACCAACAACAAAGATACGAGTAGAGAGACATATGCAGACTGTAAAATAAGGGAGAATATATGAATAAAATTAATCGGTAACTAAAGTCACTCAACGCCTGCTACACAAATGTCACTCCGATTGTAACTAAGGCCAAAGAAGGCAAATTGTGTGCGTAGCACCTAATTTATGCGGTCCACTCTATAACCTAATCTTCCGACTTTTAATTAGGTCTATGGAATATGTTCAACAATTTACAAAGCTCAAATTAAACCTTGCAAACCTACCTACAAGAATTCATGAACTCAAAGTACATCCACCCGGTTTGAGGTTTTCGCTACAAACTACGGAGCATGTCATAATAAGCCTCTTTGTTGTGTTGTAGAACATTGTTGCAATTTGAATTTCTGCTGTGCACTTTGTGCAATAGTTTCATTTTTCATTTGCAGCTAGTTCTAGAACACAATAAAGTTCCGATAGAGCTCAGGGGTTTGAAAACTATTCCTACCTTTCATTATGTTACGGCTGGGCTTCTGATTGACGACGGAACTTCAAGGCTATTGTTTGCAGGCTATTCAGAAGTTACGAGTTCAGTGCACGCTTAAGCTAGGTAGGTTAGTTAGTTACATGCTCGGAGCTGTGTTCAGAAATCTGCTTTGTTTGCATTCAAATTTAAATTAACGTCGCAAATGGAAGAAAAAGTAAATAAATAGTCTTAAATCATGTTGATGTGCGTGATAGACCTACATGAAGCACTCATTGTATGTAGGTTAAGGGGTACGAAAAGTCCGGATATTGACAAACTGAATAAATATGAGGCGTCGACACAATTCCCTCGCAATCGACCTTTACTGTCGGTATCTATGGAGTAATACTGCCATACTCCGATAATAATATTCATTCGATCCCCTTCAATAAAGCTTTGTGTTCATTCTCGAGCAGCCTCAACGAAAAGTTTCGATGAAGAATATATTATGTTATGTTGGTACCTATAAGTAAATAGTACTATTATTTATTCTGTGCTAGGAACAGGAGACGAAATCCATTATGTTTATGTATTATTTTATAACCGACAAAATGCAAGTCTTTTTAGGTAAGAAAATAGGACACTTACATTTATAAATGTATGACTGCTAGGCAAATCATATTTTGAAAATTGTATGACATTGCGGTTCAGGATAGCCATAGGTCTTTTATGATGATCTTTTATATCTTCGATGAAATAAATCTTGCCGATCAACAAGTAGTCTTTTATTTTCTTTCAATACCTACGGTTATCAAACTAGGTAGGTAGGTGGTGGAGAAGGCTAATATGAGTGTAAGATCGACAATCAACCTTCTGCTATTTTTTCCATTTTATTATTTTTCATATGAATATTAATGTAATTTCAAGCACATTTTTGTCGTTTTATTTACTTGAACCCCCGGATACTAACACCTGGCTACGCCCGTGGAAGTGTCAGGCATCCAAGAGTCCTTCTAATGAAGTACAAAACCTTTGTCAGATATTTACCGGCAAGGCGTAGCGTGCAAACATTTCTGTTTCGGTTTGAAGGACAATGTCTCCAGCGAAATTACTGGGCAATGTGTTAGGGTGACGAGCGCAGTGCAGTGACGCGCAAGATTTTGCAACCAAAGTTATGGGTGCACTGCAACTTCTATGGCAGGCGTGACGCTTACCATCAGGCGAGCGACCTGCTCATCTCGTCACTCAATAAAATAAAATAAAAGTCTGCTATGTACACTTTTTGTACAGAAGTACCTAATAAACTATAACAAGGGATTCTTATAAAATAGCCCAGTCTATCCGTCTGTCAGTCCGTAGCGGTCAGATCTGTCATAGCATTAGCATCATAACTTCTAGAGACGTGAACCAAATTTTGCTTGGGATATGAGTTTTTAATACTTTTTTATAAACAAAGATAAACTATTAATTAAAAAATACTATAGCCAGCTTTCATTGTATATCACACTTCTTTAACCTGGTTACCCCCGCAATTCCCTTAAATGTTTGTTTGTTTGTCGTATGAGGTAGTGCTGGCCTCTGGGTCAGAGTTTGTCAGGCAGCCCGAGGGCTTCTGACATGGCTTAACGACTACTATTAATCAATAACAGCTGGGAGCGACAGCTTAACGTGCTCTCCGAAGCACGGAGCGATGGAAAACCGCACATAACTTAGAAAATTCATTGGTGCGGAGCCTAGGATCGAACCCAGTATCGTTGGATTCTAAGTTGCTCATTGAACCGTTAGCCTAACATCCCTTAAATAACAAAACTATTTATCTACTAATACTGAAAACTTCGTATTGGGCTTTAACTAACTTTAACTACGGCAAATTACAAATGTCAAGCATGTACCCAAGGATACACCATTGGATACACAGTGTATCTAAGCATGTACCGTTAACTCTGGGACAGCATATCTAGGACACAGACATAGGTATATTAGTATTCCTTTTTATCTAGAACGGAACCCTAAATGGGATACCTATCTTGATCTAGTACCCACTCTATCAACCCAGTTTTTGTGTAAGTGTATTCGTCTGTCCCATCGATAGTTGTATACAGGAGTAGCTTGCGATCGTAACATATACCGAAATGAGTTTTATATTAGTACATATCTTGTATTTGCTGTAATGGTACAGGATAGCAACCTAATGTAGCGTCTGTCTGTCTTTAGGGCGTCTATAAGTAGGTACTAACTACTAACTACGACGACTCGGTTAGCTATACATAAAATATATACTCTGTGGTTCTTATTGTTAGTAGGTACATACTTTGGTAGTGTAACTCAAAGATCTTGAATTATACCTTACGTGTGTTTCTAGATAAACATTGCCATTAATTGTCTTGGTTAAGGTTTAAGAACCGCACGGCTATCCTCATGAATATCCATAACATGATCATGAATTGACATTAAACAGATTGTGTGCATCAGTAATTCAGCTTGTGGGAGATTTGTATCCATTTGCATGTGAGTCTGTGTCTGTCTACATCTACACTAATATTATAATGTGGAAAGGTTTGATTATTTGTATGTTTACTTGGGCCTTATTCGTTATGACCATTCACGCAAGTAACGCGCCGCGTTAAGATATCTTCGTGGAATCGTACGGCAATTGCCGTACTGACGTCACACGTTTTCGGCAAGGAATTTTATGCGGCATAGTGAATAAGCGCCCTGGTAATGGATGAACTCAAAAATAATGAACCGCATTAAAAAATTATTTCACCTGTAGAAAGCTACATTATCAGCGAGTAACTTGGGCAGAATCTTATATTTAAAAAAATTAGAGATTCATTCGGAAATTTCAATAATGTAATCCAATGTCTCAAAAATACAGAACGGAATGACATGTTGCCTTGGAAATGAAATAATAACAAGTCTGTCAAGACTTTTGTATTATTGTTTTCTTTTTGTCCATGGTCAAAAAACATCACGATCGTTGCTGCCAAAGATTTAGAATTACGCTTACTAGCGTATCTTTTTAGAAGTTACGACGGGTACAAAAATGCTAAAACTAAGATAATTGCCGCAGTCTGAGCGCTACACGTGCGAAGCCGGGGCGAGTCACTATATTAGTGTCTAATAAAACGCGAGCATAATTCTACTATGTTATTAGTTCAAACTATGAGATTTTTTCAAACCTATGGCCTATTTCATCCAAAGAGGTATATTTTGTACCTACCGTCTTTCTAAAGATTTTTGCATTTCCCTGTCTTCTTTTGTATCAACCAAACCAATAGTTGTCGAGTTCAATTTTTAAATGCTTCTAAAACGCTTTTTCATCCTTTCACTCGATTTATTACAAGCGCCAAGAGATGTCAATCGGAGCGCTTATCGCTCATTTGCATATTGATTCGACTGTCGGCAGGGATTTGCCCTTATCACTTAAATTGTTAATGGTATTAAATAGCGTGCTATGCATTCTAAATGTGAAAGTTGTTGGTTACCTCCCTGAACAGATTTTGATGAGAGTTTGTATAGATAACTAAATGGCCTGGAATAACACATAGGATAATTTAAATCGTCTTCATCATCATAAATCCACGAGTGAAACTGCAAGGAGCATTTAGTGCCTAACATATTACACAACTAACGCTGTCCAAAAATAATTTAATTACTATACAAGTATAATCAATCCTGAGAAAAATGTATTAGCAAAAATATTCGTCCTTTGTCTTTATTTGTATGACTTCGGTTTTTTTTCCTTTGAGAGCGCGCGTCTGTAGGTGACCACACTTAATACGACTTATTTCCCTATAATAAGTGACCCATAAAAAAGAGCCTGATATAGAGGCTGGTACATAAAATCACAGTGACCACGAGGACGCAGAAGATAAGTAAAGTGGATGGATTAAGTGGGAAAACGGACTGGGAAAAGCCGGGACGCTGGGCGGGTAGAGTATGCTCGAATAATCTAATAGGTACCTATTTGGAACTTTTATAACTGTTTCATGTTAAATTCAAGGTTGATTAGATTTTACTTATAGTAGGTATATGCATTAAGTTGCTTCAACGTTTTACTTAAACAAATAATACATCTGTAAATCCAATCACATATCAAACAGGTAGAAAAGGTTTTCCTTTGAGAAACAAAATATACTAATGAAGACTAATGTATCCAAGACATTGATAAATGAGGTTTTCAGTACCGATCAGTGTACGAACAAATGTGATGTTCTTTATCCACAAATTATCTTACAGCTTGTGTCTTCTCTTCTTGTTTGAGAGTGGAAGCAGTTTAGATGCGCGCGCGAACTCAATTTAAATTACTCGCTACACCCCGCGGCTTTTCCTGCGTGCCCTTTTATGTGATTTAAACCTAGACTATTATTTATTCCGTGATAAAAATAGGTACCCTGTTACTCCAGGACAAAATTCGTTCAGCCGTCGGCGTCGTAAATATTCTTTTATACCATTCTCCCTCTAAAAAGCTTATTTTATCCACTAAAAACAGTGAATAAAATGGACTTTTAATGACTTCTGGTGTTTGAATTTAGAACATACCAATATATTTGACCTCCATCTCAAAGCTATACAACCTTCTTGCACAAAATTTACTCGATACAAACTCCTTTAAATCGATTGAAAATGCATTAAAGTGATGAAGTCATTGTAGGCATTGATGTAAACCAGATTTGAGTGTTTTGACAGTGATTTGTTGGGTAGCAAGTTTTCTACTATATACATCTCTCTTTCATAAACTCAGGTTAATGAATAAAAAACGGATCCTTTCTTTATTCACTAACCTAACTACCACTAACCTAACATTTTAACTAATGGAAAAATGAAAATCAAGCTTCTGGCACATTTTCAGAGTCTGTTTTCCTAACTTATTTTAATGAGCTGTCGAAGAAAAATAAGTTATCGACATTATAGGGTATGTATTCTACGGTGCACTACGAGTATAAAAACAAGGCATTAAAACAAAAAAAACATAGACATAAAAACATAGACGAAGTTGCAAACCTACTTTAAAAGGCTATTAGAAGTCTAAAATCCGAAAAAATCCCTGGTTTTTACCGCTCAAAATATTTAATGCTTTTTGAATGAAGCGCCAGGTAAGTACGAGAAATGTTACTTAATACAAGTAGTTTAGAACTATTTAATTGTAAATCTATCAACATCAATTTTGTAACAGATTTTCTATTTTTGTTTACAGGTTGCGTTGATTCTGGGCACTAGTGGAGCCTGTCGTTCAAATGAGCTTTTTAAACTGACAGTGGATGATGTGCAAACGAACTCTAACGCCGCTCTACTGGTTACTTTAAGGGAAACGAAAACGAAAATCAACCGAACCTTCGTAATCCGAGATGATTACATGAAAATAGTAGAAAAGTATCAAAGTTTTTGTCCTCCGAATGCAAACAGCAACAGATTCTTTTTGTTTTAATATAATTTAAATGTACAAAAATTTAAAAAATGGTCTGACCATCGACAGGAAATAAATATCGCTTCGCAAGTTGACCATCCTAATATTAATAATAAGAAAATTACACTTCATTTTAGTAATTATTCCAATTTTAACTATAAAGGTACACCAATGCGTTACACCAACGCGATTTGAAACGATGATTTCTCGCTCAGTCACCACGCCGTAAGTAGGTGGGTCCTCCCAACCAATCAATGCGAAAATGAGCATGAGGTTTAGCATCATCATCATCATGTCAGCCTTTAGATGTCCACTGCTGAACATAGGCCTCCCCCAAAGAGCGCCATGATGAGCGGTCTTGTGCCACCGCCATCCACCGACTCCCTGCGATGACTACAATGTCGTCGGTCCATCGTGTGGGGGGTCTCCTCACACTTCGCTTGTTTGAGGTAAATGAAAAATCGTTGTAGGGTAGGGCACTTTTGTGACCGTCTGGCTATCTGCCACTCCGAAACAGAAAATCTTTCGCCAAACACCTTTGGGTCCTGCCGGCAGCAGTTCTTTAGAACCAGTCCGAACACTTAGCGTTGAAACCACCTTCGACCACCTCGTCACTAAACCCAGGTGAGGTAGTGGTTAAACGCTTGCTCAGTACTAATAATAAAAACAAACATGATTCAATAGATGTCCAGCAGTGGTGGAATACAGGCTGATGTTGATGATCACTCACTCGCTGCGCTTGTGATTCATCTATGGCCCTCGCTTTAAATCCGTTCTTTATTCATTAACTGCATAATATACTATTTATTAATTTCTCGGATTCTATTCTTCACTGGAAGGTACTATAATTTAACAACTTAGAAAACCTAATAATGGACATGTTACAATCAGCAGATCACACGGGGCCAGCGTGATAAATTATGGGCTCTGCTCTCTCTGAGAGAAGGTGAGCCCAGCATTGGGAACGTAATAGGCATGATGGTGGGGCGCACGAGGTAGGCGCAGTAGGGGAGCCGGCTCAGCGGCAGCAGCCCACGCTACGACAGCGCGAAGTTCGCCAGCCCATTACACCCGCTGCAGCAGGATATCAGAGGAATACTAACCATGGTGGAGTTCTGCATGTGGTAGGGCCATCGAGCAGAAAGGAGATATACGTTATGATAGTGGGGTGCATGAGGTAGACGCAGTAGATGAGCCGGTTCAGCAGCAGCAGCCGCGGTACGACAGAGCGGTGTTCGCACGCCCGCCGTACCCGCTGCAGCAGGATATCTGAGTATACTAACCACGGTGGAGTTCTGCATGTGGTAGGGCCCGTCGAGCAGAAAGGAGGTGTACATCATGATGGTGGGGTGCACGAGGTAGGCGCAATAGGTGAGCCGGCTCAACGGCAGCAGCCCGCGGTACGACAGCGCGGAGTTCGCCAGCCCGCCGTACCCACTACAGCAGGATATCGCCACCCACGCCACCGCGCAGCCCCAAGCTGCAACATTGAAAACAGAATCAAAATATGTTCATTTTCACGGGCCCCAAGCGATAGTCTCATTTAACATTTCGTGAGTGCCCCACGAAATGTTAAATGAGACTACCGCCGGGTTCGGAACACATTATTTGAGTAGTCGGCAAGAAACTCGATTGCGAATTTTAATCTAAACTTATTATTATTGTGGTAGTTGCCAAGAAGCGCTTGAGCCGTATTTTTCTCCACGTATTTTTGTCATTGATATTATAATACGCTTTTTCTTAAAAACTCTTAAAATGTTCTGTGATAGCTTTGTAATTGAATGCTATTTATTTTTATATATGGTAAAAGCAGTCATTAATCAGGTCTATAGCCATTGTATCCGTCTCAAACATTTGTAAGTACGTACCTACTTCATTTGTTACAGAATAGAAGTTTTTATAAAATTATTTAAAAAGCTCAAGGGTGGTGCCCTTGTGGTAGCCACTGAGTAATAAAATAAGCAGACTTAATTATACATAAAAGTTTTATAAAAAAGAGCTTGAAAACGCCGTCTTGATTCATCCGACTTGTTGCGTTGCCTAATAGTTTGTGACATCACCATTAGAACACATTGTATATAAACTATATTCTTTCTATTTCCGTTGCTATAGACCTCAGGAAAATAAAAGGATCTTAGAGCAAATACCTGAAAATAATACACAACACAAGCAAAATCCTAGCTTCCACGATCCGTACGCTACAAAAGCCCGACTCTGTTTACCGAAAATTCGGTAAACATTATTTATAGAAAAGATATAGGTACGCTTGAAAGAGTATCCATGCAAGATACTAAACACTTTTCCTAAACTTCCCGGCTCGTCTCGATTCAATAGACCTCACAAACTGCTCGCGTTGGCGAATAGGTCTCTCTACACCACTTAAAGGGTGTTACTTCTGTTTCAAATCAATAAGAAAGTCCTTAAGAAAGGGATTTAAGGGCGATAGCAATACTTTCTTACGCTTCGGTGGCCCATAAGGAAGGGGAAGTGTTCTGGGTGATTAATCACGTAGAACAGAACCGCAGGGCAGGGCCGGCCACTTCACATTTTAAAGGTTCAATGCGTCTGTTCCCTAAAACATACTTATTTTTCGATATTACTTTGACTATTGAATCACTCGGGTATTTGAACTGCTTGGGTCAGTAAACAAGAAAATTTGTGAACCTGAAAAAAGAATTGGAAGTAACAACTTTTATTATTTCGTTTACCTGTGTGCCCGACGCTGATGTAGAACGCCGTAGGCCACACTTCGAAATAGCCGTCGACCATGCTGAATATGAGGCTTCCCATGACAGCCATAGCGCAAGGCCATCCCAAAGTCACCAACCAGTAGGGCAGCTTCAATTGGCATTTAGTTTTATGGAGATACCATCCTACTATCATTCCTGAGACAAAATAACGAATTTTCAATTATTATTTTTGCTTTGCTACTGAAGGCTAAAAGCTGAAACTAAGTTCATTTCTGTAGTATATCAATTAGGCATACTAGTCAAAATACAAATTTATTTGATTAATTATTCTCTAAAATAAATTTAAAAATCATACAACTGTCATGCATTTAAAATATATTAGCAAATAAAAGAAAAACCTTACATAAGAAACAGAATAATTTATTTCCAAAACCAACAAACAAGGGTGTACATTACAAAAATATATTAAGATTTAGTTTGAATTAAACACAAAGTAGATGTACATATGTATTAGCGACGGGTCCCAAACTAGGTGAAGGTGTATCTTGGGAACCCAGATACCAGTTGCTAAGATAGTTTCCGCTTAACATGTTCAAACGTGTCCCCATGAACAGTTTTTTATTAAATCCATTCGATTTTGTGTTTATATTGCCTTGATTTTGTCTAAGATTTCTAAACCGATTTAGATGTTGTTTTTTTATTCAACAAACAAACAAACAAACAGACAACGTTTCACTTTTATATATTGGTATGGATAAATATAATCCATTCAAAAACGTCCGGCGTATCCTGGGCAGCTAGACTATATCCTCGCAGTCCTAGCTGGTTAATCTTGTATCCACGATTTTTGTACCAAACCAGCATATCTTAGGATTCGCACGATTGTTTAAACATGGATGAAAACATATGTAAGTAAATGAATCAGTTTCATTAACATTCGTTTGAAACGGCCTCGCTGTCGATCGCTTGAAGTTATTGAATAGTAGGACTATTCGATTTTATCGTTCGGTTTTAAGTTCGAGTGACTGTGTGCGCGACCGACGAACGGGCTAGCGAATAGAGCTCTCGAAGGGACCGGGACATAACTTTTACTAGGTCAATGTATGGTAACCCAAGACCTCATGACTATACTAGGGTATGGTTCGTTTGTACATACATATCTTTCTACCGATAACGTCTGTTGCTAAGATACTTTATACTCATATACTCAATCATGCCAAAACTTCTAACAAACTTGAATAAAAGTATTGTATAAACGTAATATTATATACCAGCTGTTGTCCTGAAATATTATATTTAGAGCACGGCTTGCTTACCAAGTTTATTGGATCGTCAGATGTCAGAAGTTTTTTTGATATATTCTTTTGGTCACGTAAATTCAGGTCATGCTCTGGCCTTAATAAGCTATTTGTCTCTATTGAGCATTCAACTTTGTTAACTAAGTTCCATATTTATTTGACAGATAGATTGTACATCAAAATTATTGATTCTATAGTCAGCTTTAATCAGTAATCATTTTTCTACGTATCAAGAGCGCTGCAAACACTTGTGATGGCTTGTTTAACGCTTTGCCTTTTAGTAAAAATTGTATTAAGTGTAATAGAAAGAATTGAACTTACCAACTAAATAAGGCCCGATCCTAGACCACGGCTTGTCATACAGAGGGTCGAACATTTCAAACGGCTCTTGTATTCTAGCTTTGTATTGGTGCCACACCGATATATAGATAGTTGTAGCCCACGAGCTCAGCATCACAAGGCCCAGTGACGTCATAGCAAATTTGGGATGTCTGAGGAAACAAATACACGAGAACTTAGACCTACATCCGAGAGCATAATAATGGTCAAAAGTGAATGAAATTAAATGTTTGGAAAGACTACGTTTATCTCCGACCTCCAATTTAAATAGTTGTAATTGAGGACTATAATAATGTGAAATCTTGATCCACCGAGATTAACCTGAAAAGGGCTTAGAGAAAAGGTGTTTTAGACCTTTATTCGGGTAAAACGTTGGTTTGAAATAAGGCAGAGCTCTGGCATAGATCATTGTCGTTATAATGCGGGGTATTGTTATCATAGAAATTTAGGTCTCTGAAAAGACGTTTGAGATGGAGGCAATTTAGTAAATTGATATCGTCAAACTTAGTTGATCTACGTACTTTCGTACGTTCTTGCGTATCACGTAGGTAGATCAGAAAGGTCGGTTTTGGATATGAATATGATTATGAAGTTTAAATATGAATATTCGATAACATTTTACTAGAATTAAATATGATTTCACTCTAGAAATAAAATGAATAGTTGTAGTATGTGTCACAGTATCAGCGACTGCTTGGAGAAAGAATAGGTATCGTATATCGGGCTCTGTGGGGAAACTTTGTAGTGACCTCTGACCTGCCCGTAGACTGATGAAGGCTGATTATAAGTAGGTACGTTTAGAAGCGAGTTCTCCAATTGAAATTGGACAAGTCGGCGTCGAATTATGTTTGTTCGACGATAACTTTAGAACTGTTGATCCGATATTCATGAACTTTGGTAAGTTTAGATAAGTAGCTCCGAAAGATACCAAACGAAATGGAGAGAACAAGATATAAAAGTCAAAAGAGGGATTAAAAATTGGGGTTTCAAATGGGGTTTCATGAAAGGGTTCATTTGCACATTTAAACAAACTAGAAAATAGAGGGGTGTTATAAGTTTAGGATGTGTCTGTCTATGGCATCGTAGCTTCTAAACGAATAGACCGATTTTGATGCGGTTTTTTGTTTGAAAGCTGATGTGATCGAAATGGTTCTTAGCTTTAATAAGGGTGAGGGTCGTAGCTCCCAAACGAATGGATCGAGATGCTTTTAGCTTTAATGGGGATTGAGGTCGGGGGTTACATATATTTTTAATTAGTGCTTGTTATTTATTAAAATACTCACTTAACAGATAACAAGAGCAGAATGATCCCGACGACGTAGAACTGCGTGTCGTTGGCCATGTACCACGACCAGACCATGCACATCTCCCGCTGCGGGAACAGGTTGTTGACGTACAGCAGGTTCCTCCACCAGAACTTGGCGCACGTGACGTGGTCGAAGATCGCCGGCTCGAACACGGAGTGCTCGTGCGTCCACCGCAACGCAACTTCGTTTACTCCTGTAACATTATATGATTCTATAGAAACATTCATTTAGACAGCTGTGGCATGTAATAACAACCATTTTTATACATAAGGTAACCTATAGAAAATAAATATATTGTATTACTATGTAAAAAAATATAATGGATGATACATCTTTCGCGACGGGTACTTCACACTATGTTTTTCATAAATTATTATATTTTATGATGTGAAATGTGAATGCAATATTTTATCAATTAACTAATCTGAAGTTTAAGGTTTATATTCACAAAAACACGTAGGTCATTTTTCATCCCATCTATTCGAAAAGGACGACTTGGTTCGCCTTTAAGTACACCCAAAGGTGGTGTTTTCTATAAGAAACTTATAGCGGGCAGTAATGAGTTCTAAATCCTCTTTATAAGTGCGCGCAATTATCTTTGCCGCGCACTTTTTGAATTTGGAACATCTTAGTGTTTAGCGCCAAATAAATCGAACGCAAATATTGTTTGAATAAAGACTGGCTGATACGACAGCCCAAAGTCGCGCCGCCGGCTGAATAAAAAAAAAACAAATTAAAAACGTGCGAACTACAGCCTGCGTTTTCATCAATTTTCACGGATTGTTAGAAATTCATGGTTTTGTTTTGAAAAATAAGTTCTTCAAATGACAGTGAAAGTATAGAATTAACTCCTGAAAGTATTAGAACTGACGCAAGAAATATGATGGATAATCTATTACCTGCAAAATCCCGGGAGAAATATATGAAAGCCAATGGTAATTTTATTGAATGGAAAAATGCAAGAGGTGCCAAGATTTTTTCAGAATCTGTGTTTTTGGCCTACTTCCAGTACTTAGCCAAAACTAAACAACCTTCCACTCTTTGTTTTATTATTAGATACTATTTAATTTCAATTAAGTTGTTACTGTATGTTTTATTAAATAATAATATTACAATAAAATATGAGGCGCCTTTTATTTCTTCATAGTGGGTGATGAAGAGTAGAGTGTATCACTCGGGCGCAAAATATAATTTTGGCTCGGGCAACGTACTTTGCATCGCTCGCTACGTTCGGGATTTTACTAAAGAATCCCTCACTACGCTCGGGTTTCTACTCTAGAATCCTTCACTCCACTCTGGATTCAAAATAGCACCCTCGCCGGCAAAGTATAATTTTGCTCCCTAGTAACACAATTGTCACTTCTAGGTAAATAGCATTTTTTATTCTGTTACGAAGCGCTAACCACCACCATGATGGAACGGGTGCCTTATAGTAATACCAAACAGATATTTCCAGATCACTTAATATCCGGCAAATCTTTTAATTTACTCGTATATATAAATAACTAGTTTTCCCGCCCGCGATTTCGTCCGCGCTGACTACTGTTTATCGCGAAAAAAACATCCTATGTTCTTCTACGATTTTAAAAACCAATGCAAAAGTAGGTATATAGCACCAATGCTCTTGATATTTTTTGACATACTTGTTATTTCGTTTCCATGGCAACCGTTTCTTATGGCGAGTAAGCAACATTTTTCCAGTTTTTCCAGTTTTCCCATGGAAATTTACAATTCGCCGGGACATAAAGTATCCTTTGTTTTATTCCAGGGTATAAGCTATCTCCATTCCAAATTTCATTAAAATCCATCCAGCCGTTATCGCGTGAAAGCTCCCGAAACAAACAGACAACGTTTCACTTTTATATATTGGTATGGATGAAATCACAGCGCCAATGAAAAAACTTTTTTTTAATTTGTGTATTTTACCGGCAGCCTGTATAATCCGGTATTGTATACAATACCTAGGCAATGTATAGAATACCTAAAACGTTAAAGTAATGTATGAAATATTATTAATTTTATAATTTGCCTAGGTATTCTATGAAATACCGAATGCGCAGCCGCAATGTGTTTAATGTGTGGTTTTCATGATACCAAAGGTGTTAAAGGTTTTCAAACAGATAGGTTTTCAAGGCTAGTAAAAACACGATGACAAAGGCGGGAGCTAGCCTACCACGGCCAAGTGGGGCTTCCGCCTAGTCAGTATTCAGTTCTTTGGTAACCTCTAGGTAACATTGATACAGGCCAAAATCTTTTTATTTTACACATTGCCGGTAGACCAGCAGGTACTCTATACAATCCCTAAAAATGGTATAATTATATAGGTAAAGAATATAATGAACAATAATATGCATAATATTTAATACATACACGTTTTATACATACCTAGACTAGACTTCAAAAACGAAATAAAAAAATAATTAGGTCTAGTTATAATCAATTTAAGATACTAAAAAAGAGTCAATTAGGTCAGCTATTGCTAGGATTGAACTTTCAATTGAAACAACAAGAACTGCTGAAACAGCTTGAGCCCTGAGAAACCCCAACTACTTTTCCTTCAAAACCTCCTTTTGGTTTTTCTATTAGAACAGATAACGTAGCGGATCTGGAACTCTGGATGCATCAAAAACGGAACTACATACTCGTAAAAAAGTCTGCGTACCTATCACGAAGGCGTACGCTGGCGTCAGTCTCACTACGCGGTACGACAGTAAAATGAAGAAGTCCTTGATCATCCCGAAGAATTCCGCTTTGCCGTAAACATTCCTCTTAGGGTTGTCGAGCAGATCCTCTTTGAAAGACTGCTGGCTGATTGTTGATATCGAGAGCGCGGAGTTCGTGAATCCGTTAATGTTCTTGTTCATGTCTTGTTTCCTTTGTTCGGACTTCTGGACTTTTTTCTCTTCTGTTCTAAGGAAAAGGACTGTGACGAGGATACCGCTGTAAAGAAATGGACAGAGTTATTTAGCATGATAGAGTTGGCAGTCAAGTACAAGTGTAGGATCCTACAGGAAGGGATAGTTTGGGTGGACACCAAAGTCTTGCCAATATATTATGTCGTATGGTGCAAGAAGAGCATTGTTGCCAGAGAAAAATCTTATGTGACACTGCAATTTTTATATTAGTTACAGAGATATTCGTGACACTTGCCGTGGCTCGAGATTTATCTTCAATAATAAAAAAGTTCTAAAATATTATTACCTGACTTTTTTGATAATAATCAAAGCCTGACATCTTAACTAGTTCATTAAAGCAAGATCTAGAACTACGCACACATTTAACTTGATTTATATTAAGTAATTGAAAAATTCAATAAAAATAAAGTAAGTAACTATACGTTCTGAATTTTAATTTTAGTAAGTAATTCTTACTACGTACCGTTTTTTCGGTGTCTGCGGTACACTCATACTCTACGGTCTAATTATTTCTAGTGTTGGAATGAAGTGATAACTTCATAATTTAATTTTGATCTAACCCAACTTGTAAGTCACCCACTACTTCGCACGCGTGGCTATTTCTCTATGTTAAAATAACTCTATTACTATTCCAAGACCTAAAATACCAACATTTAAACAAAATTCCTTCAGCCGACAAAAAGCTTTTATCGATTGCTCGGCTTGAGATAATAAGTACACTAGCTTTTAAGTCAAACCCTAAGCTATCCAACACTGAAAACCGCATCGCAATTGGCCTAGTAGTTTTTACGTGATGCGTGAACCTCAATTTTCACACATGTTTTTTTTAATTACTTTCAACTCCTATTCTGCAGGAACCGTTTAATTTTTCGGGATGTAAAGTATCCTATGTCCTTCTTCGTGGTATGAACTCAAATCATACCAAGTGTCATTTAAATTCATTCAGTAGTTTCGGCGTGATGCCTAGCCAAGATACAGACAAACAGAAAAACAGACAGAAATGAAAAATAAAAAAACAGTTTTGACTTCAGTAAGGAACACAGAACAGACTTCAAAAAAAAATACAAAATATCGTCAATGTACAGAATTGGACCTGTTAGAGTTTTATTATAATTAGAGATAGACAGATTAATGCTTACACACGTTTTAAATTGTGTTTTATTTGATGAAGGCACATAAATAAACATCTTTTTGTAAATAGGCCTCATTTTTAGAGCTCTTTCAATTGAAATGTTGACGTTCTGATATTCTAGTATTATTAATGCAATTATAGATTTTTCTATCTATCTATCTTTGTTCAATGGAAGTAAGCTCTCAAGTGCTTGTCTGCTGCACATAATCAAATTTCAAAGTATTTCACGATTACACCTTAAAGTATTTTTCCCAATGGTCCCGTAGTAAGGGATCCTGCAGGACGTCCCATTTCGTCACGGTACGGCCGTGATAAATATGAACGCTTCGGGTAATAAGGTTTAATTAAATTCTACCGAGCAACACAAAGCGAACTAAGATGAGCCAGTCAAGCCGTACTTCACAAATTAGCAAGATACGAATTTCGAACGAGAGAATAATATGGAAAGAAGCAAAGAAAAGAGATCACATTTATCTGAACTGCAAGCGGGAAAACTTCACTGCATCCCGATAAAAGATCCGAGGATTCGGCTTTTTTACTAATCTTCAAAGAAATGATTAATCTCATCCGAACTTGTGAAAACTTCTTTCTCTTTGAGACTGTTTTTTTAAATTAAAACATTCTGACGAAACAATTTGGACGACAAAATGATTTTGTAGTCTCGCTATAAAAAGTACTCTGTGAGTCTCAAGAAAAAAGAGGAAGTATAAGAAGTACTTTAATTCCAATCTAAGACTATTTACTTATTATTGTACCTACCTACTAAACTTCTCACATGATCAGCCGGAGGACGTCCAGCGCTGAACATAGGCCTCCCCATGACAGGGTTTTGTCATAGCCAGAACCACTATCGCCATCGCAGTAGATAGATAGATAACTCTTTATTGTACACCAAAAATTTACAATTAATAACGAACTAAAACTTATTAAATACTATTGCAAAATGGGCGGCCTTATCGCTAAAAAGCGATCTCTTCCAGACAACCTTTGGACAGAGAAGAAATCAATACGACAACAGACCGTGGTGTACTCCTGGGCATCATAAAAATATCCTAATTAAACTTAAATAAAATAAATAAATATATTGACATTTCCACACCAATTACCTAGCCCCAAACTAGGATACCATGTACTATGGGCACTAGATAACGGATAAACATTCTTATATAAGAATATTACATCCATGACTCGGAAACAATAATTTCTGCTCATCACACAAATGATTGCACCTTGCAGGATTCGAACCCGCGACCGTTCGATTTCGTACCTAGGATCTCTAGACACTAGACCAACCGGTCGTCAATTGTATAACTAATATGAATACATACCAATACAATACAATAAAAATGTAATAATAATTGACTAAGTGAAGCATCCGTTTCAGCTTGGGCAAAAATGATTTCATATGTCCGGCTGTCCCACTGTCCAGCTGTTCTTCTTTACAAGTCGCATTTCTCAACCGATTCTCGTAAAAATTTTTGAGCAGGTTCGATATTTATTTGTTTTTTTAATGTTTGAACATTTATTCAGTTTTAAGCTATGCAAAGACAAGACTCTTGAGGTCTACAGTACAGCTCATAGAGCCACTGGTATATAATTTATACCAAACATAACATAAAATTTATAAAATACACATGTATCAATAATAAATACATATATATCAATATCATAACATACACTTAGTTTCATGTACTTAGATAATACCAACTTCGGGGTTACTGCTGCCTAGTAACCCCGCGATCGTTATTGTCACTACACCAACCGTGGGATGAAAAAAAGTAAAAGGGAGGGGGGCTCAACTCCTAATCCTTGTCTGACTACGGAACCGTAAAAATACTTAAGATACATACCTAATGACAAAGAAGGTATCGACGCAGTAGGACGCGTTGCCGACCGATTGGTAAAAGAAGTTGCGCTCTGTGATGACCCTCATAGTCTTGTTGTCGGCCACGTAGAATATCGTCAGGTAGGTGTGCACCATGATCACCCATATCACTGACATGAACCTGCAAGTAAATGTTATTGTAATATCTTTATTACAGCAACACAAGAGGCAATAAAGTAACAAGACTGGCATTTAGAAAATACCTAAATATCGTGAATGTAAAATGGACCAAAAATTTATGAAATGGATGCACAATAATTTTTTGAAACCCCGACCATAACTCCACTTTCAAGAAGGTCAAAAAATCTGTTGTTTGAAATCTCTTTATTGGTAAGTTAAAAGGCGCTTATTCACTATGCCGCACGAAATTCCTTGCCGAAAACGTGTGACGTCAGTACGGCAATTGCCGTACGATTCCACGAAGATATCTTAACGCGGCGCGTTACTTGCGTGAATGGTCATAGCGAATAGGGGCCACACGGAAAGGTACATACACGTTACACCAACGCGATTTGAAACGATGATTTCTCGCTTAGTCACCACGTCGTGCCGCGCCCTAGGTAGGTGGTGGTTAGAACACAACCAATTTATGAGAAAATGAGCATGTGGTTTTGGTAAAGGAAATTATCGTTTAAGCCAGGGTAGGGCACTTTTGTGACCGTCTGGCTAGCTGCCACTCCGAAACAGAAAATAATTTACCAAACAATTTTGAGGCGCCTGCCGGCAGCAGTTCTTGAGAACCAGTGCCAACACTTAGCGTAGTAACCACTTTCGACCACCTCGTCACTAAACCCAGGTGAGGTAGTGGTTAAACGCTTGCCAGTATTAATAAACACAATGACAAAAAGCAAACATGATTTTAATAGATCATCATCATCATCATCATCATCAGCAGCAGCCTGTTTTCGTCCACCGCTGGACATAGGCCTCTCCCAATGAACGCCACCCAGCCCGGTCTTCGGCTCTTCACATACATTTCTTGCCGCCGCCTTTTGCAAATCGTCACTCCACCTGGCCAGTGGGCGTATCACTACGTTTGCCAAGCCGAGGTCTACACTGTGTAAGAATTTTATAGACATGGATCGTCCTCATATTGGTTTGTTAGTACACCTTCTGTTTTGTTTTTTTTTATCGGCCTCCCGCGACACAGGTTAGAACTAGTGTGGGGACCATTCGTAATTCTATTTATTTGTAATTTCCTTTTAGTTTGATTTTTTGATATTTTCTTAGCCTAAAGCCAGCAAACAATATAGAATACCTCATTCCGTGCAGACAGGTGAGCGCGCCGTCGTTAGGTCGGTCCGTGCTGAGGATTGTTCTGCCGTTTGACAGCACCGAGAATGACAGCAGCAGTTCCGACCACACATCTAAAGTAATAACAAAACAACTCTTATAATTTAACTAATGGAAAACAAATTATTATGGACGGGATTCGAACCCAAGCTATCCATGCCTCTGCGCAGCACGATACTTGTAGCCAATTAAGCTAAATCTTTTGTTTTATCTGCCGGCGTCACTGCTAAAACCATAATAATGGAAAAAACTAGTTACAAAGACGAATACTTTGAGGTCCGTCTCTACCTAAGTCCTAAGTGAATTAACATGATTATTCATATTTTCTAATAGGAAGATCAAGAAATCTTTGTTCTTCAGATGATGTCTTAACTGAAATTACTGAGACAATCAAAATGAAAATGCTGAATCGAAAACGCAAAAGTAAGAAATAAGAGAATACTTAAACTATTTGCCGTTATGTAATACTCCATCAATCTTTAAGTACTTTGCAGAAGGGTCTAAAATCAAAAACCCGGGAATGCCATCTAAACTTACGCTAGCAACACAACATACCTCGGAGGAACTCCGTTCTAGATCAAAAGAACCCTTGTTAACATTAAACAATCAGCGGGGATTTGGGACAAACCGACCTGTCTGTGAGGTATTATCTGAGCATTAAGAGCCTCTCTGTTACCGCAATCGGCTCGCTTTGTAGTGCCCAGGGATAGGACGATAGTGTAAACACGGCATAAGAGCCTCTCCAGTCTACTCCAATGGCAGCTCATCTCAATAGAAAATCTTAACAGTGTAACGATAGTCCTATATATTATTATTATATAATACACTAGCAACTTCAAGCTGATGCGTGTATATCATATCAGTGCATTTTTTGATTATGTTTATCAACTCTGTAGAAGAGTTCTCTGAGGGAGCACCTATCACATACTCCAGTAGGCTGTTCCAAGCCTGCACTATGCAGTTAGACATCAAGTGTTTTCTTGGTTTGATTGTACTTTGCATGGTGGTAAGGTTTAGCGAGTGTCCTCTCAGATGTTTATTCGTAATAAGCGTGTATATATTATTCAAGTGTGGTACATTATGATACTGCTATAGTATCTTAAAAGTTTCTATAATATCTCGTTTCCAACGTTGTTCCGAGTTGTTAATCCTAGTTTCTTTAGGTTTTTAATGCTGATACCATTTTGGTTGCTAGAGGCTGGCTACCTCATTCGACATACATATCGCATGTATGTCGAATGAGGTAGTCGGCCTCTGGTATTCGTTAGTCAGACCACCCAAGGGCATCTGACGTGGCCTAACGTTTTCTATCAACTATCTACTAGCGGGTCCGATGGCTTAACGTGTTCTCCGAAGCACGGAGCGATAGCAAATCGGCACATAGGCAACTTATTAAAAGTCATTGCTCCGATGATCGAACCCGGTGTCGTAGGATTGCAAGGTACACCTTATACTGCTCTGCCACCATCACTCAGAATTTCATTACATTCTCCATTAGCTACACTATCTTGAAATATTGTTGACAGAATATATAAGTACCTCAAGAAATTCATAATGATCTTGTTTTTCTCTTCTTTCAGTAAAATATGTAAATATAAATTTATAAAACATAAGACTAGACCAATATCATTCATTAGCTCGAGACTCGGCAGATGAAGAGTCCGACGTATTTAACGTCATTAAGCTCCGATTCACCTAGACAGTAGACATACAATTGGGATTTAGAAGCACGAACCGTCTTAACTAAGAACCACTGGAATTGGCACTATTTGTTACAGTTTATTAGTTTAACAAGTTAATTTTGTAGTCGTATTATTGAAATATTAAGAGCCAAGTTTCATAGCTAAGAAACTCAGCCACAGATATTGGCAGACTTGCGAATTGCAAACAAATATTATTAAGTTGGTTTTTACAAATCTACCAGTAAATATCTCGTCGTAAACGTTCTCAGCCTTTCAGCTTATTTGTAGGCAAACGGGCTTTTATGGTCAAATGAGCGAGACGCTGAATTTTGAATTCATGTCCTTTGTGTGAGTAGCTGTGAATGACAAAGAGTAAGAAACTACTAACTTTATTAATCGTCCTAATGATTGCAAAGAGTGTTGACATTGTTTATGGTAGATACCTCATAAATAATGTCAATACTGCACATCATAATCATCTTGTAGGTACTTAGTATGGTACCAAAACCAACAACCAGGACAAAAATATCTAACACCATTTTGATTTGATTAATGTTGATTAGAGTTTATATTATGTTGCCCCCTGAAATACCGATGTATTTTTAATGTCATACGAGTAGAATAGGGTCCCACTTATTACCTTTTAGTTATAGAACCCTAATTAACACTCAACAATCACACAAAGATTCTATTATAGTCTCTAGGTTCCGTCTTCGTTTGTTAAGAATCTAGGAAAAGAGAATCAGAATCAAAATCTAAACTATGTCTACCCAACCAAGCACTATTATTACCACAGAGACTGATATTCATCTACATCCTCTTTGGTACGAGCACGAAAGGTATCTGCAAAGTCGATCTACCCAGTTGTTAAACGTTTATCTGCACGTATTCGGGTTTTCTTCTTGATTTTTTGCATTTTTATCTTTTTCATAAAATGTTAGAGAGCTATCAAAGTGTAAAATAAAATTGCATACGTGTTTACATAAAACTTAAGCTAGAAATTTTACAGAACAAATAATGAACTAGTGTGTGACTTTTGTGTTTTTTATTTTATTTTGGTGGAGAAATGCCTAGAGTAGATAAAGGAACATAATTGAGACTGCACCTAAATAGTTATTTGTTATGCAAGGCTGCAAAGTGATTTTTTGACGCGAGTACTTGTATTGAAACCTGAGCAAGCGAAGGATTCTAGGATTATAGAGAGGATTATAGAGGAATATAGAATCCTGAGCGTAGCGAGGGTTTCAAAAGTACGAGATGCAAAATAACTTTGCTGCCGTGCGCAACGCACAACTTTTCACCTCACTACAGCGAGGAAAATGCTAGGTACAAAAAAAACAGCTTCATATATTAAATTAGTTTTATATAAATAATAAATAATGGGCCGTCGCGGGATGCCTTGCAGATGTGTAAACATAATAGAATAGAGTCGAACAGAATCGAATAGAAAAGAATCGAAAAGAGTCGAAAGGGGTCGAATAGGGCTGAAAAGAGTCAATAGAACAGAGTAGAACAGACTAGAACAGAGTAGAAAAGAGTAGAACAGAGTAGAACAGAGTAGAACAGAGTAGAACAGAGTAGAACAGAGTAGAACAGAGTAGAACAGAGTAGAACAGAGTAGAACAGAGTAGAACAGAGTAGAACAGAGTAGAACAGAGTAGAACAGAGTAGAACAGAGTAGAACAGAGTAGAACAGAGTAGAACAGAGTAGAACAGAGTAGAACAGAGTAGAACAGAGTAGAACAGAGTAGAACAGAGTAGAACAGAGTAGAACAGATTAGAAGAGAGTAGAACAGAGTAGAACAGAGTAGAACAGAGTTGAATAGAGTAGAACAGAGTTGAATAGAGTAGAACAGAGTATAATAGAATTGAAGATGAAAAGAGACGAGTAGAGTCAAGTAGAGTCGAATAGAGTCGCGCAGAGTCAAGTAGAGTCGAATAGAGTCGAGTAGAGTTGATTAGAGTCGAGTAGAATCGAGTAGAGTCGAGTAAAGTCGAGAAGAGTCGAGTAGAGTCAAGAAGAGTCGATTAGAGTCAAGTAGAGTTGATTAGAGTCGAGTAGAGTCGAGAAGAGTCGATTAGAGTTGAGTAGAGTCGAGAAGAGTCTAGTAGAGTCGAGAAGAGTCGATTAGAGTCGAGTAGAGTTGATTAGAGTCGAGTAGAGTCGAGAAGAGTCGATTAGAGTCGAGAAGAGTCGATTAGAGTCGAGTAGAGTTGATTAGAACTGAGTAGAGTCAAGTAGAGTCGAGTAGTGTCGTTGTAGAGTTGAGTAGAGTCAAAAAGAGGCGAATAGAGATGAATAGAGTCAAGTAGAGTAGAATTGAATCGGATAATAATATAATATAAATTAGTAATAACGTATTTTCAGTGGATTGGCGGCATAGCAAATTATTGACTAGAAAGGTTCGAATTTTAAAAACTCTTTCCACGTTAGCGGGTAAAATGCACTTTTGCACTCAGATTTCAAATGACAAACAGAATCTTTTCGAGCTTGTGAGGTGAAATAGTACATTACTGCCGCGGTCTGTAATGACTGCGTTGCTGGCAGCGATGATGATGGTCGAGAGCGTAGCTAAGTTAAGTTCAAGGCCATCACAGCGCGGTCAGCATTGCAGCCCTTGATGGCCAAGCTGGAATGAAGGCCGAGACCGAAGGTCCGAGGCCTTTATAGCACGGACAGCAAGGGCTGCAATGATGGCCAAGCTAGAAGGCCGAGAACTTAACTAAGCAAAGCTCGAGGTCATCATAGCGTGGCCAGCAGGGCAGTCATTGCGGACCAAGGCTTGTATAGTGCTTTACTCAAACAATGCGAGGAATTTAAATAAAACTAGAATTTACTCAAACAATGCAACAACAACGAAAACAACAACGACAAAGACAACAACAACGACCATAACAAAAGTAACAGTAACAGTAACAGTAACGGTAACGGTAACGGTAACGGTAACGGTAACGGTAACGGTAACGGTAACGGTAACGGTAACGGTAACGGTAACGGTAACGGTAACGGTAACGGTAACGGTAACGGTAACGGTAACGGTAACGGTAACGGTAACGGTAACGGTAACGGTAACGGTAACGGTAACGGTAACGGTAACGGTAACGGTAACGGTAACGGTAACGGTAACGGTAACGGTAACGGTAACGGTAACGGTAACGGTAACGGTAACGGTAACGGTAACGGTAACGGTAACGGTAACGGTAACGGTAACGGTAACGGTAACGGTAACGGTAACGGTAACGGAAACAGAAACAGAAACAGAAGCAGAAGCAGAAGCAGAAACAGAAGCAGCAGCAGATACAGAAGCAGATACAGAAGCAGATACAGAAGCAGAAACAGAAGATAATCAGAAGCAGAAGCAGAAGCAGAAGCAGACGCAGAAGCAGAAACAAAAACAGAAACAACAACAACAACATTCACGAAAACATTAAAATCGGTCCTTTCGTCTGGGAGCTACAACGCCTCTCTTTTCGCGTTCGGGGTTAACGAACCCACGGAATAAATAATAGTGCTACGACAAAAGACGACAATAATAGATTTTCAAAGGAAATTGCTGGCCGCAAAACACGACAATCATGAAATTCCATACAACTTTGCTGGCGCCTATTCAAGCAGCGCGGCAAGATCGACTTTGCCCAAAGAAGGTTGTCGAAATAATGACCATATTACTAGTATTGTTTGAGTAAATACGATTTTCTCGCTAAAACAATATACAACTTACTTACGTAAAACGTTTTCTTTTTCGAAAAAACTATCTATTCTGAAAATAACATAGCTTCCTGCTGAACGAATGGAAACTTGATTCTGAACCTGTGGCAGGTCTACGAATATAATCTCAGATGTCACGCGCAAAACACGGGAGTGCGGCAAAAGGCAAATAAAAAATTAAAAGCAAATTCAAACTCGAGTCAGCACGTAGCAAAGCGTCGTTTTTTTTTTAGTATGTCACATGGTATTAAAAAAAACCGCCCGAGTGCAAGTCAGTCTCATGCACTGAGGGTTCCGTACAAGCTTGTACAGTAGTCCTAGTCGCACCGGATCTTTGTGGTTGTGAAGTTAGGCTCTGTGAACGATTGCGCTGGTACTGCTGTGAGGATAAAATAGCATAAAGTCAGAGCTAGATAGAATATGCGAATAACGTTAGCGAATGCTAACAACACAATGAATGTAGACAATTATACAATGCTGTCTTCACCTAGCAGTTTGCGCAGTGACTTGCAGACAACTTCCGAGCCACACAGATTCACTGCAACTTAGGTACCTATGTAGATAGTTCGTCCATATCACGGGAATCGAATTTCGAAGATTCATTTGAACGTTTATAAGGTATTTACAATTATAAGATATTCAGAATTTTCACTTTACTTGTGCTACAATAAGACATTGCTTTTTTCCAAATTTCATGATTCTAGGTCAACGGGAAGTACTCTATAGGTTTTTATTCCCTTGCCAGTTTAGAAATATGCGGCATAAACGGCCGTATCTTTTGATTGCGTTTGTTTTATCACAGCACCAATGGATTGCAGTCTTGAGTATTTGTTATCAATTTCAACTTGGTACTCCACGAGTTCCTAAGAAAAAGCGTCTTGACAGACAGACAGACGGACGGACGGACAACAAAGTGATCCATTAAGGGTTTTTTTTTCCTTTTGAGGTACGGAAACCCTAAAAACTTATTAAATAACATATTTCTTCGAACTTAGGAGGGCAAGGGCACGTGCTGTCGGTCCCGGTTATTATTAATTAATAGCTGTATATATGCCATGTCAGCAGAGGGCCTTGGGCGGCCTGACAAACTCTGACACGTAGCCAGCACTTCCTCATACGACAAGCGAGCCAGGTATTAAAATAAACAGCAAAGTTAAGTAGGCCAGTAGGTTCTAATATGTAGTACTTACCGCGAGTTTCCCGTCGAAGCTCTTTGTCTCCATTGTTATGCAGTTTCCCATCAGGCAGCACCCCATTAGCCTGTAATCGTAGGTACATCGGGTTAATGAAACTCCCGATCGAACGATGGAAATACCCTTTCCCTGTTTATAATCACGACCTTTTCACACATTATGGCCCATCGGGCATATTAATCAGGATACCTGATAAGGGAGCGTGTTACAAAAATGTAATAAAAATAAAACTTCAAGCTAATGGCACTAACCGGTCCAGACGCTAAACAAATTATTACATTAATTTGTAAATCAGTGGTGTTCAGAAATTTTGGTTTAACAAGTTTCCAACTTAACGTACTTTAGGTAAGTATATTATTGGGTAACTAGGTACGGAAAGTGTGTGAAAAAAGGGTCTATGAGGCTTTTGCCGACTTCCTCTCATTGTCGACTATTTATTTCAGAAAATAACCTAACCTAACTTTATTTTGCCCATCACTACCTATCTACACTTCACAATATTATAAAGAGGAAATATTAGATTTTTTGTATGTTTGTTTGCAATGGATAAACTCAACATCGATTTTAAAAATTAATTCACCTAATAGAAAGTTACATAATCAGCGAGTAACATGGGCACTATTTTATTTTTCTAGAAATTAAAGATCCTACGAAATTTGCAGTAATGTAACCCATATCAAAAATACAGAGCGGAATAACACGTTGCCATGCAAATGAAATAATAATGTAAATTTTGCCATGAAACGTATTTATATACTCTTTGATGGAAACGAAATAATAACAAGTCTGTGAAGTACGTGAGTAACAATGCAGTTGTCCATGGTCAAAAAAGACCACGATCGTGGCTACTAAAGATTTTGAATTGTATAAGAGTTGTTAATTTTTTTTTGAAGTTCGACGTGTTTAAGTAAGAAAAATGCCGCGGTGTAAGCACTACCCATGCAAAGCCGGGGCGAGTCCCTAGTTTGTTATAAGTTAAAAGTATAAAAAGTTATAATTTTACCAAAGAGGCTTTATCTTTCGAAGGTCTGTCTCGTCGACTACGAACCGCACAAGTGCCGCGGTGGGCATCATAAATAAACCTTTTCAAAATGATTAATGTCACGCGACACTTTTTAAAACAAACTTAATTATGAAGTTATCTCCATTATTATTGTTTTATTTATGACACTCATTGCTCGGGCCTAGAATCCGTATAACTAACAAATGTGTAGGCATTCGGATAATAATCCGATTTCAAGCAATCTACGCTCCCAGGACACTGAATATTTGAATTTATATCAAAATGTAAATGGTGAATAGGTCTATCTAAAAGATAACAGAATTATGACCGCGTCGTTAGCAGGTTAATAAACGATTCGTCTGAAACCTTGCTCTGTGATTGTTGTTTGATGTTTCATAGAGAGGTTTCATTTTCTATAGATTGTGAAGCTTGATAAATACTTTCGAATATAGAACATTACATTAAACATAATCACGAGCTGAACACATTAATATCCAAGTCTAATTAATCAAAAAAAATACCTTCTCCTTCTCGCACAGAACAAACCAGTGGCTCTGTGAGCTGTAGACCTCGCGCGTACATACTTTATTTCAAACAATCTAGCGGTGCACAGTAGCGCACTCTAGTTATCTTATTGTAAAACTAACATTAATAACCAAGGTGCTCCATCAACCCCTACCTAGTGGATAAAAGGTCAATTTGAAGGCTACGGAGTCTTGTGCCCCCTCATGTCCCCCCTCATGTCCCCCCTCATGTCCCCCCCCCCTTGAGGGAGACAAGGAGATTTTATAGTGGTCTTGTCCCCTCTGGGGGAGACAAGGAGATTTTGCTTGTGTTCTTGACTCCCCCAATTAAGGGGTGAGATTAAACCAAACGTTCCACTATTTGTTCTACAATAGAACAGATTGGACATAATAAATCCAATCTTTCTACTAAGCAATATGACATGTTGGATCCGAACAAATTGTGTATTGGCCGTCCATGCTGTTCTACGATAGAACAGGTTGGACAACTAAAAAAATCATTTGTTCTACTGAGTAGGTAGTAAGACATTTTAAGGTGAAAGGTGTCGTAAAAGTGACAGGTGTCAAAGTGACTATTGATCGTTGACTAGTACTTTATTTACAGAAGTGATAGATCTCATCGATATCTTAGTTTTGGATGACAACTGTCAAATTTAAAAGCGCTATAACTCTGAAACTGTTGATCTTAGACTAGTAGTTTATTTACAGAAATGATAGATCTCGTCAATATCTTCGTTTTGGATGACAGCTGTTAAATTTTTAAAGCTCTATAACTCTGAAACTATTGATCCTAGACTAGTTGTTTCTTTACAGAATTGATAGATCTTATCAATATCTTCGTTTCGGATGACAGCTGTCAAATTTGAAAGCGCTATTATAACTCTGAAACTATTGAACCTAGACTAGTTGTTTCTTTACAGAAGTGATAGATCTCATCAATATCTTCGTTTTGGATGACAGCTGTCAAATTTAAAAACGCTATAACTCTGAAACTATTGATCCTAGACTAGTAATTTCTTTACAGAAGTGATAGATCTCATCAATTGGGTAATTTTACTCTTTAAACTAAACTAGACAAAATTTCTTCAAATGTAATTTAAACCTTATCGACTTTTTAACAAGGTCTTTTTTGCCTCTAGCATCTATTCTAAACTTACGTCATTTTATGTTGCACCGCTTAAAATTACGTAATTAAAACTGTTTTTTAACACGCTGTCTAACAGCGTTTGGATAAATTAAGGCACGTTTTGAGACAGCGTTTGGACAAATCGGGACTCTCGCCACTTTGAAACAAAGTTGATTTTACGCTGACAGGCTTTAGTGATAGTTTAGTGAGTGAGAATTAGATGCCAGGGGAAAAAATACCTTGTTACGAAGCTAACAAGGTATAAATTACATTTGAAGAAATTAAGTTTAGTTTAGGGGATGTCCAAATCGCTACCAATATCTTCATTTTAGATGACAGCTGTCAAACTTAAAAAGGCTATAACTCTGATACTATTGATCCTAGACTAGTTATTTCTTTACAGAAGTGATAGATCTCATCAATATCTTCGTTTAGGATACCAGCTGTCAAATTTAAAAGCGCTATAACTCTGAAACTATTGATCCTAGACTAGTAGTTTCTTTACATAAGGGATATATCTCCTCGAGATTTTAATTTCATAGGACAGCTTTTAAATTAACAGGTGACAGCTGTCAATCCTCAAAACAAGTGATTTATATATTTTTTGGCAATGTCAAAAAATATATAAATCACGGATTAATCCTCGCGTAGTTACTATAGGCAATAAATTGCTCTAGAGGTAAGTCATCATCATCATCTTCATGTCAGCCTTTAGAAGTCTACTGCTGAACTTAGGCCTCCCCCAAAGAACGCCATGACGAGCGATATTGTGCCACCTCCATCCACCGACTTCCTGCGATGGCTACAATGTCGTCGGTCCATCGTGTGTCCCCACACTTCGCTTGCTTGTTCGTGGTCGCCATTCGAGAACCTTTATTCCCCAGCGGTTCTCGGTTCTACGAACTATATGGACTGCCTATTGCCACTTCAACTTGCAAACTCTGAGAGCTATGTCGGTAACCTTAATTCTTCTACGGATTTCCTTACTAACGCTAACTATTGGTCTCATACACAAGCTAAGAGTTGCGCAGCTTGCAATGGAGAGAGCTATGCTCGGTGTTTCACTACGTAGTAGAATTAGAAATGAGGAAATCCGTAGAAGAATGAAGGTTAAAGGTAAGTAAGACAGCTTAATTTCTCATTATTTATATTTATATATCATTTGTCACTTTTAACATCTGTCACTTTTTTTTTTTTTTGTTACTGACAATCGTTTGACCACGATCTCACCTGATGGAAAGCGATGATGTGGTCGAAGGTGTAGCACGCTTGCCTAGTAGATACCTATTCACTCTTGACTTGAACACACCGGGGTTATAATTTACCGGAAACACAGACGAGGGCAGGGCATTCCACTCCTTTGCAGTTCTTATAATAAATGAAGAAGCGTAACGCTCGTTCTTGTGCGAGGTATTTCAACCATGAAAGGGTGGCGCTTTGCTGATCGTCTAGTCGTACGGTGATGGAAAGGTGATGGGGGAATCAGGTTGTGCAGTTCTTGTGCACACTCTCCATAGTGCAATCTGTAGAATACCGCCAGGCTTGCTACCTCACGTCGATGCGCCAGACTTTGAAGCTTGCTCTTTACCAGAGTGTCATCCCCAATGAGCCTGATAGCACGTCTCTCAATTGAATCTAAAGACTCGAGCTGATACTTGGCAGAACCGTCCCAGAAGTGGCAGCAGTACTCCATACAAGATCGGACCTGTGCTTGATAAAGATTCAAAAGCTGTCCCGGTGTGAAGTACCGCCTAACCTTAGACAAAATACCAAGTCAGTCATACTTTCAGTCAGGTATGACATTTACTATCATTTTTGTCATCAGCAGTCATTTTTAGCAATGACTTTTATTTTGAAATGTCGTTCAGAAGGGAGGTGGAAGGTCACCAATGATGAGGCTTGACAGCTGTCTCCTGTTAATTTTATAGCTATCATATGAAATGAGGATCTCGATGAGGTCTGTCCTTTATGTAAAAACTACTAGTCTAGGATCAATAGTTTCAGAGTTATAGCCCTTTTCAGTTTGACAGCTGTCATCCAAAACAAAGATATCGATGAGATCTATCATTTCTATATCTGAGCAATCGATAAGAAACTATTTGACGGCTGAACGAATTTTGAAGGAATGTATTTTACATTGTGACCTATCAGGGATAGCGACGAAGTAGCTATTGTGACGAATTGTCAACGCATCCCTTTATAGGTTCTTATGGTCCCGGAATAACACGTATGGGCTACTTTTAAATGAAAAGACCACGCGGGCAAAGCCGCGGGTAAAGCTAGTTACAAAATAAATGCCCAAGTTTGAATGAAGGAATGTGAGGATCATATATAGAGAGACTGAAATTGCAAAAAAGCTGTCAGATAAATAACAGGTTTTATACTGAACGGGATAAGCTGTTAAATGATCCAAGTAGATAATATGAACGGAAGTACCAACAGGTTGCTTATGGTTCTCGTGGGCCAGCTCCAAGTCCTTTTCGTGCTGCATGCGGAACTTCCGCTCGAGGTAGCCTTCGTAGAGGGAGGCTGCCACCATAAGCGCCGCCACCAGGATCACTGCCGATCTGGTGAATACAGATACACATCATTAAAATTTAAATAAAGTGACGCATTATTAATGTGACCTGTCAGGGATAGCGACGAAATAGGTAAAGTGATGAATTGTCATCGCATCCGTTTTTGTACCTTTTAAGCTAGTTATTTGTTTATTTGTTGGTTTGTGTCAAATCTGGCAATTGAAATTTAATCCCATTCGTGTTGACCGATTAATCTGAAATTTGGTACACAACTTTAGTTCTGATGACAATACAATTATGTATATTAAGTATCATTGTAAATCCAAGACGGCCGCTGCGCTCATTATGGATATCAAATGAAAGAGCTTAACTAGTCGAATACAGTACACCATGAAAATTCCAAATTCAAGATGGCCTCCACCACAAAATGGCGGATAAATTTATTTTTTCAATCCCCTTAATATGGTTATCAATTGAAAGCTCATGACAAGTAGAACACAGTACACTTTAGAAAACGCTAAATAAAAATTAAAAACATGAAATAAAACATACAAACAATATTTTAAGTTAAACGGTTTTATATGTCCTAATAGCTAAAAAAATATATTAAATCGTGGGGCGTAGCGTTACCTGAGTAATAGAAATTCGACTAGCTACACGATTTTGTTTTAGGTTTTAAAACATACAAAAGCGCAAATTAAAAAAAAACACTTCGTTTATTTTAAATTAGGAATAACCAAACTTTGAAGAAATCTTTAAATTTGAACAAAAAATTTAATTATTTTTTTTAGTTGGGTCAAATCTTGCAAGATGAATTACTTCGTCTTATCCTACGTAGTTGAATTTTTACATTTTGGTTCAGTGCATTTTTATGGCAAGTATGACCTGAATCTAAATCCAGGATTAGCTCCAGATAAAATAACTCTTCTTGGAGTGTTGTGTGGGTCAAATCTTGCAAGATGAATTACTTCCTCTTATTCTACCGAGTTGAATTTTTACATTTTGGTTCTGTGCATTTTCATGGCAAGCAAGACCTGAATCTAAATCCAGGATTAGCTCCAGATAAAGGAACTCTTCTTTGAGTGTTGTGTGGGTCAAATCTTGCAAGATGAATTACTTCCTCTTATTCTACCGCGTTGAATTTTTACATTTTGGTTCAGTGCATTTTTATGGCAAGCAAGACCTGAATCTAAACCCAGGATTAGTTCCAGATAAAGGAACTCTTCTTTGAGTGTTGTGTGGGTCAAATCTTGCAAGCTGAATTACTTCCTCTTATCCTACGGAGTTGAATTTTTACATTTTGGTTCTGTTCCGATGACAATGCATTTTTATGGCAAGCATGACCTGAATCGACATCCAGGATTAGCTCCAGATAAAGGAACTCATCTTTGAGTAGAGTGTGGGTCAAATCTTGCAAGGTGAATAAGAACCACTTCCTCTCATCCTACGGAGTAGAATTTTTACATGTTGGTGACAATGCAATTTATGGTATGTATGACTTGAATCTCAGTCCAGGATTAGCTTCAGATATATGCTGTTGATCGTTGAAGAGTTCCTTCTTCAACGATCAACAGCACAGACACGAAATTTTGTATTCTATTATGATAAGTTGTTGATTTTAAGTTTTACCATATCAAGGTTGCTGCTACACTCAGAGTTGTGTGTGATCTGACTAGGTAAGAACTCAACGGTTAACTACACAGACACGAAATTAAATGTGATTGTGATTATATGTGATTATATACGAATTTAAATGTTACAGCCCTTTCTAAGTTTCATCATGACATGGCTACTAAATAAAGGCTTCATTTTTCATATTTTTAAATTAATTTATGCTTATTATTTTTTATGGAATATCTCCGAAAATATCAAAAATCCTGGAACATACATGGAGTTTAATTGGAATGCCTTGGGTGTTCTACTTTGGAACCTCCGCTTATCGCTGCTTCCTGGGTACCATTAATAACATGAACAGTATGTTTCATTACCAAAAAAGGCATAAAAGTTCAAAAATAAACCCGACGAAAGCTGGGTAAAAAATAGAATATGACACTCTATACCTGAAGACGAATCGATTAATACCTCATATGTCAAAATCGGACCATGTTTTAGTTTGAATACATAATCCTTTCTTTGCTTCACCGTAGTCGGTTAAAAAAATATACTAACACAATCTATAAATGAAGTTTGTCAAAATCAGGCCAAGGTTTATTTTGAATACGTAACCCTTCCTTTGCTTCGTCGTAGTCAGGTAAAAATATATAGCCTATCACACTCTATACTTGAAGACAAATCGATTGATACCTCCCTTGTCAAAATCAGACTAATAAGGGCGATGCTATGCTGGAACATCGACACTCGTGTTTTTCTAATTCTGAAAATATGTAACAAACAATAAAACCTTTAGATATTAGACACTGAAAGCTCACTATCTCACCTCTATAATGACAAAAAAAATGGAAAATCCTTTGAGTATTTTATGAGACATTATTAAATGAAATTGTACGAGATTTTGTATACAAGTTTGAAAGCAAGCTATAAAAAATAAATAAATAAATACAGCCTCTATTCCTAGTAAACATACTAAATTTACAAAAGTTTAATTATTAAATATGTTCGGGCACCCAAATATGGGCGTAGGCCTCCTCCATCTGCTGCCAAGTACGTCTATCTTGGGCGAGTCTCGTCCACGTTCTGCCTCCTGCTTCGACAATGTCGTCGCACCATCTCTTTCATGGTCGTCCTATCATTCTACCTTCTTCTCTCGGGTACCAGTGCAAGATACGTTCACTCCAACGCCCATGCTACGTGACCAACCCACTTCCATTTTAGTCGACAGAGCATGCTTACTGCATCGATCACTTTGGTTTTCTCTCTGATGTCTCGGTTTCTTACTCTATCGGTTAGTTTGATACCCAGCATCGACCTTTCTGTAGCTCTTTGGAAAGTGGCTATTTTCGCTACTAAGCTCTTAGTTAGTGCCCAACTTTGGCATCCATAGAGAAGTGATGGTATGATGGTATTATCCATTAGCTTTTTTTTGAGACGTATTGGAAGGTTACTTTTAAATACTTCTTTGTGCATCCAGTACCTTTTCCAGGATATGGCAATCCTCCTGTCAATTTACTTGTTAGAGGCCTCCTTAAAAGAAATTATCTGTCCAAGATAGATGTAGTCGCTGACATATTCGATATATTCACTCGGAAGTATCGGTTTCTGTTCTCCATTTGTCATCGCCTTGGTTTTTGATAGATAGCAAGCTATGGGAAAAGCTATTTTTTAATTTATTTTTTACTATATAATAATTATTTCCGTTTAGGAGTTTTTGTAGGCATTCATTGCACGAAAGTTGCTGTAACGAGAAAAGCAATATTTTCATGCAATAGTTCTAACTGTACGTATTTTCAGTAATATGTGTCACATTTTCACGATTATTTTTTCATGATTCGAGCTTTCAAATAAGCAATTTAATTTTTTAATATATATAACAATAACATAGAAAAACACGCCTTTGAATTCGCGCGTAGGAGCCGAGTCCATTTCATTGTTCGCCGAACTCGGGGAAAAATACGAATGAATAAGACTCAATCAAAGGCGTGTTTCAGTCAGGACCTGTGTCAGGGAAACTAATTGCTTATTACCGAGTTTGGTCCGTAGTTCAGCCTCATCTCAATGAGGTGATTAGTTGTAGTGGAACTTGTCGAGATTTGTGGATCGGTTACTGATACACGCTTCCGTTCTCTGCGACTTAAAAATAGTTGGTACTCAGAAATACAGTTATACCTACCTGTTTTCTTTTACTGGAAATATGTTATTTTATTAGTTTTTTTAAGTAACATTTAGTGGATCAAACTTAACTGGTTGTGTAATTGACTCAAGGCTAAATAGTTTGAATACATTAGAACGTGGTGACATTTTAATAATGACCTCAACGCAGTTGCAAAACTGGACAACCTGTAGTATCTCGGGTAAGTAAGTCAAGTAAGTACTTAAGTGCTAGTGGCTCTGTGAGCTGTAGACCTCACGCGTACAATTTTTTTGCAAACAATCTAGCGGTGCACAGTAGCGCCATCTAGTTACCTTATTGTACAACTAACATTAATAACCAAAGTGCTCCATCCATCCCTAGCAAGTTGGTAAAGGGATGATTCCACTGGTAAAAACCTAAAAGGGAGAAATTTACTGCCAAATTTTTCACCAAATTTTTATGAGACCTATTTAAAGTTACTTCAAACCTTTCAAATAAAAAAAAGAAACATCGAAAACGGATCTAATAAGGCCCCCTTTTTGCCCCTTCTTGGGAGAAGAACCCCCCAACCAAAAATCCCCGATGACTAAAAAATTCAAAAAATTCGTTTAACCTGTAATAGACGAAACTTATACGAAACATGGTATAAGTTTCGTCTAGATCGGTTGAGAAATGCGACCTGTAGAGGAAAACAGAGATCCAACCAGACAGACGGACATCCGGACATACGAAAGCATTTTTGCCTAAGCTGAAACGGAGACGCTTCGTGCGCACTGGGTCAATAAAATATTTGTAAGTACATACTTATAAATACGCCTAATGGTAAGCGTCACGCCTGCCCGTAACAGTTGCAGTGCCACCGAGAACTTTGCATGGTTGGAAAATCTGGCTCGTCACTGCACTGCGCCAAGCACGGATCCACGGCCTATGTCAATCAGTTTATTTTTTAGTTCCATTTGTTATATTCATATGTTTAGTTATATTATGTTTATTTTGTACGCTGCTGATAGAAATAACTAAACATTTCCGCGCTCGCTGCGCTCGCGCTTTTGATGGTCTGTTTTCGTGTTTGTGCAATTTCAAATTATGTTTAAGTTTTACACTAAAGAAATACTGTAATACACACTATCTTATGTTTCGTAAGGTACGTTAAGTTGTCGGTCCAGGCTGTCATTGATTATTGGCCGTCGTTAAGCCATGTCGGAAGCCCTCGGTCGGCCTAAGAAACTCTGACACCTGAGGCCGCGCTTCTTTGAAAAATTTGCAGTTATGTTAATACGTTATTTCAAATGATTTTAAAAAAAAACCTTAAAATTTTAGCGCTCATTTCGCTTGCGCTTGTTTAAATTTATGCCAGGTACGTAAATCGGTTAATTTCATATACCTAATTTTGAATAAATCAATTTATTTACTAAAAGAAATATCGCAAACAGTATGCACGTTGTGTGCGCACGCGCAGTATGCAGTATGCGCGTGGCACGTGGTAGCTTTGGCGCAAGCGAGCATGATAGTATTAGTTAACAATGCATATTTGAATATTAAGTATTTGGAGTTATTTTTTTAGAACTATTGAACTGGCAGAAGTGTTCAAAATTTTCGCGCTTACGTCGCTCGCTTTTGGGATTCGATTTCATTATTTTCATGTGATTTGGTATTGTTTTGTTCTAAAAATCTATATGGAATATAGATTTTTAGAACGCTTGCTCCGCAAGCACTTATTTTAGTATTTTCATATATTTTAGTTTGATTTGTTTTTGATCTTGTCTGATTTAGCTCAATATTCTAACAATCGCTACTCTAGAGTAAGTTTAAATCATGCCAGTGCATATTTTTACATGTTTTGGAATGATATATTAATTTAATAGTGTATGTCTAATAATATTTTAATGCTAACACTGATAATTAAAAAATTCGCGCTCGCTGCGCTCGCATTTTTGTTTTGTTTCTTTGTACTTATCGGAATTTCGTTTTGATACCCACTCTGATAGAAATAACTCAAACTTTGCTCACTCACTACTCTTGCGCTTATTTTGTCCTGAAATTGTATGACATAAACATCTCTGTAATTAAATGGAAGGCAAACCGATACACACAAATGTTGACACTACTGCTTGGCGGTTGAATATCTGACAAGGTGTGGTACTTCACCAGGCGGACTCTAGTGCAAGAGGCCTACCACAAAAAAAAACAAGTAAAAGCACAGGTTGAAGCATTTAATACGAGTTACTTACAGTCACTAACTCCGTCTGAAGCACATATAAGCTAATTTCTTAATAATAATATTCCTAACTATATGGAAAATGTTTCTAGGTACCTACGAAAGTTATATTTGCATTAAATACCTACCTATAACTTTAGATACGCTTTGTGTCTCATGTTATGTACAACTTGATTAGAATACAGAATTCCTTTTTGTTAGGTACATAGCAGAAATAAAACTCATAATTACCGTTATTTATCTTAAAATAAGAATATATTTGTAGCACTTTGTAAATTAAGCGGCTTACCTCAAAGTCTAGGGATTTTTCTTTCACCGTGAAAATCCTACCGAGATTAAGGTGAGGCGCAGACCGGCGCAGTAGATGATCCTAAAAAGCCCATTTTCAATATCATAAAGCCGCAGAGCTCATGAAATGCCGATTATTTATGTAAATGGATAAAGTTGCCAACTGAAAGTCACGTTAGAAGTTAATGGGATTTCCTATTAGCTTAGGTGTCAAATAAACATTCACGCCTATGAAGGGACTTGTGGTAGAGCCACCTGTATTAATACTTAAACACTTTAGTACTTGTCGTAAAGCAACCGTTCTTTGAGGAAATTTAATTATATGCTATTATATTCATAATAATGAAGACAATAAACAAAAGCACAAATTGGTGTCAGAATTTGTTCGGAGAAAATTTAGTTCAGTCCTTAGACTATTTATATATACCTACTACAGACATAGCCATTGCGTGGCTGCACAAGAAATAGCAATAGTTTTTATAATGTTGCCATATAAAAAATATTCCCCCAGGTTGCGGAAGGAGGCAGACATTAACTCAGCACCATTGAGGTTATCAGTGCGTGGAGAGAAACTTTTGTTATTATATTTATTTAAACTACTCTGCATTTTCCATACACTAGTTAATATAAACAAATAAATTTACTCAAGATAATTTACAATACCTACTGTTTTAACAAATTCAAAATGAGTAGTAAGGGTTATTAAAATAAGTAGGCCACGATTGTAAACAAATATTTGCAAATATAACATTTACAGTTAAATAGTAATATTGGTACAAGAATAAGTACATAGTGCAGAATGGGGATACGTACAAGCGAAGTCGGAGTAGGCCTTTGGCCAGCAGGGGGACAGCTTAGGTTAATAATAACAATTAAATCATCACATAATTCGGGCTTAGCCAATGTTTTTGGGTATATTCATTATATTTTCAAAGTTCTGTAGTGACGGCAGGTCAGCACACGTATTTCTTAAAATCGCGCTGGCTTATGTCCAGTAGTTTTTACGTGATGCGCGAACAAACATACAGATATAAAACTAAAAACAAACTAAGAAACAAACAGACAGACAAGATTTGAAAAAATGTTATATTCTTGTTCAGTAACTTATTTTAAGTACCATAGACCATATTTATTTAAATTATCTTCTTTGTACAGACAGAATTTTTCGTTCTTATTGCTTCATTATAAGTGTAGATAATTACAACATCATCAATCATCATCAATCATCATCATCATCAGCCTATATCTGTCCACTGCTGGACGTAGGCCTCTCCTAATGCACGCCATTGAGTTCAGTCTTCAGCTCTCCTCATCCATTTTCTTCCAGCCGCTTTTCACAGGTCGTCACTCCACCTGGCCACAGGGCGTCCTACACTACGTTTGCCTAAACGTGGTCTCCACTCGAGAACTCGTCTCCAACGTCCTCAACGGTTATCAGTTCTTCGGGAAATGTGACCAGCCCACTGCCACTTCAGTTTCTTATCCTTTGAGCTATGTCGGTTACCTTGGTTCTCCGTCGGATATCTTCATTACGAATCTTGTCCTTCAGAGAAACTCCAAGCATAGCTCTTTCCATAGCTTGCTGAGCGACCTTAAATTTGTGGACTAGTTTGACCGTGAGTGTCCACGTTTCGGCAGCTTAGGTTATGACTGGTAGGATGCAGTGATTGAAGACTTTTGTCTTCAGGCACTGTGGTATGGACGACGAGAAGAGATGACGAAGCTTGCCGAATGCTGCCCAACCCAGCTGAATTCTTCTGTTGGCTTCCTTCTCAAAGTTGTTCTTACCCAATTGAAATATTCGCCCAAGGTAAACATATCGTTGGACAACTTCAAGAGGCACACCATTAACTGCAATTGGTTCCGGGTCAATAAGATCGTTGAACATGATCTTGATCTTATCTATGTTCTTTCCGAGACCAATCCGTCGAGAAGCATCATCTAGGTTGGTCAGCATACTTTTTAAGTCTTGCAGCGACTCCGCCATTAGGACGATATCATCGGCAAATCGTAAGTGTGAGATGTTCTCGCCGTCGATATTATTGCCCATTCCTTTCCAATCCAGCGTCTTAAACATATCTTCCAGGGCATTAGTGAACAGTTTCGGGGATATAACATCCCCCTGTCTCACTCCCCTGCGCAGTTGGATATATTTAGACTGCTGGTTTTGTAGATGGACACTCATAGTCGCGGTATTATACAGAAACCTAAGCACTTCGATGTATCGCCAGTCCACTTGACAATGCTGCAAAGACTCCAGAACCACCCAGGTTTCAACGGAGTCAAAGGCCTTCTCATAGTGCACAAAAGCAAGACACAGGGGTTGGTTATTCTCTTCAGACTTCTGTATAACCTGCCTCACTGTGTGTATGTGGTCTATGGTGCTAAATCCTCCGCGAAAACCCGGGTTGCTTAGTAAAAAAATATAAAATGTGACAATTACATGCAGCAAACATATTTGATGTAATTACATTACTTAGAAAAATGTTGATAATCAAGCATGTAAAATCGACGATATTCAATTTTAACGCGGACCTAAGCCTTAAGTGAAGCTAATAAAATCGTGTTAAATATATGAACATTAAATCTACTGCCCCTTGAAAAAACCAATTTCGTATGCATACTTCTGATTCTTTAATTTCCTTGAGACAGTGATTTCATAATAAAATGAATTCTAACTTCAAGATATCTAAAAGCTATTGCTTTGATAAGTAGAGCCGTGTGATTGTCCAGTGGACTTTGTTCGTTAATATGATCGGATATTTCCACAAAAATTACTGTATTAATAAACCTTTTTAAAATGGTACAAACCATTTTGGGCAAACTATATTTTCTTGAGAAATATGCATTACCATGCACAGCAATAACATGTTTGAGAGTTTTTTTCTGAAAATAGACAAACTTTTACTACATCATCGGATGGATAATGTAATCCACCAATATCTCTTTGTTAAATAAAACCTGGATACTTTTCATGTGAAACAATTGCTCCTAGACATTCTGCACATTTTTTTTTCATATTTACAATAATATATCCTGCTATGTAAATTGTAACTTCTTTAGAGAATTCTGACATTTCACAATTTCCTATATAGTCATGACTTTGTGGTAAATCAATAATTTCATCTTCAGAATCTCATTCATTGTCAGCAGCCTCGTCCTTCTATTATTTATTTCCCCACAAATTGATTTCATACTACATGTCAAAATATTACTAGATTCTAACGGTGTGCAATTGCCTGATGAAATATTTTTCAACTCGCCATGAATCAGCAGCCGCCTGTATGCCAACATGAATTGCAATGCAGTGGGGTTATTATTAAAACTCCCTTTTGAGCGGATGGCGCTAAAAATAGCTCCAAGTGGTCTTGGCTCAATTTATAAGTACATAAATATCGAAGAGGAGCATTTTCGACATTAATGTACTCATTAAAAATTGCTTTTATTGCCTTCACACAAATCAAAAAAACCTAAGAAACCAGTTTTCCTCCCCGATGAAATAACATTTAGTCCTTGAGCAAGTTTGAGCTTTTTTACATATATTTCAAATTGTTTTAATTTCGCGTCAATAATAAAGAAATTTTCCTGTGATATTGGTTTTTTAAAATCATATGTGTGAAGTCTTCGGCTATTTAATATATCAAAGATATCATTGAAGTACTTGACAAATTCTATCGTTGCACCTGAGTGTGCAAAGTCGTCAATATTTAAATCATCCCTGCAAAATTTAAGTGCTACAGCTACTGATCTACTGAAGGTTTGTGCAGCCAAACGGACCTTCATAATTTGTTTTTTAAAATTAACGTGTGCATTTCTGATTTTATTGCTCAGATGTAATCCTTCATTTTGTTGAATAACATGCAATTTATCTATATAATCCCAGGAAATAATTTCTTGGTCAGCATTTATCATTTGTTTTTTATAAGCTAAAGCGTTTCTTACGAGTTTCAACATGTGACATGCATCTGGACATATAACAATATTTTGACCTGCAACGTTAATAACTGGTATGATGCGGTTGGCATCATCAAATTGAGCGCATAAAATTTTTGCCATCGCAAAGTTAGCAGGACAACCATCAAACGTGACGGATATAATTTTTAAACCGCATTCAATCAATAAATTGATGCATGTCTGTAATAGAGCGCTACGTTGATCTCCATTGACACCATTTGTTAGGAAATATCCGACAGGTATTTTCCAGCTGCCGTTTACTGCGGTAACCATGAACACCAAAGCGTCTTTAGCTACTGGTAAATTGTCGGTGTCCAAATTATCACCGACATTCACATACCCAACTGTTTGTTTGCCGTTCCACTGTAAATGTTGCCGAATTGACATCTCATCGAGACTGACAGAGCACAGTATTTTTTCCGTTGTTTTACTTACAAGTAGTTTGATGGCCTCGAGTGCTTCCTTTGTGAACCCTGGTTGACAATCAATACATGTATACCACCTGTATAGCGTTTAAGGGTGAGGTAAACATGTATCAAATTTGTTTCTGACAAATGCATACGCCTTCGGGCTTATAAAATGCAAACATAATGCAAATTTTCGTAACGATGCTGAATATTTTCTCGGGCAGTTTTTTTTGTCAAGATAACGTCTAAGAAAATCAGCATTTTCAGTTTCAATATTGGATAATAAATCCAACTCCTCTGACCTCATTTGCATTTCACATTTTAATTCTGCAATAATGTTTTCTAAACGACCTATCTTTTTACATAATCTTCGTTTAGTTTCCCGCGCAGCTCGCAACTTTTTGAGTCGATTTGCCGATTTTTTTTTCTCGCTGTACAACTGTTTTTTTAGCTGCCTTTCCTTCTTGGGAGTTGATGGCAATGCTGGCTGAGAAACAGGATGCTCCGAGGTTATATCATCCAAATCGCTGGAACACACCTGAAAATATTTATTTTATTTTATATGAACAACACTTTTATGACAACTATTTGCTGCCCAAATTAATACTACTGAAACAACTGTTGATAAAAAGGAACCTATTTAATACTAGCTTTTACCCACGACTTCGTCCACGCGGACTACAGTTTATCGCGAAAAATAATTCCTATGTTCTTCTAGGATATTAAAAACCAATGCAAAATGATAGCACCAATGTATTGTATTCTCTTTGGCACCAACGCTCTTGATGCTTTTTGACATACTTGTTATTATTTTGTTTCCATGGCAATCGCTCCTTACTGCGAGTAATCGTCATTTTTCAGTTTTTCCGTGGAAACTTACTATTTTCTGGGGTAAAAAGTATCCCATGTGTTATTCCATTCTAAATTTCATCAAAATCTGTCCAACTTGTATCGTTGGACAACTCCCCAAACAAACAAACAAACAAACGTTTTCACTTTTATATATTGGTTTGGTGTGGATTCTAGAACCTAAAGTATCTATGTACAAAATTTCAGCGTGGTGATGTAACAAACATAAATGATGATGACGATGACGATGATGGAAGGTATCCTTTGTGTTATTTCAAGACCGTATCTATATAATAATTTCATCAAATTCTGTTCAGCCGTTTCAGCGTGAAGAAGTAACAAATACGCATGATGATCATAATGCAAAGTATCTTTTGTGTCATTCCAGGATCTAATGTATTTATAAACCAAATTTCATCAAAATCCGTTTATCCGATACATAATAATATAGCTTAACTTATAATTTTGCAATCATAATAAAAATACATAACTTGTTTTTTTTTGGCTAAAAACATTACGTCTCAGTATAAAATGCCCTAATATATCATCACGTTGCGTGGTTATCTTCAAATTGATTACATTTTTGATTACTTACGTATGAAAGGTTAATCCGGTTATTTTTTGCTCGCTGCGGCTCTTGCAGCCTTTTATACTACAACGCACCATCGCACAACACTTAGCTCAAGGAAACTCTGTCCCAAAAACGCTCACGCTCTCACAATATCTAAAAACCCACAGAAAATCCAAAATTTCGATATGAACGCTGACCCATGTTTGCCAAACATCGTAGTTTGACAGCTTGACAAACAACAAAAACCGGCCACGGTAGCAGAGAAAAAAGAGAAATGCTTTGTCTTTTTTTTTACACATAAATTACATCTTGCTATCTCGCTCTAACCTTTCTAAGAACAAACATCGTTATGTCTGGTAGGTATATCGTCTAAGGTTCGGACTTTTATTTTCACATAAATCAAATTTTCGAGCAAAGATGACTGACATAAAAACGACGATCATCATCGTGCCCATGTTAGTCCACTGCAGGCCTCTTCCAAAGCAAGCCACTAAGTAACTACTACTAACCGATATTCATCCCAACGGCTGCCAACCACCTTGCGGATATCGTCGCTCTATTAGCCGAAGGGTGCCGCCCGGGCGCCCTACACTACGTTTGGGGCGCCGAGTCGTGGTTTCCAGTCAAGAACACGGTTATCAGGTTGCAGTCCTTCGGTAAATATGACTAGCCTACCGCCAATTCAGCTTACTAAAGGCTATGTCGATATCTTTGCTTCTCTGTCGGATCACCTCATTCCGGATAGGATCGTTCAGACAAAGTAAGAGCAAAATCCTTTCGATAGCCCGCTGAGTGACTTTAAATTGGTGGACTAGACGTACCATGACAACTATACTCTATTATAATCGTAAACATTAAATCTTCAAAGGCAATCGAGGTGAATATCATGTGACAGAATGGAAACGTGAGGCCATGGTCACATTATTCCAGTTTACAGCTGATGGTCGTCGGCTGGCTGACTCTGACTGAGCTGCAAGCGCAGTTCGTTGTCGATAGAGTGACAAACTGGATTACTACTGCAAGCCAGCCGCTGATTGAATAAGTCAGCGAGCGAAATAGCACACACTGAGTATTGTATGCGTTGTGTGAGCTCTATTCAAAATCAAGACAAACAGCTGTTTGCCTAGTGCGTCCACGCCTTTACAGTTCCTTTCACATCATCACATCATATCATCGGCCCGAAAAAGTCAACTGCTGAACATGAGCCTCACCCATAACATTGAGCTATTGCCATAATCACCACACTTTGCCGTGGCTTGGTAATCGCAGTAGATGTTGATAATTACTCAGGAATTTGGTGCTGCACATGTCCTGAATTACCTATGCTGGTTCTCACAGGTGGTGTACTTGGAGTGGACTTATTACGAAAAAATCCTTTATAATATGATAACAGACGACTAGAACTCAAATTAACACAAAAAATGACTAAGACATTTCTAAAGACTGTTGACTGTGCCTCAACGCAGTGCACACTTACTGCAGTAAGTGCTCTAACGGCTGGAGCGTGCAGTAAGTGCGTCCGGGTAGAGTCTATCTGGTAAGATTATGTACATCCACAAAGAGGATATGGCACTTTAACCGCTGCCTTTTTAAACGTAGGATGGTTGTACACGGGTTGTAAACTTTGCTTACAAAACATCGTTTTATGGAAAGCAAACATCGTAAATCTTTTTAAAGCACCTTTTTATAATGCGACCAACATATAAAAGATATTTTCGTTATGTCCCTTTTGTGCTCCGGGGTATGTCGGCCGTTGAAGATACAAAGCTAGGAAGCAAACAGCAAAGAGAATACAATACTACGTGCAAACAGATTAAAAATCTTTTTAAATAAATATTCCGCGCATAACAGTACATAGACAACTAAAATAGGTATGTGGGTATATTGGAACTCTTTGTGTTTTTGCTTTTCTTTTATTTAAATCTAGCTTTGGCCGCTGCTTTGCCCGCGTGGACATTTTACTAGGGGAAAAATATCCCATGTGCTATTTCAAGACCAAAAGTACCCATAATGTACAAAATACAATGGTATACCGTAGAGCCTATGTTCAAACTCCAATAGAAGTCTGGTGGATCATCTATCTATACAGCAGTAGGTACTAACAATTTTGTACGATAAAGATAATTAAACAAAATTGGTCTGCGGTACTTAAAACAAGCTAATAAACAAGAATATATATTTTTTAATCGTGTTGGTATGTTGGTTCGCGTATCATGTAAAAACAACTGGACTGATTAAAATGTGATTTTCACTGTTCGATAGCTGAGGGTTTGACTCAAAACCTGGTGCACATAAAATGTGGTAGGTATACTATTGGTATTTTAGGTGCTGGAATAGCATTAGTATATTACATACGAGTAGCACAGTAATTTTAACATAGAGAAATGACCACGCATGCAAAGCCGCGGGCACAGCTAGACTATTAATAATTTGATGACATTTATTCGTTCTACAGAAAAGTGTTTGGTGGAACGATGTAGAGATTTTCAGAGCTGATCAAGGGCATTTGCATGTTTTATAATGATAATGAGTTCACAACTTTTAATGATAAAAATTAATTAAAGTTTCATTTTGTCTCCGCCCAACCAGTGCATTTAGCCAGAGTAAAGAGATATTACAAGTTGTATGTTTTTTTTAACAAATAGTCAAAATGTCGAGGCCTATTCAGTGAGGTAGCCGAAAGTCTAGTCAAGTCTGAAACTTCCTTTAGGGAGAACACGAAATCGCACATTTTTTACGTTTGTATCAATTGCCCGACACTCGTGCGCGTTAACGAACAACTTATGGTTAATATTCCACCAATATTATGTACACTCGAAGAAACACAAGTTTTAGAAAAAAATACAACCGGCTCTACTTCGTTTCCCGGCGAAAGTCTCAAATATTAGTTTGTACAACATAGCTTGATCGCTAAGACGGCAGCCAGAGTGATATTTCTAGGGTTGGAGTAGTCTAGGAAAAAAACGATTATCGAACAATGTTGAAAAAAAAACGATCATATCATTACCAAATTATACGATTGTTTTTGGTAATTTACCAAATTACCAAACCAAATTATGCGATTATTTTTGGTAATTACCAAATTATACGATCATATCATAACCAAATTATGTTGCTCACTTATGTTCTATATTCTAATTATGACTTTTCTAGTACATAAATTATCTGTATCTATAATATCTATACACATAATAAAACTATAAACAAAGTGAAATCTGTAAATGTGTGAAATGTGTATTGAAGATAATTTAGAAAAACAAACACAACCAACAAATATCTTCACTTGAAGAAATTTCCTCGACATCAGACTCGGCAAAATCGTATAGAGTATTTTTACCCAAACTCGATAGCCTTCATCATCGTTGTAACCAAAAAGCATATCTTTTTTGGCTTTCTTTTCCAATTTCATGCGTGACTCCAACAAATACTAGTGGCTCTGCGAGCTGTAGACCAAGCAATCTAGCGGTGCACAGTAGCGCCATCTAGTTACCTTATTATACAAGTAACAGTAATAGACAAGGTGCTCCATCAATTACCTAGTAGGTAAAGGGCTGATTCCATTGGTTGAAACCTAAAAGTGAGCGACTAAAAAATTATAAAAAATCGCTTAACCTTGAGAACCGTAACTTAAGGTTGAGAAACGCGACCTATAGAGGAGAACAGAAATCTGGACAGACATCCGGACATACGAAAGCATTTTTGCCCAAGCTGAAACGGAGATGCTTCGCTTGCGCTTTGTGCTCGCTCGGTCAATTAAATATAATATATCCAAAGAAATAGTTGTTTTATTTAAATAGAAACATCCACACCAATATATAAAAGTGAAAACGTACAAATTGTCAAGCATCCATTTTGAAAGGTTGTACACTTTTTGTAATCCAATGGTTCGATGAATATCATAATATATTAGGTATTCATGAACGATGGTATGTAAGTATGTATTATCTTTACTTTGATGTGATGACACATGACACATCATCTATAATCCTCATCATCCAAATCATCAGCCCGTATTCGTCCACTGCTAGACGTAGGCCTCTCCTTGTCAATGCCACTGAGCCCGATCTCAACACTCCACCGGTCTCACTACGTTCGCCTAATCGTTGTCTCCACAATAAAACTCGCTTACCCCAACGGTTGTCGGTTCTCCGAGTTATTATTATTATTATTATTCGAGTTAAGTCGCAGGCGAAAGCTAGTACTTGATAAAAAAAAATCCTACGGATGTTTTTTTTTTTACTTGGGTAGAGTATAGACCATCTAAACCAAATAAAACGTAACATTTTGCTATAAAAAAATAGATTAGAGCGGAATCAATTTTACGCCAGTTAGCGTAATTCAAAATCTTTGCATTTTACCACAACAAAATTAGCTTGTGGACCCTTTTTTATGAATTTATTACGAATAAGCACATAAAGTTATTTTGACTTTTATAATCGATCATTTTTGTTTTATAGTCTGTGATTAAGATGTCGCAATGAAAATTGAACATCCCTTTCCGTCACAACAATAAAGTACGACAATGATTTGGGTACATTTTGACTGTAAAAAATACGAAACTTTATGCGCGTTATCTCGATGACAGCCGTCATGGAGATATAAAAATCAAAGTTATAATGATTATCTGCCATCGATTTAAGAATCTTAAATCGATGTTGTCTGCTGAATGATGGTTGATGATGACGGACGGTTTTCATATGACTGATTAAACCCAAATTAAAAATAATTGAGTCGCTAAATGGTTTTGCAAATTATCATATTGATTGAGCGTAAAATCTTACTTGACACTTTTCATTTGGCAATAACAATCTAAATAAGCGCCAATCAGTAAGCACAAATGCCAATTATCATGCTGTCTAATGATGCTAGCTAAGCAATAAATTCACTTCGATGGTTGTGTGAAACGATGAGATTGGACCCTGCGGCGTATTTGGTTAGCGCTTTGGGTTACCGCAGCCCGAGCCACGATGAACGCGCGGACGATTGCCAAATGTTTGCGGACCCAATTCAATATTTGGTACTAATGAGTTACGGCCAAAGAGAGTCACAAAAACGTCGAGTAAAAGGCCTGAGCACACAGCTTAATCTGATTTTATTTAGGCCATTTCAGTTGAATCATATTTGTACGGTTTGCTACCATATCTAAATGATTTATCATGTATGTGAGTATAGTATTTATCCACTGGCCACCACACCACATTATATGTTCATATACGGGGCAGTTATTATTCCATGGGACCACAAATCAAAACCATGACATGCCGTAGGTCACGTCAGCCGGACAGACATCACGACAGACCATTACTCGCCATCACATCACTCACCATGTCATGCGAGAATGAATTATGACGCAAACGCCAGTTAATGTCCAGAATCATGGGTTAAAAAAGTTATAGCGATGAAAATGCAGTACGGTCGGCGACCGATTACACTGATTGAATATATTAAAAGCTTTTATATAACTTGCAATGTTTGTATGTATGTATCTATATTTGTTTAGGTCAAAACTTGCAAGCTGAATTAAAACCACTTCCTTTTATCCTATGGATTTGAATTTTTGCATGTATGTTCAGTTCAGATGACAATGAATTGTTGAGGTAAGCATGACCTGAATCGACATCCAGGAACAGCTCCAGATTAAGGAAATCTTCAACAATCAACAGCACAGTCACGAAATTTTGTATACGCATTCTATTATGCTAGCCGGTTTGAAGTTTATTCATGACATGGCTGCTGCACTTCGGGTTGGTTCCTGACTGGGGAACTCGTCAACGGCTATCAGCACAGACCACAGACATGTAATGTTGTGTACGCATTATATGTGATGCTGATAATAAAATATAAACCAAAAATCTTTGAAATAAAAATCGATTAAAATTGCACTTACACAAAAAACAATTATGATGAAATGTTATTATACTATATGTATATAAAATATAAAATAAAACGCATTATATATAATATATATATGTAATATATAATATTTAACGCATTATATTATATTAGCAGATTTGAAGTTTTACCATGACATGGTTGCTGCACTCCGGGTTGGCTCCTGATTAGGGAACTCCTCAACGGCTAACTACTAATATGGACATGAAATGTTGTGTACGCATTTAATTGTGATAGTCCGTTCTAAGCTTCACCATGACAAGGCAACTGCATAAAAGCTGTTTTTATGTTTTTAAATTAACTTATGTTTGCAATAACCATATTCGATTCGGTTGTATTGAATACAGTTGTGGCAAATTCTCAGAAAGGATGTTTCGGTTAAAGTATAAAGAAGATAGTAAATGCTGAAAAGTTATTCGACATACACAGCTATTTCCTACTAGCTGCGCCCCGTAGGTTTGCCTACTTGCAAACTTAGCCACCGCGGTCACTCCCTTATAGATGGGATTTAAAGAAACCTTCCTTAGTGCTCCTCCCTCTGGAATACTCAAGTAATATTTCCTTCAAATTTCAAATCTCTAGGTCCATGGTTTAGGCTGTGCGTGTACGTCAGTCAGTCGGTATGTCACAGTACTGTTTTATAGGTATACATTAGATGAGCACAACAGATTAAATTAGCTGGGTTTTTAAATTATAAATAGGTAACTTGTGAATCTGCAGGTCATTTTGGATTCCATTACTACAACGTTTTTTTTTAATTTTGTTCTCTTTGGTAAATTATCATTGGAATTTGACATCTGGGACAGCCTGTAAACTAGGTATTTTATAGCAAAAAAGATGATTATATTTGAGTTTGAGCACTGTTTCATCTAGAGTTATGCGAATGGCGGTCGTAAGTGCAACTGCAACACAATCATTTAAAAAAAACGATTATTTTGGTAATTTTTGCAACTCACCCCAGGATGTGCACCTTAATGTCCTTGTATATGTTGTAGTCGCCGGGCACGGGGCGCACGTGGACGGTGCGGATAGCGGCGCCGAGGCCGGCAGCGGAGGCCTGCGCCGCCGCCGCGGCCTCCGCCGTGCCCAGCACCGAAGACAAGTCGTCCGCGGAGCACGCCGCTGGCACGCACTCGCCCACCAGCATCAGCCTGCTCTAGAAGTACAAAACATTCTACAGTTATATAAGGAAGGCTGACAACAGTAAACCATATTTTACGGGGCAGTTTAAGTCAAAGACTTCCATATAGTTTAAATGGAAGTCTTTGGTTAAGTACGTCAGAAACATTTAAACATATTCTGTATCAATAGCTAAACAATTACAACTTTAAAATTCTTCATGTGTCAAAAAGATTGTTCGGCATCTAATCATTGGATTAATATACCAAGTACCCAGTTTTTAAATCAAACCCTAAGCTATCCAACAGTGAAAACCACATCGCAATCGGTTCAGGAGTTTTACGTGATGCGTGAACAAACATACAGACAAACAGACAGACACGATTCTTAATTTTTTTATATTATAATTTATTATGATTTTAGCAGTTAACTTAGCGTAAACATATAAAATAATAATAATATATATCGTCCGAGATCCAAATTTTTCCATCAGAAAATTATTATATATCTTCAGTAGCTTATTTTGAGTTTTTTATTATCTTATTTGTACAATTCTTTTTTCCCCATTGCTGTATTATAATTATAATAAATATATGAACCTTAAATAGAACGTCACATTTTGTATAAAAGTAGTCGAATCTAATCCATCCCAGTAATGGATTAGAGTAGAATAAAAAGTATACCTATTCAAATCCATCAATGGATTTGTTCAGTGGATTAGAGTGGTAAAAGTAATATTTTCTAGGGCAGATTTTTTCTCTATTGTGATATGTCCAAAATAAATAAAAAATAAAACTTAATAAACAACCAAGTTTTTAATGTTCGCCTCTTTCACTTGTTTCGCTTTTGCAGCTATTTCCGTATAAATAATCGGGAAAAAAATATGTAGTAAATAAATCCTAACAATATTTGTTTTAATTTTTATTTATGTAATACCCTCCGTTTAAAAATACACGTATTTGGTTATTTCTTTAGCAAATTGATATGGCAAAGTTTATGCTTGCAAGGGTCAGGCCTCTACGCTCTTTTATAGCTACATCTACATACATAAATTCCAACGGCCCTCAATTTGTGTCCCTTCCCCTTTCTAATAAATCACCCATAGCTTTTCCTCAAGGTATAATGGTCCGTCATCAATAATAAATCTTCGATTTTTCTCCATTCTCGTGATTGTGAAAAATTCGTTAGCTAATTCATTCTGACGCCCAGCGGTATTTACGAAAGATATGAAATATGACGGGTGATTCACAATTTGAAAAGATCATTTAACCTTTTTTCGGTGTTTAGTTGATTGCTCGACAAAACTGCTCCGCTGCTCTGTTTAAATTGTACTAGCTTTCCTGCCCGCGTCTTCGTCCGCGCGGACTACGGTTTATCGCGAAAAAAACATCCTATATTCTTCTAGGATTTTAAAAAACATACATACAGTCGAACATATAACCGTCTCCTTTTCTGAAGTCGCTTAAAAAACAATCTTGATGTTGATTGTCATACTTGTTATTTCGTTTCCATGGCAACCGTTTCTTACAGCGAGTAATCAACGTTTTTCCAGTTTTCCCGTGGGAACTTGCAATTTTCCGGGTAAAAAGTATTCTATATTTCATTTCAGGGTATAAATATCCATCAAAATCCATCCAGCTGCTATCGCGTGAGAGCTCCCCATGCAAACAAACAAACAGACAACGTTTCACTTTTATATATTGGTATCATATCATCGACCCTGATAAGGTGATTGGTATGGATGGATTGCATTCATGTAAACATTAATTTAAATGTGCCTTTCTTGATTCCAACTAACTAGAATAGTTGGACAACAGTTTTTGCATGCCTAACATCCAAATACATTTGCAAGAGGTCATCAAGTTAAAATTAAAGTATTATAGACATGTGCACCCTGTCAGGGTGGAGCTCCCCAACATCATGTGTCAATTGTAGGTGAACTCCAGACAAAAAAATTGGGTATATTTTGGTGGCCCAGGGTTTTGAGTAAAAGTAAAGTAGTGATAGTTAAAAAGTGAGTGCGATCGATTTTCAGTGATTGTCTTTATTTAATATTTTGTAAATGTCTTCATATTAAAAAACTAACCAATTACGTGCCGGACACGCATTGACTCAGAGTTCAGTAGCGATGGTAGCCTCACGGTTCTTGACTCAGAGTTCAGTAGCGATGGTAGCCTCACGGTTCAATAGTGCAACTTAGAATCCAACGACATTGGGTTCGGTCCTAACCTTCTGCACCAATGACTTTTCTAAGTTATGGGCGGTTTCTATCGCTTCTTTTTGGAGGGCACGTTAAGCTGTCGGTCTCGGCTGTTATTGATTAATAGCAGTCGTTAAGCCATGTTAGAGGCATGTAAGCTACCCAACAGTGAAAATCGCATTGCCAGCGGTCTAGTAGTTTTTACGTTAAGAGCCAACAAATATGTTTTTACGGATGGATTCTGTCTCTCACTATAGAATTTGTTCAAGTTGACGTGGGAATAAAATGCGTTATCTTGGTCGGCTATACCTCGTAAACTAGTAAACCTAAGGTAGCTGTATTTTTAGTGAATAATTATTATTCGCTAGTACTTACCCTAGTTTTTTGTAATAAAATATATTTTTCATACCACCTGCTCAATTACATATCACGCAACCTGAATGTAAAGCAAGTCATTATATACCAAGGCAGATAAAGTTATATGAAACTACCGAGGGATATAATGTGATTTGAATTAAGAGCGTTAAAATTCGTATGACTCTTAGCATAGATATGGGCATTGTAAAGAGAGTTTATTGGAAAATTGAACTGGCCACCACAGGTAGACCAAAAAAAAAGCGCGATTGTACAGAATGTAAAACAAAAGACGGTGTTTGGTGTTACTTTAACAATTCCGTATTTTATCATTTTCAAGTCGTCGAGGATAGTGATTTGACTCCGGAGTTTATTGAATCAGATGCTTTAGTATAATTAATAAAAAGCCTATAACGATTTTACTCAATGGAGAACAAGAAAAGGAATCCAGCCTTTTAGTTTATTTCCAACACTTAGCATCAACTCGAAAGCCAAGCAACCTAAGGTGCGTTTATTCAATGCTCAGATCCGGGTTTTTATTGTCTCGCAGAAGGTATGAGAAGTAGAGTATTCACCTCGAGGATAAAGCCTGTTTTCGTCTTGGGCGGCTTGAACACTTCGCTTCAGTCAGGACTCTACATAACTCCCGAGCGAATTGGATCCTATCCCTTTCACTAGAGTCCCTCGTTGCACAAAGGGTCTAATATGCTGCCCGTGACGTAAGATACTGCTTTATCCCCTTGGTGTATAATCTACTATTTTCTTCTTAATTTTTATTTTAATACGGTTATACATACGGTTATAAATATACATGTGGTAAATTTCAACTTTGTAGTGTTAATAGTTTCTGAATAAATAACTGTGACATACAGTGAGCACGGACGGACATGGCGAAACTATAAGGGTTCCTTGTTTGACTATAGAACCCTAAAAATGTTTTTTCCTGAAAATCTTGATCGATTCTCGAAGTGATCACCAAACAAACGAATTGAGAACCTCCTACTTTTGGAAGTTGATTAAAAAAAACATTTTTGCATATAAAATAAGTTTAGTACCTACATTGCAGGTATGCATCGAAGCATGTATGTAATAACTGGGAAAGTTAACGTGAAAAAACCACAGACCCTGCACAGTTGTGTTGTGTGACATTACTGTACATTTCGCGGTCTGAAGGCACCATTGTAAATGAAGATTGATGTGCCTCTCTTTCGCAATCTCTTGCTACACCTACTTACCCGAGCAAAACTAATGATTGTGGAATATGTGTGCATACAATGGATACTTAAGCCGGGGTACTATTATTTATTCTGTACCTTCACAATACATAATTGTATGTTTGTTTGTAATGAATAAACTCAAAAAAACAAATATCTGATTTAAAAAAAGCTTTCACCTATACAAAACAACATTTACAGCGAGTATCATACGCTAAAATTTATTTTACAAAAAAGTGTGTTCCCTACGAAAATTGCAATAATTGAAAATTGCATTATTGGTTAAAAATATTATCAATTTGCCTGCTAAAATAACGAGTACCCACTGTACAGTAAGGAACGGAATGACATGTTGCCGTGGAAATGAAATAATTACAAGTTTGTCAAAAAGCACCACGAGCATTGTTGCCAAAGATTTTGATTTGCGGTTACCTACTGTCGTTTATTTTTAGAAGTGTCGATTATTATAAAAATCCTAATAGTTAGAAAAATTATGCGTTGTGAACGCTACCCGTGTGAAGCCGAAGCCAGTAAATAATATTTAAAAAATTGTTGCTAATATAGAGGTGTTGAAATAAATATATAATTTAATGCCATATAGCCACGATGGCTTTGCAGGTGTTTGATTGATGTTCTTTAGGTCTACACCTCTTTGATCAACAGACAATACGAGAATCGGAGAATTAATTTTAAAGGAGGGTGCAGCCCCAGAAAAAAATACATCCCCGCATAGTTTCTTGACGCTCTCTTCTATAACGGGCGTATTTCCAAAGCTCCGGTAAAGTCGAAAGGGTATTTCCTTTTACTGTGCGAGATTCAACTCTGAGCCGGCACATAAAAGGGAAATTTCCTTTTCAAACTCAAAGCATACCTACTTAGTTTACCTAATTTTATTGATTGGATCTATTTATAACAAAAAAAAAACTCCTTGTTGATAAGATGATAAATTTGACATGTAAAAGTCCTATTATTTTGTCTATTTACAATAAAATACTTTGACTTAATCCCCTATTCATGGCAGCAATTTTACTATTACAAGTAAAAAATATATTTTATTGTTTTGAATAATCAATATCTATGAAAGAAAAGGCATACGACAAAAAACTCTTTAATGAGATATATTTATACTTTTCGAGATAATAATTTTGTACTAAAAATATTTACAAATAATGGCAAAAAAATATGATTAATTAATGTGAAAATGTGTCATTAATAAGGTAAGGTACCTTTTTTAGATTTTCTACTCTATTATAAAAACTAAACTGATAACACTTAATTATTTCACGCTGAAACTATAGATTATCTGTTCTACTTAACAACTATAGCATACTGCATTTAAAGTTTTCAGAATGTAAGTTTAAGCGATAAAAAGTAGAAGGTTTTTTAAGTTGTCCGTAGTTTTTATTTTGTGTGTGTTTTACGCGCGTGGCGGTGTGTGTGTGTGTGTGTGTGTGTGTGTGTGTGTGTGTGTGTTAAATGTTTTTAATAGAAAGCTATTATTATATGAAAAGATATTATTATGATACAGACCTCTATTTCGGTAAATATTAAATATTATAAACAATCAAATAATTTTTAAGATTGAAAAAATAAAATATTTGTTATTAATAGGCGGTGAGCGTGCAAGTTCACCCCCCTCTTCTATTTATTTCATCGATAAAATGAAGTGTATAACGCACTACTTAAGTCTCCGAGTCGTATGTACGAGTATATAAACAACACACACAAATCACACATGACTCATAAATGTATATTAAAAAAAAAGTTCGTTGGTAAGCGCATCACTTAAAAACGGCTGGACCGATTTGTTTTTTTTTTTGGATTGAGCGGTGTCTGTAATAAAATCCATGAGGTGGCAGCACTGTAGCGTAAGGTCTAATCATCCGTCGAAAATTCAAAATACATGAGCATCTTGCAGTTCACGATGTTTGTTTCATTTAACTATCTTTTATATCATTAACAGAGGAATATTGTTTCATAAAATGTCAGTGTTGTGCAGTGCCTATGTGTGCAAATAATCTTTAGTCCAGCTATTTCAATAGCCCAAACTTTAGATCAGCTATTTTACTTTGTCCGTAATCCATATTTGTATTGTAAAACAGAGCATATACAATGAACTTTCGGTATAAAGTTTCAATGGCATAAAATTCAGTACAATTTGACTGTCGCTTAGACCTAAAGCCTACGTAACGACATCTGGTGACAAAAAATATCGAAAACACTCATTCCGGAAAAACTGAACGTCTATTTTCTATGGGATTTTTGTTTGAACTAAAACTTGACTTAGATGCTTCGCAAGGAATTTAAATACGTTACGTTAGTATATAAATTCCTTGATGCTTCGTTCGGAATTCAAGAATAAACAAAAGACGCCTGAAAGTCGTGCTTTCCTCCTTTAGCGGCCCTCATGGCACGCCTCGATTAAACAGGAAAGTTTCGAACGATGGATATTTGTAGATTTCATCTTCATCATCATCAAAGCAGATGCAACCGCGGGGCACAGCTAGTAACTAATAACCAACACATTAATTAAATTCTATGCTCAAGTCAATATTCAAACTTTCAAACTAAATGTCTGGAATACGTGCCTTAAGGTCCTATGGTATCTATTTCTTCCGGCTAAACATACTGATAGATTCTCGTCTACATACAAATAAAAACAATAAGAAAGAAACTGCGCATAACAAGACATAAGTTCAGATACTAAAACCGGATATAAAATGGTCGAGTATAAAATAGCTTATGACAATCTTGCAATGAAGACGAATCGATTGATATCTCACTTGTCAAAATCGGACCAATAGGGGCGACACATGAACATCCCAAATCCATCATCACATCCCGAGATGTCCCATGCTATGGTGGAACATCCACATACCTACATACATATATACATAATAGACTGATAAACTCTTTATATTCCCTTGCTTCGCCGTAATCGGGTAAAAAGAAAAATCCTTACTTGAGGTAGATGGTCATTGTCGAGGGTGAGGTTGATTTTGGCCACGTAGAAGGTGGTGGCGAAGGGTGGCGTCTGCGCATGGTACTCGGCCAGCTGCAGGTCCTTGCAGGCGTTCAGCGAGCCCAGCCAGTACTCGCTTCCGAACAGGACGTTAGAGCTGTACCGGCCCGACGCGTCGTACACTGGAAGCAGAAAAAGTCGGTTAAAACATGATACGATAACGATACGCAACTATTCTACCAATCACATAATTTAAAGAAAGCTTTCATTTTATAGTAATTTCTTCTTGACAATCGTTCGGTGGGACTGGACACTAGGCTGAGAACAGTGGCTATCGAAAAGAGTACACGGCGCGGGCGGGCGGGCGTTGCGGCATTGGAACGCTGTGTCAAGGGTGTTAGGTTAATTAGTTTAAATCGTGTTGTTCCCATCCCATGAAAGCTGCAGAAAATACACTAATGGCTCTGTGAGCTGTAGACCTCGCGAGGCTGTATTTGTATAGCTTAAGGCCCAGTTTTAGCATTTTCAGCAATTTTCGATCATTTTTGAACGTCTGTATCTTCTTTTATAATTAACCCAGAAATCCCAGAATTATAAAATTAATCAAAATTTTATATATTATCTCGTACTTTGTGAACACAAAAACATGATTAGTATCAATATACTCAATAGAAAATAAAATCAAAGGTAAAACTACTTTATACATTGATTGGAATTATATCCCGGCACTAAATGATATTAAAGATATACCAAGAGAAAGAGATCATTATTATTAGAAAATTGTCAAGACACTTTTTTGTAATAAGCTTTAGTTTTCCTACAAATAAATAAAAACCCTAAATTTTACTCCCGAGATGTATCATCTTTCCCGCTCCACTTGTTCACGGACAAAACACTTACTGACACCCAGCCTTATAACTGAATAAATTTTCACCACGCACCTTAAAACAAAAATCTGAGAGACATTTGTTAATATGGGCCCCATATATACAACATATAGAAAAAAATCGAAACACTGAATTCATAATAATATGATAAATAATTATCGAACCTGCCCCCAAAATTTCACGGTGATCGGTTGAGAAATGCGACCTTTAGAGGAGAACAGCCTGACATCCGCGGGACATACGAAAGCATTTTTGCCCAAGCTGAACAGGAGACGCATCGCGCTCGGTCGGTCAATTATTTAAATGTCATAAGTTCTTAAAAATGATTTTGACTCAAACAGTGGTTAGGGTTGTTTAACTAATTGAATTGAACAATAATAATTCACTATGTTGTACAACACATTATCACAGTACACAGTACTCGTACTGTGACATTATGTACAAATATTATAATTAGTGTCAAACAATGTATTGACAAGGTAACAATAAGGAAACTGAGTAAGTCTAATATGTTAACAAAATTCTGACAGCATGCACGCATAATTATTTGATGTTTGATTGTTTCAATTGTCCTAGCCTAGAGGCACAGTACATATATAGTATGTACTGTGCTAGAGGTATGTATGTAAAGTAATGTTGTGTGTTTGTTTCTTTCAACTCTCCGAATATTGTAAAAGCAATTAAGGAAATGCCTGCTAATTGCTATGATCGCGGGTCATCTGCGTAACGTTTGAAATTTTTAACGTTTCAGTAAAGCTCATGTAATTTTTCCATGTTTTTTCCGTCCTCTTATATTAAAAGCTCGTTCGTTACCTACATTATTTTTATACTTTTGCTGTTATCTACGTTGTATTTTAACGCGTATCTGTGGCTTAGTAACAGCATGAAAAAAATAACATAATATGATGACCATAGATACTTTGATAATTTTGAGTTGTTTCATATATAATTGGGCATGAACTACTAGCCTGAATTCACAGAGCCATTTTCATGAACGAGGATTTCTCAAACAATATCACAATGTACCTTTATCGCCATTGAAGCTTACTGCTTTTTCATACTGATACTGTACAGAGATTAACAAAAGAACAACAAAAAGCAATTCTGAAGTGAACGATCGGAAATCGATACGGATATAGTAGTTAAAGGGAGTGTCCCTTTACCATACACATACCCATACACAGTATAGGTATTACGTGAATCTGCGGCTTCGCGATTGCTTTTTAACCTAGTTATTTGGATACTTTTCTCCCACTAGCGCCTGTTTCCGGGACGTTTCCGTCGTCGTGGGCACCGGACGCTATCTCGGAATTTCGAGACCAACAGAGAGCTGCACTTACTCTGATTTATCACCCCCAGTTATGAATTTCTTGAAATATTACCGCGCTGGATGAGGCTTCCTTGGAGAATACCTCGCTACATTGTGCAGCTGTGTAACAAGCACAGATGCGTGGAAAAGAATTACAACATTTGCTTATTGAACCTAGAATGTATGAGCAGAAACCTCAGTGTACTTACAGAAATACACATCGAGTACCTAACCATGGGACGTACCGTAAAATCTGTACATAACGCACAGGCGTATAGCTTCAGCCCCAGTTTTACGAGAAAAGGATTGATATCACAATATAAACAGTGTTTGTATTCTACAATATGGATGCCAACAAAGGTACAAGGGCGGTAGTAAACCGACGAAATGATACTAAATAATGCACGGAAGAGCACAGCGACGTTAAATCAATTTGTGTTCGCAATTTTTCGCTCTTTACGCTTTCATATTTTCTTCGAAAAGCTCCTTACGGGCGTACTTAAATTGCACCTAGAGGGTTCTAACTGTGAAGTATATTCAATGGACAAGAATAATGTCGACATCGTAAATGATTTAGAAATAACTTTCACTAAACAAAGAACAATGAACGATGAAAATTAAATTACAAGCATGTGTTTGAGTTAAATGTAATTATCTCAATTTCTTGTAGGTAAAACCTTAAAAAGAGAATGAATAATATAATACGAAAGGAACGTGCCTTCTGTGAAAATTCCTTAAATAAGTGAGGGTCCTTTTTATATGTTTTAAAGGCTCGTTTGGTCGTCTGAGCATTAAAAATGCGCATAACTAGTGAATACAAAGGTCGCGTTACATATATTTTAGAAACCCTTGTCAACGTCGGTTACATTTACAATTTAGCCGAATAAGGAAAGAACTGGAATCCGTAGAGGTCATTTCGTTTGTGAGCTTCAAGACCACTAGAGTTTTATGCACGTATTGCTCAATCTAACAATTAAAACATTCGAGACCGTGAGGAGGATATGAGGTGGTCACTATTGAGACAGTGCCAAAGCTTCAAATTTCGTGGTTACCTGTGATGTGGTTGTAAAAAAAATGCACATCCTGCCGCAATTCGTCGGAAACCATCACTGCGGTCTTGTATCTACGAGGGGCGGTCAAAAAGTTCGCGGAATGGCAAGGAAAGAAAATGAAATTAAACCAAAAAATATTTTCCCTTTTCAATATTCTCTCCCTTCACTCTAATACATTTTTTCCGATCTGTCAAATAATTTGTTTAAACCATTGAAAAAAAAAATGTTTTGTCGAGGCCTTCAAAATAGGCCGAAATCGCCGACTTCACTTCATCGTTAGTAAACTTTTTTCCTCGAAGTTCTTTTTTAAAATTTTCGGCAACAAATAATAATCCAACGGGGCCAAATCTGGACTATAGGGTGGGTGGTTAAAGCTCCGAAGCCACACTTGTGTAGGGTAGACATCGCAACGTGGCTTTTATGAACTGGCGCGTTATCGTGCAAAAGCAACACACCTCGTGTCCATTTTCCCCTTATTTTTTCCATGATGGCATTTTTTAGCTTTTTGAGTAAGCTGGCATAGTATTTTCCGGTGATGTTGACGCCTTTTTCTTTGTAGTCGATCAACAAAATACCCTCAGAATCCCAAAAAACCCGACCTGGGCGGTCATCGTCTTCAATTGACTTGCCATTTGTAAATCATGGTTTTTTCCCAGGGCAGTAGTCCCCGTAAGCAGATGGCATCTCTTCCATGATGATCTGCGGCGTTTTTCCCAGCTTGGTCAGGAACTTTATGACAGCGCGAAACTCAATTTTCTGTACAGTTGACATTTGCTTCCCGATTGACCTGTTGACTTGGCGATAACTCGAACATGAGTGACCAGATTAAGCCAAAACTTGGTATTTATTGTGAAGTTGAGTCATCAATTAGTCCTAGGTATACGAAAAAAAAAACCTGTCTCTTTCTAACCCTTTCATTCCGCGAACTTTTTGCTCGTATCTACTTATTAGCACCCGGGGATTTTCGCAAACTGTGAAATAAAAGTAAAAGATTTTCCACCTCTTAGGCATTTCTGAGATTACATTCTTAACCTTTTTTTTTTAAATTTCACCTAAGCTTTTGTTAAATACGCTGTGATTCAGCACAACATTATTTTATCTCTAGTATAAATCTAATAAAGTCTAACGCCATAGAAATGTAACACAAATCTACGTAGCAACTTCAACGTAATTAAACTAGAATTTCCGCGGGCTTTAGTACTGTCAACATAATTATGCTGTAGCGTCTGCCGTGTGCAGCCTGCAGTGCTCAGTCACGGTCGGTCAACGTCCCACTTTGCGGTCAATTTCGTACTTGCTCGAATATTTTTCTCGCCAAGATTACGTAATTAGCGGCACAAGAACTGGTTCTCGGCCATTCGCTATATTCGTACTTCGTTAATTGAGCAGCTTTCTTTTATTGCGTCACCGAAGATGCTTTTAACGAAATCGATTAATCGTTGTGTGTATTCATTGTTGATTAGGTTTGACTGTCTTATGAAATTAAAAGGAGAGGAAGGTGATGTTTAATTTTATGAATTTAATCCACCACAAAGCTTTTACATCTAACTAATAAGAAAGATAAAAACGTATCTCACGTATAGCAGTTGGATTGTTCCAACTATACTAGATAGATCACCGAATGTGGTTGAAACTATAGTTGGAATAAATCAACTGCTATACGAGTGTAACTCCCGTTTTTATCTTTAAAATGTGTAAAAGCACGTTAGTTTCATAATTATAAAAAGTACCTACTGGGCCTGCAGTCTCGACATACATAGCGATTGCTTTTCAACCGAACTCGAGTCATAACAATCTGATATTTGCTAGTCTCTACAGATACTGATGACAATCGTTAGCATTGACAGTAACTGTCAGAATCTATCGATTGTCGTCGGTATCTGTACTAAGTCAAGCAAACAATCGCAAATATCGGACATTGCGACGGATTCCGGTTGTAAAACTATAGCTGTTGGATTGTTCCAAAAAAATAGACCACTGGATGTGGTTGAAACTATAGTTGGAATAATCCAACTACTATACGTGTGTAACTCCTGTGTTTATCTTTAAAATGTGTAAAATCCACGTTAGTTTTCATAATATAATAACTACCTACTGGGCCTGCAGTCTCGACATACATAGCAATTGCTTTACAACTGAAATTAAGTCATGGCAATCCGATATGTGCTAGTCTCTACAATACAGATACTGATGACAATCGTTAGCATTGACAGTTACAGTCAGAAGCCATGATTGTCATCGGTATCTGTACTAAGACTAGCAAATATCGGACATGCGGCCGATTCCGGTTGTAAAACAGTAGCTATCTATGTTGAGACTGTAAATCCTGGTAATTTATCTTCATTTTCCTTATGACGAAGTGTTAATTGTTTTGAAATGTTTGTTAAGCAATTTCCTCTGGGTGGCGTTCGCTGATTGATTCGGCTATTCAGTGTGCACACGTCAGTCTAACTGTTGCAATTTGAAGTGCAAATACAACACACGCAATCTGAGTGTGATTGGATTTGGTTGTACAGCAGTTGTGTAAGTTGGTAACCTCTCTATATATTTTGGACCCGTCAAAGAAACGCACAACTTTTATGATGGCAACAAATAATTGCATTCGTCAAATTCCACACTAGGGATATTAACTAATTTATGTAATGAAGTATGTATTTATGTAGTTTTAGTAGTTTAGTAAATGACATGAACAGATAAAAAACTGCTAAAGGTTTTTTTTCTATAGTTTTTTTTAACTTTATTCATCATCATCATCAGCTTATATCTGTCCACTGCTGCACGTAGGCGTTTCCTACTGAGCTCAGTCTTCAGCTCACGTAATCCATTTTCTTCCAGCCGCTTTTCGCAGGTCGTCACTCCACCTGGCCACGGGCGCCCTACACAACATTTGCCTAAACGTGGTATCCACTCGAGAACTCGTCTACCCCAAGGGTTATCGGTTCTTCGGGAAATGTGACCACCCCACTGCCACTTTAGCTTGTTTATCCCTAAGGATAATCAATGATGTCGGTTACCTTGGTACTTCGTCTGATATCTTCATTACGAATCTTGTCCTTCAGAGAATCCCAAACAACTCTCCATAGCTCGCTGAGCGACCATAATATTAATATTATTTCATTTTATTGAGACACCACTAACAATAAGACGCGTGACGTCAACACCTGTGATCACCAAAGAGTAAGAGCGATGGTGGCCTAATGGTTCTATAGTGCAATTTAGAATCCAACGATACCGGGTTCAAAACCTAGGCTCCCGCACCAATGACTTTTCGAAGTTATGTGCGGTTTTCCATCGCTCCGTGCTTCGGAGGGCACGTTAAGCTGTCGGTCCCGGCTGTTATTGGTTAATAACAGTCGTTAAGCCATGTCAGAAGCCCTCGGGCGGCCTCACAAACTCTGACATCAGAGGCCAGCACTACCTCATACGACAAACAACAAACCAAAGAGTCAAAAAAAACATAATTAATTAATTTATTGATTTGGTTTATTTATGACATTTTAAAATTTTATTTTGTCATGAGACTTTTTCATAATTTTCTAAAGGAAAAATTAAGATCACGGACGGGACTTGAAATCGCACATCCGTGCCTCTGCGCGGCACATGCCTACCAATTCGGCTACCGTGACCACTAAAACATGAGCCATTTGATTATTTGTCATGTAAAAGTGCTTTTTTATGTTGCCTACTTTAAATGCTTAGAAGTTTGAATCTTACGTCCAAATTAAATAAATACAATTGCACACACCCCAATCAAATACATAAGTAAAGCTATACAGTGCGTGACAACCACCCACAAACGACGTGAAGGTAGTTGGTATTGCAAAGTTATTACTTCACTCACCGAAGTGGGAAGGACCGAAAGGCAGTGAACCAAGTTTTGTATGAAATCTACTATCGCCTGTTGCATATTCGCATATATACACTAATATTATAAAGAGGAAAGATTTGATTGTTTGTTTGTTTGTTTGTAATGGATTAACTAAAAAATACAGAACCGATTTTTAAAATTCTTTCACATTTAGAAAGCTAAATTATCAGCTTGTGTACCAGCTAAGTAACACAAGCAGGATTTTATTTTTCAAAAAATTTGAGTTCCTTTTTAAAACTGCAATATTGAAACCTGAGGTATTATTTTTTTTTGGCAAAAAAACTCTATTACTTTGTATCACAAACCAAAGAGTATATAAATACTACGTAAGATCACAAACTAAGAAGGAGATACGGGTCTTTGTATGTGGAACGTTGCCATGGAAACGAAATCACAGAACACCTACTAATCATTGACGTAAGAAATGCTCTATGCTAATAATAGACGAAGTAGTAACCGTAATTCAACCTCCTTGCGTTAAACAGAATAATACTATAGATGAAATGGTACATGAGTATAAAACCTGTAAACATAAACATTTTGTGTAAGAAATTGTTGTTATTATATTTGTCCAAATAGAGAACCTACTAATTTTATCTTTCTATATATCTACCCGTGCGAAGCCGGGGTGAGTCGCTAGTAATATATACACATATACATATTCGCATATATATACATATATACATATTGTACATTTATTACACAGACATATTGTCTTAGTTGACGTACAAATTGCACACTTATATAATTCCCCTATTCGACACGTTTATTGCTATAAACGCCATTCGTAACTCTTATGAATATACCTTACTAGCTCTCGCCCGCGACTTCGTCCGCGCTTACTATAGTTAATCGAGAAAAAATGATCTTAGAGGATATTAAAAACCAAAGCAAAAGTATAGCATAAGGTATAGTAAAAGTATGTTATTATTTCGTTTTATGGCAACCGTTCCTTATAGCGTGTAATCGTAATTTAATAGTATTTTCGTGGAAACTTATCATTTGCCGTGATAAAAAGTATCCTATGTTGGTCTCTATATTGTAAAGTACCTATTTACAAAGTTTCATCAAAATAGGATCAGCCGTTTGGCGTTAAAACTCCCCAAACCAACAAATATACGTTTCACTTTTATATATTGGTGTGGATTACGGGAATACAAATGATTTTCCTACGCGTTTTTACGAACGGAATATGTCTCAATATGCAAATTGAGATAGCCGCGGTGCGCCCTAACGTAACGTAACGCTTACCTCACTAATATAAACAAAAACTATCTATGACTTCACCGTTAATGAGAGCTCATTCTCACAAAAATAGTTAAATGGGCGGCAACCCGTGACCTATCGCCTGATATATCTTATAACTTTCTGAACCTTTATTTAATTTAAGTTATTCGGAAAAAGGCATCAACGCAGTACTTCTCTATTCCGTACTCTGACGACTGATTGTTATCAGGGCCAGTTTCCTCCTAGTAATTTCACTAGTATAGTTTTTTTACATTATTCATAATCAAGTGTTATTACGAGAATACATGCGACTTGGATCACTGGATACTGGTACGAGGTCCTAGTCACCCAATAGCGTTTCTGAATCTGTCGACTGGGACCAACAACCACAAGATTGTAGTCGCCAGAAAAATCGGAAAGCCGGAATCGAAAAAAAGGAGTGTAGTGATTTTAGGATTAATATATGTTTGTTTGTATGTGAGCTTCTTTATTCCACCATAACTTTTAAATGCCTTAACAAATTTAGACGTGTTGGGTATCGTTAGAATTCTTACATCCCCCGAGTAACATAGGTTATACTTTTTTTTTTTTTAATTCGTTATGTCGTAACGTGTTCGTCGTGTCGTGTGTGTGTGTTATGGCTCCAAAACAAAATGCGTTTTTTTTTCTCTATATTTACAATATGGGTAACAAATTGAAGGCCTTGATAAGCGCATTCCAACAATGTATAATTTATGACCATAAATTATTTTTTGCCAGAGAAGGCGTGTTTTTTTAGCTTTTAAGCTAGTTTTAATAATATTATCGTTATGTAAAAGTTGCGATAAGTAGGTACACAAATATACCATTTAATAACGAAATTATCTCACCTACACTGATAAATGACGTCCTACAAAGCGTGACAGCGTACACACATACATAGACGTTGAAAAGGTTACATTACAGCATTGCTACATACCGCAATCAGAGTACGCCACGTTGGCAACATCTGAAACCGGGCCGTAGGTATCGTCAAATTACCGCGTGTACCAACCCATTCGGTACTTGGTACACTATCGATCGTGGTTTATTGTTGTGAGACAGTTAAAATTAATTGAATGAGATGTGTCGTGGGAAGTAGGACGCGCGTAGTTTACTGGAAACAGCTAGACTATAGCAATTTTATTGACACGTTTTATGTATTAATTTTCATTACGTGTTCGTTTACAGCCTATTCTCCCGAAAGTGACATTGAGTACTAAAAGCGATTGTCTATTAACTATTTGGCGTAATCGGTCTTTGTTTGACTAATCGTCCAACAGATCGTTTGCATTTATGAATTACTAGCTGCGCCCCGCGTTGTTACCCGCGGCGAATAAATTTGAGCGTATTTAAGTAACAATTATATTTGAATTATTTGATCATCCCCCTGCACTTTTCCGTGATCAAAAGTATCCTGTGTTAATTTATAGATATAAGCTTTCCTGGTACAGAATTTCATCCCAATCCGTTCAACCGTTTGTACGTTAAGGAGTAACAAACATACACACACACACACACACACACTCTCAAACACAAACAAACACTTACACACACACTACATCAAACTATCGCCTATTAGTGTGATATAGATTTCTATTGGTCAAATAATTGATTTGAGCTAGAGCTATAGCGCGGATGTGCATTTAATCCCGTATAAACAGAGTACAGCGAGATAAATGACACAAATTTATAGAAAGCCCACTTATATCTAGCACATTTAACACTTAACTGCCGCAACAAGTTAAGCGGATCTGTCCCTCTGAGATCGACAGAGATTATGTCATCAGCGAGGCTTGTTCAACAAGAAAGTGTCGGTCAACATGGCCGCTCGTTCATTCTATGGTCATTACAGCACAATGTACTTGGCGAAGCAGTGATTTACTCTTTGTAAGTACCTACCACTGTGTGATGAGACGAGCATTTCGTTTGTATGATGGTGGCCATGCCTGTCCATAATAATAGCACTGATCCTAACTTTTGATCAAAAAATCTTGCGGAGCACAGCGTCGTGCTTGTATTTTAATATATGCCCATATGCCCAGTAATTTCGGTGAAAACAGCCTCCTTCAAACAGGAACAGTAATTTTTGCACACAACTGATTGGCGGCTGAATGTCTGGAAAACGTGTGGTACCATTTCCCCAGGCAGACACTTTTGCAGAAGAGGCCTACGACTTAACATGACTAACTATTTTAGAGATGTAATCTAGAATGATGTACCTACTTAATATATTACTAACTAATCCCTGCGGCTTCGCACGTGTGGTCATTTTAATAGATAGCTTATGACACTCACAAAAAAGTAGCTTTCTCTTGGTAAAATAATATTCAAAATCGGTTCAGTAGATCCAGAGATTACCCCCTACAACCTCATAAACTCACAAACTTTACCTTTTTATAATATAATTAGTATAATATTAGTTAGTTTATTTTCTTTTATTTATTATTAATTTATTTTATTTATCCATTGTATTGTTATTAGTATATTTTTAGTATAATAGTAGATATAGCATATTTAGTATAGAAGTATAGATGAATAGATTAATTTAAACGTGGGTGTCATATCAAAGGCAAAGTCAAATTCAGACTTTTTATTGTAAATAGGCAAAATAAAAGCACTTTTCTAAGTGAAAACTTAAAATATCATGAACAATGAGAAGAACATAAATTATTATATATAGATCAATTCAATAAAATTAGGTAAACTAAGTATGCTTTAAGTTTGAATAGAAAATTTCCCTTTCATGTGCCGACTCAGAGTTCAATCTCGCACAGGAAAAATAATAGCCTTCTGACTCTACCCATGCTTCGGAAATATGACCGTTAGAGAAAATAGCACCAAGAAACTCTACGGGGATGTCTATCTTTAGCAGCTAAAATTACGGGGGAATATCATTAATTTTCTTTAATGATACTAAGGATATAATGTTGTCACTTGTACCATCAATGGTACTAGTCAATGGTACTACTGACATTAACCTCATTTTCTCCACTGATGTCAGTTCTTTATATATCTGTTTTTGCCTGTCCACTTTTAACGTTTTTAATATATTTTATAACCAGGGTATCAGTATATCAGTTACACATGCCTACCATCGTGCACCACAATACGTTACCTATTAAGCGCCTATTAAGGTTCCACTTTTGATGACCCTTCGAGATGTACGCGTAGGAGTGCGTGTAAACTATACATAGAACTATACCATTTGTCTGAAGATGAAATACTGCACTACACGCGATCGCAATGCGTGCGAGTGAAATGAATCGGTTGCTTTCACGGGCTACTTATGAAATTTGCGATTTACGCGTTATGCGCAAGTTTGCGCAATATCACGGCTCGTGCGCGTTATGTCACAGGCCACTGCGCGCACGTTGGCAAACTTCGCAGCTCTATTTGGCACGACACACAGGTTTGACTAGTTGTTTGCAGGACTGAATATCGCAAGTGTAACTGAATAACATCGACTAAATTGACTTGAATGCCACCAGTTTAATAAATGATTAATGAGAGAATTTATTTGTATTTGCAGACATCCTGGAATACATATACCCCAAAAATCTCGTAGAATATAGATGTAAAGATTTATTAAAAAAAGGATAATTTAAAAACAAATACAAAAAAAACTTCTACGACCTTCTTTTTAATGAATGTCACTTTTTTTTATTACATTTTTTGCATTTTCTCTTTTTACATTTTTAAGTATTTTTTTTATAATTTTTATTGCATTGTTGTCGGTTTGTGAGCTACCCTGAAAGTTTCAGACGGATCGCTAATCGGGAAGTGAATCGCTCCGTGCTTCGGAGGGCAAGTTATGCAGCCGGTCCCAGCTGTTATTGATAAATAGCAGTCGTTAAGCCAAGTCAGAGGCCCTCGGGCGGCTTGACAAACTCTGACACCAAAAGGCCAGCACTACCTCATACGACAAACAAACAAATCGATACATACATACAAGTGAAGTTAAATAAAAGCTTTTAAAAATAAAAGCTTTTAAAAATAAAAGCTTTTAAAAATAAAAGCTTTTAAAAATAAAAGCTTTTAAAAATAAAAGCTTTTAAAAATAAAAGCTTTTAAAAATAAAAGCTTTTAAAAATAAAAGCTTTTAAAAATAAAAGCTTTTAAAAATAAAAGCTTTTAAAAATAAAAGCTTTTAAAAATAAAAGCTTTTAAAAATAAAAGCTTTTAAAAATATCAGCTTTGTGAGTTATTTAACTTCACCGGCCAGAGCATCCTAGCAGTTTTAACAAGCGCACGTACGTACGAGAACTAACTGCCGGAATTATAAGAATAAGAATAAGAATATGTTTATTGTTTAAAACTGAGCTTGAACATTGAGATCTTAAAATATAAATTTGTTTCAACAGTTTGTCCATTCCGGACGTACAATATTAAGTAAAGTATAACAGTTTATTATTACACTCCTACGTTAAACTAAATCTACACACATTATAGGTATACAGTAGACACAGAGTAAATTTATTAATATTTGGAGATCTAGTTGTCATCAAAGTACTCATTTAAATTGTAATGGACTTTATTCAATAGCCATTTCTTGAGTTGATTTTTAAATTGAATGCCATTTATAGATTTTAAATGCGTTGGTAAATGATTGTAAATTTGGATGGCACTGACAAAGGAACTTTACAAGGAATACAGATGTTAAACTTATATTTACTGCGAAGATTACCTGCACGACTGGATTGTATGTTAAAGAAGTATTCAGCGTTATTTTTTACAAAAGTACAAATTTCTAAGATATAAATTCCTGTTAGGGTAAGAATTTTCTTATCCTTAAAATAGCTTCGAAGAGAATCTGTCCTTTTTAAATGAAATATACTTCTTATGGAACGTTTTTGCATAATAAATGTTGACTGCACATCAACAGAATTGCCCCAGAAGATTATACCGTAGCTTAACTGAGGATATACAGGTGAATTTTTCAAGTGGGCGTGGTTGGCTAAATCAGAAACTATAAGGAATAGCGAAAAAGTACTCAAAGGAGTCTCGGGCCCGATTTTGATGAACACTAAAACTGCATCTTTTGATTTTTGAAAAAAACAATATTCCTAGGCAGGAATCGAACACGTTGATATTGGAAAAAAAAACACATACTGTATTATTACACCATTCGATAGTGTCGCTAATAAGGATTGAATTTTGGGAAGAAATTACATACGGCAAACTTAAGGAAAGAGCTCATTTTTAATGACAATAATTAAACCATAACTGATTAATTGTTCAAAATGATGACCGTTGGTTTCAATAAATAGCTGGATTCACGTGTCATATTTTAATACTGCATTCAGTATTAAAATATTATTGATTCCGCTTATAATATTTTCCAAAGTTCGTTTCAAGTCACCAATTGCATTATACGTGTCTTTGTAGATTTCGTTTTTTACATACCCCCAGAGAAAATAATCTAAGGGGGTAAGATCCGGTGACCTCGCTGGCGACGGCACAGGACCATAAATTGCAATAAAAAGTTCACCAAACTGCTGAATCAACATCTCTTTTACTATACGACTATTAATACGAAACAGTACGCAAACAGTTAGTAATAATCAACGAAACGTGGAACAAAATCTAAATTATTGGCACCAATTTACTCTACGTTCTAATTTCAATTGTTTACATTTTTTTCTTTTACTGTGGCCTTTAACCGCGAAGACATAATAATAATTTGAAATTAGAACAATGTTGTGAAGATGACCGCGCTGCGGGTCTGTGTTGAGAAAAATATTGAGCATCATTTCGGACAAGGTAAAAATGGTTAAAATATGAATCAGTTTATTAAAATACAACATTTTCCTTAAGTTTTCTGTATGTCATTTCTTCCCAGAATTCAATCCTTATTAGCGACACTATCAAATGGTGTAATAATACAGTGTGTGTTTTTTTTTCCAAAATCAACGTGTTCGATTCCTGCCTAGGAATATTGTTTTTTCAAAAACCAAAGATGCAGTTTTAGTTTTCATCAAAATCGGGCCCGAGACTCCTTTGAGTACTTTTCGCTATTCCTCATAGTTTCTGATTTAGCCATACACGCCCACTTGAAAAATTCAGCCTGTATATAATATATATACTTTGTACATTAAATAATTTGTATACTTGAAATGAATGATCTCGAATCACCAAAAACGTGATGGTTTAACCATGTTAAAGGGGGTATCGCTTTGTTTCGCATAACTTTTTTAATACTAATTTACTTTGGCATAATGAGTTAGACATAACTTTTAATGACATAATATTAATTTTACATAAGCAGTATTTGGCATACTGTTAAGGTAAGATAATTATCTTTTGGGCTTTTTGAACTACTATGGAGTCGCATAAAATATAATCTAGATACTATACTGTGACAGTAGGTTAAAGTGCAGCGGAGTCGCCCTTGAGCCACCCGTAAGCCGCGAACATGTTTTTTTTACATCGGTAGGTATAATTTAGTTTAAAGTTATATCACTCACAGTAAATAATGTTTTTTTTATGCTATTAATAATATACTTGTTTATCTTTATGCTAACTTAAGATATGGAAAACACGATTATGCCTAAACATTTATGCGTAATTATTATTATGCTTGCACATTATTAGGATAAGTAAAACTATGCCACACTAAATTATGACATTATATTTTATGCGTATCAATAGAGAACCGTTAAATGGACGTATACAAGTAATTACATAATTGACAACATCCGGTAGAAATAAGACCTTAGATAGGTACCTACTGTTTAGATGTACCCTAGAATCAAAGGAGAACAATAGATAAACATTTAGAATTGTACCCACATTAAGAACCTCGTGCACACTATTCTTTCTGTACTTGAATTGTTCTTGTACAATTTCAGGCATCAGTAATTTTGTATAGTACGAATAATCCTTGCCAACGGTGAAACGTGGACGTGACTGAATAAATTCAAGTAATTCAGTATCTTGCTTACCTCAAGCCTGAGTTACGCCCATTGCGTTTTCCACACCGATCAGTCTAATCTTAATTTAGAATGTTCCCACTTTAATATCGTTTATATTTGCAGGGGAATAACGTGTAAATTGGTAATAAAGGGAAGAAGTGACATGATTATTCGAGCTCGGTAAATGGGCTTAGAATAACCGTCTCCTTTTGTGAAGTCGATTAAAAAACACCGTCATTTTGTTGATTGAACCTACAGATTTCGGCCTTACGTTGCCATTGAAAATAGGTTACCGCTATGAAATCGCAACATATCTAACCCTAAATTTTGTCTGCCATCAAAATCTAATATTCCTGAGTATGAAAGCTTCAGCAGGGAGAGACGAGCGTGATGTAATAGCAGATTGAAATGTTCAGGCATTAGGGCTCGGAATTGGAGTTTTGGCTGAACTCATAGCTTTTAGTGGCGAGTAAGTAGGTGAATAGACAAAATAAAATGTAATGCTCAAACATTGCTATTCTCATATTGAACCCAATGTAAGAATAAATCAGAAATGAAGAATAAAATCTGCATAAACTTTAGCAACTTCGTCAAAAGAATTTAAAAAAAATGATTCTAATTTTCAAGTGGTGTATAAAGGCATCAACGGCAAGAGCGGCTTCCGATGCACAGTGTATAAATTAAAAGAGTGGAGACACTCCCAACATGTGACTCAAAATAACTAGTGGCTATGGTCACACGCAATTTCGCTATGTTACGTCTCCCTGGCATATACGAGTAATCCTTATAGCACCCCACATATACGAGTAATCCTTATAGCACCCCACATATACGAGTAATCCTTATAGCACCCCACATATTCGAGTAATCCTTATAGCACCCCACATATACGAGTAATCCTTATAGCACCCCACATATACGAGTAATCCTTATAGCACCCCACATATACGAGTAATCCTTATAGCACCCCACATATACGGAAAGGTCGAACCGCATTCTACTAGTTTACTTACTGACGGTCTTGATATTTTGTTTTCACACGTAATCAATGTTAATGTCCTGGATCGTCGGAAATACACTAATGCTTAGCATTATTATTCTTTTAAGTAAAAAGTGAACAGACCGAATATAAAACGAGTCAAAGAGTACCCGTAGTCCATGGTATGCATGCAACTTGGCATATTAAGAATAAAATCATTTAAATTTCCTAGATACTATTGTGATAGAACCAATGACCACCTCGAGGGTCCTGGGAGTGATTGGGGGCTTGAGATGGAACACCATACGAAATTATACCATACATTTCGATAAAATTGTGCCATACTAGACGGCATCTCCTAAGGAAGCTAATCTCACGCGTTCGTGAATCGCCCTCCTGGCGCCACCTGCACCTTACTTCCCACGCACTCACTACTGCAGGTAAATTGTGAACGAAACAATGTTGACGGACTAGTGCGAATTTTTCATGGTTTGCCTTCTCGGACTATTTGTACTGTGGTACTGTGGACCGTGGCTGATGGAACAGTTTGCATTATTCAGGCATTAACGCTCGACTATGCAGCGACACGCGCGGAGAAGGCCCCGGCGCCTGCTTTGGAAACAATCCATCATCTAGAGATATGCAATGGAGGTTCAGTTGAGATGACCTTGCTATAAAAAACAGTTACTGTACTCTAGCTTACAGAGCGATGGTAGCCTAGAGGTATGCCAGGAGAGTTAGATTCTAAAGATATCGACGATTTTGATGTTACTTGTAGTTTTCCATCGCTCAGTGCTTCGGAGGGCTCATCAAGTTGTCGGTCCCGGCTTTTATTGATTTCATTTTACTGTTTTTTTCTAAATAAATTAAAATAAAACTAATGGTCGGGTAAAAAATAGCCTATGACACTCTTGCGATCAAAACGAATCGATTGATACATCGCTTGTCAAAGCCGAACCAATAGAGGCGACGATATGGTGGAATATCAATATACATAGATACATACATACATACATACATACATAGACTGTTAAATTCATTATCTTTCCCTTGCTTTGATGTAGTCCTAATATTGAAGTTTATGAAATTACTAAAATATGGACTTAATAGTTTTAAAAAAAACAAAACGGGAGCTACTCACTTACCTACCATCAGTTGAATAATTCCAACTATAGTTTCAACCACAACCTCGCTGTGCGAGGGGAGACTCCTTCCTGAGGGTTCACTCCCCTTGAGAAAAACCACAGGATGTGGTTGAAACTATAGTTGGAATAATTCAACTGATACACGTGAGTTACTCCCGTTTTAGTCTTGTACTAAAATGTATAAAATCCACGTTCGTTTTCATAATAACTTAATAATTCCTTCAATTCAACTATTGCTTATACCTACCTAAAAATAATGTAAAATAATGCCTTATTAACCGACTTCAAAAAAGGAGGTTCTTAAGTTGATGTGTATTTATGTAATATTGATGAAAATGCGTAATATACATATATGTCTATATACAATACAAAACAATAACTTTTTATTGAACACATCACAAAATAGGAAACTAAATAATAGTATTTAAACTTTAAAAAACAATGTCGTACAATAGGCGGCCTTATCGCTATTAGCAATTTCTTACAGGTAACCTTTGAATGCAACCTCTATATGTTTTTACTTACTTTAGTCGGCTTGGACGCAGCACAGACCTCAATTTTTTTTTATTATTTCTCTGTTTTATGTTTTATATGATTTGAAGTCGTTTTGTTATATTAGTATTTATTATGTACTTTATTACTTTGTACGAAATATACATAAAGTGAGTTATTCAACAAAAGACATCAACGCGTGCGCATGTCAACATGTTACCGCCAAAGCACGTCAACGCGTGCGCATGTCAACATGTTACCGCCAAAGCACGTCAACGCGTGCGCATGTCAACATGTTACCGCTAAAGCACGTCAATGTCAAGATCAAACTATAGCTAAGTTTTTTTTAACAAACTAAACATGTCATTCACATGATGGTAAGCGTCACTCAAAAACAATTTATTTTTCTTATATAAGTATATATATATACAGAATGAATTTTTCAAGTGCGGGCGTGGTTGGCTAAATCAGATACTATGAGGAATAGCGCAAAGTACTCAAAGGTGTCTCGGGCCCGATTTTTATGAAAAAAAAAAACTGCATCTTTGGATTTTTGAAAAAAACAATATTCCTAGGCAGGAATCGAACACGTTGATTTTGGAAAAAAAAACACACACAGTAACACGCACCATTCGATAGTGTCGCTAATAAAGATTGAATTCTGGGAAGAAAGAACATACGGCAAACTTAAGGAAAATGTTGTTAACTGATTTATATTTTAAAGTACTGTTTTAATTCATACCTGCATTACCTGTAACTTGTCCAAAAAAGAATGAACACAATATTACACGGACCAATCAGAGCGCAGTATTGGACGCAATGCGTTCTCATAGTAAAGAGTCGCATAAGTATCATTTGTGAATTAAAATGCTCGCAATGACGAACACATAGTGAAATGGCTTACTTCGCATAGTGTCGCTGCTTTAAATAAGCAAGTATTGTTTGTGAATACGGCTGTAAATCAATAAACCAGGTATAAATTAACTAAACATACCTACGTTGAGTTTGAAAATAAAATTTCCTTTTCATTCGCCGACACAGAGTTGAAGCTCGCACAAAAAAGGAAATATAATATAATATAATAATATATTCGGGACATTTCCACACCAATTATCTAGCCCCAAACTAGGATACCCTGTGCTATGGGCACTAGATAACGGATAAACATACATAGATAAGAATATTACATCCATGACTCGGAAACAAACATTTATGCTCATCACACAAATGATTGCACCTTGCAGGATTCGAACCCGTGACCGTTCGATTTCGTACCAAGGATCTCTAGCCACGAGACCAACCGGTCGTCAAAATACCTCTCTACCGGTCGCAATACTTCGGAAATACGCCCGTTAGAGAAGACAGCACCAAGAAATACCACGTTTTTTTTTATCATTTCTCCTTATTTTTAAGTCATGTCACATCTATGCAATAGGAACGAAAAAGTCTGTACAAAGAAAGAAGGTAAATAGAAAAAAATATTGTTAAACCCACCTTAAATAAGCTACTGAACAAGAATATAACATTTATAAAATTCGTGTGTGTCTATTTGTTTGTCTGTTTGTCTTTTTGTCTGTTTGTCTGTTTGTCTGTTTGTCTGTTTGTCTGTTTGTCTGTTTGTCTGTTTGTCTGTTTGTCTGTTTGTCTGTTTGTCTGTTTGTCTGTTTGTCTGTTTGTCTGTTTGTCTGTTTGTCTGTTTGTCTGTTTGTCTGTTTGTCTGTTTGTCTGTTTGTCTGTTTGTCTGTTTGTCTGTTTGTCTGTTTGTCTGTTTGTCTGTTTGTCTGTTTGTCTGTTTGTCTGTTTGTCTGTTTGTCTGTTTGTCTGTTTGTCTGTTTGTCTGTTTGTCTGTTTGTCTGTTTGTCTGTTTGTCTGTTTGTCTGTTTGTCTGTTTGTCTGTTTGTCTGTTTGTCTGTTTGTCTGTTTGTCTGTTTGTCTGTTTGTCTGTTTGTCTGTTTGTCTGTTTGTCTGTTTGTCTGTTTGTCTGTTTGTCTGTTTGTCTGTTTGTCTGTTTGTCTGTTTGTCTGTTTGTCTGTTTGTCTGTTTGTCTGTTTGTCTGTTTGTCTGTTTGTCTGTTTGTCTGTTTGTCTGTTTGTCTGTTTGTCTGTTTGTCTGTTTGTCTGTTTGTCTGTTTGTCTGTTTGTCTGTTTGTCTGTTTGTCTGTTTGTCTGTCTGTTTGTCTGTTTGTCTGTTTGTTTGTCTGTTTGTCTGTTTGTCTGTTTGTCTGTTTGTCTGTTTGTCTGTTTGTCTGTTTGTCTGTTTGTCTGTTTGTCTGTTTGTCTGTTTGTCTGTTTATCTGTTTGTCTGTATGTTTATTCGTGCATCACGTAAAAACTACTGGACCGATTGCGGTGCGGTTTTCACTGTTTGATAGCTTAGGGTTTGACTTAAGCACTGGTATACTTGGTATCTCAACACGATTATTAGAAGCCAAGCAATGGATAAAAACTTATTGACGGTTGAAGGAATTTTTAATAAAATGTTGGTGTATAGGTGTTTTAGGTCTTCGAATAGTAAGTACATGAGTACTTTTAACCTAGAGAAATGACCACGCGTGCGAAGCCGCGGGTACAGCTAGTAACAGAATAAATTATGATAATAATATACGTGATATTGTCAAATTGATGTGCTAGTGATGTGCCACTGAATTCCAATTATTTGCTACTTTCTGTAAATACAAAAGTGCTCTGGGTTCGAAACTCAACGCAATATCATAATTATTTAATGACGGCTTTACCCGCGTCGTGGTCATTTCTCTAGGTTAAATGTAACCTATGATATACGACATTTCATCTGATTTTGTTCATCCGTCAAAGCGTTTTTATTTTATTGCTCACCGGATTGTGATACCATGTGCACCAGTTTTTAAATCAAACCTTAAGAGGATAGGACCTGCGCGGCTTCTACAAGTTTTGCTTACATTTCCGTGACGTTTTATTTTTGGGAGAAAACATTTGTACCATACTAAACCATAAAAAAAACCCAATCATTCTAGTCGTTTTTATTAATCACAGAATAAACTACGTTTATAGATTATTATTTTTATCATAATTTGTAAAGAGCTTGAATTCATGAATGTTTAAATACCGATATTTTCTCGTAACATATCTCTCAAGTTTAAATACCGATATTTTCTCGTAACATATCTCTCAAGTTTAAATACCGATATTTTCTCGTAACATATCTCTCAAGTTTAAATACCGATATTTTCTCGTAACATATCTCTCAAGTTCGTGTAGTGTTTAACTGAAAAAAAAAATAAGAAAAAGCAAAATCCTTAAACGTACTTTATTCTGTGATTAATAAAATAAGACTAAAATAATTAGATTTTGTTATGGTTTAGTATGGTAGATTCTGCGCGGCTTCTACAGGATTTGCCTTACATTTCCGTGAAATTTCCGTTTTGGGAGGAAACGTTTCTATCATACTAAACGCAACATTCACGGAAAATGTAAGGGAAAACCTGAAGAAGCCGCGCAGGTTCTTAAGCTATCCAACAGTAAAAACCATATCCCAATCGATCTATTAGTTTAATATTCATGTCCAGTAGATTATTTTAAAGTCCCGTAGATTAGACCTTTTTTATTATCTTCTTTGTACAGACCTTTTGTAACTTACTACTATAATATAACTATAGATAGATAGATGATAGATAACGAAATATAACGTAATGAGTGAAAATAACAGTTCACAAAACATGCGATGCACGGTGTGATGCAATATCACGATAGATAACTCTTTTCCAAGAAGTTCGGGTGAATGCCTGTAAGTAACACATAAATAATTATTACGACTCTCTCTAGGTATGAAAGGAACTTCATTAACCTTCCCAACTGATATTACCAAGGAAGTTATATGTACTTACGTACAACTAGAACGATATCTTTCATATACATGAAGTCGATTAAAATGTGGTCTCACCGAAACAGTAATTTAAAAAGAAAATGCGAGAAAAGGAAGTATACGTTGGATCGTAAGTCTCTTTCTTTCTCGTATAAAGTGAAATTGCGAAATAATCATCACACAGACAGCTGTACCACAGTACATATATAGAAAAGACTATATATGTACTATGGCTGTACCAAAGAGGTCACACCTATTTAATATATTTACATAGTACATCCTCTTTGGTGTCTGATGAGATTTTATATACTATTCAGGAAATTAAAGAAGTGCTTGTCCTTTTTGTCTTACGAAATATTTGCTGTCATTTAAGATTGGTACTTTATTTATGAAAGAGAAAACAAGGCTTATTTATAGTATGTAATTATAAGCTTCTTGGCTATAGCTCAACTTCCTTGTCTTTTTTTATTTTTAAATCGTGTTCAATGTCAAATAATTGATACCCCGCTTTTAATTTGAAGATATCGTTTCGGTCGTACGTAAGTACATATAACTTCCTTGGATATTACAAACTGAATATGGATTTTAAAAAGGTGAAAAATCAGTCATCTGACTTTCATGCATCAACAAACTCCAGCGTATGTGGCTGCAAAAAGTGTCCAACAAACCGTTTTTCAGAGCAATACATTTTTTCAACACGTTTTATAACAGTATTCCACTTTGCGGATAATCGGAAAACACACTTACCGTTGCAGTATCATACTGCAATGTCAAGAAAATTTAATTTATATGCAGGAAATATTGTAACAACGCTTGAGGCGGGCACTTGAGACGAAACATGCTCTCACATTTCTAGAACGCATTACTTAGATGTAGTTTCTGGCACCCGCATTTTACTAGCAAATTGATGCTAGTGAAGAGAGGTCACCAGAAGTCACAGCATAGATCATGGGCATAGAAATAGCCTACAGGTAATATTGCTAATCTAATAGAATAGCTGCTACTGGACGAGAACACTCGAAAATCGAATCGGGACTATAGATCTTGGCATGTTTCCCGAAGCGAAAGAAATGAACATCTGGTACTTTATTTATTGAGATACTTTTTTATAACACGTAGGATGTTGGCAATCTGTCTCCTTTAAGCACATTCTCTACGATCACATTATAATATTATAAATCAGAGAAGTGTAGCCACTGTCGAAAACATGCCAATCAGAGCATAGAGTTTTAAAAATGAATACTCTCGAGCGGAAAACTTTATATGCGCGATGTAGAACTTCATACATTAGAACTGTCAGTCCATACAAAACGTTATAAAATAAATATAATCCGATTAGCGCCATCTATTTTTTTGGAGGAATTATTCCTTGTGGTACCATTAGGGAAGGGTTTTTGGTGGAAAATCCGCGGGGCGCACCAATTTACACGACTGCCCAAAAAAAGGTGTTTATTGTATAACTTGAGAATGACCCTAGATGGTCGAAATAAAGAATATATGATTTTTATTGTTTTTAGCATTCATGTATGTATGTATGTGAGTTTCTATATTCCACCATAACTTTTAAATGCCTGAACAGATTTAGACGTATGGGGTATTGTTAGAGTCCTTATATCCCCCAAGTAACATAGGTTATTTTTTTTTTAACATTCTGGCGGCAGAATAGCACACCATTCTCAAATTATAAAAAAAGCTTTGAAAATTACAATATGGGTATCAAATTGAAGGCCTTGATTATTGTAGTTTATATAACTTATTGGCAAAAGCTCTTTTTTGGCAGGACAGGCGTGTTTTTATAGATTTTAATCTAGTTATTTGGGATAGGTATAAGTAAGAGTTACAATTACTTACATTCAAGACTAAAATGGCAAGCATTATCTTGAATAGAATAACGGTACGGTATTTTAAATAATCTTGAGAAGAAATTGCGGGGGAAAACGGATGACTATTATATAAATAAAGAAAATCATTATATATATAAAGTTTTTCATTTAAAAAACACGTCAGAGGCCTTACTGGGTCAATTATAATTTCATTCACAAGTGGTAAACTAGTTCCCTGCAGCAGGGTGTGATGTAATGAATACCAGGTCCATGGCATAAGTAGAATACTTTGGAAAGTTGCGAAGCAAACCAGTCTCCACAGCCTTGAATATTTGTGTGATGTAAGGATAACAGAAGAAGGAAAGTGGGTAAATATTGTGGGTAATATAGTGGGTCGCCATACGGATCTTTGTGATATTGTACTAAAATCACTAAATAATGTATGTCAGTCCATTGCGAAACTGAATGCAACTTGTGGCTGAATCGTAAACTGAATAAACTTTACCGATGAAGCTACATACAAGCTTTGATAATCAACAGCAAGCTACTACTATAAAGACGGAAATGGTGAAACTATTAGGGTTCCTTAAATTGTGTGTCTACGGAATCTTAAAAATGAAGTGGCATTTCATTCTAATGCCGTTACCTGAAAGTATAACATCATCATCATCATCATCAGCCCGTGTCAGTCCACTGCTGGACATAGGCACACCACTGAGCCCGATCTTCGGCTCTTCTCTTCCAACTGCTGCCAGCCACTTTGCGTATATCGTCGTTCCACCTAGCCGGAGGGCGCCCTACACTACGTTTGCAGAGTCGCCACTCAAGAACACGTCTACCCCAATGGCTATAAATCAGTCCTTCAAAGGAAATCAATGTCATAATATATTATCTGTTACAAATTTACACGAGACAAAAGACTATGGAATTCAACTACAAAATATACTCGTAGCGTCATACTTCTCAGCGCGGACGTGTTTTTTTACCGATTCCTAAATTTAGGTGTCATGCTCCGCAGCAGCGTCACTGTGATTAGAGGGATCTATCACAGCGGAAAGTAATGTACGTTGAACGTACATCATGTACGTAAGTCGATAATTGTTGTGCATAGAACAGAAAACGAACCTGGCGAGACCTATGAAAAATGCTGGTTATTCCAATTCCTTAGTTACAATATTACCTTTTGGTAGGACAAAAAAGAATTAAATCTGGAGTTTTTTTAAGACTATTTTGTAGTCTCAAAAAGTTTTGTAGTCTGTCCGGCTGTTCTCCTCTACTGGGACCTTATTCTCTTTTGCCACTCGGCCACGTAACGCGCCGCGTTAAGATATCTGCGTTGATTTGTATGTGCATGTTCGCGTTACGCGTGCGGCTGTTCATAAAGAATAATGGCCCAGGTCGCATTTCTCAACCGATCTATACGAAACTTGGTATACAATTTAAAAGAATTAAAAAAAAAAGTCAGGTAAGTTTGATTGAGGGAGGAAGGCCCTCCCTTCCTCCCTCAATCAAACTTACCTGACTTTCTGAGTTCCTCCAAAAAGTGGCAAAAAGGAGGCTACTGAATATCTCCGCCTATTAGATCCAATTTCAATTTTTTTTTTTTTATTTGAAAGGCAATAACTTTAAATTGGTCTCATAAAAATTTGGTGAAGTTCTGGCGAGGATCTTCGGCATCTTGAGGATCTTGAGCAGAATAGCTTCTCAAAATGCAGTAAATTTCTCACTTTTAGTTTTCTATCAGTGGGATCAGCCCCTTTATCCACTAGGGATTGATGGAGCAACTTGGTTATAAATGTTAGTTTTACAATAAGGTAACTAGATGGTGCTACTGTGCACTGCTAGATTGTTTGCAAAAAAGTTTCAGAATAATATTACCTATGTACAATCGGCTTAATAGTTAGGCACCTAACTAAACACTAAGTATGGAAGCTCGTTTGGAACTTTAGCGTATCTCTTGAATTCTTAAATAGCTGCGTGAAAGTTTCCACAGGTATTAAAACTTTATAAGGTTAAAGAGCAAAGAGCTTGGTCGGTATATTATATTTTCAAAATTAAATTGTGCAAGTCATTTAACTGGAAAGTGTTGTTTCATTCGTTTTCTTATGTATTATTTTAATGCGCACAAAAGCTTATTTTGGCTAGTATTCTTGCAAGTAAGCATGAACAGGAAAGAAAAATGAATGCAATTTTTTTAAAGTTTGACTGTTGTATTTTATACGAAATTATGTTATATTAAATTGTGAAGCTAACATACATGCGAAGCAAAATAAAACCTTGTAAAAGATTTTTATTATTATACCTAGCCAATATTCACCGTATAATATACCGAATGCTCGAAGAGGGTCAAGCAAAGGTTGTTACATCATATACTAGGCAAATTCATAAAAGAGAAAATTTGGGAAAATATGAGTAATTAGGGATGATTGAATTAATTTAATGTGTACCTAACTGTTTTCGTTTGACAAAGTTAGTTATTTGTAACATACATAATTTAATAATAATCCTCTTCTTTTATTCAAAAGAAACATGATTCCTTTTCATAGTTGTAATATAAAGAATAAGACGGCTATAAAACTCACGAATAAGAAGATCTGATAATATACCTACCCCAACACTCGGTCCATTTTGAAGTCCTTAATCTGCGAGTTTTATGCCACTTATATGCCGCTTTAGATTTCAAAATCAATTAGCTGAAATAATAACTGCAAAAAATACAGCTCAGTAAATGAAACCAACATTGAGAAAATTACATTCTGTAGAACTTTGTAAGAAACCTGTGTATTTTATCCTTTTCTATTCCGATCCTGAGAATCCAAGCAAATGTAAAAACAAACTGCTTAAATCCTCTTTTTTCTCGCTGACCCGAAAATGGCGTGTAAATTAAAAAAAGTAATTTGCCGTGAAGTGTGCTCTCTCTTGCCTTTTCTGGAAAATAATTGCGGAGTAGGTCTGGTGGGTTGTCGAGGGCCCGCGACAAAGGTCGACTCGCCGGGAAATAAATTACATTGAGCAATGACTGCAGGCAACAATGCCTGCGTGTGCCCGAATCGGAAACAATGGTTTATATGAGTACTTACTTGTGCCCGAATCATAGTGTTTTGTTTATTATTATTTTTTAAGGCTGCCTGAATGCGAAATTTAAATTAATATAATTTGTGTCAAACAAAACAATGATATTTGATTGATGGAAAGAAATTTGTCCTGCTCTAACTTTTGTGTTATCAATATCATATTTGTTTCATCACCTCTCTGAAGTTAGTGACGGCTGATTTGCATTATTCAGCGAGATATAGGAGGAAAAAAAAACAATAGCAAAATGGGGCTGATTTTTCAATGTTTCGATAAATAATAACTGTTTGAGGAATAAATTTATTAGACTGTTTAACGGTCTGATATTTAGTTACCTATTTTTCAATTGTCATTCATTCCATGGATAGTTAGCTGGCCGAATAAAGCTAATCAGGCGTTACTAACTTCAGAGAGGTGAAACAAATATATTGATAAAACGAATGTTTCAGACAAATTTCTGTCTATCAATCAAATGTTATTATTTTGTTTGACATTTATTTCGAGGTTTGTTTAGTTGTTTGTACTGTTGCCAGTAAGCATAATTTAACCTCCTTAGTACTTAGTACTGTGGTGATATTTACGAAATGTGTTTATTGTGCAAGTGACATCAACGTCTCACTGTCAAATAAACAGTTCTGGCCAACGAAAGGGTATATAAATTTATTCTTCAGATATGCAAGTTGTTCGTCGCATAAAGGCTATCTGAGCATTGAAAAATCGGCCCTTAATTTTAAACCGTTAAACAGTCAATTATTTTTTTCCTCTAACAGTTATTAGTCCGTTTAACTAAGAATTGAAAAATCAGCCCCTAAGGAATAATTGGTTACAAATCAATTAACTACCTAAATACTAATTTAATTTTCTTTTGTTTTAATGAAGCGGTGAGTTACACTTGAAATATACTCTCCACAACTTTGTTTCACTTTAATTTTCACGCGCTAGCTGGTTATAAGTGTATTTTTGAAGCGGAAAAGCAAAGGTAAATAGGTATGGATAAAATTGAGGGCGATGCCGTTACTTAATTGAAACTGGCATAATGCAGGCGCCAAACATTGCCAAACATATAATCATTAACATAAAAGAAATGTGCATAGAATACTGCTGCTACACAAATAATCGCGTGACTTTTTGCTTATGTAAATACTTTACAACACATTCAATATTGCAATAAGCTAATTTCCAATTTTATAGCTCTAGATAGTAAAAAAAAGTGTTGCAAACTGTACCGTATGACATATCAAATAAAGGGCTAGTTGTGAGAATCTCAATTTTTTCATTTAACATTACCGGTCTCCGAAATTGATGAGAATAAAATTTTGAAAAAAATTGCGAATCGTTCTTTACTTTTAGATTACAGTAGTGCTATTATCTATATTGAATTCAATCTGATTTTCAATATCACTATCACTAATGCGTTGCGATAGAGCCAAAATTGCTATGAAGATGGTGACAATCTGTTTGATACCCAGTTCTGTAATTGCCCTGCTGGAAACATATAGGAAGTCCATTGTCTTAAAATATATCTCTATTTTGTGAGATAATATATTTATCGTACGGAAACCTCTCTACGAGAGTTCGACTCGCACTTGTCCGCTTTGTATTTTACTTCTAATAGGAAAGTGATCAGCAACGTGGCAACGGAGTTCTTTCTCACAATAATGTACCTACTAGAAGGTAGGTAAGTAGTTTAATAATGTATTAGGAACTATACCTACTACATCTGTGGCCGTAAGCGTGCATGAAAATTGCGAAACATTGTTCTTGAAATAATAATAAGGTACCTTGGTATATTGTTATGATTTAGTAACCATCGCTGGCTTTTAGCCCTAAAGTGCTCGAAACATAAATATTCCTTGAACTATCATTATTTTCCTTGAATGTAGAAACTGTGCCAAGCCATTAAACACAAAAATAAATTCAGCCCGCCTTGCCTTCGGTTCTATTGGCTCTTCTATCCATTTTAAAAGCTACATCAAATAACTGCACAGATAATCTCATAGCGCAGTTGAGCTTGCAAGCTTTTAATATGTACCTATTCATAGTTTAGTTACCCATACAAAGAAATAGCTAAAGATTTCCTAATCCGTGCTACATCCTTGTGAATGTATATATGTACACTTAAATCTAATAACCACGCTGTCGGAAAGGCAAGTCAAACCACAGAATAACTAATAGTGCGCAAACTCGTATCCCCGCTGTTACCATAACCTAACCGTAAAAATACATCTGTCAAAAGTTTACACACCCCAGAGGTGCCAGAGCATCCAAAGACAAACCTCAGCAGTAACCTATGTCATAGCTAAACTGGGTTGCCAACTTTCAGGAAAACGTGGGGAATTCGGCAAAAGCGGGCAGGTGCGCCGTACAAACAATGAACTCACGTCCGCGACCCCGTGATTTATGAACCGAAATGTTGCGAAAAATGGAATAGTTTATCACGTGAGAAATGATACTGTTGTCCTTTGTCAAATTGTGGGAACGAGGAAATGTTCCGGAAATTTAGGATGGAGATATAACAATTTAGATACGTGTAGCATTTTCATGTAACTTTGAATATTTTGACATGGGACAGTCGGGTTTTGTTGTACTTTTATATTATGTAAACTAACTATCCTAGTTTTTGCGCTTAAATAAACTGTAGAACTTGTATTAGTAGCAACTAAAACTTTACCCTCTCAAAAATAAAACGAAAAAGTTAGGTATGTATACAGAGCCAGTAGCACAACACCGGCAAATAACGACATTGCAATGTCCACAAAGCAAATTATTAAAATAGAACTCCAAGCTAAGGGCACGGCGCTGCAAACACCTGAGGTCGCTCGCCTTCTACAGACAAAGGTGAAATAACTACGACGCAGGCCGAACTACAAGCCGATTTCATGACAATTTCCTTCGAGCAAAGGAGTTGGTAGCTTGCTCGAAGCCTACTTCGAATTTAACTTTTTACTTAAACAGTGTTTATGGAGTTCAATGTTTCTATCACGATGGCAATGTGCTGCCACCTACTCTACATCTACACTTCTACACCATATCTATCTTCTATACATACTTATATACTAACAAAAAGTCTCTTAAGATAAAGGGGACTTAAAATAAGTGACTGTAAGAACATAACACTTTTTTAGATGGTGTATGTTTGTTCGCGTATCACGTAAAATCTACTGGATCAATTGCGGATAGCTTAGGGTTTGAATTCAAAACTGGTGTACTTGTTATTTCAATACGATGAGTTGAAGTCGAGCAGTTGATAAAAAAACATTTGACGTCTGAACGAAACTTGATGATATTGGTACTGTGCTTTTGGTTCTGGAATAATATATAGAATCATTATGTCCCAAAAAAATGAAACGCGGCCAAAGCACAGCTAGTAAGAAAAAAATAAAATAAAAAATAAATATAAAAAAAAGGAAAAAATTGTATAAAATATAAAGAGTTTTTTTATAAAGAATATCATAAAGATTATATATAACATAAATTAAAAATATATAAAGATGATATGATTATATATAAAGATTATTATTTTCTATATTATGAAGAGGTAAAAATTGTTGTATGTTTGTTTGTTTGTTACGGCTAATTTCTGAAACTACTGATCTGATTCTGAATAATCTTGCAGTCATGGATCATGGATCCATGAGTACCATCGGTTACGTAAAATACTGATAAAAATAAGTTTATAATAAATAATCACAACATTTCATATCCCAGTCAGAAAAAAAACAACGGTTTGATATACTTACGAATAAGTGAAAGGAAATCATATTTTGTATTCATTAGTTTGTGACGATGTCAAAACCTCTTTCATAATAATACTCATTTGATCTCTTAATTCTTTCATAATCCATTTCATTCCATTTGATAGATATTGATTTGATTAGCAAAACCGAATTTTATGAAATAATGTTATAAAATACCTAAATAAGTTTATTACAACTGGACTCTTTTAAATATATATGATAATACCTTCGTAAGTGGTTGTTTTGATCCAGATTGTTGAAGCACAAAAAGTCTGTGATAATAATGCTCCTATTGTTCTTGTAATTTTGTGTCCATTGAGGTTTGGTCCCTGGGCTAGTGGAACTAACACAAACCCTGGACCGCCTCGTGACAAGTTCTACAAAAAAGTCTGTGACACTATTTATAACAGAAACGTTTTACAGTAATAAAAAAAAGATTCAATTTTCTAGAGCTCTTTAGGGTAAACAGTTTAAATTCTATAAAATTAAATAACACAATAGTCTTCTCCATTTCATGTAGATTACTTTGTTTTTTTTTTATGGCGAGTAATTTATAAGTTATGACGATGTTTTAGATGAACGGATTTCAATTAATTATGCGCGACCTGTTCTTCGTTCAAACTACTATAGTTTACTCTGTGGTGAAATTAGAGCGCGTGATAAAACGCGGGTGCGCGACGGACGGACTGGCCGCGGTGCGGTTGGTCAATATAATATGTTGTACAAATAAATATTAAGTGAACCCCTTAGCTACCCGAGCGAAGCCGGGGCGGGTCGCTTGTTAGTAATAAAGCCTCAATGCATAAATATATATCCAAAACTATTTAATGCGACCATTATTGGACAATGCTTTTGGAATAATAAACTGAACGAATATATTTTCAGCGCTCAAACAAATGGTGCCATTTATCTGATCGTGAGATTTTATAGACTGAATTCTTGCATTCTCTAAAACTTTTATGTGTTTACAGAATACATAATACCTACCGAAGTTAAGATGTCTCTCCACGACGTTTGGGTACATTTTCTTAGTGCGACGTGTGCTCGAGGGATTAATCGCTACTTTTTAATTAGGTTTAATTGTATGAAATGACCATTGTGAAGTCTATTGAAAATTACTTGATCAGTGATAGGATATACCTATAGTTATGGAAAGGATTTCATTAAAATATTAAATGAAAATGTAAAGTTTAAATCGTCTGCGTCATAATCATAAATAAGATGGATTCGTCCGACTTTCAGCTTTTTCCCCAAATAGGCTGGTAAGCGGTGCCACCGCTATTCATTTATCTAACCACACTCATTTAACTTCATTTACCTCACACCACTTCCCTGGAACCTTTTCTCCAAACAAATGACCTTAAGCAGTAAGGGGACAGGGGTGGGGTATAATAATACCCCAAATCCTGGCTTGTAGGCCAGGATTCAGGATCAACGATGACGGATCACTTCCTGTATATCAGTAGAAAAATGTTTTCTCATGTAAAAATGTTTTCTCATTCAAACTGTCTTTCACAGATTGATAAGAAGTCATTCATCAAATTAAGACAAAAAACACGACTACCCTGCCAAAAAACGAACGTAAAAAATATATATAGCCTACTATGGATGATGTAAGGATTCTAACGGTACCCCATATATACAAATCTGTTCAGGCATTTAAAAGTATATGTGGAATAAAAAACTCACATACAAAAATCCTAAAAAAAAATACACTCCTTTTTTGACAGTCGTTTAAAAATAAGGCAAATACCATGTGAACCGACGCCATTTTCCTTTTGCAGCGCAAGAATAAATTTTATTGTACCTACCTACTTCTATTTATGCCGAAATGTGTTTGAAAATGCTTCGGAATTATTTGGTTCCAGGACCGCCTTACGAGTCTGGTCTGGTCTTGAAGTGTCTTAACATTGGACACCTTAACTGAATCTTATCTCCAGAGACATGCGACTTCGCAAAGTTAGTAACCCGACTAAAACATTTAATTTAAGTGGTGTGGCGAAGCGCAAAGGTAGAAACTTTGCAGAATTAATTACATTTTCACCTAAGTAACGAATTTCTTTATAGGTAGGACCTCTATTAAGCTAAATTTAGAAGCTTGGAGACGGTAAATCTTTTTTTGCACTGAACACTAAGTAATCACCTTTTTAATTATGCTGCTGAGGATTTAGGCGTATTTTTTTAACAATTATTTTAAAGTTGTTTTTAATTTCTTTAAAATGTTTTTTTAATGGTTTTACGGTTGAATCTTGTGTCATGAGCATTTATTGTAAAAATTACAGACATTTCAATTCTCTATTATACCTAGTTTATTGCAGATATGTACTAGAGATGTGGACGCAAGAATCGTTATGAAGTAGACTCTAAAATAATCAGAATAAAAGATGGAAGTATAGTTTTTTTTAGTTTTTTATTTATTTATTTATATCTAAGAATATATGCGAAAGAATAAATGGGAAAAACCAGAAAATGCCTGGTTGATAATGGAGGACAGCTGTTGAGGATGTCGAGCGAGACCCAGAAAGGGTTTTAGCGCCATTGCAACAGGAAGTTAGACGAAGTTTATTGTAAAAGTAATCTATCAATACTTATAATAAAACTATATTATTCCAATATACTATACCAATTCTGTACATTGAAGATATTTAGACTTTTTTTTTGGACCGTACTCTAGATTCGATACTGAAGCCAAAACTATATTTTTTTCTTTTTTGTCTGTCTGTCTGTCTGTATCTTGGCTAGGCGTCACGCCGAAACTACTGAATGAATTTAAATGAAACTTGGTATGATTTGAGTTCATATTACGAGGTAGGACATAGGCTACTTTTCATCCCGAAAAATGAAAGGGTTCCCGCAGGATAGGGGTTGAAAGTTATTTCAAAAAACACTTACCACTCTTAAACTACTGGACGGATTTTGATGCAACTTGGCACAGTCATAGTTTATATGATGGGGTAAAATTGAGAACTCTTTTTATCCCGAAAAAATAGAGAATTCCTGCGGGATAAAGTCCCAAATTCTGTAAGTTAAAGATATTTTGTAAAAAAAATTGGGGTCTGTTCTATGTTCAATACTAAAGCTAAAACAGTTTATTTTTTATATATGTCTGTCTGTCAGTCTGTCCGTCTGTCTGTCTGTCTGTACCTTGGATGTGCATCACGCCGAAAATACTCAATTAATTCAAATGAAATTTGGTATGATTTGAGTTCATACTTCGAGTAGGACATTGGATACTTTTCATCCCGAAAAATTAAAGGGTTCCTGCAGGATAGGCGTTGAAAGTTATTTAAAAGAACACGTATCACGCTGAAACTAGTCGACGGATTTTGTCGAAACTTGGCACAGTCATAGTTTATATAATAGATAAACATTGAGGATACTTTTTATCCCGAAAAATAAAGTGTTCCTGCGGGATAATGACTAAAATTCTGTAAATTGAAGATATTATGTAATTTTTTTTTGGAGGCCTTACAATACTAAAGCCAACACTGTATTTTTTTAATTTTTGTCTGTCTATCCGTCTGTCTGTATATACCTTGGCAGCGCACCACGCCGAAAATAATCAATGAATTCGAATGAAATTTGGTATGATTTGAGTTCATACTTCGAGGTAGGACATTGGATACTTTCATCCCGAAAAAATTAAATGTTCCTGCAGGATAGGAGTGGAAAAATATTTGAAAGAACACGTTTTTTTTTTGGTAGTTACTATATATTCGATAATGAAGCCTAAACTGTATGTTTTTTCATTTTTGTCTGTATGTCTGTCAGTCTGTATCTTAGCCGCGCATCACGCCGCGCCGCCGGAACTGCTGGATGAATTCAAATTAAACTTGGTATGATTTGAATTTATACTACGATGTAGGACATAGGATACTTTACATCTCGAAAAATTTATGGGTGGAGGATAGAGGTTGAAACTTATTTAAAAGAACACGTACCACGCTGAAACTAATGGACGGGTTTCGATACAACTTGGCATTGTCTTAACTTATATGATGAGTTAAAATTGAGGACACGTTTAATCCCGAAAAAGTAAAGCGTTTCTGCGGGATATAGGTCCAAAGTTATGTTAATATTTAAGTAGTAAAAAGTATTTTTTCTGATGGTTCTCTATATTCGATACTGAAGGTGAAGCCTTACTTTTTTACTTTAATTTTGTTTGTCTGTTTGTCCGTATCTTGACCGCGCATCGCACCCAAACTACTAAATGAATTCAAATGAAAAACATGCTCTTGGGTGCTTAAAAAAGGTATTGAACAATTTTTATATGTGTTCGTGTCTTTCTTTCTGTTTGTCTGTATGTTTGTTTGTTCACGCATCACGTAAAAACTACTGGGCCGATTGCAATGCGGTTTTCATTGTTAGATAGCTTTGGGTTTGATTTAAATCTGGTGTAATTGGTATCTCAATCCGGTGAGTTAGAAGCCGAGCAATTGATAAAAGTATTTTTGACGGCTGAAGAAATTTTGTTCATTTGAGGACCAATATACCAACATTTGTTTGCATATTGTTCCTTGAATATCAAATTATGGTACTTTGAACCTAAAAGAAAGACCACGCGTGCAAAGCCGCGGGTACAGCTAGTACAGTATAGAAACAGTATGAGCTTGACAAATTAGTTGGAGAGGGGAAGATACGGCACACTTTAATATCACTTTTAATCAAAAACTGGAATAGATACAACTACACGCAAACACACCCACACAGCTAATCTCTCACTGCACCGTCGTGCTTCAAGAGCAACAACAAAGATAGAAATACATACGCACACTGCAGCGCGAATGAGAGTCACTGCTAATAAATCCTACATAAATGCTATTGTGAAAATAAAAGGCCAAGGAAGGCCAATTTTGTGCATTGCACCTAATGTATGTGGTCTACGCCTCTGGAGCTTATGGTAACTAATCTGTCCATTTTTAGTTAGATCTATGGGGATGCCACTTTTTCTTCCCAGGTGGGATAGCTGGGTGGATTAGTGGCATACCTGACTCCACTTATCCACCTTGGGATGGAATAGTGGAAAATAAAGTCCACTTTTCCCTCCTAGGTGGGACGGTTGCGTGGGATAAGTGGAATAGCCGGATATTTCAACCAAAACAGACCATCACAGGGCACAATGGTAGTAGTAACGATACAAAAAAAGAAGTACTAGGTTGTTCTAGTTAGACATGTTTTGTAAAACAAATATTGAAACAATGTGTTTTTATTTAGGGTCCCTTAATTATAAATGACATGACAGTGTCTGGTATAACAACAGTAATTCAAACCTTTGACAAAACTCCAACTCCAACTCTTGCCCAACTCCATTTCGTAGAGACAAAATGTTAAAAAATTACGCCTAAGGCAATACGGAACGCAGTACAGGCACTGCGTTATTATTTAAACCTCAGTTACAGAATATATACACTAACATGCCTCAGTCACGTTCAATTCAGCGGAAAATAAAGAAGACGCCCTATTTATGAAGTGGGTTCGACAGTATCGCAGAGGAAAATACTGTAGCTTATCCTACTATTTATGGGTGTGATCCAACGTGCCCTCCATAGGGTTAACATAATGTTGTGGAGGATAAATAGTAATCGCTATCGAATAATAAATCTGAACAACGTTGCGCAGGCTGGGATTCATTTAACACGATTACAACAAATTTAACAACCGAAATCAAATGTTTAAATCTTTCAACAAAATTTTACGATAACCTCCGACGGCGGCGAAGTTCGAGCAAACTTGATTCATAAGTCTCTGCTCCGAGTCAAACATAACCAACTCCGTTTTAAGAGTTGTTTTTTTGTGAATGTTGTACATAATAATAAAGTCTCACTTTTTAGATCGTTTCCTTTGTTTATATTACACTTTTAAGTCCCATTTCTATATTAGATTTTAGCTTTCTAGGACTACATGAACTATCACGAAGTATTATAACCAAATCGTTTGATTACAAGTTCAATATATGTCAATTATTGAATCACTTGGTTTTTAAATCAAGGACTAAAAACAACAGAACTAACGAATATGACTAAATAATGCTGCTTTGTTTCAAATTAATAGCTGAGCTGCGTTATAAAGGTAAATAAATTGGGAAACGATTTTAAGTACCACATACAAAAAAAAAACTTGCACAAAGAAATAATATAAAGAAAGCACTTAACTACCTACTTCAATATAGTTTCTAATTTCCATGTTATTATCACTTGATTTTCAGATTCAGTTACTTTCTGCTCATTTTTAGGGTTCCGTACGTTGAATGAAAAAAGGAACCCATAGGATCACTCGTGTGTCTGTCCGTTCGACTGTATCAGCCAATTTGCTCCGAATCTACGTTGAAATTTGTCACACATGACGGCGTTTAGATCTCGGCGCCATCCACCGAACTGAGAGTACAACGCCACTCTGGCGGAACGCCGACAGTTCTCGCGAGAGGCGCGTGTGTCACTTTGATCATCTGTGGATAATGGTGGCATGCAAAAAGCAGCTCGTGCTTGGCGGATCGCCTTACTATTACAATTTTAATTAAAGTGGTTGATATTGTACTGCAAGTTGAATTTTATGTTCTCGCCCACAAAACTACCCACGCATAATCAAGTCTGAAACTATTGATGCTGGTGATAGACCTCAAATCCCGTTACACATATACATTTCTGTGACCCAAACACGGACGTCCTAAATAAATAAATTTTTGATATGAGGGTTGCCAATGGGGGGAAAACTAGAAGATAAAATAAAAATGATAAGCAAACTGTAACGTGTTACATATCATATTAAAGGGCTGTGAGGGTTTTATATTTTTTTAACACAAGTAGTTATAAAGATATTTAAGAATGTAGATGAAAATTTACCATTACAATAAAAACCCCGTCCCTTTTCCTTTCCTTTTAAAACTTGTCTCCGAAATTACCGCAACCAAAATTTTGAAAAATAATACTTCAAATAGTTGTTTACATAATTTTAGTTTAAACTATAAGAAACCTATACAATACAATACAATAACTCAATACACATTACAATAAAAAAACAAAATAACAGTAATGATACATAAAATATAATGTTGTACAATAGGCGGCCTTATCGCTATTTGCAATTTCTTACAGGCAACCTTTGGATGGACAGGAATATAAAATAAACATTGCGGTCAGTGATGGAGACTTACTTTAGAACAAAAAAGTTAATAGATAAATAAAAACAACTATATAACTTAATATCTGTATAACTACTTACATATGTGTTATCATAAATTTTGTTAAACACATAAATATATATACTATAATTAAATAATATAACATATATATTGGCAAATTTATAATATAATATATAAATATACATAAATAAATAGCATTTTCACAAAGGAATAGTGTAAATTATGTATGAATAACATAGTATCCAGGTTTATGACAAGTAGTGCTTCTTCACCATGTTTTTGAAGACAGCTATCGACTTAGCTTTTCTAATATTGATGGTCAAAGCATTCCACAGTCTTACAGCCCGTTTAGTAAAAGAGTTGTGATAACACATCGTAGATTGGTGAGGCACTTTCAACTGCAGAGTATTGGTGGAACGAAGAATACGGGAATGGGAAAGATGAAGGAACTCAAATCGCTCTTTGAGATAGGGAGGGGTCGATGGATTAAATAGGACACTTTACAGAAGAGAGAGGGCATGAGTATCCCGGCGACGTCGGATTGGTAACCATTTGAGCTTTGTGCGAAAATAAGATACATGGTCATACTTGCGTAAGCCAAAAACAAACCGAATGCAAAAGTTTTGTAAGCGCTCTAGCTTATTTAGCTGTTCTTCGGTTAAGTCCAAATAGCAGGCGTCGGCGTAGTCGAGTAAAGGCAGCAGAAGAGACTGTGCTAGAGCAAGTTTGGTAGTAGTGGGAAGAAAATTGCGCAGTCTTCTATGTGAACCCGCTGACGCATAAACTTTACGGCTTACCTCACTTAACTGAGGTCCCCAAGATAGTTGTCTATCAATAAGCAAACCCAAGTTTTTAACAGTTTCACTTATTTTGATTTGTGTGCCATCGAAAAGAACTTGTGGCAGATTAAACCAGTCAATCTTAGATATTAGTCTTGAACTACCAATTACAATAACTTGGGTCTTTAAGGGATTTACACTAAGGCCATATGATTTACTCCAGTCTGAAATACGTTTGAGGTCATAATTGATTGTTTCAATAGCTGTATGCAACTGTTCTAAAGGAGCTTGTGTATAAATTTGCAAATCATCTGCATAGAGATGGTATTATATATATGGTAATGGTATATAAGATATTTGGTGAGAAATTGAGTTTATGAAAATAGCAAAAAGTAAAGGAGATAATACGCCGCCCTGAGGAAAGCCAGCAGATGTACAATACCAGGATGATAAGTTATCATCAATGCGAACACGCTGCCGGCGACCATGCAGGTAACCAATCAATAGCCGTTGGAGATACGTTAAGAGAGCGAAGAAGTCCAAGAAGAATGTCGAAATCAACGTTGGTAAAAGCGTTACTGAAGTCAAGTAGTGATAAAACAGTCCGTTTTCCGTTACCCATGCCATATCGGATGCCTATAAGTATATATCGTCCTAAAATAACATGGTCAATCTCTTAATCTCTCAATATTATGGATACATTCATCATACGGAACCCTCTCCACTCGAGTTCAACTCGCACTTGTCCGGTTTTTGGCTAAGGCTACTTTACGGTCTACGGGCACAGTAAATATAAAGTAGACTATAATAATATACTGTGCTACGGGCCTACGCCGTAGTACTATATTCATTTTACGCAGCAGAGCAGATTGGTTAGGATTTATCTATACTAAATATAATATAATATATATATTATATAACTATATAAATATAGTATTTTATATACTCATATATATATATATATATATATAGTATAGTATAGTATATATTATAAAGAGGTAAAGTTTGTGAGGTTGTAGGGAGTAATCTCTGGATCTACTGAACCGATTTTGAAAATTCTTTTACCAATAGAAAGCCACTATATTTGTGAGTCATCAGCTAGTATTTCATACATATACAATTCTTTCGACTGAATTAAATGAATTAGTGAATTAAATTCTTGAAAACACACGTAAACATTTTATAAAAAAATAAACTCTGATTATTCTACATTACAGGCCTACATTACTACTGATCTCTGAGGCTGGATTTTACCAAAATTAGAACCATGGTTAAAGCACAGTTAACTTGAAGCTGTTGTACATTTTTTTAGTTGTTATAGTATGCCTATGTATCAAATGTAGGTGAACCCGAGCCAATGGGCAATATTCAACTATTGCGGGCACCGGCACGATACCGGAGGCGATAGAACGGCAACCGGGGAAATCTATCTATACTTATTATAAAGTAACAAAAAGTCTGATAAAATAAGCAAAATAACTTTTTATATATTTTTATATTATACATTTATCTATTTATTTTGAAATGTATTAATTTATTATAATTATATATTTATTTATTAATTATACCTATTTTTTATGTCATATATTTATTGTATTTTTAAGTAATTAATAATTATTCTGAATTGTACACCACCGTCTCTTTCTGCTTCCTCTGATACTGTCCATCCAAAGGTTGCCTTATCGCTTTAAGCGATAAGACCGCCAATTGTATTACCCTATTTAAGTTTTTATATTGTTTGTTCTTTTTTATGGTATATAATTAAGTATTTCGTATCGTATATTGTGTCTGTCTGTTTGTTCACGCATCGCGCAAAAACAACTGGACCGATTGCGATGCAGTTTATATAAGCTTTATTATTATATACTCGTAGCTTAAGGTTTGACTTAAAAACTGGTGTACTTTGTGTCTTAATCCGATGACTAGAAGCCGAGCAATCGATAAAAAACTATATGAGGGCTGAACTAAATTTAGATATTCTACTTTTGGTTCTGGAATAATACCCAGCGGGCAAAGCCTTGGGCACAGGTAGTAAATTAATTTAAGAAAATATATGACTGCGATTTTCCATAGGCCGGCTATCGTGCTGGTGTACCGTGGTGGATTTTAGCCGGCCAAGGAAAAAGGCCCATTGCAAGCACTTAGATAGAGGCTACTAGGTGGCCGCCACTGACCCACTTGCATCCCAGACGAATCGGCAGCATCCACCGCCTGCGGCTCTACACAACTCATGTTTAATTTTCGCTTCTTACATAACATGACGTCAGAAGATTCGAACCATGCCATAACAATCGTGGCCATAAATAGCTGGGTAGTTTAACGTACGAGAGCAAGGCAATAAGTTCCGGTGCCTAGTTTTATCTACTCGCGTAAAACCCACATTAAAACAGAGGATTTGACATCAAAATACTGTTTGTTATTGTTTCCATTGTTACTTTCTACCCATACGTTTGAAAATTGTGCAACTGGAGTAACGTTTTATTCCTTTAGCATTAAAATTATAGGAGCGGTCATACGTTAGAATCAAAAGCGTTCCATATAATAAATTAATGGTACTTTGTTGTTGCGTTTACAATGTGTTGAATGATTTTTAGCTATGGCAAGAATTTTTAGTCGGTCTTATATGTTTTTAAACTGACATTATCAATAATACTGGTAACGTAGTGCATAAAAAACGCCTTACATAAAAACGTTATTTTATATCGATTTTTTTGTCCCGCAAAATCTTCATTTTATACGTAATCAGCGCTTGCAATGGCGCCGTAATTTCGGAAGCTGGATAAAATTAATGTACCTACCATTCCTCAATACATCACCAGTTTCAGTCCATCAATTTGTTCTATCCTTACTCTTTACTGGCCTTGTATGACTTCACGGTAACCTTTGAACTTGAATAGGTATCTCAGCTCCGACGTAAAAGTAATTTATTTCAATCTTTCTTATGGAGGACTACACAATAGTGGCCGCAAGAACAAATAGACACCCCAGAGCAGGGTATAAATAAAGCTCTCAAATTAAAAACAATAAATAAACACTTACTTCTGGAAGCCCAAAGCTTTCCCCTATTCAGGGCTGCTAAGTAAGTCTCCAAGTCTTCCCTGCATTGCCTTTGCAACGTGAGGTTGCCATTGCTGACGGCCTCCGCCCAGCCGTGGTGGTCGAGCAGCGCCTTCATCCATGCCATCCTCGAGCCTCCCTCCTCCATCGTCACGTTCACATGACCACTCACACTAACAAACACCAGCACTAACACTACCAACATCATCCTGTAACCACTTGCTCTCATCGCACACATGTCAATTATGTGTATGGAAACTGTGCAATCGTCCCCTAGTTGGCCATTTTGAAGTACCTGAAACAATGAAAGTTTAATAGAGAACAGAGAAGAGAACAGTCAGCGTCTTAAAAAAGTAATAAATGAATCTGCAACAATAGAAAAGTGTGAGAAATCTATCGCGTAAAAAATAATATGAACAAAACTCAATGCCAAATTGTATCTAACCCAAGCTTAAAATAAATCAGTTTTTTATTAAAGAACTACAATATTTTATAGTTGTGAGTAGAGGTGATATTTCAGTGTTCATTTTGTGTTTTGCTTTTTTGTCTGTGATATAAATATGACATTTGGATACGTCGATAAATTTATCGACGTACTAAAAATTCTATTCCATAGAATTAAATGCGGCTCCAAATCCGAATGAAATGCGGGTTTTCAGTTAACTTTCCTGTATGTAAGTTTAATGCAGCTGACTGTACAGTTAATGGGTTATGCAGATGCGAAAGCCCAGTGGCCTGGATTCAGAAAACTGCGGAATATATTATAAGTTGAAAAATTATATTACTTTACGTTCGTGGATAAACAAAAGGCGTAATCAAATTGTTATCAATAAATTGATTTCCCGAAAATACAATTTGGTTGATTAATTTGGTAAATGGTGAAAACATTTCATTTATTTAGTCGGATATTAAAAGAGTGAATATTTGTTTCCTTTCGTGTTTTCCGAACCCGAAGATTCAAAGAATGCGACGAAACAAAGAAAACTCAGCACAAAGGAGTGAGCCAACAAATTGTTGCCATTCTGGTGTTTGTATATTCTGTGGCTATAACATTCCCTAAAACGCAATTTTTCCACCTCTATACTCAGTTGACCTCCATAACAAACAAACCTTTCCTCGTCACGACCTGGCTTTTCAATTTAATTTATTTTACCTTTGTCCATATTTACAGTTTTTGCTTTGATATTTTACGGTGAAACCAATTAACGTAATCCCGCAAACGTTTTTCATTTTCCGTGAAATGAAAATTCAAAATAACTTTTGCGGGAACGTGTCGAGTCACCTGATCTGGTAGGTTTTACCGCGATGTTCAAATTAAGAGGAAAGTTAAAAACCCACCTTTACTGAATATTTATATCCAGCTCTAAGATATCTCTTAAACCGAATGAGAAAATGATACCGCAGAATTACTTTAACGGTAGCCGTAACATAAAATAGAATTACCTCCTGAAGTAGGACTTCATCAGCAGAATTCAATTCCTTCGCTACATTTGCTTCATTACGTACGAACTAGATCGGAGCTGCATTATCTATAATGATGCTAAAAGCTTCGCAGAAATATCCACCCTACGTCGCACCCAAGGGCAGCGATAACACGCCAAACGCCGAGCCCTCCCTATTTATACACTAATCACCTCCCATACACCTGTAATAAGGTGAATTAGCATCGGGGTTCCTCGCTTTGCATAAAATTCATGATCCCATTATATTCTCCTGCGGCTTTACTTACACTGCTCCACAATAGGAAAACAAAACACGAACGGCTCAATTTGGAAAAAGGTCTCAATAAAGCACGGATCGAATAAAAGCGTCGAAAACAATGGCTTTAAACAAATGGTGAGCGTTGATTAACAACACAAAAGCGAGTCGGAAACCGAAAGGCAATTAGACGGTATTGAGAGGGGATTTAACATAAACTCCGTACGACGCGGTGAATACGAGATGAAGGGCTAGATTTGGAGTTTTCTCGCCCTCAGGCATACTTGTCGAGTCTGCACGGATTGTCAAATTAAATTATTAAAACGGTCAACCCAGCGTGAATTCTCTTTTAGAATTTCCAATTCTGATTTATAACGCTTATGTAAGTCAGCGTCGATTGCGTGGGCGGCTCGCTGCGTAGCTAAGCTAATATTACGATCATAATAATTATAATCGTTAATTTTATTCTGTGAGAAACTATAGCATTCCATAGATATCTAGAGTCGCATCGCATCGCATCGCGGCTTACGAATGCTTACTCATCGTGAATGGACATGTCGCAAGCAATTTGTAGAACTCGTCATTTTACAAACGGCGTCGCATGTTTATAAAAAAATCGTCTGTTTGCAAACTATTATGTTTGATAGAATTGCGCCTGAAAAATGCAGTAGTTTAGTTAGGTTGGCATGAATGAAACTGTTCAGTGTGTCTACATTTTGCCTTCGGCATTTTACAAACTGAATATATAAACAGACGACGCTTTTGTTATAGGATGAATTTACAAATTGCCTGAGACATTGCCGATTGTATAATGACTGTATATTTAAGATCAGGGATGGCTCCTGGGCGTTTATCAATTGAAAGAACAGGTGATGGAGGAACTTGACTTTTAGTAATTAATATTAGGGATTGCAATGTGTAACCATCCCAAGCCGACATTTGTACACTTCTTCTTCTTTTTTTTTTTTTGAATGGCTTCTGCGGAGGTACTGGCCTACTAGCAATTTCGCCAATGTCAAGTGTATTATAGTTTAAAGTAATGTCACGTCACAGTCAATTATTGTCAAAGTCACGAATCAGTAAAATGGTGGACATTTACTGAAACTTCCGAGGGAGATTTGGAAAAATCACAAAATGCCATTTATTTCTGCGTTTGATTATTTTGCCCGCACTCGTGCACGTTAACGAACACCTAATGGTTAATATTCCACCAATATTACACATTAACACTCGAAGATACACAAGATTGAGAATAAAATCTAACTCTACATCACAACATTTTGTTTTTTTTCAAAAAACCCCCGACATTTGTACACGAGAGACCATGTATATGAAAGACACTGACATATCTATATTCTTACCATAGACTACATACAACAATTACGAGTTCAACAGATACACCTTTTATCGTACTACTATCATTTACGCAACTTTTACGGTAACTATTTATGCGCCAAGCTAACGGATGGACGCATTATCTTTAAAGGTGATGGTGTTTTCCCACTTGTAGCTGTAGGCACCGACACGGTAACAGTGAAGCTAATAGCGTCTCTTACATAAGCAGGTAAGTATACAACATGTTGGCCGTATTTGCGAGTTGTTAGATAAATTATTTTAAAATGTGGGAAAATGCGTAATTATGTGGCCGTCATCCGTGATTGCGTTATGTTGAAGTAATGAGGTAGCTGTACCAGAGACATAATGACCTTATTATGTGGTTAAAATTAGAAATTTAAATGACTTTTTTTAGGTGAAATAGTAACACATACTTGTAGATCCATTACATAAACAAGGTCTGAATTGTTAAGTTCCTAATATAATAGGTAGAATGAACTTGGTTTATACTCAGGTAGGTTTACACTTTTCGTCACTAAAAAAATTACTTATGCCAAATTTATACAACCACTAGCTGATGCCCGTGGCTTCGCACGCTTGGTCATATCTGTAGGTTAAAAGTACTCTTTGTGCTATTCCAGGATCTAAAATACCAATATACCAACATTTGATCAAAATTTCTTTAGCCGTCAAAAATATTTTATCGATTGCTCGGCTTCTACACATCGGATTGAGATATAAAGTACCCCAGTTTTTAAGTCAAAACATAAGCTATCCAACAGTGAAAACCGCATCCCAATCGGTCCAATAGTTTTTACGTGATGCGCGAACAAACATACAGACAGACAAACAGACGGACACGAACTTTAAAATGTTATATTCTTGTTCAGTAGCTTATTTTATGTACCCTAGACCATTTCTTTTTTAATTATCTTTTTTGTACAGACTTTATCGTATATTGCTTTATTATAAGTATAGAAGCTAGATAAATGTAGATTCTCTGATTAATGTATAAAGAAAGATAAGTGCTGCCTGATCAATGAATAATCATAATATATTGCATTATGAGTAGCTTATACTAATTATTCGCTTAATAGCCAAGCACCAACTTTCTATCAATTTGGCACGCACAGGCCTCTTATTTGATATTATCTGGTAGCAGGCACCTAGTAAATTAATTATGTTCATAGATTGTCTCAGAAAAGAAAAAAAAGGTTCATGAAGTACCTATGTGTTATGCAATATCCGACAGATGGACGTGACTTTTAAAAGTTGAAATGATTGAAATAAATAAATTTGTATCCACTCACATAAATCATTGACAGGTATAATGTTCGTACGTATTCTTGAAAACTAGCTGCGCCCCATGGCTGTGCCTACGTGCAAACTTTGCCATCCCCGTGCACCTCTTGGGAATAGAATTTCAAAAATCTTGGAATATTTACTCCAAATTTTAAATCTTTAGTAGGTCCTCTGTATTAGGCTGTGCGTTGTCGTTCAGTAGTAAGTTTACGGTACTATTTATAATTCTTACAGAAATTATTACATCAAGCGCTCATTTCCACTATGTTAAAAATAGGATTGATAAAAACAGATTGATAGGGTATCTGTTTACTATTTTAGTCCTGTTTACTGGGTAAATTCAATAAACACGCCTACCTTTTATGATTTAAACCAACCTATAGTTACCTAGTCATCCGTAACGAAAACCGCAGAGATAGGTCCTAACATAGAAACGTTTCCTAAACGTTTTGCGGCTAAGAACCAGCAAACCGCTGTTTTGGAGATGGCATTAATATCTACGACTTGTGGTGACGACAGCGGAATTTCGATGCTATTTGTCACTAGCAGCCCGTCCTGTTCTGACTCGTAATTATCACCATTAATTGGTAATAACTGAACGCCATTAATGTCAAACTTATTGTACTATTAGTTAGTCTGAGCTGAGGGAGAGAGAGACTAATGGTTCTGGTCGTGAAGTGTTTACAAGTACTGAGCATTTAGGTAGTTAGTTCACTACAAAACTCTAAAGTAGACATTCAGTCCGTGATCCACACTGATGTTATAAACGTGAAATGTTGTCTGTTTGTTGGTTTATTTGTTTGTTTCAGGTTCTGCTTTCGTATCAACATGGCTGAAAGTAGTTTTTATGTTGGTAGATGCTATACACTATAGCGCCCAACATAGGATACTGTTTATCCTATGTTGGGCGCTATAGGAAATTGACCATGCGGGCAAAGCCGCGGTGAGCAGCTAATAGGTCCTGAATAAAATCAATGTCATATCTACTATGTCCAAAAAATTTCATACAAAACAAATACTTATGAAAGGAAAGATAAATACTATAAAAATATGCTAAGAAGTTTTAAAAGGGACTTAATCGCGCTGAAAACATTTTTTTTATAAATCGTTTGACGTTCTTGACGGTTCGATCAAGTTGCATTGATCGTGGTCACGAGAAGACTGAAGTAGCGGGTGTCAACGTCGAGAAGGGCGAGCGTTGTCTCCAACTACCCGCATTTAGTTTTGTAAAATTTCAGAATTGTCACGACTCACAACACTAACGACATCTGCAAATCTTCTGATATAAACCGTGACGCGAACACTTGCTAATCACGGGAGTCCAGGACGCAGCCAACTTGAAACCGATTGAAATTGGAATTCTTTTTAATTTCAACCACTTCACGTACATCCCTGGAGTAGTAGTGACGTTCCGTGGAGAGGATGTTCGGGTCGTGAAGTTCAATCCAGTGATTAGGGCCCGATTCGAGCAAATGCTCAGCGTCAGCAGATTTATTTATCTGGTGGTTCTTTACAGCTGCAATGTGTTCTTCGACCTTTTCTGCTATAATATGATTGGTTTGTCCAATGTAAGAACTACCGCAGCTGCACTCTATCCTAAACACGCCAGGAACTTGAAAAAGAATGTCATTTTTAAGTGTTCTGATATCCCAATTTCAACTGGGAAGATGGTTTCAAGTTGGCTGCGTCCTGGAATCCCTGTGTGGAATGTGTATGGAATGTGTTCAAATCGCGAAAGATTAAAAGTTACAAAAACTTTTAATTTATTCCTATTTATATTCAAATTGCTTGTCTATAATATGTCTAGAGCACAGAATAATAATACTTGCTACGTCTTGAGGTTTGCAGTGAGTCTATGCGTAAACCCTATTTACCTATCACTAGAGAATAATCGTATCAACTCTCTCGTCTCTCTGGAACATTTGAAATCACAGAAAAATATGGGTTTCCAGTCAAAGAAGCCAAATCAAATAATGGTATTCATATGAATAATTCAATATTTGGCTCAGCGTACCCGTATTTATATAAAACGTTGAAATACTAGAATCACGAACGCGGCCGAAGCACTTATTAAAACTGAAATATTAATGAAAAAGATCAAAGCCGCTAACGTATGGAGTCAGACTGAAATTAAAGCCGCTTTATTATAATAAACATGAATGTTTCATGAGAGCTCGTTGATTCAATGCTCTCAGAACATGGCATTGTTTCAGACTCTTCACGCGCAATTCGAAGAGAAGGCTATAAAATTTTACGCTCCACGCATCTGCAACTGCTTTAATCTTTTTTAATTCGATTTTGTGTAGATACAATCGACCACAAACCAAGCAGCATTCAAACCTGCGGGTTCTGGAATGCCTTTCCATAGCTCTAGTTACACCACAGAACTTACACTCCTCCAAGCGTAGTATTTATATACTCTTTGCTCCAAGCTTACACCACAAAATAAATAATATTACTATCTACACTGACAAAAAATAATAATTAAATTTTACCACAAAGAATATTCAATTTTGAGATTCATAGCAAAGAGGTTGAATTACGCTTACTGTAAAACCGCCATACCATAGACACCTTTATCATTTTTGATTTGTAATATCTTTTCGCGCGTTTTTCTGCAATCTATGGGAGTGATTTCGTGAGTTGTGTTAACAATGTGTAACCTGAAGTGTGTAACCGGAAGTGTAATAGGAAGCTGGGGAAGCGCGCGCTATTTGATTTGACCAATGTGCGCGCGCGGTGCTATCAAGTTATAAGCCATCACATTTTTCTTTATAGTGCAATATGTAAACACTTTAGATGGGAACCGAACTTCGGTACTTCAGACTGGCAACCGAGCGGTCTCTCACTGGACAACCAGACTTACGGTATTATAAATGCAAAATATATCGTGTAAATGTTGGGTTTTTGTTAAAATATTTATATTTTGGGTAAAATAGACTACAAGGAAAAATATTTACCACTTTCTCAAAAAAAACAACTATACTATTATTCATACAAAGATGATCTACCTACTAAGTTCTTAAATAAATTATCAGTAGACCATGAAAAGCTCCAAGACGTAAGGGAAAAAAGTTTCGGCGTACAAACACAGAATAAATGAATAATGGTAGGAATATATGGTCTGTGGGTACGAAGTAGGCCCTAACTCAGTTGGCAAAGTGATAGGACGGCATTCCGGTTCAGTCGCAGGTTCAACTCCTTATTCGTCGTGGCTTTTTTTTTTCCTTTCACATATTAACAACAAACCAATTGATTTATACGCTTGATTTGGGATGAAGAGGTGTACAGGTACTTTATTACCGCTAACATTCGAGTTGTGGAGACGTTGTATAGCTACAAAATGAAAATGTCCGTCTGTACTATATTACACAGATAGCTTTTAGTGCTAAGGCCGCCTGTTGTAACACTTCTTCTACTATTGTTACTTTATTTTTGTTACTTTTGTTTGTGGTGTGTACAACAATGAATGTATCTATCTATCTATCTATCTATCTACCATTCGACGGACCAATGTAACATGTGCGTTTCATTGAACCGAAGATATCATATACATTATACATATTTCAGGACGGCTTAATTAAATTCTGTTTCAGTGTATCCGTGCGCATTATTTATTTAAAAGCGTTCCGAAAATAAGTTACATTTATTAATAACTAGCTGTGCCAGCGGCTTTGCCCGCGTGGTCAGTTCATTTAAAAGTAGCCCACATGTGTTATTCCAGGACCAAAAGTACCTACAAAGTATAATAAAGTACATTTTTTCAAAATTCGTTCAGCCGTCAAATAGTTTTTTATCGATTGCTCGGCGTCTAATCATCGGATTTAGATACCAAGTACCCCAGTTTTAAAGTCAGCCCCTAGGCTATCTAGCAGTGAAAATAGTGTTTAAAATACAGACAAACAGACAGACAAGATTTAAAAAATATTATATTCTTGTTCAGTAGCATATTTTAAGTACCCTTGAGCTTAATTTTTTTTTTATCTTCTTTCTATAGGTTTTATGGTACTTATTGCTTTACTATAAGTATAAATAGATAGATAGATTATTATAGATAGATAAAACCTTCAGTTAATTTTCTTAGGTAATCACGTAATTAAGTTACTTATCGATTATCGGTACCTATCGAATTTATCATTTCAGTTACTTAGGTACCTAATTAATATTACAGGTAGGTACCGTTTAGTCGACTGTATGGATCTTGCAAGATTGCACAGGACTCATGTTTTATATTTATCTATACTTATAATAAATCTGTAAGCAACAAGAAGTCTGTACAATGAAGATAATAATAAAAAATGATCAAGGGAACTTTAAAAAGGCTACTGAACAAGAATATAACATTTTTGAATGGTCTGTCTGTCTGTTTGTCTGTTCACGTAAAAACAAGTAAACCGATTGCGATGAAATTTTCACTGTTGGATAGCTTAAGGTTTGACTTAAAATCTGGTGCACTTGGTATCTCAATCTAATCAGTACAAGTCGAGCAATCGATAATGAACCACTTGATGTCCGAACGAAGTTTAATGATATTGGTCGTTTTAGTTCTGGAATAACACATGCGATCCTTATATCCCAGAAAAAAGACCACGCGGGCAAATTCGCAGGCACAGCTAGTATACGAATATAATAATGGAGACTGAACATTGAGCCATTTCATGATGACGCGCCTCGGAATTAAAGAACCGGTTTTTTTTATGCGAGCCTATAACTTAGGATCTCAACTCGCAGTTTTGAAAGGATATATCAATTCTATTAGGGGTACCCTTTATACATTGTTTGCTTATTTGTTAACTACAACAGCTTTGAAAACGATTGGGCAGATTCGATGGAGTGTGCTTCGTTTGATAGCTTGTGTGTCAAATCAAAACCTGGTGACTACTGGATGCAATGGCCTAAATCCTAGGTACTTTCCTATCACATAAAAACTTAAGGTCTCTTTTTAGGACCGTTTTGCCGAGTTGTAAGCAAAGTTTGCATGGTAGTAAAACTAAGTTGCCTTAGAAAATAAACTATTTTACATTACAACGACTTAACTACTTCTGAGATTTAGAAGTCCACTCACACGAAGTCACAGGCAAGAGATAGTATAAAATTAAAGTTTTTGTAAGTACAAATAGTTTAGGATTTATCTATAGTTTTTTTTTCTCAGAGATTGTGTATTTAAATTTGTAGGTGCGCTTCTGTCGACTATTTGGCATTCAAAGGAACTAAAACCTGACTACGGTCGGGGAAAAAAAGTCTATGACACTCTTGCGATGAAGACGAATTGATTGATACCTCGCTTGTCAAAATTGGAGCAAGTTATAAGTTTGAATACATAACCCTACTTTGTCTTGCCGGTATTCGGGTAAAAAAATATAGGCTATGACATTCTATACCTGAAGACGAATCGATTAACACCTCCTTGTCAAAATCGAAACAATAGTGGCGACTCTATGGTGGAACAGCCACTTACCCACATACATAGATATATACATAGACTGTTAAACCCATTACCCTTCCCGTGCTTTACTGTAGTCGGGTAAAAAGTCTAATGTAAAGACAATTCGAAAACAATACAGCATTGGCGCGACGAAAAATTGAATTTCCTTCGAGGCCTTTATCACAATGAGCGGAACACACTTGCCTGTTCCATATCGCAATAAGGGTCGACATCCGTCCCTTTTTGCCCGCACTGTATGATTGTTTTGTGTCTGGTTTTCAGAGCTTCTGGAAATTTACAGCATCTTTTATTTATTTATCAACTAGCTGTGCCCGCAGCTTCGTCCAAGTGGTAATTTTTCTGGGGTTAAAGTAAGTATCCTACATGTTATTTATTTATCAACTAGCTGTGCCCGCAGCTTCGTCCAAGTGGTAATTTTTCTGGGGTTAAAGTAAGTATCCTACATGTTATTTATTTATCAACTAGCTGTGCCCGCAGCTTCGTCCAAGTGGTAATTTTTCTGGGGTTAAAGTAAGTATCCTACATGTTATTTATTTATCAACTAGCTGTGCCCGCAGCTTCGTCCAAGTGGTAATTTTTCTGGGGTTAAAGTAAGTATCCTACATGTTATTTATTTATCAACTAGCTGTGCCCGCAGCTTCGTCCAAGTGGTAATTTTTCTGGGGTTAAAGTAAGTATCCTACATGTTATTTATTTATCAACTAGCTGTGCCCGCAGCTTCGTCCAAGTGGTAATTTTTCTGGGGTTAAAGTAAGTATCCTACATGTTATTTATTTATCAACTAGCTGTGCCCGCAGCTTCGTCCAAGTGGTAATTTTTCTGGGGTTAAAGTAAGTATCCTACATGTTATTTATTTATCAACTAGCTGTGCCCGCAGCTTCGTCCAAGTGGTAATTTTTCTGGGGTTAAAGTAAGTATCCTACATGTTATTTATTTATCAACTAGCTGTGCCCGCAGCTTCGTCCAAGTGGTAATTTTTCTGGGGTTAAAGTAAGTATCCTACATGTTATTTTAGGACCAAAAGTATACCGATACGATTATAATGAAGTTCGTTCAGCCATCAAATAGTTTTTTATCGAGTGCTCGGCTTGTACTGTACTCAAAGGATTTAGATACAAATTGAGGTACACCAGTTTTTAAGTCTAAACCTAAGCGATTCAACAGTGAAAACCGCATCGCAATCGGCTTATTTTAAGTATCCTAGAACTTTTTTTTTGTTATTTTCATTGTATAGATTGTTTGGTACTTACTGCTTTATTTTATAAGTATACGCAACCAAAAACCAAAAAAATATATAAAAAAATGCTGTATCCATGTCATGGTGCATGATATTTAGAACGGGCTATCACAATAACATTTCGTGTTTAGGTGTTCACTAGTCAGAACCCAGCCCTGAGTGCAGCAACCATGTCATGGTAAAACTTAAAACCAGCTATCATAATAAAATGAGTACACATAAAATCGTGTCTATGCTTACCATAAAAATGCATTGCCATCAGAACTTAACATATACAAGTTCATTTTCGTAGGATAAGAGGAAATGGTTCTAATTCAGCTTGCAAGATATGAACTTAACATACATACATACAAACATTGCAAATTAAATAAAAGCTTGAAAGGAAAGTTACGTCTTTTAAGTTATGTCCTACCTTCATTGACATACTACTAAAATTCAACGTATACCTTTCATGTTTTCCCAACAATATGGCAACCCTGTTTGAAAGCTTTTACATTACGTATCTGCAAACTTTTTATAGCTGTAGGTATATTGTTCTTGCTACTCAAAGGGCTAGAGAGCAAACTTTGAGAAACACTACAAGGAGAGGAATCACTTTGTGAACTTCGTGAGTGGCCTGATGGAAACGTTGAATGATACATTACTTGTTTATGTATCAAAGAATATTGTTGGTACAAAGTATTTGAGAGAGGAGGAAGAACAACATGACTTTTGTATTAGATGAGTGGTATTCTCCGTGATGTGAGATGCATGTGAATGTCGTTTACTTAGGTTTTATTCAATTCCGACAATGGGGACAAAGAGAAAAGAAATCTTCGTGCATCTAGCCAATTTCCCGTTAAGTTGAAGCCTCGTGTCTAAGTAGATAGGAATGAACTGTTGTCTATTCCATTTTTATAGGAACTATCTGTGATCCAATAAATCGATTTACAAAGCTACATACAATATTTATTTATTAACCACGCTACAATATTTTACTACCCACATATATTTATGTAGGTAATAAAATACACATACACTTACAAATCCTGGATTATACTTACAAGCAATCTCATGCTTTATAGGAACTATCTGTGATCCAATAAATCGATTTACAAAGCTACATACAATATTTATTTATTAACCACGCTACAATATTTTACTACCCACATATATTTATGTAGGTAATAAAATACACATACACTTACAAATCCTGGATTATACTTACAAGCAATCTCATGCTTTTAGTTTCGACATGTAGAAATCAGACACAGTCCGCTTCAGCCTGCTACTAAAATGTTGATAGAACCTATATACATACTAGCTTGCCCGCGTGCTCATTTTTCAGGGTTAAAAGTATCCTGTGTTATTCCAAGAACATAAGGACTTTCAAAGCATAAGTAATATACCTAATTTCGTACAGCCGTCAAATAGTTTTTATCGATGGCTCGGCTACTTCTCGTCGGATTGAGATACAAAGTTCACCAGACTCTAAGTCAAACCTTAAGCTATCAATCAGTGAAAACCGTATTTCAAACGAAAGCGCGAAGACAGACAGACAGATTCCATATAAAAAATAAACAGTAAATTATTTTAAGTCAACTAGACCTGTTTTTAAAATTATTAGCTTTTGTACAGACTTTTTGTTACTGCTTTATTATAAGTAGTAGTACTTATAACGCGATTAGGTTAACGATATAGATTATAACGCGATCTGTAACAAAGGCAGGTCAAATGTGGACACTCATTATTAGCCCGTACGGGATATTTGCGACTATTTTTGCTAATTTTGCAAGAAAGTAAAACTTGAAACATATAAAAAGATTTTTTTCATTTACCTTCCTCATATGCAGATGCTGTGTATGGCACCTTTTAATAATTCTGTGTTTAAAAAAAGAACAACGCCAATAACGCATTCGTCCGCAAGTACAAGTTCGTATTTAGGTACTCATCTTACCTAAGATGCGATTTACCTCAGCTCCAACATGTTCTGAACCAGAAAATCGCTTGTTGTCCATTCTGGGATAATACAAAGTTACCTAGCCCAACACGAGACCCTAAGCACCTTGTGGAGCGCGATAACAAGGGTGCCAAATAACACGATTGCGGGCACTTGCTATCCTCGACTGGACACTCATTAACTTGACAAATGGTGCCATTCATTACTTACCCACTAACTTGGCAACCTGATTAGTGTTACTGATTAAGTTACTTAACTAACGGTTTTCCAGGAAAGCTGAACGATGCACTGATTTTGTATAGAATTCAACAGTAATGATGGTACAAAATAATCACACTAAGGAATGGTTAGATTCTTCAGTATCGTTACTTATATCTTTATCGTTATTTACTTTTGCAGCGATATAAATTGTCATTGAGAATTAAGTAAAAAAAAGAAGTTATACCTAGCCTTGTGTTGTGCATTCTAAAACTATTACAAAATTGGCTGCAGCTAAACTAACTGACCTTGGTTAAATTGCTATTGCACTTAAATAGCTATTGCACAAATCCTTGATAAATAATGTATCTAATTAGCATAGTATATTATAATTAATTTTGTACCTACCATTTTATGACCTACTTAAAAGTTTACGTAAAATCATTCCAATGTAGCGTTGAATTCACCTCTGTTGACTACATCTACCGCTGACTACATTTTACCTGAATAAACCCACAATTGACTCATGTCCGGATTCTATAATCAACGATCCATCATTCGTAATCAACCTACTAATAACGAGGCCTCTCATAGCGTTCCACAAGTTTTTTGACTCCGACTGCCTCTAACGATTTTCCGTAGTTTGACCTAATTACGGAAGGTAACTTTGACAGTTCACTGATGTTTATATTTTTTTTATAGGCACACCATAATCTATCATCTCCATGCAATATGCTAACGGAACTTAGCTGGTTACCCTCCCATTTGTTGGTAACTAACCTTCGTTTTATGTGAGCAGTGTCAGCTTATAACAAGTTGTAAATGTTACTGTTCGTTATTAATGCCCTGATTCTGTAATCAACGATCCGTCACTCGTCACAGCACACATTCGTAATCAACTTACTAATAACGAAGCGTGTTAAAGCTTTCCACAAGTTTCTTACGCCGACTATTTGCAACGAGTTTCCGTTGTTTGACCGAATTACGGAAGGTAACTTTGACAAATCAATAATATTTATTTTTATGAGAACACCATCTTCATGCATTATGCTAACGGAATGTAGCTGGTAGCTCTCCCATCCTTTAGTAACAAACCTTTGATTTATAGGAACTGTTTTCTTTTACGTCTGGTAGAAACTGTTACTGTTCATTATTAAAACGAGCCGTTCCATAGATATAGGAACCGGACATTCGACATGAAGGAGATTGATTTATTACTGCACCGTTGAATCTAACTGCGTTGCTTTTTTTAGGATGGTTTGTGTTGTTGTCCTTTACCAGTCTCTATAGCTTCACCTTCGGGCGCTAGAGCGTTCCGTCGCAATGTGTGACTCAGATGGCGCACTCCAAAGTTTAAATGTTGGCGACCGGCACAAGAGCACCCAGGGGAAAAGAAAAGCGTCCAAGCCGAGGTTCTTACCCCCGTAAGAACCTCGGCTTGGACGGTCGCCTAGATTACGGGGTTCGGACTTGGAATTCTGGACACCCGTCCCTAAAAGTAAGTACCTGCCTACTTATAAAACCTCTCCACTTTTCTAGATATCTGCTATTCATTATTAAGCTAAATTGTGAAGTAAAAATCTAGTAGTATTCTTTATTCTGTGGTAAAACTAGTTTTTGACCACGACTTCGTCCACGCGGACTGTAGTTTATTGCGATGAAAATAGGTATCCTGTGCCCTTTTCCCAGGCTTGCAACTATCTGAAGGTATACCAAATGCCAACAAGGTCAGTTCAGCCTTTTGGTCGTGACCAGGTGAGAAACCGATAGACATACAGAGAGACAAAGTTACTTTCGCTTTTATTATAATAGGTAGTATGGATGTAATCGTAGGTAGGTATGGACCAGAGGAAAATTACCTAGAAGCAAACATAAAGCTCTTAAGCTGCCCTAATTAATTATACTCCAACGACAAACTTTTGCTGGAAAACGCCTCCTCTCGTATTTTCGGTGTAAAATTGTCTATGAATTGCTGAGTTATGGTATACACAGATTCGGGGTAGTACGTAGGAAGGTTATGTGGTGGTAGTAGGTACTGAAATGATCAAAATAAATGATTTTGGTCTGTTTATTCCCTAGAGTGTAGCAAAGCAAGACGCGAGAATCTTTACAAGCAGTGCGAATTACTTGGCATATACCTATGTGCGAGCACGAGATTCCGTTTCTCAGGTTAGAGATTTCACCAACATTTTAAGAAAATATCAGGCCGCCCGATGGCCTCTGACATGGCTTAACGAGTCAATAACAGCCGGGACGGACAGCTTAACGTGCCCTCCGAAGCACGGAGCGATGGAAACCGCACATAACTTAGAAAAGTCATTGGTCAAAGTCTAGAACTGATACTCTGACACCAGAGGCCAGCACTACCTCGAACGTCAAGCAAGCATGTAAATGACGTTTTTTTTTTAGTTAACTTTTGTTTAACTATGTTTCATTTCAAGTGTCTGTGAACTGCACAGAAATTATTATATATATAAGGGGTTTTTTTCATACATATTTAATTATCGTTATTATTAATTCACTAGCTGTGCCCACGGCTTTGCCCGCGAGGTCATTTCATTTAAAAGTAGCCCATACGAGAAATTCCAGGACCAAAAGTATCTTTAAAGTACAATATACTAAAAAAAAAAAACTTTGAACCGTCAAATAGTTTTACTGTTTAATGTAGTAGTTAGCTACTCGTAGTTACATTTTGTTGTAGCTAGGTATGCATACCAATACATAAAAGTGAAACGTTGTCTGTTTTTTTTTTATTGCTCGGTATCTATTCATCGGATTAAGATAAATTAAGACATAAAATCTGGGATACTCCCAGTTTTTAAGTCAAACCCTAACCTACAGTGAAAAAAACAACGCAATCGATCCAGTGTTTTTTACGTGATGCGCGAACAAACAAACATACAGACAGACAGACACGATTAATAAAAAACTCATGTTCAGTAGCTTATTTTAGTCAATTTTTTTATTTATCTTCTTTGTACAGACTTTTTCGTACTTATTGCTTTATTATATGTATAGAATCGATAGGTAGGCTTTATTTGCTCGTAAGATGTATTTAAGTGTTTTTTTTCAAGATTTTTTTATATGTTACCTATAATTTAGTTTCATGTTCTAAGTATTTCAGTTTATTGTGAAATAAATGAATTTTCTTTCTAAATAAATAAATTGCATAGAGTGCCTACGCACTTTTTCGATTAGTTTATTGTACTAGGTATACTTTACTTTTCCTATTATAGCTAAAAAAACATGACGTAAGTACCTACTTATAAATCTAGATAAATTCACGCGTTAGTCTGTATATGTGATCTGTTTTTAGTCAATATTAGTCTTTAGGAGACATGTTTCGCTTGTTGATAAATTAGAAACATAAATGTTACCCGAGATACAAAGGTAATCCATGAATATTTGGGATAAAAATGCGACGTACGAGATCCACCGAATTTCCCCAGACGAAAATGAATTTATCATTCATCTGGTCCCTCTAAATTGCTGGATGTATATGTATAGGTAGACATGGAATAATCTCAGTCACGTATGTAAACCACATACCGACAACAATACCAGATACCTTGCATAGGTATAGGCAATTAGGTAAATATTGGTGTCGATTCTGAGTGCACCAATTAAAACTAAAACTAAATTTGACAGCTCTAAAATTGTTGCTGTCCCTTTCGTTTCCAAAGGGTTGAAAGTGACAGCAATAATTTTAGAGCTGTCAAATTTAGTTTTAGTTTTTAAAGTTTATGTTGTCGACTGTACTAAATCCATTCAGATTTTTATGAAATTATCTATGGGACAAGTTACTGAACCGAAAAATTAATATTTTTTAAATTCAGTATCTCGTCCCATTGGGACGACTTTCCCTTTCGTTTCCAAAGGGTTGAAAGTGACAGCAATAATTTTAGAGCTGTCAAATTTAGTTTTAGTTTTTAAAGTTTATGTTGTCGACTGTACTAAATCCATTCAGATTTTTATGAAATTATCTATGGGACAAGTTACTGAACCGAAAAATTATTATTTTTTTAATTCAGTATCTCGTCCCATTGGGACGACTTTGTTGTGGGACGAGTCGCTGAACTAGCCGAATCGACGGCTACACCATTATCTAACTAACAAGATTATGAAAACCTATATATTAAAGTATTTAAAAGATATAAAGATTATAAAGTATAAACTTACTTGATTAAAAAACAAGCGAGCCTTATTATAGTCGCATATGATGTGTAACATCTGACATCGGGTAATAAGCAACATTAACATACTCTAGCACCGCGCGCGCTCATTGGTCAACTGTGAATCAACAGCAACTTCATTCTGATCTATACAAACATAGCTCTTACTTTTCTTCAGAAAACCTTATGTTGGTAGCTCAGCTTGCAAATGCTCGGCTGCTAGTCTGAAGTACTGTAGTTCAATTCCCGACTGAAGTGTGTACATTTTGCACTGTAAACATTTTATGTGATGGCTTCTAGCTTGATAGCACCGCGCGCGCTCTTTGGTCAAATCAAATAGCGCGTACTTTCCCGGCTTTCTGTTACACACTTACATATTGTTACGCTTTTCACGAAATAACTCCCATATATAGCCGGAAAGCTGAACGCTCATTGGTCAACTGTGAATGAGCAACTACTTCATCTGATCCATAGATTATACTTCCGGCTACACATTGATTACGCTTTTCACGTAATCACTCCAAAGATTGCAGGAAAGGGGGTGAAAAGATATTACACATCAATAACATTATTAGATTGTAATAAAATTATGCTTTTCTTATCACCACTTTGTTAGAAACGCATCATTAACTAAAACAAAGCATAGACAGTAGTGTTAAGTCATTTTTTTGTCAAGTTACCAAACGAGTATGTGTGCTCGAGACTGGCAGGGTGGATTTCTAAAGAAAGTGAGAACAGTTGAATAGTAATTTAGTCACCAGTTAAATCCCCATCGCTTGTCGTGATTCCTTTCCCCGACCGACGAAGATCGACGGCTAATGGGGTTAATTGCTCACCCGAACCCATCCCTTTCTTGATACGCGCCCTTGCTACGAATGTTCCAATGAAAATTTTAATTAAACCGTAGCTTTTCTCGCTTCGATCGCTGCAAAAATTGCTACGGACTTACATAAAAGTGCGCACCTTGTTAGTCGCGTAAATTGGTTGACGCAACATGACATCTTTGTCGGAGGTAAAACTAACAAACGGTGAAAGTTCAGTCGTGCCCGGTCGCCGGTGTCTACCGAGATGACTAGCTTCCTTTGTGTGTCGCGGCCTTATCAAATATTAATATCGACGTTTGACGAAACACGAGCGGAAATACGCACGTATGTCGTTTCCTAACCCGAGGCCGATGTGCGAGTATGTATTCCAAGTTTTGCTGAAATGCGTATCGTCTGAAATGGAGCGGCAACGCTGGACCGGTTTTTTGTTCCACTTTACGCAACTTATTGCATTGGTTGTTGCTCGAATTCCATCGCGTTTATTATAAAGACGGGCTATATTTTACGCATGCGAATTATAATTAGTAGAACACCGAAATTGTTCGAAGTTACACGAGCTTCGTAATGGATTACGAAAATTAATGAAACTTCTAGATTTTCTAGTACAACCTTATTCTTTTCACATTTGCTTCTTCTAGCTGCACCTAAACGTACTGTTGGAGTATAAAACTAAGTACCACACTTTTAAAGTAAATAGAGTTTTGATTAAATTGGTTGGCTCCTACTCATCGGATTGAGATACCAAGTACACCATTTTTTAAGTCAAAACCTAAGCTATCCAACCGTAATAATCGCACCGCAATCGGCCCAGTAGTTTTATTCCAATTAGTACCACACTTTTAAAATTAAAAGACTTTGTTTTTTTATTAAATTGATTGGCTCCTACTCATCGGATTGAGATACCAAGTACACCAGTTTTTAAGTCAAACTTTAAGCTATCCAACAGTGAAAATCGAATCGCAATCAGTCCAGTATTTTAACGTGATGCGCGAACATACAGACATTAAAAGTGTGGTACTAAGTTTTAAAGAACAGAGTATTGTGTTTATGCGAGCTGCCACAGCCTGCAAGCGTAAATAAATAGCGAGTGTAGATAGGTAGGTAAGTAGATATTGTACAGACTTGTTCGGTTGTCAAGTTCTGAGAGTTAAGCCGCTGGCAAGAACCCATTAGGCTCTCAGCTTTAGTAGACAGTCATAGTTCAGATTGCACAATATTGCAGATTGCCCACCAGCAGTTGTGAAGCAACGACTCGGCGATCGTCCACTCACGTCATTATGTACATTCAGTGCACACAGCTTGGCAAAACATGAAAGTGTTTGGGTTAATATATATGTATTTTACCTACCTGCTTCAGTGCCCATTTGTGACTAACAAAAAAAGTTACTTTCTCAGTTAAGAAATGCCAATAACTATCTGGACTTTAAAAACTTTCTAGTATACAGAGATGAGTATTTTTTAAAGGGGATCATTGTGGCAGCTATGACACCCGTAGATGTGTTTTTAGAAAGCCAGCTAGAAGTTTTCAAACGTTACAAAAAGAGTTTCTGGAGGTTATATATAATGAATAAAATATTGTAAGATTTTAGTTTTCTAAAGTTGTGCAACTTCATGAAAACAAACCTTTTTATTTTCAAACATTACTAGCTTTGCCCGCGTTAAAATTTGACCTTAAATATTTGAATTCTTATTATGCAGGCCTTGAATTTGTAGTTAATTATATAAAATACGAAGAAACTTTTTCTACGCCCTTATATAACTACTTACGAAATCACGATAATTATTTAATCGTCACCGTAAAGCTAAAACTAAACTAAAATGGTAAAAAGAAACTATATTGTTCTAAGGTAGGTATAAAGAAATCTGTAAAACATCAAGCTGCCTGAGAGTGGAAAAAATAACACTTTTTTCCTTTATATCATACGAAGTGTTTCACATTCGGTAATTTCGGTATCTAATAAAAACGTAATAAGTATTTGTAGGTAGGTATACGTAGTAGATATGCTTGTGGACGTAAAGTATCTGCGTAATTTTTGTAGATAAGTAGGATTTAATTCTAAAAATAAGTTGGTCTACATGTACCTAACTATTCACCTTCATGGGGGGTTATTGAAGACATCTCGCCTGACAGAAATAGATGAGATCTAGGATTATATCGATCATAGATTATATCTATAGATCTAGATCTATATCTATAGATTAATCGATATAAAAAACACCAAAAGCGAAGTCGCACGCACGTAATATGTATATATATATATATATATATATATAGATAATATTATTTAAGCAAAAGGTAATAGGTATACCCTGTTGCTACTGAAATACCGTTTTAGTATATAAGTAGTCGCAAATAATGGCCTCGGTGGTACCATTATGACACGCGAGCGCGTAGTGTATTTTTTCTTTGACGCTAACCCGAAAGGATAATTTAATATTAAACATAAGTAATAAACTTTCTAGTTAAGGAACTTGCAGATACAAAATGCGTTTAATATTTTGAGTTGCAGGTTAGTTAGTCTATTGAGTTCTAGCCTAGGATTATAAATAATACTATTTGCACCCGCGTGGTTAATGTTGTAGAGAGCGCGTGTTATTTTTTTCAAGGTACCCTTTGTTTGAAATAAATGTAGCCTAAGTTACTCAGCTATCTGCCAATGAAAATCCCGTTAAAATAGGTCCAGCATTTTGGATATTAGCCGGAACAAAAAGAAAAACAGACAAACAAATTTAAATTGTATTTTTGTTATAAATACCGTATATACTTTCATAATTATGTATCGATAGTAAAAAGCTGTTATTTTGACATTACAAACAGACACTTCAAAATTGATTTATTTGTATGATGTACCCACTTAACAAACTTCTGGAGAGACTAATAAAATAACTAATATTACCAACAAACTAATAAAATTATATTAGTTGTAAGTTGGTAGGTAAACTAAGTACCCCATCTCTTGTATTATTATTCCCTTATGCAAGCTGTGCTTACTCAACTGTGTTCGCTACACGAGATACAATCCACAAAAAGAATCTAAATACTTTAAATGAGATGAAAACAGGTAAGCAAGCACTATATTTGTGTAAGGAAATCTATTAAGTATAATAAATAACAAACCAATACAAACCTCAATCACAAAATAATTAGATCCACAAAACAGCTCGTTAAATTCAAATATCACCACTTCGTAAGTCACTAAAGGAGCCCTTCCCTCAGGAAAATCCAGTGAATAGAGTATAGTAAGTTCGCGGTTGCCCTGCGGAGAGCGGTCGGGCTCGGTGCTGCGCCGGAGTCGGCGAGGCGGACACTGCGCGCTGCCTCCACCCACCGACATGAAAGTGTGCAATCAAATTAATATCACTTGCAAGTTACATCATATCGCTTCAACATCGCTTATTATGTCAATGGTCTACGCAGAATCTTACGCACTCTGGAGGCGTTAAGTAAGCTTTCGTTTTGCGTGAGTTAAGTGCCCAGCGGACTACAACAGTAATCTTTCTACCGTCTGAGACTCTAGCTAGAGTGACGAGCGTTTTCTTGACCATCATTCACTTTACCGCCTTTTACATAGTACCATTGCTGGATATTTACTAGAGGTCTCTATTCTACGACTATTATATCTCAACTAAGTGAAAATAAAAGGTCAACAAACAAATATGTATAGTGGCTCTGTGAGCTATGGACCTCGCGAGTCTGTCTTTGCATAGCTTAAAACTGAATATAAGTTCACCCCGCACCTTATTACAAAAAGCTGAAAGACATTTGTTACTATGGGCCCCACATCTCACTAATTTCAGAAAAAAAAACGAAAAACTGAATCGAAAAAAAATATACATTTAATTATCGAATCTGCTCACAACATTTCACGAGTGTCGGTTGAGAAATGCGACCAATAGAGGAGAACAGATGGACATCCGCCGGAGATTCGATAGCATTTTTGCCCAAGTTGAAAGGAGACGCTTCGCTCGCGCTTCGCTTTCGCTCGGTCAAATAGACTTCTTGTTATTCATAAAGTTATGAATAGAGTACCTAACTTATGAACATAGCGCTGCATGGTTCTATTTACCTCTGAAGGGACGGCTATATATGTCAATAAGCAATGCAAAAACTTTACGCACTCTCGTACGTGCCGTAGTAGAGCCAGGTATGTGGTACGGCTTGCTGTAGAGTGCACTCATACCCACGTTCAACGGGCTTAGCTCATAACTACGAGTAAAATCGAGAAATTACCGCATAAAGCGCGCTCCAACCAACCATCCTTTGTTTGCAATTAAATTAATTGAACGCCACTGACGTTTCATTAACTGGAAGCGGGTGAGCCTAGAATAACAAAGAAGCGTGATGATGACGCCAGCGCCCAATATTTAGGCGCTGACAAATTACAGCATTTACAACCCCTTAGTATTCCTCAGCGTGAGCGGAGAAGTATTTCTGTTCCTAAATTATGCCAACAATAACGTCTCGCTGGCGGCGTTTTCATTTCATCACTTATAGGGAAATCATACGATTTACGAAATGCTTTTTTTAATGTAGGCGCCCTCGATAATACTGCTTTTTATATCGAAAGGATTTCGATTTCGTAAAATAATTTCGTTTCATTTGGAAAGGCCTACCCGGCATCAAAATGTTGCATTCGTAAAGTAAGCCCCGTTATAAAGCATTAAATATTTTCCATAAATTCGGCATTGGTTCGTTTTTTCTTTTTTAATATTCCGTTTTCGCGTTTGATTCAAATGGAGATTTATTATTTGTTTACTCCAACAGCTTTCCGAAAATACATGATCCTAACTTTTGTTATTGGAAAAAGCCTCTGGTATAAGAAGGTAATTTGTATGGGGGCTGAAAGTGGGACGTCTTTAATTTTTTTGCGTATAACAAACATGATGGGCCTGACTGGGTGGGTGTACACCTTTTTAATTTTATTTGCCTACGAGTGTAATGTTTGTTCATACCCCCATGTCGCGTCTGTTGGCTGTGGCTGTGGTGTGACACAAGCACAGGTGTAATGTAATATAACGTTTTTTGGCGCGGTAAATCCACATAATCCTCCTGTTTCAGGTGGCTTTGTCCGCAGAAGCGCGCAATATGTAGAGAGAAAACATGTCTGGAATAAGAATATCTGTAACTTGGCCGAGTTTCAGGAGATTATTACGGGATAATCAAGGCTCGTTTGAAAGCCCTCGTTAAAGATGGGAAACTTAAATAATAGTCGGACATATTTGTTGGGTGGAGCGTTCGCTTTCTGCGACTTTACTTTTAGCGTAACTATAGTACTATTATTTATTATGTGCTTTTAGTTAATAGATGAATTGTTATTTTTCTGAATAGTCAAACATTTATGTAACACTGTTAATACTGATATCTTACCTATAGATATTGATCATCGATGACACCGCTGTGTCCAACTTAATGTACATTTCCTCTGCTGCACCATGGTGCACTAAACAGGACTTATATTAATCTATCTTTACCTCATGCTATTACACAACAATCACTATTCCAACCGAAGCAGGAAAACCATTTAAATATTTGCACAATCCCAACCTCTGGACTGGATGGCGTACCTAGCCAAAGTTCCCGCAAAACTCGTTTAGCTTGGGACTTGCGGCCTGTACCACTTCCAAGTTTACATTGTTGACTTCTCTTCAAACTTTATACCTACATTGGATAGTATATCCCAGCGAAGAGTAGTGTATAGTGATAAAGAGCAGGTAATGTATGCTTCGTGGACAGAAATGTTTGTAGCAAGTGTGTTATGCAACGGTTGCGTGGCTTTTACGCGGAAGGCGGTGCACTCGGCCAATGGAGCAGCGAACGCAATATACTTGCACGTCTTTTGCAAACTTAAAATTGTGCGGTAAAGCATGTTTTGGTAATTATAATTGTGTAACTGATTGTTGTGTTGCACTGAGGGTAATGAGGCGTAATAATAATTACCTTCCTAGGTACATGAAGAGATATTTAGGATGATGCAGTGTCAAGCGTGTTACAAAAAAGTAGTGAACACAAAACAAATAATAGTACAAGTGCTGTAAGTGAACTTTTTTTTTTAGATTTTTTTGCCTGCGAACCCTCCGATATTAAAAATTCGGAGTCCTTAGAGAAAAATTTGTAAAATATTCGCAAATAATAATTATAAGAGACAGCCCAAATTAAAAACAATAAATACATTATCAAAATACTATTCATTTAACAAAACATAAAATAAATTAAATTCATTGAATTAAAAACTATAATAAAAACTAAAATCACTGTAGTTAATATTAAAGCTCTCCAAAAACGAATTAATTACCTATTTAGCATATACATATTAAAAATTAAATCATATATTTTTCCCCCCATTATGAATACAATTAATATAATAATATTCCACGAAACATCAAAATAATTCAATAAACATACAAATATAATTCATCCAATTTATTTCATTAGATATATTTCCTTCGCTATATTGACTGCCTTACTAAGTGGCCCAGTAGGTACCTATATAGGTAAGACCTCAGTGAAGGGTTTAATAATTTGTCTGAACTGAGGGTTTGTTTCACGCAGTAGGTAGAAGATTCCTATTCCAAATACCTACGCCAGGGATTGATTTTGAATAGATTATAGGCTCTACAATTCACAGAATTTGGAAATCCCTAGTAATAGGCCTGCTTACTTATAACATGGCTCCCTCAGTCCCCTACAGATTTTATTTAGTTAAGTAACTTCTTATAGAATAAATATAATTACTAAAGAAAGAATATTTAGTCTGAGGTAAGCTTCCGAAACCAGATTACATAAATGCGCCTGACTTGAAACATTGGTTAGTTCCTTCCCTGGACAACTAAATCTCAAGGTTCGTTGATACCCTGTGCTGCCCTCTCTTATGTTAACTGTTTTAATGTAGGTTCTTCCCGGGCAGGGGCACAGCCAGCACAGTAGCGCCTTCTGCGGTGGTGCGCCTTTGCGCCCGCCCCCCAGCCCGCCGACGCTGTCAAGGTCGGCTAGAGTAGAGACCAACAGTATGTACATACATCCTAAAAAAACAGCCACAAGCCACTGTCTAGCTACCATACCTTTCCGTTCGCGACGCACTTAGAAGATTGGTATTTTTTATGGTGCACTATTCGAAATGAATAAATATTACACCGGTTGGTCTAGTGGCTAGTAACCCTGGGAACGAAATCAAACGGTCGCGGGTTCAAATCCTGCAAGGTGCAATCATTTGTGTGATGAGCAGAAATGTTTGTTCCCGAGTCATGGATGTTGTTATTCGTATTATGTATGTTTATCCGTTATCTAGTGCCCATATTACAGGGTATCCTAGTTTGGGGCTAGGTAATTGGTGTGGAATTGTCCCGAATATATTATTATTATTATTATTATTTACACATTTTAATCTCGAGCTACAAAAGCGATGTCGGCCGAGCGGTATACATGCTCGTTAGAATCAAACGCCACCTCGCGGGTTCTGTCTTCGGCTCGGCTCCGATGACTTTTCTAATTTCTAAGTTTTTTGTTCTAGTTTTAATTTGCAGTTACCCTTGACCAGGCTGTGAATATATGATATGTTGGCTTTTTTGGCGTTATGTGGAGGGCTCCATTGAGCCCAGCACAGAAGAGATAGCTCATCATAAGCGTCTTTCTAGTATACACCAATTACTTAATTGGTGCAAGGCCGAGGTTTCGACCCGGGTGGCGTTGAATTGTGCTGAAGCGCACGTTACGTACCTCCTCTCTCATCAACACCTCTCTCTGGAATAACTGGCCAAGCTGCAATTCATGCCGTGCCACGGATATTCAGGATTCCGTACTTAAAAAATATTATTTCTATAGTCTTAACGATTCATTTTTTGAGCCGTGTGGGGGCTGGCATAATAGGACTATCCCTTCTCATCCCGTGGGGGAAATGGGCAGGATCACTTTCCACTTTTCTTGAATATCGTAGTACCACAAGGAATGGACCGATTTTAATGCGGTTTTTTATGTTTGAAAACTGGTGAGAATCGTAGCTTTCAAACGAATGGACCGATTTAGCTGCGGTTTTTTATGTTTGAAAGCTGAGGTAAACAAGATGGTTCTTAGCTATAATGGGGAGGGGTGGGCGAGGGGGGATTGGGCCGAGGATCGTAGCTCCCAAACGAACGGACCGATATTGACGCGGTTTTTTAAAGTTTGAAAACGGATGTGATCGAGATGCTTCTTAGCTATAATGCGGGGCGGGTCGGGTGTTATATATTTTTTTAAATTGTGCTTGTTAATATGTAAATTATTATGGAACTAGCTGTGCCCGCAGCTTGGCTCGCGTCGTCATTTCATTTAAAAGTACCCCATACGTGTTATTCCAGGACCAAAAGTACCTATAAAGTACAATCTATACTTATAATAAAACTGTTACCGGTCCAATTCTGTGCATAGAAAATATCTTGAAAATAATAATTTGAGGCTACTCTGTATTCTATGCTGAAGCCAAAACTGTATTTATTTCATTTTTGTCTGTCTGTCTGTCTGAATCTAGGCCGCGCGTCACGCCGAAACTACTGAATGAATGCAAATGAAACTTGGTATGATTTCGAAAAAAAAAACGCAGGTTGCTGGTTGAGAGTTATTTAAAAGAACACGTATCACGCTGAAACTACTCGAGGGAATTTGATGCAACTTGTTATCTATACTTATAATAAAGCAATAGGAACTAAAAAGTCTGTACAAAGAAGATCATTAAAAAATAAATGGTCTAGGGTACATAAAATAAGCTACTGAACAAGAATATAACATTTAAAAATTCGTGTCTGTCTGTTTGTCTGTCTGTATGTTTGTTCGCGCATCATGTAAAAACTACTGGACCGATTGAAAACCGCATTGCAATCAGTTCAGTAGTTTTTACGTGATGCGCGAACAAACATACACTCAAACAGACAGACACGATTTAAAAAAATGATATTTTCTTGTTCAGTAGCTTATTTTATGTACCCTAGACCAATTTTTTTAATATATTTTTTGTACAGCCTTTTTCGTTCTTATTGCTTTACTAGCTGTACCCGCGCCGCGGCTTCGGACGCGTGATCATTTCTCTAGGTAGAAAGTACTCTATGTACTATTCCAAGACCTAAAATACCAATATACCAACATTTGATCAAAATTCCTTCAGCAGTCAAAAAGTTTTTGTCGATTGCTGGGCTTCTACTCATCGTATTCAGATACCAATTAGGTACCCCAGTAATTAAGAAAAACCCTAACCTATCTAACAGTGAAAACCGCATCGCAATCGGGCCAATATGTTTTACGTGATACAGACAAACAGACAGAAACGATTGAAAAAAAAAACTTTTTTAGTAGCTTTTTTATGTACCCTAGTTTTTTTTAAATTATCTTCTTTGTACAGACTATTTCATTCTTATTGCTTTATTATAAGTATAGATTGTTACCGAAGACTTATTATTGTGGTTATCTATAATTTAAATTGCTATTTTTTGTCCGAAAAGGGCAAACTATTGTTACTTTTAAAATGAACCCTACCATCTTTTGTACACAGTTTTATACTACAAACAATTTCTGATTCTGATTGAACTCTTTGGGTTGGGTACGGAACCCAATCTCAAACTTTTCTACAAACTGCATGGACGAGGCGCACGTACTAGGTATACGCAAAATTATATTCAATTAGCAGGGTTCACGACCATCTAAGCAATTAGCCGAGCAAGGCTTCGCGCGGCGCGGCCGGTACATACCTAATTAGAAAGGAAGCTTTCCAAGGATATGGCCCAAGTATAATGGCAACACAGGCGACTCTTAAGAAATAGCTATAAAATTCATAAATATGTATTACACAATTTGCGTTCGATTTCTGCATAATTTTATGAGCAGCTTGTGATACATTTCGCATTTTGATTGCTGATTATTGAATGAAAGTTTGGTCAATTCTCTGTGTCCGTTTTGTTGTTATTTTTGTAGATTAGATTAGGGTAATCATAATTTGCAATTATGTTTTATTACTTAATCTATACATAAAATAAAGCAATAAGAACGAAAAAGTCTGTACACAGAAGATAATTAAAAAAAAGAGGGTCTAGTGTACCTAAAATAAGTTACTGAACACGAATATAATATTTTGAAAATACGTTTCTGTCTGTTTGTCTCTCTGTATGTTTGTTCGCGCATCACGTAAAAACTACTGGACCGATTGCGATGCGGTTTTCATTGTTGGATAGCTTAGGGTTTGACTTAAAAACTGGGAGTGAGACTGTCCCGTTTAAGGTTCAATAGTTTTCGGGAGCATCTCGGATTTAACTCCGAGAAAGCTACAATCTTGATTGTCTACAATCCTTTATACTTACCCATAGTTCCTGTTGTAGTTTGTCCTTTGACAGATTCAGGCTCGAATTTGACTGAAAGGCAATGGAATCATTGGCTCCGGCCCTACAAGGAGCATTCCCGAACCTCTCCTATGTCAGGTGCATCGTTCCCTCTGGATCTGCTGTGTCCCTTTATCCATTGGAGAGTGTGTTAATTATGTATATGTACCTCCTCCAGAAGATGTTGACACTGGATAGTTAGCCCCGGGAAATGTTCATACCTTTGAAGTGCTTTTAGGACTGAAGCGCTGTCTGTGAGTATTCTGCTTTTACAGTCAGTTACCTTCCAGCGCAGTATCACTGTTGCTGCCTGGATTATACACACACATGCCGCTTGGAAAATAAGAGTTGTGAGTACCCAGTGCTGCTGCTATATACAAGTTCAACTCATCCGAGAACGTAACCGCTCCCGTCCCAGCTTCCATTTTGGAACCGTCTGTGTAGATTCTAACTTCGTGTGTGTTCGACCTATCTCTTGGTTCCTCATGTATCTTATAGTGTTTAATGAAACGGTGTTGTTTTAGTACCTTAACATAAATAGAGTGTGTTCGGGTTACCCTCCACATACTCCCGTATGACGGTAGTGTGGAAAGCTCTCTGGGATCAATATAGTCATATTGATCCAAGAGATTGAATGCAACTATAACGGTGGCAAACAGCAGTGCTTCAAGTGCAGCAGTATAGGCGCTGTTCTCATGCAGCCGGTCGCTGCTACACAAGCTAACCTCTGGAATGATTGTGGTTTATATATGGTAGATACCTGTTTATTCCTCGGCCACCAAACTACTGAACCATAAGCTACTGAAGGCCTATCACAGTGTTATACCTATAACCAAAACGTTCTGTTTGGACTTAGGCCCCATGTTACCTATCCTACCTATCATTTTCCGACATTGCCAGAAGAAGATGGTTGCTTTCTTGATTTTATTTTCCAGGTGTCTAGCCCAGTTCTATTTCTAAGATGATACCCAGGTTGTAGTGGTTACCTCATCAGTTAAAGATTACTGTGTGTCAAAAAGGTGTGTATCGTTCCAAGTTAATTTTGTTAGTGAACAGAACCAGTTATATTTTTGTTAGATTCAAAGTTAATCCGTAGTTTAAGCACCAGTTTTCTTCGATCATTAAAGCTTTATTCATGATATCACATGATACGCTGGCAAGTGTCCTGATATAAGGATAGTCAGATAGTCCGCACAGCCAACCGTGAAGAAGCGTCGTTGTGATTAAGTAGTCATTTACAGTGCTGAAAATTTCGTGTCTGTGCTGTTACCGTTGAAGAGTTCCTTTATATAAAGTTAATCCTAGATGTCGATTCTGATCATGCTTAACATAAAAATGCATTGTCATCGGAACTGACAACTGAATCAACATGTAAAAAATTAACATCGTAAGTAGGATAAGTGGATCTAATTCAGCTTACAAGATTTGACCTAAAGAAACATACATAATTTGCATGAAAATAAAATAAAAATGTCTGTAACTCCTTTTTGGATGAACCGATTTTGATGAAACAAAGATAAAAACCTCCGCAAGACTTCAAGGAATACAATTTAGCAAACGGCATCAAAATCCATCCAGTGGTTTTTGCGTGATGAAGTCATAAACAGACGGACAGTTCTTTTTTCTAAAAACGGTACAATCTATTCGTTTTTGGATTACTACTTTCGTTTGGTTACTACTACTTTCATATAACTATACATATATTTTTTCCAAATTCTCTTCCATGTACAGATTTAGATAAATTAACGAAGAAAAACGATGTAGCTCACTTCCGCCAAACTGTAAGTCAAACTAATGATAAATGGAAAAAAAAACATAAACATACTAAAATAAAATATATATAACCCAGATGTTGACTTCCTAACCAATAAATGAAACCCAACAATATATACCATCATTTACCTCGATCCAGTCGAAGAGTGTACATCTCGTGAGAATGCTTCATGCAGAGGCGATACACGTGTCGTATTGCTGTCAGACAGTTTAAAGAAATTCAAAAGAAAATTAGTGCATCTGTTTCAGTTGGTCGAAATGAACAAAAGAAAAGTTGTGTTAAACTATTAAACTAGTTTTTTATTTCATTAGAATTAAATACTTAGGCAAATCCCCTCGAAGTTGTTAATGATTATTTCTTCATCAGTTTCCAACTCTAGTGCAATGGGTGGAGAGGTAAATGCGAATTACCCGTGCACCCACTAGTGGGTGAAGCCAGTAAGTGGACGGGGCATGCCCCATGATCTCAGGCAAACTGCAGTTGTGTAGACACAACTTCGATAGGGAAGCCAACACAAGAATTCAGTTGGGCTGGGCGGCATTCGGAAAACTTTGTCAGGTCTTCTCGTCGTCCATTCCACAATGCCTGAAGACGAAAGTCTTCAAAGCGTGCGTCCTACCAGTTATGACATAAGGAGCCGAGACGTGGACACTAACAGTGGGACTTGTCCACAAAGTTGAAGTCCCTCAGCGAGGTAATCTGCTAGAGAACCAAAGTCACCGACATAGCTCAAAGAATTAGCAAGCTGAAGTGGCAATGGGCTGGTCACATTTCTCGAAGGACGGTCAACCGCTGGGGTAGACGTGTCCTCGAGTGGAGACCGCGTCTTGGCCAACGTAGTGTAGGACGCCCACCGGCCAGGTGGGGTGACGACCTGCGAAAGGCGGCTGGCAGAAACTGGATGAGAAGAGCCGAAGATCTGATGATGATGATGATGATGATGATGATGGATTGGAGTTCGTCCAAAGGCCTCATTATCGAGTCGCCGAATCCAGATGTGGTGTTGTTGTAAGATTTCAACTATGTACCACTACGACCGACTCGCACAGCTGTCTTAGCCCCGGGCTAGTGTCTAGTCTGGGTTAAAATTTTAAGACAAGTTGGATAGAGACATATGCAGACAGTAGCGCGAAAGAGAACAATATTTTTTGGACTAATTAACTAACTAGATACAGTAGTCGCAGCGGAATTTTATGTCTCGGAAGTTGTCTACTAGTCGCTGCGCAAACTGCTATTTTTCAGGCGCAATCCCAATGTTGAAGGTGAAGACAGCACTGTATAACTGCCTCGCTCACTCGCTTACGTTTTTAGCATATTCTATCTCGCTCTTACTTTCTGCTGTTTTATCCTCACAGCAGTACCTGCGCAATTGTTCACAGAGCCTAACTTCACAACCATAAAGTTTCGCTGCGACTACTGTACTTTGTTTTGCTTTCGTGCATGCGGGCCTAAGTACTTTCAAAGTCAGTAACACACATATAAAAATAAAACAAACATTTAAGTCCTCAATATAGTTTATTTTTATAAGAAAATCATTTCCATACATTCATCCTTCTCCACATATTATAAATACATTGTAGTTACGCGATTCCGGCATACAGCAACGTCTCAAAAATAGCATTGGCTAGTCACGAAATTTAGCTAGCATTATAACTACATAAATTCAATAACTACGGATTTATTTATAATACATTACGTGTAACTGGATCTATAATTCCATTGTTAATAATTACAGTCGACTACGCGGTACACTCTAAAAATAAAATTTGAGATATTTGTGAAGTTTACATAATACATTGGGTTTGTAGTAAAGTTATATCGAATTCCATCGTTTGGGGTTCCTTAGCCAGGGCGCGGCGTTCAATGGCAACCATATGTACCCCTAATACTTAATATTAAAATAAAAAATATAATGATTATTACTAATATGTAATAAGAATCTCAGCGATAAAGCGAGCAGCGAAATATGATTAAATTACTTCCCATAATCAATATTCACGGCTCTCAATCCAGTTGCGCCGGCGCCGGCCCCGGCCACGTCACCTTCACTAATATTTTAGTAAATATAAACGACACAATCACATAAAAGCATGTAACAACTATCATAAGTACGAAAAATCTTAACATAAAAAAAACAGCTGGCACAATGAAGATCTAGACAAGTTACATAATATTACAATTAATTACTGTATAAATCATACATGAAAATATGTATGTCATTATAACCAACAATATACACAATAAATTAGATCATGGAATGTTATTATGAATATTTTCCAATATTTTTTTGTTCAGTAATGGCCTGGGTAAAGAAGACTCGATAAAAAAATACTGCTATCATAACTTAGCAAATATATGTTTACTATACGTAATTGCATAAACAAAAATAAACGAGTAGGCCGCAAGAAAACTAATTATGTATGCTAAACAAATACTACAGAACAATGTTATACGGACAGCAGACAGACATCTCTGTCTACTAAATAGGCTCAATAAGCATCAGTCGCGTAAACAAGTTCGTTCAAATTTATGAATGAAAATTGTCCGTCTTTTGCGCTATCAAATCTGTTACAGCAATTAAATAGCGCGCGTGAATATCAATAAAAAAATATATATATCGTGAATATTTCGTTTTTTTATCGTTTAATTCTTAGTTTTTTTTTTATTAACAATGTATTTTTGAATGACAACCGATGACTTCAACGCAAACAAAATACACGCGCACTCTTGAATTTTAATAACCGTACATTTAGAAAGATTTAGCACCATTTAGGGGCTTTCAGTATTAACGATTACCATTCAAGCATTCAAGTAATAAAAATGATTGAAGGGCTAAAATAATATTGTTAGCTCCGAACTACTGAAGGAGCTAATATCAACTGCTGCAAGCTTATGGGAAAGCTGCACGTATAGCTTTGTTTTATAGTATTTGGTATGCACTATAACTCTAAGACTTTTATAGAAGGTATGTTTCGCGCGGAACAGAAACATCGACAAGAGGAACACTTATTCAGCCCATTTCAAGGCTATGGCGTTGTACAAAGTTCATTATTTAGTAGAGCCGTTTATTCAAATAAAGAACACCTTGGGCGCGTTCACTTACTACGTTCGAGGACGCACGGATCACTCGAAATCGTTCAAGGCGTCGTCGGGCGTTCGCCTGGGTCATCCGAAAAATAGTAGGGGAGGGGAGGAATGAACTGACACTTGACAGTTGTCAGTTGTATTTGGACGTCCAAAGTCGTTCACTAACTCCGGATGATCGAGCGATAATCGCACGGATGATTCGAGCGTAGTAAGTGAACGCAGCCCTGGAGAATGTGCTTACAAATGTACATTAATGAGCGGCTGTCGAGCTAAACGCCCAGATACATGGACTGCATTCCGACCGCAAATGCAGTTTACTTGCAGTTACGGTACGGTGAGGACTGTAAGCTCGCTGCAGTATGAACTGCAGATACAGTCCGCATTTGCCGTACAATTGCACAGACTGTTTGATTAAATAAACATACTTAAGAGGACAGTGAACCCACGCGGCTTCTACAGTGTTTGCCTTAGATTTTCCGTGAAAATTTGCGTTTTGGTAGAAAACGTTTCTACCGTACTAAACCATAACCAAATCTAAAAATTCGGGTCTTTTTTATTAGTCACAGAATAAAATACGTTTATAGTTTTTTTTTTTATCATAATTTGTAGAGAATTTGAATGAATGAGTGTTTAAATACCGATATGTATCGTAACATATCTCTCAAGTTCGTGTACTGTTTACATGAAAAATTATAATAAATTGAGAAAAAATATATCTATAAACGCAGTTCATTCTGTGATTAATAAAAAAAGACTAGAACTATTAGATTTGGTTATGGTTTAGTATGTTAGAAAAGTTTTGTCCCAAAACGCAAATTTCAAGGAAAATCTAAGGCAAAACCTGTAGAAGCCGCGTGAGTTTGCTTTCGACTTAAATGCTTAAATGAACTGCATTTGGCAGAGCAGCTGTGGTCGGGATGCAGTCCGCGATTATGGTCTCTAAGCGGAGAGCGATGATGTGGTCGAAGAGTCACCAATACGATTGCTTCATTATACAGAGTTTGGAATGAAAAGCGATCTTATTATCTATATTCCCAGCTCCCCACTCCGCTTCTTTGCCCAACTCTACTGTACAGTCAACATACAAATGTATCGTGTAAACTAACATTTCCCGATGGTTTTGCCCGCGCGATACACAGTACAGTAACGAGCAAACGTACAGATTTTCTAAATAATTGGATGAAGTTCTGTTCAAAATAAAGTAGTAATTAAAGTGTGTCAAATACAAGTACACATTTTGCATCAAGTTTTGTTGATAAAATTATATACTTCATCGTGACACAATTTAATGATTATAAACTTTAGAACTCTGAACACATATTTTTGCAAAATATACAGTTAACACACATGAAAATTTGTATCACATTCCATTGCTCGTGACTGTATGTAGCGTCTGAAGTAGTCTATCTAAAGTACAATAAGAGGCGGCGTTAAGGCGCGATTGCACAAGTCCGCGAGTCGCAGGCGCATCGCTCCCGCGCGCGGTTTTATCATTTCAGTCGGCACTTCCACTTAATCACACGCAGAACGCTTACATACACAGCAGCAGACAACCTGCAACAACAAATAAAGATTACGTCAATACCTTATTCATTATTACATTCTCACCTGATGGAGATGCTTGCCTAGTAGATATACCTATTCACTCTTGACTTGACTTGAACCTGGGTTATATTTTACCGGAAACACTGACGAGGGCAGGGCATTCCACTCCTTTGCAGTTCTTAAATAAATGAAGAAGCGTAACGCTTTGTTCTTGTGCGAGGTATTTCAACCATAAAAGAGTGGCGCTTTGCCGAACGTCTCGTCGTCTAGTATTTATACAATGTGTATTGTCGAAACTTGATCAAACGAAATGTGCGGATATTAGACAAAAAAAACGATAAACATTCGAAAAAAAAGTTGGATAAATTAGCCATCTCGAGACCAATGCACGTTTTTTTATTAATTACCTCATCTTTTGGGTTTTCGCTTTGTTTATTTTTAAGTTAACGGCGTATTTATCTTCAAAGTAGTGTCATTTGAAAGCTAGAAAGTCTACTTAACTGACAAAATAAAAAAATAACAATATCGAACAGTAACTTAGGAAAAATAACGACTTAGCGCCCTCTCTACCCATAGTCGATCAATAGCAGGTAAATACAAAACAATTGCATTGACTGGGAGACGATTAATACACGACCAAAATAATGTACGACCAGTATTGTACAGCCAATATTACACGGCCAGATATTACGTGTACATGGATTCGTAATATTTGGACGGCTAATACTGGCCGTGTATTATTGCCCGTACAAAATCGGTCCGGGTTGATAATGCACGGCCAGTATTACGCGACCAATATTACGAGTACAACTGGATACGTAATATCAGCCCGTGCCGATTTTGTACGACCAATATTACACGGCCAATAATACGAAGCCAACCATAGACAAAGCTAGAATCACTCCTTGATGCCTCGTTTGTGTAGGCGAGTGTCAAGATGAAAAAAACTGTCACAGAACTGAATCAGCAAACCCCGACTCCACGTGGTCTTGTCTGCCCTATACTAGAGTGTTTTTAAAAAGCCGGAGGCGCAGAGGAAGTGCAGCCCCCGTCCGCTGTGACAAAGTGCAGGTACCAGGGCGAGCGTTGGTACCTGTGCTTTGTTACGCAAGGGCGGAGGGGCAGCACTTCCCGCAGCGCCGGAGCAATTGCGATTCATAATCTGTGGTAAAAGGAAACTGGAACGTGCAAACGAGGCTTTGACCATGTCATTTCTATATTTTAATCTGTGATGTACATAATATTGGCTGTACATTATCGCCCGTACAAAAAGTGTACGGCCCGTATTACACAGCCAATAATGCACACCCTGTTATTACATGTACATATTTTGGCTTCGTAATCCTGGCTGCGTATTATCGCCTGTACAAAATCAGCACGGGGTGATATTACACGGCCAATATTACGCAACCAAATAATGTACACCCTGATATTACGACGCCAATCCACGTAATATTGGTCGCGTATTATTGGCTGTACATTATTTGGTCGCGTAATACTGGCCGTGTAATATAGGGACTCGGACAAATCGGGACTCTCGCCGCGTGGAAATAAATTTGATTTTACGCTGACAGGCTTTAGTGATAGTTTAGTGAGTGAGGAATAGATGCCAGGGGAAAAATACATTGTTACGAAGCTTACAAGGTTAATATTACATTTGAAGAAATTAAGTTTAGTTTAGGGGATGTCTGAATCGCTACCATTGTCATTTTTTTTTTTTTTGTTTATACGTTTAGCGCGTGCCACGGGGGCAAACTTCATCAAGTTAGTCCTCGAAATAGGCACACTGAGACTCGCTTATGTAACAAGAGAACTCTTTTAACATTTGATTACGTTTAGATAAACAGTTTAGGGACCTTAACATTATGACGATGGTAGGGGAATTTATATACCAGAACCTTTTATAGGTAAGAGAAAATGTAGCTAATATGATCCTTCATACATCATTACAATATAAAACATAAAAATAATTTAGTATTACCAAAAACTAGACTTAAATATCTAAAAGCTATTTATGTATATCAGTTAAATTACATATTAAAATTCCATCAGAAACAAGAAATAAACATGGCATTGAATTTATGACTTGTATTGAAGCATTTAATAGCCAAGAGCTATTATAAACTTGACGAAGCTTTTGCTGATATTTTGTTTTTTATTATCTTTGATATAGAGTTACTTTTTGTGTGTTTACTGTTAGCTTACAGTATTTTGTGTTGACATTATTGACGTTGCTTTTGTAGAAAACTTTATTTGAATCCTAGAATCAATTTGAATATTTTTAGTCAATTTATATTTTGTGATACAATGTTCTGTAAGTGACTTGTCTAAGCACATGTAATATGTCAAAAGATGAATAATTGAATTGAACAGTTGTTGAGCGATGGTAGCCTAGCGGTATACTACTGCGACTTAGAATCCAACGATACAGGGATCAGTCCGCACCAATGACATTTCAAAGTTATATGCGGTTATCCAACGCTCCGTGTTTCGGAGGTCACGTGTAGCGGTCTGTCCCTGCTGTTATTGATTAATGGCAGTCGTTAATCCATTATGGAGACCGCGTTTAGGCAAACGTAGTGTAGGGCCCCCTGGTCAGAGGCCCTCAACAACAAACTGACACTACTACCTCATCAAGCAAGCAAGCAATTTCAAAATGTTTCGCCCCTTACAGGTTACAAGATCCCGATATCTCAACTAAATGCTCATATACGTATTTTTTAATTATTATTGTGTAATTTCCTACTAAATTTCATTATGTACGGAACAACTGTTCGAAAATTATCGTCGAACAAACATACATACATACATACATACATACAAACGCTAATTAGCTCAAGGTAACGTAATAGTCTCGCGGCTTGTGTTACCGTGTCAGTTGTTGGGCTGGTCGCCGCCGGCGTAGAGCGTGGTGGCGATGTAGGTGGTGGGCACGAACCCCTCCTCGTGCGTGAGCTGCCGCCGCACGCGCGTCCAGCCGTCGCCCGCGTCCGTCTCCAGCACCAGCAGCCGCTCGCCGCACTCCATCCGCATCGTCGACCCGCTGCCTATGCCTGCAACGCATAATTACATCATGTACATTAATGTATTACTTCTTTACAACTGTTTTTACCTGTGACGAGCGAGTCGTTCAGGGCGTCTACTCGCAAAATCAACGAACATATTTTTTCGTTCCCTACTCTAAGTTTCGTCTTTTTGAATGTCGTGCAATCGAAAGAACGGTGTTAGTATGACGTTATCGTATCGACAGCCTATTCTGAACTCAAACGTCAAAGAAAGAAACGTCTAAGTTTCTGTAAAATTATAACCTGTAAAATATAAAGAGACGGGGGAGAAGCGGGAAAGGAAATGTAAAGATGTCGATGTCATTCAGTTCTTTTATAGTAATTACTCTGTTTACGATAGCAATCGTGTCGTTCAAACATTTGTTAAAAGTAGGGAAAGTTCGATGGCTCAGTGAGAAGAGCGCAGTGCATGTTTTTGCAAAGTAAAATTATTACGGTCGGGCCTGGAGGTCAACTCGCAATAGTAGAAGTTTTCGAAGTGGAATAGTACCTTCGAAACTGTACAACGCCTTGCATTACCCGACGGGCTGCAGGTCCGGCTTGCTGTAAAAGTTGTCAAAGTGGAATAGTACCTTCCAAACTGAAAAACGCCTTGCAGTACCCAACGGGTTGCAGGTCCGGCTCGCAGTAGTAGAAGTTGTCGAAGTGGAATAGTACCTTCGAAACTGAACAACGCCTTGCAGTACCCGACGGACTGCAGGTCCGGGTCGCAGTAGTAGAAGTTGTTGAAGTGGAATAGTAACTTCGAAACTGTACAACGCCTTGCAGTACCCGACGGGCTGCAGGTCCGGCTCGCAGTAGAAGTTGTCAAAGTGGAATCGTACCTTCGAAACTGTACAACGCCTTGCAGTGCCCGACGGGCTGCAGGTCCGGCTCGCAGTAGTAGAAGTTGTCTAAGTGGAATAGTACCTTCGAAACTGTACAACGCCTTGCCGTACCCGACGGGCTGCAGGTCCGGCTCGCAGTAGTAGAAGTTGTCTAAGTGGAATAGTACCTTCGAAACTGTACAACGCCTTGCAGTACCCGACGGGCTGCAGGTCCGGCTCGCAGTAGTAGAAGTTGTCTAAGTGGAATAGTACCTTCGAAACTGTACAACGCCTTGCAGTACCCGACGGGCTGCAGGTCCGGCTCGCAGTAGTAGAAGTTGTCGAGGTGGAATAGTACCTTCGAAACTGTACAACGCCTTGCAGTACCCGACGGACTGCAGGTCCGGGTCGCAGTAGTAGAAGTTGTTGAAGTGGAATAGTAACTTCGAAACTGAACAACGCCTTGCAGTACCCGACGAGCTGCAGGTCTGGCTCGCAGTAGAAGTTTTCAAAGTGGAATAGTACCTTCGAAACTGTACAATGGCTTGCAGTACCCGACGGGCTGCAGGTCCGGCTCGCAGTAGTAGAAGTTGTTGAAGTGGAATAGTAACTTCGAAACTGTACAACGCCTTGCAGTACACGACGGGCTGCAGGTCCAGCTCGCAGTAGAAGTTGTCGAAGTGGAATAGTACCTTCGAAACTGTACAACGCCTTGCAGTACCCGACGGACTGCAGGTCCGGGTCGCAGTAGTAGAAGTTGTTGAAGTGGAATAGTAACTTCGAAACTGTACAACGCCTTGCAGTACCCGACGAGCTGCAGGTCTGGCTCGCAGTAGAAGTTTTCAAAGTGGAATAGTACCTTCGAAACTGTACAATGCCTTGCAGTACCCGACGGGCTGCAGGTCCGGCTCGCAGTAGTAGAAGTTGTTGAAGTGGAATAGTAACTTCGAAACTGTACAACGCCTTGCAGTACACGACGGGCTGCAGGTCCAGCTCGCAGTAGAAGTTGTCGAAGTGGAATAGTACCTTCGAAACTGTACAACGCCTTGCAGTACCCGACGGACTGCAGGTCCGGGTCGCAGTAGTAGAAGTTGTTGAAGTGGAATAGTAACTTCGAAACTGTACAACGCCTTGCAGTACCCGACGGGCTGCAGGTCCGGCTCGCAGTAGAAGTTGTCAAAGTGGAATCGTACCTTCGAAACTGTACAACGCCTTGCAGTGCCCGACGGGCTGCAGGTCCGGCTCGCAGTAGTAGAAGTTGTCTAAGTGGAATAGTACCTTCGAAACTGTACAACGCCTTGCCGTACCCGACGGGCTGCAGGTCCAGCTCGCAGTAGAAGTTGTCAAAGTGGAATCGTACCTTCGAAACTGTACAACGCCTTGCAGTGCCCGACGGGCTGCAGGTCCGGCTCGCAGTAGTAGAAGTTGTCTAAGTGGAATAGTACCTTCGAAACTGTACAACGCCTTGCAGTACCCGACGGGCTGCAGGTCCGGCTCGCAGTAGTAGAAGTTGTCGAAGTCGGCATCCTGGTCGTGGTCGTGGTCGGGGTCGGGCCCGTGGTCCCCGTTGGCGCGGTCGTGCGCGGCGGCCAACTCCCCGCCGAGCCCGGACTCGGGCGAGCCGCCGGCGGCGCGCGCCACAACCACGTTGGTGCCGGTGCCGGTGCTCACCGACGACTCGGACGCCGACCGAGACAGCGACTCGCTGTTATTCGAACCGATGCTGAAACAATGATTGATTGTATAAGTGCAGAAAACAAGCCATTTTATCCGAGACTGCACCGTATCGGCTCGAGCCGTAGGCGAGGGTAGATATTGAAGTTGAGGATAAAATGCATTGTTTTATAAACACTCGGCTTTTCACTTCGATTTCGAGGAAATGAAGCAATGATATTTTCAATAACCAAATATTTAAATACTGCTAAGAAAAGACGAGAACTTCTTTCCCGCCACTTTTTTTTCTACGTGGAACATAGGCTCATAGGTAGGAGTAAAGAATTAGAAAATTAAAACACTATTATGCACTACATAGAGCATAAAATGCAGTTTTACGTCGCCTAATTTTACCACCCAGCCTAAATAAGAACTTTACGAGGATGAAGTATTTTCTTTCAATTTCTCCTTTTTTTCTCATGTTTTGTTTATTGAGCTAATATTTTAGCTCTTTTACAAACACACACTATTGTACCTGGTGGCCGGCGGCGGCGGCGCGCCGTTGGTCCGGGCGGGCGGGTGCAGTGCGGGTGCGGACACTTGGTTGTTGGCCTCCGCCAGCAACTCCTCGTACTTGTTCAACTGCGCTCGCAGCTTCTTCAACTTGTCGCAACACTCGTTCAACTGGCCTGCACAACAACAAACAAAAATGCTATTAAACGACTTAGTTCAGGATTTATTGCCCCCTCTCTACACTACTCGCAAAATGCTTCGGACAAACTTCTCAAGTGACTTGGCAAGTGTACTAAGGCTAATAATAATAACATCATCTACATTTACCATCGACATAAGCATGCATTAATTTAAATCCATGCGTCACGCATGGTTTGAGCTGAAAATCAGTGCTGTGTATTTATTCACAGAATTTTGTTGAGCTCAGACTCTTTCTGACAGCACTATGCATGGTGGCGAACTTTGTACACAGACGCTTAGTTGTTATTTTTAGTTAAGTTGTCTTCATGATTTCTTCTATATACATACATACGGTTAAAATTATATACCCTCCTTTTTCTACCTACCTACCTACCTACCTACCCTTCTTTTTTCTTTTAGTCGGGTAAAAAAATTGTTTAGCAGAAACCCTAGTAGCAAAATAAGACGTATAATGATCAATACAACGTTTTGGTAGCAACATCAAAGAGTTATAGACGTGACATTTCCAAAGAAATTATAATAAAAAATTTATTAACTATAAAAGTATTATTTTTGTCCAATCTTTAGAAATCACAAATTGGAAATAACTTCATTGGTCAAAATGTAAATTTTTATTTTCAAAATTTGTCATTTGTGTATTTAATTTTGTCAAAATTACTGAGTTATTTAGTTTTCAAAACGAAGTTGTATTATTAAATGTAAATGAAAGATACTGTGGAGTACAGACCTTAAAAATACAGACAACTGTCTAGTTTTGAGGTCTGAGTCTAAATTTAACCTTACCGTGGGAAAATGGACCATCTAAAATATTTTTACAATTTTTTTCTGTTTACTTCTTGATTTTGGAGGGACCATATTGTTGGGGACTGAAGCGTCTGATACCCATAGAACAGGGAAACCTAGTTTGGGGTCAGGGCGTTTTTAGATTCTAACTTTACGTGGCTTTCAATATCCTAGTAGCTGCAAATTGATGGCCCATTTCCTTGCTGCATCTGTCGGATTTTATGGGAGTGTTCGATGTTGAACATGGCAACTCTTGTATACTTGTAGCGTATCAATAATACATCTCAATGTTTCTTTTATGGGAAATGTATGTAAATCACTCAATATTTCATGATTTTGCCTCATTATAATTCAAGATTAGTGCTTAAACTCCTATTTTCAATTTCGCTCTGAGTGCTATGTGATGTGAAATAATGTGTACTAAACATCGAACACTGAACATTGAACATTTGTTTCTAAGTGTATGGTTTTCTTTTCTTGACTGATTTGTAAGTACTTATTAAATGTATTATTGATTAAAAACGTTATGTGTATGTGGAAGGTTACCTAAAAAATAAAAACTTAAAAGTCGGATACTGATTTATAACAGTCGTTTACAGTAAGTACCAAGTTCGTTATATTAAAGTCGCATAACTGTGATTAAGAACCAAATGTAGTATAATAGTTTTTCAGACACCATTAACTACTTACTACCTTGCTTGCATGCGCACTTGTAACAAGGTAGTAGTTATGCAACGAACCCGTTGTGTAGTCGTCGAGTACACGTAACAAATTGTAATAGAAGTTGTAAAGTAATCGTTCTTTCGTATCATTATTCAACCGTGAGTGTCGTAAAATCGTCGATAATGTCACATGTATTATTAAAAAGTCCTTTACTTGTCAAACAAACACAACACAACTCACAACTAAAGCCACAGAGCCCGGTCTTCGGCTCTTCTCATCCCGTTTCTGCCGGCCGCCTTCCGGAGGTCGTCTCTATACCTGGAGGTGGGCGTCCTACACTAAGTTTGCCAATAAAATAACGTTTGCGTTTATTTTGTTGATAATTTGAGGCAAGTACCTTCAACAGTCATGGGGTCACCTAACGTCGGACTGCTCTCGTATACACCTTTCATTTTCATTAGGCCTTCCATGGCGGCTTGTTCTTGCGCCACCTGAAATAAATAAGAACATGTTGTTATTCACGATAAAAAACATATTATGACTTATCTAATAATTATTTTCTATAGGAAAAGTATGGATCACGGACGGGACTCGAACCCGCACCATTCGTGCCTCTGCGCGGCACATGCCCTAAACCAATTCGGCTACCGTTACCACTACACCGCAACCCAATTTTTTCCTTCAGTCTCTAAATCCGATAGATGGCGTTACCGTCCCCGTAAGACGGATTTAGAGACTGAAGGAAAATTTGTGGTAATGTTTTTTAGCTTATTTTAAGATTCCCTTTTTTAATATGTTCCTTGTACACTTCTTACTTACTTTTATTATTCATATATCAATTCAATTATAACTATACTTACAATTTATTAGCGCGCGTGGCTCTTGCTTGGTTTTGTAGAAGTTATCTAATTATGTGAATACTATAAACTAGCCCAACTGTGCCCTCGGCTTTACACGCATGGTTTGTTTGTTTGTCTTATGAGCTAGTGCTTGCCTCTGATGTCAGAGTTTGTCAAGCCGCCCGAGGGCCTCTGACATGGCTAAACGACTGCTGTTAATCAATAACAGCCGGGACCGACAGCCTAACGTGCCTTCCGAAGCACGGAGCGATGGAAAACCGCACATTCAGAAAAGTCATTGGTGCGGAGCCTAGGTTTTGAACCCGGCATCGTTGGATTCTAAATTGCACTATAGATCCGTTAGGCCACCATCGCTCTCGTGGTCATTTATCTGGGATATAATTACCCTATATATACTATTACAGGACCTAAAATACCTTCAAAATTCCTTCAGCCGTAAAATAGTTTTTAATCGTTTGCTCGACTTCAACTCATCCGATTGAGATACCCCCCCCCCCCCTTACTTATAAAAAGTTATGCTAAAATATAAGCTATCCAAGAGTGAAACATACAAACAAACAGAAACTATTTTTAAAAACTTTATATTTTTGATCAGTAGTATCTTATTTTTTAGACCATATTTTTTTTATTATCTTCATTGTACAGACTTTTTTGTTTTTTTTTTAATTACTGCTTTATTTTAAGTACCTATAGATAAAAGATTCTTCTCAAACAAGTTTTTTTTTTTATAAGACTTAAATCTCAAATACGATGAGTACGATGACTTATGATATTGTACTTACTAGAAATTAAAATACAATAATACCAACCTGTTTACTTAACTCCAGCACCTTGGCTTGTAATTTCTTTTTCTTTTGGTTCGGTGGCAAGTCTGAGTAATCCTCCTTTCCGTCCATAGACATATTATTCTGAAATTCAAGTACAACATTTAGCGAACTTCAACAAAATACAACATGCAACAAACTTCAAATAACACCCAAGCACCAAACCTTTGCAAACAGGACTAACTATGCTGTAAAACTTCTAAAGTCGTGTCATGACATTATTCCGACAATTATACAACATCAGAGATTATGTTGTTATTGATTATAAACGAATCAAGATCGTGTAACAAACGTTATTTTTAAAGTGTCATAGCTTAATTCAAATGTGTCACTAACATAAATCACATAAGGTCGGCATCCCTTTTTTATTCGTTGCAAGAAAGGTTTTTTATTCTTTTACGTGTATGCTAGCTGCGCCCTGCGGCTTTGCCCGTGTGGAAATTTTCCTCATACAAAGTTTACCACCCCTTTTCACCCCTATAGGGGTGGAATTTCAAAAATCCCACCTTTTGGCCCTAAGGTGCTAGAAGCATATTTCTTCCAAATGTTAAATCTCTAGGTACATCTGTTTAGACTGTGCGTTGTCTGTGGTCAGTCACGGTACTGTTTTATAGGCATAGATAATCATTTTACCCGACTATGGAAATTCTTATTTAGAGTATATTTGAATGCGGACGGTAATATCTCTTTAGCAAAACGTCTCGCGTCCAAGGTTGGATTACATGTTTTTTTTTCTAGTAAACAACTAGATCACAAAGGCAAATGCAATATACAAACAGACAGACGGCTAAGTTATAATTGTACATTTTCCTTCCATATTTAGATTGAAATCGACATTATGAGTTTAACTAGTCTAACAAACTTCAATTCAATCAAAAGTCGAACCTGCTCTCAAAGTGACTTACAATACGATTAGTTTGTGTATAAATCACACATTTAGTCGTTTACCTTAGTTACAATAAAGCTTAAAATACCATTAACAAAATTCACAACATTGTACACAGATAGGTAGGTATGCCATAGGAGTGCGCTGAAGTGCTAACATGGTAGGCCGTGCAAGCGTGGATTTTATTTGTTAGGGGAAGCCCAAGCCAAACACACGGACGGTTTACATGATGTTTCCGTAAATGTATCTGAGAAACGTATTTTACATTGAGGAAAATAATTATTTATTGTAAATAGGTACACTCGACGAAATTGTAAATACCCCGTTTGAACGTAATAACAAAACAGTCAGGATCTATACAAGTTTCAGAGCTATGAAAGTTTTATTTTTAATACCATGACTAAAGTAGCTTCCATTCTATCGACGGAACTCTGTCCAGTCATATGTTGATAAGTATTAATTAAAAACAAATAGGGATATATGGAATTTACCAGCATAAATTACGATGTCATTAATCATCATAACTAGCTACCAATTCTGAAAAATTGAGCGATGGTGGCCTAACGGTTCTATAGTGCAAATTAGAATCCATACCGAATCGATACCTAGGCCCCGCACCAAAGACTTTTCTAAGTTATGCGCGGTTTTCCATCGCTCCGTGTTTCGGAGGGCACGTTAAGCTGTCGGTCCCGGCTGTTATTGATTAATAGCAGTCGTTAAGCCATGTCAGAAGTCCTCGGGCGGCCTGGCAAACTGACACCAGAGGTCAGCACGTACCTCATACGGCAAACAAAACCAAATAATAAAATTATACTATTTTGTAATTCGGAAGTCTTGTAGTTTATTAACGGAAAATCCACACACAATGATAAAATAAAGTGTTCCGTTCCGAAATGTTACCCAAAAACGGTACGCGCACCAAAACAATTTCCCTAGCCTTTCTTGTATTTTTTTCTACCATTTTACTTGCTTTTTTTGTCTCATTACATTTACAGAAACAGCAAGCGAGCCTCGTCTCGCCACACTGACCTTGAGCGAGTTGCACGCCTCGACAATCTTCTGCGCCAAAGCGTTAGGCGGCGGAGACGGGAAGCAAACAGATACGAATTAAACACGGGTTTAGACACCACCCGCTTGGAAGAGAGTCCGCAAAGTAACTTGGGTGGTTCGTGTCGGTGATGCTCCACTTGTAAACGGTTGGAGATGAAGGAGATTGAAAAAGACTTGACTATAGAAGAGATGCAGGCCTTGAGTCGGCTTTGTGTAATTTTGTATTATCTATCTTTTCTATAGAAATAAAAATGAAATGCTGTTCGTTGGTAACCGCAGCACTTTAGAACGGCTGGACCGATTTGTCAATTTTTTTGTTTTATAATAAACTTAGTAGTCCGAATTAAGCTTTAATGGAAGAAAAATTGGAAAAGTTTCCCGGAAAATTATCTATTTCAGGAAAGACTGAACGTTCTTTTTTCTATGGGATTTTTGTATGAACTCAAACTTGAATTGGATGCTTCGAGTTAAATTCAAGAATAACCAAAAGTCTTCTGTCGTGCTTCTCTTCAATAGGATCAATTAACATCTGACGGAAGAAGTACACTCGACGCAACAACCGATCATCGAACTAACGGACTATTTTACTGTTCTGGCGTTACGCGACCGACGATACGCGACGCATTTTCCGTCAGATGTGAATTGACACTTAGCGGGCCCGGCGAGGGGGCCTCATGCCACGTCACTTGTAAACAACAATACATAAAAACTAGGTAAAACCTACGAATAAGTAATAAGTCGTAAAACCCATCGGGTAAAACAATAGCCTATGACATTCTTGCGATGAAGAAGAATTGATTGATATCTCGCTTGTCAAAATCGGACAGAGTAATTAGTTTGACCACATAACCCTTCCTTTGCTTCGCCGTAGACGGGTAAAAAATAGCCTATGACACTCTATACCTGAAGACGAATCCGATTGATACCTAGCTTGTCAAAATCGGACCAATAGAGGCAACGCTATGGTAGACCATCCACTTAACAACATACATAGACTGTTAAAGTCATTACCCTTCCCTTGCTTCTCCGTACTCGGGTATAAGTTTCGAACGACAAATTTTTATGTGTATGTACTAACAGCATTTCATTTTTATTTATATAGATCACGTAGATAACGATTGCATGGTCCGTAATAATAAAAAAACGTGCTGGGTGCATCGTATGTTTACAAGTAAAGCAATCACGTGTTAAGGTTCATTAACGTCATCATAAATAGCAATGTAGTCATGATAAAAATGTATAATTGCATAACAATAACAAGTGCGTTGTTTAACAGAAGTGAGTCATGCTCGACATCGCCCCTCCACCTCGGGTTAACTTACATTTTTGGTGATCGCCGTCGACAGCCAATATTATATCAATTGTACCCATTGTTAGGTGGGGATCGAACGGGGAGTTGAAATATAAAAACAAATTAGTACCTCCAACATACACAAATAAACATAACTGGCGTACAGTCAGTGTTTAAACAGTGGTATCACTTTGAATAAGCGTCGTTACAAGTCTTTGCTTTAGTATTTACTTCGTTTAGAAACACTACAATAACTCTTTATTGAACGCATCACAATATATAATCCAAAATAATAGTGAGTATTTAAAACATTACTATTCAGTCTGGAAACATTAATTTTTACATCAAAACTCTTTTGACGAGTCTGAGGTTTGGGAAATTCTTTCAACCATTAAGCTTATTGATGCTTCAATATACCGAGATTATAATTTTTTTATGTAGAGAAAAACATTAGTGCGTGTCATTGATCCGACCGATCCTACTGTTTCTTATACTGTCACATTCATGATGTTCACAATGCAAACATTAATAAAATTGATTCATACAACAAATATTGATTAAAGCCAAGACCATACGCCAGTTGTTCAAATAATAATCTATATGAAGCATAAAGAATTTTAAATATTACGTATATTTCGTATACGTAATGTAAATAATAAACAATCCCAATCACCATGCTTGTATGATAAATCTTAGTTTTTTTTTTCTTAGAGATGAAACGGATTTCCTGTAACTATCCGGTATAAGACCTATCCGGCCTAAATTTACTATCCGGCCGGATACCGAATAGTAAGCGAGTATTCGTCTGGATACCGGATTTTAGAAAAAAGTACGAAATATCAAATTTAGGTACTTTATTTAATCCAAAAATGTAATCACCAAATTTTCGTTTTTCATCAAAAATATAGGGGCAAATTATGGTAAATCTTTTAGAATTATAAAAAAACTCTTATAATAACCTCAAACTATAATAGCAAGTTTGCAACAACCTCAAGTTGCAATCAATTCAACAATTCCATGAAACACTGCTAACTTCGCTCATGAACGAAAAGACCCGAATTCACCTAAGCCAGTTCGATCGTTCGTGCGCCACCTACGCGAGCTTGCTCGCTACGATGCGCCAATTGGCAATATTACACCGGATATCCAGCGGCCGGATATCCGGCATCAGTGTTGACCGGATATCCGGTATACGGCTAAACAGCTATCCGTTTCATCTCTAATAAATCTGACTAAAATTGGTAGAAATAAGGGAAATAATAAAATATAAAATACAGCAAGCCTCGTAAACTTCAAGCAGACAGCCCATCAACCATCAAAATGCTAATGAAAAGATAGTTCACTGAATACACTAATTTACTTAAACAGGACTTGCAATAACATATAAAAACAAGGAAATAGCTAATCTGCCACATTCATATGATATTTATAAGTATAATAACTTTTTATAATACCGAGGGGTCAACTGAATTACCAGAGGTCGCGTCACAAAAACTCGAGGAACTCGTATTAAAAACCCGTTTGTTATTCAAATATTTTATCACGTGCCTTGCATATGAATGTGCAGGAAATCTAGCAGGTAAAAAAATATGCAATGTGACTGATGGAGTCACGACACACGATGACGCTTAGTTCCCGCTTTCATAATTAAAAGCAACCCCAAGCAATGAAGTTTAAGTACCCTTGACATAGTTATATTCGCTCTGAACAAAACTTGGCAAAAAATGTACAGATTTTCGTCTAGGTCACGATTTGTCAATAGTTGTTGTTATCGCTTGGCAACAAATGTGAACATTGATTGTTCTGTTCCACGAAGGAATACAGAACGAACTCAGGCCAGCGGCCGTGACCCAATTTCAGTTAAAGTGCTATTGGGTCTCGAGTTCTGTCCCGTTTGTCCTTATGTAAGTTAAGTGGAAGATGATACAGTTCGGGCGTAGTATTTTTTTATTAAATTTTTGGAAGGGGATGTTCGAAAAATTCGCTATGTAAAACACTAGATCAACTTAAAATTTTACTAAGCCAGTTCCGTGTCAATAATCGTATTTTGTTTTAAGATATTTCGCTTTTCAAGACATAGAGCACATGTTTTGAAAAATATGGAGTAAATGTATTGCAATCGTATTTTCCCTATGTAAAAACCTAGTCAAACATAAAATAAACGCTTTGACTCGTTTTGAAGTATTAACTTTTTCATAAAAAATAGAGTATTGTCTACCAACAGCGCCTTAACTAGATTCTCGTCACTTTTATACTGATATTTCAGCGAAAAACTTAGACAATGAATCCAGTGTTCATTAGAACTCAATTCTTAGGATGGATGAGTTCATCAACATTAGAAGCAAAGCAGTTAAAATACTGAAAGGGCAAAAATGTACGACAATTTCTAATTAACAATCGTTTAACCAAAGTTCTTATGTTGGTGAAATCCAGCTTTAGGTATTCATTTTGTGTTTAAATCTAGTCTGATATATGAAGATTTACATTTGGTAAATCGTCATAAACAACTGGTAACTGGTTCCTGGTTCCTTTGGCCAGCGGCACACACGCAATATTATTGTCAATATTAACATTATCTATATTTATACGAAAAAGTCTGTACAAAGATAATTCAAAAAGAAATAGTCTAGGGTACATAAAATAAGCTACTGAACAAGAATAACACATAACATTTTAAAAATTCGTGTCTGTCTGTCTGTATATTTGTTCGCGCATCACGTAAAAACTACTGGACAGATTGCGATGCGGTTTTCACTGTTCGATATATTATATTTTGACTTAAAAACTGGAAGAGTAGAAGCCGAGCAATCGATAAAAATATTTTTGACGGCTGTAGGAATTTTAATCACATGTTGGTATATTGGTATTTTAGGTCCTGGAATAGCACAAATAGAGCACAAAGAGTACTTTTAACCTACAGAAATTACCACGCGTGCGAAGCCGCGGGCATCAGCTAATAGTCAATAATGTTGCACGTCTGCGGCTACCCATAGAAACCAGTTAACAAAACAAATCGTCATATAGCAGACTAGAGCTCAACACAAAATGAATAAATAGTTCAATACACAAATAAGACGTCCGTAAATTTCTTGCCAACGAGCGTGTACCAAAACCCCACAGTGACAACTCATAGCTTTCCACCCTTCACACATCAGCTCACCTTATTCGAGCTGAATATAGCCAGTAGACCTGTTCGTTTCCTCTCCTTCTTGCCGGAGACTGTGCCCCTCGCGGCGGTGAGGTGGTTATATTGGTGGTGGTGCTTGGTGACAGCGTCGGTCGTGTCGCCTCCTGACGCCGCTTCGAACTGGAAGTCTTCGGGGGGCACGAACCCGGATTTATACCTGTCTATCACTAGTTTTGTGTCCTGGAAAAGATTTGTTGAATATTAGCGTTGAAAACTTAAATAAAATAACTAGCTGAAAGTAAAAAAAACACGCCTGCCCTGCAAAAAAAGAGCTTTTGCCAATAGATTATAATACTGTTGGAATGTGCTTATCAAGACATTCAATTTGATACCCATATTGCAAATTTCGAAGTTTTTATTTTCCGAATTTCAAAATGGTGCCATACTGCCGCCATATTGAATGTTTTCAAATAAAAGATAGCCTATGTTACTCGGGGGATGTAAGGATTCTAACGATACCCCATACGTCTAAATTTGTTAAGGTATTTAAAAGTTATAGTAGAATAAAGAAACTCACATACAAACATACATAAATACATACATACATACATACATACATACATACATGAATGCTAAAAACATAACACTCGTTTTTTTGGGCAGTCGTGTAATAAGTTGCATTCAACTTTTACTTAAGGCTTTTGCAGGGTTGTCACAATTTTGACAATGTCACGAGTATAGACTAGAAGATAAACAAAGATCGGTAAAAGGAAACTTCACTAACAGACAAATCAGTCCCAATGTTGGGCAAAGGCCTCCCCTCATGACTTCGAAGCTTCGCGATCTACGTCTATGAATGACTAGGTAATAGCTGAAGGAATCTAAAGTATACACATAGTCATACATACATAATTATTTAATGACAAAATAAGAGGTTACATAACACGAACGAATCCATAGTCCCCGGATCTAGGAAAAACAGTGTTTCACGGCCAGCAGCTTTTCGCATCTCAGCGCTATAAATATGTCTAATCTAAAGAAAGCCCAAAGTAATTAAAAATAAAATAAATCAATGAATCTTCCTGTATATGTGCCACCCGATGATCATGTACATAAATATAAGTGTTTGAGTGTGATAACTGGATGGTATCTTATCCAAAAGTCACAAGTTATTCGACCTCTGCGTTTTGCGCTACGTGTATCATCATAATTATCATTGGTATTTTATATCTATGAAACATTATTTAAGCAGCGTCACTGTTCTAGGGGTTTTTACTACACTTCCGCGGAAGAGACCGACACGGGGCAGACAGATATAAGGCCGCACAGTGTGCAAAGGTGTGCGTACTGCGTATCTTTGGAAGGAAGGGATTGTTAGCGCGCTCGAGTCTTTTCACGCGATTATTTGAAAGCACTTCATACCAGGCACTGTCCTGCACAGTTACACAGGTCCAGAGGTCTCGGTCGTCCGCGAGGCCCTCTTTATTCTGACCAGTGTATACGCCCGTGGAGGGCTCTGTGTAAGTAAACACACCAAGGAACCTCTCCTTTATGGTATCATTTTACTCTTTTTTTATTTCCAAGTACATCCATTGTGGTCCGATATAAATTTTATCAAAATTGATTCAGTTTTTTTTGAGTATTCACTTGTAGTACATTTTTTATTCAAAGATATATACACAGACATTTTCTTTGACCTCGATAATGCTACGAACTGATAAAACTGCGACTAAACCATACCTATACCTAGCGGCACGTAAGTCTAGCGGTGAACGAAACGTGGCGGGATCTTGGCACAGTCAAAGTTTATATAATGTGTTAAAATTTTGAATACTTTTTATCCCGAAAACTGACTGTGCCAAGATCCCCGCCACGTTTCGTTCACCGCTAGACTTACGTGCCGCTAGCTATACCTACATAATTTGTGCAGATTGGTATAGTAAATCGTCAACCGGCCACTGGAAATATTTTTCTTAATTGAGCAACTAGGATGAAATGAGAATGAGAAGCAATTAAGTTGTCACAACACCATAAGGTAGCTCATTAATTATTATTATATGAACATAAATATATGAGCCGCTAAAAGAAACCTTTGGGTCACTTTCAAATACTTTGCCCAGATTTCACATGTTTTAACAGTCAAATCATCTGATTTAATGAATGAGTCTTAAGCTTTTGTGGCATTATTGATATACAACCAATATAAATACTTGAATAATGCATAGCTATTCACACTAAACACGTTTTTGTTCTCAAAGCAATGTAGCAGGCAAATAGGCCTCCAGTCGACCCAGCTGGACATGAATGTCATATTTATTGCTAGCAATAAAAATATGATGTTCGAATAATTTACAATTAATTTAATTATCAAAAATAATCAGAGATGACGGGCATTACCAGCTTAAATATAAAAATAATCGAATAGAAAAGTTGACAAATTAATTTTGTAAAAGTTGCGATTTAGGTCAACTAAACCAAACACCAATGGGTTTACCAATTCTGAACGCACAATAAATATAATATATATATATATAAAACGAGTAGTAAGTTGTGTCAAACGTTTACTTATAGTTACAAACTAAACTAAAACTAAATGTGACAGCTCTAAAGTTGTTGCTATCCCTTTCATTCTCATAAATTTAAAAAGTGACAACAATACGATAGACACAACTAAACTAAAATGTAGACTAGTTTCTGACTACAAAATAACACTTATTTTTACGTGGATTTTATTATTATAGCTAGTCAATGAGAATGACACTCGGAATATTACTATGAGGCCGTTCGTGTTGAAGCAAAATGATCAAAAATAACAGTTAAAAATTCCAAATATGTTTCGATCAGCGTTCGCTTTGGACATGACAGTTAAATTTGACATCGGAAAATCGACTTTATTCCGTACGCTTTAGGGTCGTTTTTCGTTCGGTATGGATCGTTAGTGTCAAAAATGGCCATCGAAACTGCCCAAAACGCCACTGCTCCATCTCGAACGCAGGGTATGTGGAATTTATGAAATACTTACTTCTTTTTCGTTAATACTATTCGCCGCTATTTCCATTCCGTCGAGACATTGCATTATAATAGGGAATACTTTTCTTTCTACATCCACTGAACTCAACATGAAGTTCTTTATGTTCTTTATTCGTTTCTCGTCCAAATCCTGCAATAAAAAAATAAGAATGAGATTTTTTGGACAAAATGTCTTGGGCCTTACATCCCGTCGCGTGTGTTAGGTACGTTTTTCTTTTGCGTTTTAATTCTTAGTGGTCAAAGGACATGCGAAGGCTAAATGGCTTTCAGAACAGCTAGGGACAACTAAGCATTAATGATTCCCCAAGTAATGATACGATTTCTTCTCTAATGGTTTCATGTAGTAAAAACTGTGGGGCACATTTCATGCTATGCGTCGCATGTGACAAGATCCATAAACAAGAATTAAAAATTAAGACTTGTACCCTTGTCCCTTACCAACTCTTAATAAATGTACCTACATATAGGGCTTCCAATCCCGCAGCCTATCTTCAATCTCGGTATTTGCGGGACAGGAAATTCCTCAGGATCCCGCAAAAGAACCTAATAATAATTATTTAAAGTAAATAAAACAATGAAATAATCTACATAACTTCACTTTTTTTAAGTTGCCCTGTTTGTTATAAATTTTTACAGTAAATAATAATAATCGACATACAATTAAAACAAAAACCAAAAACAGCTTCAACTGAATGTTGACAAAACTAATTTTAATTAGTTTGGTCAGCATTCAGTTGAAAATGTTTCCGAAGTCAACATAGCATGTCCATTGTGTGGTCTGCCAAACAACGGCGTATTTTAGAGGCAATATAGCCAGCAAAAGTCGTTTAAATGCTTCTCTCCAGTCTCGCAAATCCCACGGTATCCCGCACACGTAAACCCGCAACAGGCGGGACTGAAAAATGACGCAGGATCCCGGAATACCGGGTTCTCGGTATTGCGGGATTAGAAGCCCTACTACAAACTATGTAAATTCTAATGTCAAGTACTCTAGGGAATGCTTCTCTCCCCTTTTAGCGAGACCCTTTTTGATATAGAGCTTTAATAAGAGTTTTTGTGTATTCAAACATCACGCCTCGGTGATGTAGGGCTGGATATTGAATACTAAGGTATTAACAGGTCACGTGACTTTTATGATGACTTTAGTGGGGACTGGGGACCGTAGTGTTTTGTCAGATTCTAGTATGAGAGATATGCCGCTACCATTTATGAAAGTACACATCAATATTATACTTATAACTTATAATAAAGCAGTAAGTAACAAAAAGTCAAATACGAAGATTATTTAAAAATATATGTTTAGGGGACTTAAATGATACCGAACAAAAACATAACAATAAAAAACTATCATACATACATATTTTTTGTGCCCTCATTCATTTCATGTTCGCGCTGTACTAGCTGTGAACTAAGCCGTGATCTTTTAGCGGGCGCGGCGCAAGGTAGTTATAATTATAGTATTTTTATATTTAGTTTATGATGTATTATTTTATTATTAGTGCCCATATTTTGATTTAATCATGATGGCAAAAGTCTGAACTTTAATACTAGTTCAGAAATTTTATTTTATTTAGGAGAAAATTTACATACGTTTTAGCAAGATTTTAGTTAGAAAATGAGTGTAAATAGTGTAATTATACCTCGAATTTTATGAAAAAAAAAAGAAGGAAAAATAGAGCCGCTAACTACAATACAAATACATAACAAGTAAAACTAAATTTTAAAATTGTGAATTTTATGTTAGTAATGTAGCGTAAAACGATTTCAAAGTTTTCCGTCCGAGCGTTTGGATTGAATGAAATTAGTTTGCATTTTTAGTTTTGCCTTTATTTGAAACCGCTATCTGGAATACAAAATACCGATATATGTAATTCATATAGATCTTTCTATTTCTTAGAATAAGACCACCAAAAATCTGCATCTCGATGCTTATTTCGTCAAAAAATGTAATAGGCTTCTCTTATGCGACGGTCTGGCAAGCTGGTGATAATATATATATATATATATATGGACTAATAACTGCAAGACTAACAGGTCTGGTAGAAAGCGTCCCAGTTTCCCGTAAAAGTTCACCTACAGCCGGTATACCTTTCATCGCATCGTGAAGAAAAATGACAATACTATAGACGAGGAGCCGGCCACCGAAATTACTAAAATAGGAGTCGCTTTAAAAATATGCGTTCCAATTTGACCCAGCTGGCGCCTTGCCAAAGTGCATTTGGAGCATTCGTAGGCCACATTCGTAGATCCATAGCAAAGTTCACATGATTCGAGCATGCAAACGCTGAGAAAGTTTACGTTTCTCTAACGTCAAAATAAACAAATATTCTCATATTTAAGTAGGATGTTTACGTTAGAAGGTTGACATTCACATAAAAAAAGTTTATCTTGAAAGGCACTTCATTCACCATAATTGTGTTCATAAGTTATGTTCTGTATTATACGGTATAATATAGACCCATAAAGTGTGATAAATTATTTCGTTTTCTTTTTAAATCATAACTTACATTTTATTAGACGTGTTGATTTGAACTAACTTACTTAAAGTAACTTTAGTAGAAGGTTAAACTTAGGTTACTCATCAAGGAAAACACATTATAGCTTGCTATAACATATGCATTAATTAGTATTTAATTTTGCGGCGTAGTAACAAAATAATATAAAATTATACTATTCGAAATGTCAAATCTAGGTGATGGACGTATGATAGTGATAGATGAATAATATTACAAAATTAGCTTTAAAGCTGAAAATACACGACTGCCCTGCCAAAAAAAGAACTTATGCCAATAAATTATATACTGTGTGCTTATCAAGGCCTTCAATTTGATACCAATATTAAAATCGAAGAAAAAAAAATGATTTTCGCATTTGTAAATGGAGCCAACTGCCGCCATAATGTATTAAAAAAATAAAAATTGCCTATGTTACTCGGGGGGATGTAAGGATTCTAACGATACCCCATACGACTATATCTGTTCAGGCATTCAAAAGTTATGGTGGAATAAAGAAACTCACATACATACATACAAACATACATGAATCCTAAAAACATTACACTCCTTTTTTTGTGCAGTGTATAGGTATTTGTATGTATGTATGTATCTTTGTTTGTTTGTTTGTTTGTTTGTATGTATGTATGTATGTTTGTATGTTTGTATGTATGTTTGTTTCGTTATTCCACCATAACTTTAAATCCCTGAACAGATTTAGACATATGGGGTATCGTTAGAATCCTTACATCCCCCCCGAGTAAAATAGTTTATTTTTTAAAATTCAATATTGCGGCCGTATGGCTCCATTTTCAAATGCAGAAAACAATACTTTGAATTTTACAAATTGAAGGCCTTGATAAGCACATTCCAACAATATATAGTTTATTAGCGTAAGTTCATTTTTGGCAAGGCAGGCGTGTTTTTTTAGCAAGGATCCCTAAAAACTCACAAAAGGTTATCACTCACCTTTTGTGAGTTTTTAGGGATCCGTGCTTCAAAAGGAAAAAAAGGAACCCTTATAGGATCACTTTGTTGTCTGTCCGTCCGTCCGCCTGTCTGTCTGTTAAACTAGCTGTGCCCGCGGCTTCGCACGCGTGTGCTATTCCAGGACCTAAAATACCAATATACTCAAAACAACATTTACCAACAAACCAACCAACATTTAACAACAACATTTACAACAACATTTTATTAAAATTTCTTCAGCCATCAAAAAGATTTTTATCGATTGCTGGCTTCTTCTCATCGGATTGTGATACCAAGTACCCCAGTTTTTAAGTCAACCCCTTAGCTATCCAACAGTGAAAGCCGCATCAGTAGTTTTGACGTGATGCGCGGCGCGATCAAAACCATCAAACATTTTTTGTTTGACATGATAACAAAAAAACATGATTTAAAAAAAAACTTATTCAGTTGCTTATTTTATGTAACCTATACCATTTTTTTAAAATAACTTTGGTTGTACAGACTTTTTTGTACTTATTGCTTTATTATAACACCACAATTTTTACATTGTACCTATAATCTAAGTGTTTTCCTGTCTGTATCGTTTTATTTTCTTGGTGTCAATAAAGAGTTAATCTATCTATCTATCTATAACTAAGTATGGATAGATCAATATGAAGCGGGAATATGAATCGAGTTCAATAAAATTAGGTAAAAAAGTATGCTTTGAATTTGAAAAGGTTTCATGTGCCGACTCAGAGTTGAATCTCGCACAGGAAAAGGAAATACCCTTCTGACTCTACTGGTTCTTCGGAAATATGCCCGTTAGAGAACAGAGACAGAGAGTCAGTTACTCGTAACTATTTGAAGTCGTACGGTAGTTACCTGTAACCGTTTAAAGACGTGTGGTACTTAGTTACCTGTAACTGTTTAAAGACGTGCGGTAGTTACCTGTAACTGTTTAGAGACGTGCGGTAGTTACCTGTAACTGTTTAAAGACGTGCAGTAGTTACCTGTAACTGTTTAAAGACGTGCGTTAGTTACCTGTAACTGTTTAAAGACGTGCGGTAGCCGCTGTTCGTAGTGCTGTCTCTGCGCCTCGTTCGTCTTCCGCAGCTGTTCCGTGTATTCGTGCTTGGCGTCTTCGCACGCTTGACTCCGAAGTTTCATGTTCGCTTTCTGCTTCTCCACCTCCGCTCGACTGGACATGTGAAACACATAATTTATTTTAGGGTACAAAAAAGTCACCTTTAGCACATCGGTATTTTTTGAGACCTACTCTATTTCGTTGTTCCAGTTTATAGAATAAATAAAGACGGAAGATGTAAATAGTTATGATTGAAAGCAACACCTTCAAGAAGTTAACATTCATCAAAAAGTCAAAGACCTTGCGATGACATAAACATTTCAATTGAGTCTAAACGAACAATTTGCAATCTTCAGATTCGTGAAACCTTATCTCTAATGGTAGGTGTGTAGTTATATCAACCGTCATTGAAAGTGGAGCGTTAGATAACCAGTTAATCACCTCAGATTGAGGTCGGCGTCTGCCTTTTGGAAGGTCTCGAGGGCTCGCTCGGATTCTCTGGCAGCGCGCTCGTACGACCGCCGCGCTCGCTCCAGCGCGCCTATTGAAGAGTTCAACACGCCCATCTGTTTAGCGCCTTCGTTTAAATGTTGCTGAAAGTTTAACACAATTATTTTAGTAACAAAGCGCTGAAGGTAATCGGGTTCAATACTCCGGCGATATTAGCAGCGGATGCGGTCGGCGCTGCGCCGGATCGATCTGCAATCTGAACACGGGATGAAAGCGTGATGATCGCGAGATCAGAACCCTGCAATATGGATTGCAGATACGACGATATTGCAGTCCAGTTCATAAAATGTACGCTTACAACTTTCAACACCGTTTACTTTTCGAGCTTTTGTTTATAAATATCACACTTTCTTTCGGGTTTTCTGTGCGGCAGTGCGATTACGTAATGTTGATCATGACGGTTTCGAGCCGTCAAATTCATTAGTGCCTTGCAATAGAGTCGATTTTGCTATGAAAAAAGTGACAATCTGATTGAAGCCAAGTTCTGTGGTTGTGAACGATGATACACGTTATGTAAATATATTGTATCATTAAAACCGTAACGGAGAAATGATCAATATTACCTTATCTGCATTTATTGCACAACTTTAAGCAAATAAAGATATAAAGTATTAATTAACGATAGCAACAGGCCAACAGTAGCATATATAAATTTAAATGCACTCTATCGTTCCTGTTCTCGATGGCACAGACTAAAGAATGCAACATGCTCTTATAGTTATCGGAACTTCTTGTAACATTTTAAAGGACGGATTAATATCTATGTTTACTTCTGCGGATCTGATAGATGAGTCACCGTGCTCACCTTCCGCTCATCTCGCAACTCTTTGGCGAGTAGATGCAACTCTCGGACAACATTTGACTGTAGATTCTCTGCGACAACCTCCCGCTGTCCCGCGAAATCACCCAACTCTTGCAGCAACTGTTTGAAGGCTTTGCATACTGAGTACCTAGAAATATTGACATGGTTACTAGTAGACTAAGTAGGATTGTTAAGTATATGTATACGTACTTATCGCCCAAAAGAATGGATCGATTTTGATTTGCTTTTATGTTTGACAGCTGATGTGATCGAGATGGTTCTTAGCTATAATGGGGAAAGGGGGGTGAGGATCATAGCTCCCAAACGATTGGACCGATTTTGATGCGGTTTTTTATATTTGAATGCTGATGTGATCGAGATGTTTCTTAGAGATATGGGGGATGGAGGGAGGGCCCGGGGGTTATTTTTTGTTTGTGTTTGTTTATCACTTTAGTTGGCTCGAATACACATGCATCGTCCACTGCTGAACAGAGGCCTCCCCCATAAAATGCCAAAACTAGAAGATGTTATGACAGTCAGTTATGACTTATGACAGTCATACAGCATGACTGAAAATTTTGCTGCCCTTTTCCTGACTTTTTTCTCTGCTGGTTCTCTCAGTACTCGCGGGGTGAGAAGGGGTGATCCCAATATTATGTCGGGCCCCACACGGAAACACACAATGAGGGATTCTTATAATATTATTACAGACATTAAGTGTCTGTTTGTTATATTGAACTTTTTTCTATGTGGCAAATAAGATCTGCAGAAGTACATGTCTCGTTTAAAGTCATCTATCAAAAATGTTGAAACCACGTTTATTCCGCACTAGCTGAGCCCGCGGCTTTGCCCGTGTGGTCATTTTTCTGTAATAAAAGGATCCTATTGTGTTTTTCCAGAACCGAAAGTACCAATATCGTCAAACTTCGTTCAAACGTCAAACGTCAGGTTTTTATCGGTTGTTCGACTTCTACTCATCGGATTGAGATACCAAGTACACTCTTTTTAAGTCGAACCCTAGGCTGTCTAAAAGTGAAAACCGAATAGCGATCGGTCCAGTAGTTTTTTCATGAAACAAACAGACAGAGAGACACCAATTAATAAAATGATACTTTCTTGTTCAGTAGCTTATTTTAAGTCCCCTAGAGCAATTCTTTTATTATCTTCATTTTTGAGAGTTTTTCTTACTTACGGCTTTATTATACTCGTATGTATAGATAGATAGATTCGTATAAGACCGCTAGAGAATGGAACTCCTTCCGGAATCTGTTTCCAGATAGTTAGGTATAACCTGGGAGATTGGAGTCTGTTTCCAGATAGTTAGGTATAATTTGGCAAGCCTGGAGTCTGTTTCCAGATAGTTAGGTATAATTTGGCAGTCCCGGAATCTGTTTCGAGATAGTTAGGTATAATTTGGCAGTCCTGGAGTCTGTTTCCAGATAGTTAGGTATAATTTGGCAGTTCTGAAGTCTGTTTCCAGATAGTTAGGTATAATTTGGCAAGCCTGGAGTCTGTTTCCAGATAGTTAGTTATAATTTGGCAGTCCTGGAATCTGTTTCCAGATAGTTAGGTATAATTTGGCAGTCCTGGAGTCTGTTTCCAGATAGGTATAATTTGGCAGTCCTGAAGTCTGTTTCCAGATAGTTAGTAGATAGGTAGTTAGATAGTTAGTTATAGGCATATCCTGGGATTCCTGGAGTCAATTTCCATAGATAGTTAGGTATAACCTGGGAGTCCCAGAGTCAGTTTCCAGATAGGTATAACCTGGGAGTCCTAGTGGTCAAACGCAAGCCTTTTAACACAGATGTTCTAAATAAGGTACTTACTGATATTCATCTTCGTCTTTCTTTTTTGGTTGATAATTTTTGACCAGCCTCCTGCAACAGAAAGAGTTATTTAAAAATAACAACAACAAAAATAACTAGCTTTCCAAATACATAATAATTATTAGATAAGACACAAGATATGTTGTGCAACATTTTGTCATCCTTATAAATCGACGATAACATTCCAAAATCGCATACACGTAAATTACGTTATCATAGATAAATAATGCATTCAACATTCACAATCGCTTCGGTCAGAGGACAACTAAATTTATAATTAAGAATTATAAATTTATATATATATATATATATATATATATATATATATATATATAATAACTAACTGTCCCCGCGGCTTTGCCCGCGTGGTCATTTCTCTGGGTTGTTACAGAAGTAAAAGTACTCATAAATTTAAAATGCTGAATTTATTTAAATAGTTTTACGATTGCTCGGCTTCTACTCCTCGGATTGAGATACAAAGTACACCAGATTTTAAGTCAAAACCTAAGCTATCCCCAACAATGAAATCCGCAACGCAATCGGTCCAGTAGCTTTTACGTCATGCTCGAACAGACAGACACCACTTAATTTTTTTTATATTTTTGTTCAGGAGCATATTTTAAGTCCCCTAGACCATTTTTTAATAATCTTCATTGTACAGACTTTTGTTACTTACTGCATTATTATTAGTATAGATAGACAGATAGATAGATAGATGTTTTCGATATTCCGCCTGTATCAAGAAAACTTATAATATTGCATAGCTTTTAGCAGCTATCCACACAAATATATAAAAGTGAAACGTTGTCGGTTTGTTTGTTTGGGGAGCTTTCACGGCTAGACGGATTTTGATGAAATTTGGAATGGAGATAGCTTATGCCCTGGAATAATACATAGGATAATGTTCATCATTATCATCTTCATCATCATCTACCTTCACGCTCAAACGGCTGAACGGATTTTGATGAAGTTTGGATTGGAGATAGTATATACCCTGGAATAACACATAGGATACTTTTCATCATCATCCCTCACGCGGATGAAACCGCGAGGCGCAGCTAGTAATAAATAACTCGGAAGTTAATTTTATTGACCTACTATATTTAAAACTAGCTTTCACCCGCGACTTCGTCCGCACGGGCTACAGTAAAAAAAGTATCCTGTGTTCTTCTAGGATATTAAAAATCAATGCAAACGTAGGTATAGCACCAACGTTCTTGATGTTTTTTGACAGACTTGTTATTTCGTTTCCATGGCAAGCGTTCCTTACAGCGAGTAATCTACATTTTCCAGTTTTCCCGTGGAAACTTTTAATTTTCCGGAATAAAAAGTATCCTATGTTTTATTCCAGGGTATAAGCTATCTACTTTCCAAATTTCATCAAAATCCTTCAAAGCGTCCGTCCCGTGAAAGCTACCCAAACAAACAGACGTTTCACTATTATATATTGGTATATACTTGTATGGATTCTACTTGGCTAAGCTTTAGTAAATAAAGAAACATCTTAATTTCATTCCATCTACAGACGGGTGACACTAGTCGAGATTAAGTAATATTATCATTTTAGTAAGAGACACTTGACTACTTTCTCCGTGTTCGAGTTAACTTACCGTTTATCTTCAAACGTGAACGTAATTATAAGTATTATTACTAGCTGCACCCCGCGTCTTTACACGCATGGAAATTTATGTCGTAGATAAAAGCATCCAATGTGTTATCCCAGGACCAAAAGTGCCTATGAATTACAATTTTATCAGTCCCTTTATTATATAATTAAGGCCCGGTTCTAGCACTTTTAACAATTTTCGATCATTTTTGAACGTCTGTATCTTGTTTTATAGTTAACCCAGAACTATGAAATTGGTATCACGTCAAAATGTTACATATTATCTCGTACTTTGTAAGCACAGAAACATGATTAGTATGAATTCACTCGATAGTAAATAAAATCAAAGGTAACACTACTTTACGCTTAGAACATTGATTGGAAAGAGACCCAGCCACTAAGTGATATCAAAGATATACCAAGAGAAAGAGCTTATTATGAAAATGGCTAGACACTTTTTAATTCAAAGCTTTAGTTTGCCTACAAATAAATAAAAACCTTAAATTTTACTCCCGAGATGTATCATCTTTCCCGCTCTACTTGATGACGGATGAGAGGGACATAAAATTCACTGACACCCGGCCTTAATCATCGTTTTTATCGTTAGCTCGGCTTCTACTCATCGCTTGAGATGCACACGCAAAGTACGCCAGATTTTAAGTAAAATCCTAAGCTATCCAACAGTAAAACCCGCATTTAAATCGGTCCAGTAGTTTACATGATGCGAAAACAGACAGACGACATTTAAACAATGTAATATTCTTGTTCGGTAGCTTATTTTAAGTCCCCTTGACATTTTTCTTTACGTACTGCTTTATGATAAGTACAGATTAACTGCTCAAATAATATTTACCTGAGTTTTCCTGCATATTCCAATTCTATAGCGCACCGTTCTTTTACGTAATTACCATATTTGTCTAAGAATTCGATTCCTCTCTGCGTGTGGTTGGCTAAGTTATCATACTGATCCTGCGAACAAAGAGAAACGTTTTATATTATTAACTTGCTAAATATATTGTAATACTAAATAGGTATTTATTTACAACGTTCGTAGTAAAGTGAAGTAATCATCACAAAGTGGAGAGGAAACGGCGAGCGATACGAGGCCATCAGAGCGGGAAACTGACGAACCAAGTCGATAACCGCATTAGTTCATTCTTTCAAAATGTATGCTTTAACAATGCATATATCAGTTTTATTTATTAACAGAAAATATTAATAGATAGATAGATAAATAATACTTTATTGCACCTAAAAATACATTATAACACACAAAAAAACTTTAAAATAAGTACAATGGGCGGTCTTATCACTAAGAGCGATCTCTTCCAGACAACCTTTAGATGGACAGTAATTCGAAGAACAAGGAGTATTAATGTGCGTCTTTATTTATTTTATAACTATCAGTGCCTGTGACTTTTCCCGCGTAGTCATTTATCTGTGTTAAAAGTACCCTGTTTTCCAGGACCTAAAATACCAATGTACTGAAAATTATATAAAAAAACCTTCAGCCGTAAAATTATATTAATAACGGTTGCTTGGCTTCTACTAAGATTATGATATAAAAGTATTGTTTCAATAATTTGTGACTGAACTCTATTTAATATAAATACTAATAATAAATTGTTTATAATAAAAAAATTATGACAACATTACGGAAATATACCTACTTCGCTACATTAGCTTTGTGAATTTTCTCGATAGATTCGAAACAGATTGATGTCTAGCTCGGGTGAATGAAAGCATGTTATGGGCTGAAAAGAGGGTACCTAAGTCCGAGTCGAACATCGCATTCATCAATACTCTTTTTAAATATATATTTTTACTTAGTTTTCCGAGAAACCTGCGCTTACTTACAAAATTTGTGGGTTTTTAAGAATTGACAATACAAGCATTCATAAGAATGACCTCGCTCGATGGTGTTTCAAAACATTACTTTCTTTTAACCTGACCGTTATTGCACATTAATATTTTAGAAAAACTGTAAATTTCGTATTAGGCCATCACAAATTTAATTCTCTACCTAGTATCATTTACCTCTGATAGATTGTGACATACAGACAGCGGACTGAATATATTGTTACCGAACCCCAGCTCGTAACAGAATGCACTATTGTACAATTTTTGCTTGGGAACACTAAAAGCAAGGCATGCAGTTCAATCAGAGTTAGCTTCCTAAACATTTTACTTGAACAATGGAGTTAGCCGTGAACATGGCGAACAGTTGCGTGTCGAGATGCGCACGCGATGAGAACGAGACACCTCGGTCAGGCGCCCTTGACAGTTCAGAGAAGATTAAGGGGCAATGAACTAAATCTATCTCCGCATTGAGGACTCTTCCTATCATTAATACAAACCTTTTCAGTTGGAGAATATTTTCACTTACTCGCATGGAGGAAGCCATTGAGCATTAGAAACTGAAGCGAAGCATACATGGTGTGTGAAGTTTCAGGACCACCTGAACCTGATCATATTCTTCTTCTCCCTCACAATAATCGCTTAGCTACGACGGATCTTCGGTAAGTACTCGCAATAATCAGAAAGTTAAAATGCGGGGTGGGACGCGCACGCGACGTCTGTTATCGAGACGCTCCCCATCAGCCGCCCTTGAATGTTTCCGAGGTAAGTAAGGGGCAACGAACCTTCGCAATCAAGAGCCTGGGATTTAATTGTGTCATACACATTCTAGCAATCAATTTAGGTACATTCTCATAACAGTTGCCTTCATAATAATATAGGTGGCCTCAATTGTACACGAGGATGGGGATTTTCGAGCCACATTGACCCGCCACTACACCGACGACCTGCCGGAAGTCAGCAACGAGATCGAGATAGCTCTCAAACAGCTTAAATATGGAAAAGCTCCAGGGGAAGAGGGATTTACTTCCGAACTTTTGAAAGCGGCAAGAAGACATGTACATCGAGAGTTTCAGAAGTTATTTTACTCTGCTCTGAACGATGGCAGAACTCCGAAGACGTGGATCAGAAGCATGGTAGTTTTGTTTTTTCATTTTTTTATAAGCTATAGTGTCACTATCCGTGAAGGCCTGTAAATGGCATCCTGTTATTAGTAATTGACTAGTCTGTATTTAAATGTTGTTGGTCTTCCAATAAAATAAATAAATAAATAAATAAAATGAGATAAAACACTATAACTACATGCCCATCTCGTTTTCGAGCTACCTCTATAAGCTGTTTTCGAGGGTAGCTCGAATAATAGGTATAGCGAGAAGACTTGATAAGTTTTCTGCCTCCAGAGCACCAGAGTCTGGGTTTCGAGAGGGTAACGGTACCAAAGACCACATCCACACTGTGCGGCAGGTTACACAAAAGACTGGAAGAGTATCAGTGCTTGCTTTTGTGGACTATGAGAAAGCCTTGTCGAAACCTGAGCTGTTCTCGAGTCCTAAAGCCAAACATAGATCCCAAACGCAGTGTAGGGCGCCCGCCGGCCTGGTGGAGTGACGACTTGCGAAAGGTGGCTGGTAGCGACTAGACGAAGAGAGCAGAAGATTAGGCTCAGTGGCGTTCCCAAGGAGAGGCTTACGTCCAGCATCGGATAAATAAGGGGTTGATGACGATGTTGATGCATTGCACATAATCATTCACATGATCGAATTGTTACGCTAAAGGCAGTCCAGACTTAGCACATCACATAGGCGTTGATTTAGTACAAATTCGGGTTCGTAATCAGAGTATTAGCCTATTTAGATTTCTGTAGCATTAGCGAAAACGACAACCATCGCAACATTTAGAAATGAGGCCGAATCAATAAGAAAAACAAACACACTCAAGAAAATAATGTTGTCGACGTGTAATGATATCAGTCGGCAGAAACATTGGCATGGCATGGAAGTTTAACGCAAGCATGAATAGGACGTGATGCTATGTAACAACTATTAACAGAACTAATTGAATGCGTGGCGCCGACTGTGCAGCGATCCTGTTGTGGCCACGCACATCGTATGGGACTGTGAATGGAATAATTTTAGACATGACGCTTTACGAACGTCTAGGTTTGAAAAGACTTTGTTATTTTTACCAAGTAAGTACAAACATTTAATTAATACTGAGATCACGTAGGCGTTTGTAAGTTATATATAAAATTATAGTAAAGTTAAAAATAACCATAGCTGACAATTCAATAGCTATTATAATGTTTTATCGAGTGGAATTTCACAGTAATCATATAGACTTGATTAGAGTTCACCAATATTTGAAACATAGCTCAATAACTCAAGTGAACCCAAAAAATATGTTTTTATTTAATTTTACTGTTGTTTAACCAAGGTGGTTAACTCCAGCCTTAACAGTCAGAACAGTGATAAGTTATTGAAATGACGAAATTGAATCATTTTAGCTGAATAGCTCAGGTCAGACTAATAATGTGCAAATGAAATCAGTGGCATCTTTTAACTTTTTAGGTATATTTTCGGATAAATAATTGCTTATAACCAAATATCAAAAACAAAGTATATGGTCTGACCATAATTTTGTTTAAGATATTTGTGGAAGTGAAATGAATGAATGAGGCTCCACAATTTCTACAGACAAGTTGGTCGAAGATAATAATGGATTTTTACGACCTACTAATGTACCGTTTCGTTTAGAAGCCTGTCACACAGGTTTAACTTCGTAGTAATTGAGCGTCAGTTATGAATGGTGTCTCGGTTTAGCGATAAAATTTCGACAATCCATAAAAAAATAATGCACATCATCGTTCCTTCTCAATAACTCCATCAAGATGAGAAATCGATAATTTCGAACATGATTCGTCTATTATTAACCGACTTAGGATTATGTGCTGTCGATATAGTGTTTGACATGGGATTTACAGTTACATTTTTATGAATGTTTCTCTTAATAGATGTCGGCAAAAAATTACAATGGCCCATATGGAATAATATGGTTGGGCGGTTCGTTAACCCGCCCAGCTGAGGCAATATCGCGACTCGGCGCCGACGATATGAGAGCGCTGGCTGGACGTGGGAGAACAGGATCCTGCCAACTCCGTAGTCTCCATACTTACATTAATGCGAGCGAACCCGCTCCAAACGTGCAATTACTTCGCGGATTATTAAAACTGGAGCTATATGTGGAGACATTAACTTAACCCGTTGTACTAGGGTGCGGCCCGTTGAGATGCATACCTATACCAACAGTTTTATAAACATCTAAGAGCGTGCTATTTTTAACCGGTTTCACTTCAAAAGCTTAACGACGTTATAACCTTGAGATACATGGCATAAATTATGTAGCAATATTTTAACTTGTCCCGATGCGTGATCGTTTTAAAGTGGTCGTTGCGAACGTCGTCGCCCGAGGATAGGAATGCGCACACGCAATGCTCGGACCACCATTAGTATGCGGGCCCGCGACTAGCGAGAATATAACGTGGTCGCTCCTGGTTTTACCTTGACCAATAATTATAACAATCATATTATATGTATAATTGTATGTACACGCACACACACATACGACAACCAAAGCTTGACAACAGAATAAAGGGAACGTGACCAGAGTGAATCCCCACCAGTCACAAATGGTGTATGAGGAAAATTTCTACAAAATAATTATTATTTATCAGAGTTCCAACCGAACTTGGGTTTGGCCACAGAATAAATAATAGTACAATATTTTGTCGTTAAAACTTAAAAGATGTTAAGATATATATCATGTGTCACATAAAACTTTCTTGTATATAGGTAACTCCGTTTCATTCTAAACATAACGCGTCGTGATTCACAACACAAGTGTGTCATATTTGGCACTCATGTCAAGTGTGTCAGACTGTCAGTGAACCCTCCAAGGTGTCGGCCGCTGCTGCATACCGAAGGCGATATGTTTGCAGCCGTCTTTGCACGTGAAAACCGAACGTTCTATCTTCTTCCTGACCTACAAGTCACGGCGATCGATAATGTCTAAATAGGTGCGAATTTTCCTAATTTATGAGGTAATGTTCATCGATAATTCTACATTATCTAACAAAAAACAAAACCATGACTAATAGAAGAGTATTTGCACTTCCATGTTGTTAGCTTTAATTACATTGCAAGCAGGTACGGCGAATGACCTTGCGTTCTAAGTATATGAACGTCTCAGTTGATTGCCAATGTCAAACCAGGCGTCAGTCACACCACAATTTATTGCGATATCGTGTAACAGATAACTGCAACAAAATATGCATCGGTTGAGGGCTATTTAATTTACGTGACCTTTCACACAAAAAGTTTCACGTCAAAGTGCATCAATTTGTGTAAAGGCAAATTGATGCGATGCAGCCGGTGGAGTCATAATATACCGGAAAGCAGTCGGCGGACGAAGCGATCGTTACTGATCGACCCGTGGACCCGTGGTAGATGAGTCAGTCCGGAGGAACGCCCTGGCCCCGTCCTTTAGCTGTTATCACTCACTATAGTCATCGCTAACATAATGAGGCAACAATACCCCGCCCCGCTTACCCGATAAGATTACAATATCGCAGATAAAATCAATAACACAAGTTCCACTATGCTTGAATTGTTCAACTCAATAACAAGAGATATATGACTGTAATGGACTGTATTCAGGCATTCAATGCTTTCCGCGTGCGTAATTTCAATTAGCAATATGTTTCGCGGAAACTTCAAGGAAACGTGTCAGAATATGTGCAAGGTTAAGGTGTTTTCTTTGAGCCCAACCCAATCCCTGAATGTCAAGACGTTCTACCGTGGAATACCTAAAGCAAAAATATTAGTGAGAACTGAGACCTTTGTTGATACTTCTGTTAGAAATTGAATTACCACGCTCAAAAGATCACAATAATCTTATCACGGTGATTATATGCGAATGGTGCTCACAAGGTGAACGCTGTTAACACTGTCAACAGTGTCTTACTTTTCTTCAAGGAGCATTGCACCGAATGTTTGTCGTCTCAATTGCTTCTTTTACGACTTCCTTAGCAATCAAATTTTCAGCTAAGATACATTGTATGTGTTCAGATTACTGGTTGTTGGAATAATAAAATATAGTGAGCACAGGTTTTGTGATTAAACTAACATAATAGAGCAGTGGTCCAAAATGTGAGTCTTGGCCTTCTATAATAAGAAACGCCACCTACGGCCTTCTTCAGACACCTCCGACCAGTCTTCAAGCCGGAGTTCGAGTAAGGCCTTCCAAAATTCTTGTTCCGCCGACTAGACGTGGTGTCGGGCCACACTTGGCTGGCTATTCTAGTTACGCTCGTTCACCGCTCGAACTTCGAATCTTACCAAATGGCTGGGCCAGCGAATCCTACGGGCTCGTGTTTTTTTTAGCTTTTAAGCTAGTTTTTTCTTCTGCTCCACATTTGTCTTCTGCCTGTACTGGGCCCAATATCTTATTTTTTTCTATGACAAGGCGTTTATTATCATCTGTAAAAGTCGTCGTCACTCAATCACTAACTGTTTAATCAGAGAAGTGTGGACTGGTCACTAAAACCTCATTTATGTGAGGCCGCATTAAAATACAATAAAGTTCTTTTGTATAAGGATTTAGGGATGTCTATCTATTCTTCTTGCCGGCTCGGGGCAATTCCAGGGTATGACATCCTCACTTTTTTGTACACGCGCATGCGTTTGTTCTCTGCCTTTTTATTGTTTACTGAGATACCCACTTTCTTCACTTCCGCTTTTATTGAGTCCTCATGTAATAGCAGTAATAGCGTACGTTCTGAATCTTAACGCATTTCACGCCCAGCAGAGCATTTTAGAACGACACATCCTTAAAACCTAAAATATTTGTGGTGAATCTGTGAATCATATTATCTGATGTGTCTTCTTCATGCGATTTTTACTTATTTACGCAGGTCATTTATCTGACTTACTACTTACACCCATTCGACGTCTGAAGTCCTGTATTCGATTTCTTTAATTTGTTTTAAATATGGCATTCAATAAAGAGTTTACCTAACTATTTAGGTTATATCCCCGAGGAGTGCGGTGACTGCGGCTGCATACAATCACAGAATAAATAGTCGTATGATTTCACAGTCCAGTCAATATTCAAAACTCATCGTCATGCATGAGGTTGTTCAGGAGCGAAACACCAGAAGAGTAAAATCCAGATAGATTGAAATGGGACCGGGGATTGATGGTATTATTTTTTCTGTGACCGGGCGTGTATGTACGTATCGTCTGCCGATGGTTATATAATCTAAAATTTCCAGATTCCCTGTGATGTTTACAGCCCACCCTTAGTCGTCACAGCCCAGTTAAGCCTACGGTAACATAAATACAACTCTCACTTTACGTAACTGAAGTCTAGACTTGCATAACGCAGTCCAGTGCGGGTGACATAATTTATGTAGATACGATAATTTCTGAGTTACACACACATACTGTTTAGTAACATGCAGCTTTTAATCACGAAGCAATCGTCTCTTTGAATAACTGCTGCCTTAAATTAAATATACGTTAAATTCTAAGTTAAAGCATACTGTAGGTAAAAATTGGAAAACAACATTAACTTGAACTAGGTTAAGCGTTTCGTAATTATAGAACTAATTTGAAAAACACTCAGGTACCTATAATGGCGATGTGTATAGGAAATGGGGTAATTGCAGACATACTTAGATCTAATGAGAATGTAACAGGTGAATTCTTTAGGCGCCTCCTGCCTGAGCGGTGGTAGCCTAGCGGTTCAATAGTACAACTTAGAATCCATCGATACCGGGTTCCGCAACAATGACTTTTCTAAGTTATGTGTAGTTTTCCATCGCTCCGTGCTTCGGAGGGCACACTAAGCTGCTGCTATAAATATGCTGGTCTAGGCTGTTATTGATTAATAGTTATCCATGTCAGAGGCCTTCGGGTGACCTGTTAAACTCAGACACCAGAGGCCAGCACTACCTCATACGACAACCAAACAATCATCAACATTGCTGTATGACAGTTCTGTGCTGTGTATGGTAGGTAATGTAAGAATAAATAATCATATCTATACTCGACGCAGAACAACTAAATAAATGAAACAAATACAAGCTATTTTACCAGACTGCGCAACGCAAAGGCCCGGTAATGTGTTTATCAGCCTATGTATGTCTGTTCCTTTGTGGCACTATATGTATAGGCCAAACGCGTGGACCGATTTTGATGATTCTTACGTTAATTGTTTTGTCTTTATCTTACGAGTGCTAATAAAGACATGACATTAATCAAACATCAATATGGTGACAACAAGACGACACAATGTGAAAAAGAAAAAAAGTAACGAACTACGTTAAGATGGGTATCATTGAATAGGTATTTGAAAATCATATTTAGGTATCTCTTATCATTTTTCATTTCGAATGACCATTTAGGACCTATAACGATTTAAAATTGGTTAGCAACCATTCTTACTAATTCTTATAAATACGCGTATATAAACTAAAATGTTTAAAATAAAAATAAATTAATATAAAAACAAAAAACCCGACTGCGAACAACACTTAAAAAGAGACAAGCAAGCTTTCGAGTTTTAATTTTGAAATATAAGATGCAGTCGGAGGCATAAAGAGTTAGCTCGCCAGGTTCTAGCTGATCTCGTCAAAGGAGAAATGAAATGCATGATGGCTCCGACTGCATCTTATATTTCAAAAACAAAAATGTAAAGCTTGATTGCCTTTTTTAGTTTTGTTCGTTGTCGGGTTTTTTTTGTTATTATAATAATTTATTTTTATTACTTCTATCAAACGAATACACATCTATACTGTTTATTTTTTTAAATAAATAATATTCTCATCCTGGGACTAGAACTGTATCAACTTAAAAAACACGAACGAGGCTTATTGTAAAAAATAGAAACCTTGAGCATCCAACGTGGGATATTCAAATTCATGGCAGGTAAAGGTCATTCCTAATCAATCGCATACGATATGAAAGAATCGATTCTGATCTCCTGTTTTATATTTATCTACCTATATAATACCTCTCTCATTGCATTGTTTGGTTGACTGGTAGATAATGCTTTTAGTATTAAGTCCACCAGTTGTACACTTTTAATTGTGCAATAAAGTATAAATAAATAAATAAGTAATGAGTCGAGCATAAGTTTTCCGCAACGATAAAAATATGTTGTAAGACTAATTGTTCCGATTACGCACGGTATTGATTACATGCGCGTCAATAAAGTGCAACGATTTCCGTTCGCATCGAAGCAGCACGTACAGTCTAATTCAAGAAATGCTTGCCCCGAGGCCCAAATTTATATTCGACGGGCGTGAGTCACGTGTAGCGTGACGTCACGGGGTGCGCACCCCTGCCTGCGTCACCCCGAATGACACGAATGACTCAACGGCCGCCGCTGCCGCCGCTGCCCGCCCTCGGCCAGTCTAGCCGCCAGACAGAAATAAGTAAAATTGATCCTAAAAGCGGAGCGTGACGAGGGTCCTAAGAACTTAGCAAAGCATCAAAAGACAAGCATATGAGTACATTTTAAAAGCTTTTATTTAACTTCACTTGTATGTATGTATGTATGTATGTCCTAAAATTTAGCAATCAATATTTCACCCACTTCCACTGAAGCTATCGGGCTGAAATTTGGCAGACACGTTTGGTTCTCGTGACAATGCACGTGTATTTAAATGCCGCCATTTTTAATGCAATATGGCGGACGTAAAAAAAATACGATTTATCATTTCCACAGCTTTTTTTTTATTATTCTTGTTATGTTTACTCGTAGTTCCCACAATTCGATGCCAGTTCTCAAATACCTAAAAATGTTATCAAAACAGTGTTAGTGGGTATTTTCGATGTAGTTAAGTAGATCAATGCAGGACACGTCTGACACTGACCACAACATAGATTCACTTTCATCTTCACCAAATGTGAATAATATTAAGTAATAAAAAAAAAGTAGTGATAGTAAGTTTTGAAGTATAATTCAGCTATAATATTATACTATAATATTATATTATAACTGAAATTAAATTAATATTATAATATTATACAAGTAAGTAACTCCTGTTTCAGCCTTTCAAAATATAATTTGAAGTACTTACTGACCTTTAATTTAAATAGAAGAAAAGAAAAAGATTTTAGCCAAAACATTGTTTACACTAGTTAGGTAGTTAAGATTATGATTGTATTACTAGCTTAGATTTATTTTGAGCGAACTAATTAATGTTACTGCAGTTAAATATGAAATACAGATAGAGATACAAATCTTTACTGGTAAATTCTGTTATTTACCAGTCAAAAATCTACTAAATACCATAACATAATGATAGCACTTAAAGAACTTAAATGAATAACATTAACTATTACAATTTTGTAACATGTCATTTAGGTAACGAAATAATTAATATAAGAATCTCCTTTTGGCGAAGTTCGAGAACTTCTTTAGTTTTTTTTTTTTACACATTGTCCGCAATACGTTAGCCCCGCGGCACAACCGGCAACATTACAACAGAGAATAACAGATACGAATACTACGATTTTTTCCACGATATGATTATTCTTTGTGAGTTGGTTGGAGTGCGAAACGTGCTTCACAACTGTGACGGAGGTACCTACTTGGAAATAAATCTACAGAGCACGTACAAAATCCGAAGTGTCGTCACTTTTGATACTTTCTATAAATGTTTGTTTGTAACACGTTTATGTAATAGAGGAAAAGTTAATTTCTTACTCGTACAGACCTACATATTTTACAAGGTTGTATTGTTGGTCTAATCGACATTGGACCTATTCGCAAAAGGGCTTACCATAAAAATGAACACCTAATCGCCGAATGACTTATTCTTAAAATAGCCTGTTCGCCGAATGACGTATTCTTAAAAAGACCTGTTCTACTAATGACTTATTCTTATCAAAATAGTGTGCTGAAGTGTTTATTTATTATTTATTTCAGGAAGGGTTGTCCTGAAATAAATAAATACGATAATTTACTCCATGAAAATAATATCCGTGAATTTTGGTCAACAGCAGTTGTGAAAAAAATATGTACTGGACTGCTGATATGTGAGACTTAAAATAAGGTACTGAACAATGTTAATCTTAACTTTTTTTTAAATCCTGTCTGTTTGTCAGTTCGCGCATTACGTCAAAATTATGTTATGACTTAAAAACTTTTCTCACTTGGTATCTTAATCCGGTGAATAGAAGCCGAGCAATCGATACAATCTATTTGACGGCTGAGTGAAATTTACCATTTTTTACATTATACCTAACCTAAGTACTTTTGATCATGAAATAACACATAAATTACTTTAATCCATGAGAAATGGCCACGCTGGCAAATCCGGGGGCACAGCTAGTACCTAATTTAATAATTCGCAAAGATCATTTACGCGCATACCATTCGCTATTTTTTCCATACACATTTTACGCAGGTAGTACTCGTAAATAATGAAGAAAATAATGCAAGGGAGTGCGATTTTCAGATGATCTAAGATGGAAGGTGTTGGATGCGTACAGGCAATCAAAGCGTTCCTTAAGATAGCTCGGGGTAGAGGGATTAAACAAGATGTTATATAGAAGGTTAAGGATATGATCATTCCGAAGAAGGCGAATGACCACTAAAGCTTTGCCCGAAAGTGATAACTTGGTCAAATTTGCGCAAGCCAAATATGAACCTGATAGCAACATTTTGTAAACGCTCAAGCTGTTCTTCGATAAGATCGAGATAGCAGACGTCAGCGTAATCGAGAATGGGAAGGAAAAGATTGTGTGCATTTTACTAATTAAGTCAAGTCTTTATATGAAAAAGTATTATATGTCTCTTTAAGAATAACTCGTACTAAAAATAAGACTTGTTAACAATAAGTCTTTCTAAGAATAAGTATTTATACGAATAGGGTATTTATTTACGAGTATGGCATTTTCAAAATAAGTTTGTTAAAAAAATACTTTATACGAATAGGGTATTTCCCGAATATGGCATTTTCAGAATAAGTCTTTTTAGGAATGAGTCTTTAGACGAATAAGGTATTTCCCGAATATGGCATTTTCAGAATAAGGCATATTGCGAATAGGCCCTTATAAGACTATAGGTTATTTTGCAAATAGGTCCAATGTCGACTAAACCTATTGTTTTTAGGCTTATCTACACAATAAGATGATGATTTTTTGTATGTTTAAAGAAATTAAACGAATAAAAAAAAACTTTCACCTTTAGAAAGCTTAGAACATTATCAGCAAGTAACATGGGTTGTATAATATTTATCAAAAAAAAAAGTGTTAAGTACTTACGAATATTGCAATGTAACCCAAGGTATCAAAAATTTGCCTAAAATGACGATTACTAGCTGTAAGGAACGGAATGACATGTTACGTGGAAAATAAATAATAACAAGTCTGTCAAAAAACACCAAGAGCGATGCTGCTAAAGATTATGAATGACTCTTCCTGGCGTGTTGCAGCTGCACTATAGTTTTGCATTGGTTTTTAATATTTTACATAAAATAATATAGTAAATATTTGTAGTACTCATCATTACCCACATAAAAGTCTGCGTGTGTGTGTGTCTATTATAGTTAAGTCACAATAACCGTTTTTTGTTCAAATTAGTAAATTTGATTGTAAATCGGAATAAATATCTATCTGAAAGAAAAAAACTCCTCCTTTTCAGAAGTCGATTAAAAAATGTAATTTAGCAGACCCTACGTGACTTCCTATGGGACATCGCATCGTCTACAGGTAAAAGTCTTGGAAAGTCTTGCACCGCACCAGTAGAAAGTGACATGAGGACACTGGTCGGTCATTAACGACGATGACACAAAAAATATGTAACACCGTCTGCGAATCAGAAACCGCATCGGCACAACATGTTTACAAAAAATATAAAGGTGCTATTTTGTACATTTTTATTGGCGAATCGTGCCGCGTATATGGACAAGACCTTCATACAACAAAACAATTGTGAAAGTCGAACACGAGATCACCGAGCAGCAACACCTTGTGCTAAAATAGTGTCAAATTATCTATTACTAGTGACGGGTAGCGCTCACACCGCGGCATTTTTCTTACTTTTAGCATTTTTATACGCATTGTAAATTCTAAAAAAAAAAAAAAACGCCAGTATTCGTAATTCAAAATCTTTGGCAGCAACGATTTGGTGTGTTTTTACCATAAGCCTCTGCATTATTACTCACGTACTTGACAGACATGTTAGTTCGTTTTCACGGCAACATGTCAATTCCGTTCTGTATTTTTGATAACTTAGTCACTTTTAGGAGGAAACACACAAATTAAAAAAAAAAACATCTGCCCGTGTTTCTCACTAATAATATAGCTTTCGATAGTCTCTAAGTGAAACAATTTTTAAAATCGGTTCAGTATTTTTTGAGTTAATCCACTTCAAACAAACATACTCGTACAAACAATCAAATCTTCTCTCTTTATAATATTAGTGTAGATATAAAGAACGATCAATTTGTTACACGATTAACCTACAGGCATTTTGTAGCGTTAATTGTTTAGTTAGTTCATTCGTCAACGGTTTCATTCAATATTTTCATGACAGAACACGCGTTAACACACCAAAGCGTTACTAATGAAGTAATGAGCCACTTTGAAATATTGTTAATTCTTTTACTTAGCTTTTCCGCAGTTTCTTGTCTTCATATTACTGAGTGTGTATTTAAAGATATTTTTTCTTATATATACTTATAATAAAGCAATAAGAACGAAACAGTGGTTTATTCCCCCAGATTATACTCTCGTCTGTAAAAGAAGATAATTAAAAAGGTCTAGGGGGTACTTAAAATAAGCTACTGAATAAGAATATAACATTTTTTTTAAATCGTTTCTCTCTGTCTGTATGCTTGTGCACGGATCACGTAAAAACTACAAGACCGATTGCGATGCGGTTTTCACTGCTGGATACCTTAGGGTTTGACTTAAAAACTTGGGTACTTGGTATCTTAATCCGATGATTAGATACCGAACAGTCGATAAAAAACTATTTGACGGCTGAACGAATTTTAAAGAAATGTAGTATATTGTACTTTATGGGCCCTATAGGTAAAGTACAATATACTACATTTCATTTGGTACTTTTGGTCCTGGAATAACAAATATGGGCTACTTTTAAATGAAATGACCACACGGGCAAAGCCGCGGGCACAGCTAGTAACTAATACGTTGTTATTTTAACCTTAGGAAGATATTCCGATACGAGTTTGTTTACAGTTAAATTAATAGAAGGAACTCCAAGATTTTTACTAAACTGCTAAGAGATATATTTTATAAATTTTTATATCATAGTTCGCGTTATGAACTGCCAGACAATGTAGTTCCGAGTCTGCGAGCTTAAAAACATCGTCGACCGTTGAACTTCCTGTATTATATTCTCATTCAGTTGGCTGTATAGTGTATACTAATAATATAACTGTACTGTACGTAAGTACGGTGCACGTAGACCCGTCGTCTGATTTTGAGTCAGCAACTTACAAGTTTCATTTAAAATGGGTTATCAGTTACGTCAGTACCATAAAATTTTCCACCAATGTTTATAGCGAAATTACTGGACAATAAGACTTAAAAAAACAATGTCGGGCGACGACGAGCGCAGTGCAGTGACGCGTAAGATTTTGCAACCAAAGTTCTGAATACCTACTATTATTTATTCTGTGGTTCTGGGTGGCACGGCAACTGTTATAAGCAGGTGCTTACCATCAGGAGAGCGTCCTGCTCCACTCGTCACCACGGAATAGTCTTCATGAAATAGCTTGTGAATCTTGTGATGTGCCATGCAAATATAAGATCACGGAATAGAAAAGCTCAATTATTATTGACTGGGTCTCTACTTTCTTACAACTGATAAGAATGCAGGAATGTCGTTGCTGTTGGTCCCTCGTGGAGTGTTATAGTAATTGACGACGTAAGCTTAAAATAAGCCTTTATAGATTAGACACTATTATGTTACTGTCCTCAAAAATTAATATAGAATAGCTGTACCCGCGGCTTTGCTCGCGTGGTTATTTTTCTGGTTTCCGTTTTTTTTTGGGATAAAAGAATCATAAATGTTATTCCAGGTACCTTTAAGGTACAATACACCAAACTTCGACGGGCTGTCAGCTGTCAAATAGTATTTTTTTATCGAGTGCTCGGCTTCTACATCGGATTAAGATACCAAGTATAATACACCAGTTTTTAAGTCAAACCCTAAGCCATCCATCAGTGAAACCGTAAACGTAAACCATATCGCAATTATTCCAGTACTTTGTACGTGATGCGCGAACAAACAAACAGACACCATTATAAAAATACTCTTGTAGAATACTAATACAAAAATACTCTGAAAAAACAACAAGAACTATTTCTTGTTGTTTTTTCAGTGATAAAAGTATGTGTGTTATTCCACAGGTAACCATAAAAAACAATTTTAGTTCAGCCGTCAAATAGTATTTTATCGATTGCTCCGCTTCTACTCATTAGATTAAGTACAAAGAACGCCAGACTTTAAGTCAAAACTTAAGCTAACCCAACAGTGAAAATCGCAACGCCATCGGTCCAATAGTTTTTATGTGATACTAGCGCATTTAAAAAAAAACTTTTTTAGTAGCTTATTTTAAGTCTCTTAAAACTTTTTTTTTCATTGTACATACTTTTTACTTACTGCTTTATTATAAGTATAGGTGTCGTAGGTACCTAAACTACCCAGAACAGAATACGTGACGTGGGAAGCCTGCCGAAGACGGCCGCAAGTGCATTGTGCCTGCCTGGATAGATGCTACTAAAAATCTTTTTTGTCATTCCATTGCTCATTGTTAAAACACAAAGGGCTTGTTTCCTGCCATTAAGTTCATATTACATGCACTCACAAAGGTGCTTGTTAGTATAGTTTACTTTATTCAATCATTGATAAGATTGAACACCTATGTACCTTAGTAAAACATATAACGGTTACTAGTAGCGATTTGGACATCTCCTAAACTAAACTTAATTTCTTCAAATGTAATTTAAACCTTGTAAGCTTTGTAATAAGGTATCTGTTTCAATTTCGTTATTTTACGTGCAGATGAAATTGGCGTAAGTTTAGAATAGATGCCAGGGGCAAAAAGACCTTGTTACATAGTCGACAAGGTTTAAATTACATTTGAAGAATTTTAGTCTAGTTTAGTTTAAAGAGTAAAATTACCAAATTGCTGCCACTATCTATCGATCACAGCACGCACTGCACTTTGTTTTTTAGGTAACAAATGGCGGCGTACCTACCCAGGTACCGCGAGTTTATCGCAATTTATTATTGTACTGATATATAAATCTAAACACACCGATCTATCTATACTTATAATACAGCAGTAAGTACCAAAAAGTATGATAATTAAAAAAGTCCAGGTATAACTACAAAACAAGCTTTTTTTTTATTTTGTCTGTATATTTGTTCGCGAATCACGTTAAAAATACTGGACCGATTGCGATAAAATTTTCACTTCTGGATAGCTTAGGATTTGACTTAAAAAACTGGTGTACTTTGTATCTCAGTCCGTTGAAGCCGAGCAATCGTTAAAAATCTATTTGACGGCTGAACTAAATTTGGTAAATTGAACTTTATGGGTACTATCTACGATACTTATTTTTCAGAAAAACGTCCAATAAAACAAAACATTTGCCTATGTGAAAAACGTAATGCAACGCAGTCCAAGTGCGATACGATGTGTTCTATGTGTTATTGATGCATGCCAATAGGATCACCCTTGTGAAGGGATCTATGATAAGATTAGTACCCCCAAGATTTCTTTACCCTTACGAGAAGGGTGCAGGTAAACTGTCCGCTTCAATTCGTGTGGAATTTTTCGTATTCAATTGATGACTACCGAGGTTTGTAAGCTGTCGACTGATTCACATTGTGGAATAAATAATGTGATATTTTTAATGCATTTGCGTCATGGATTCAAGCAAGAGTTTGATTTCGCATAGTTTGAGTTGTGCCAGTTTGATTTTTACCCAACTGCACGGTGGGTTATGTGTTTGGGTTGTATGTATGTATTTTTATTTGTACGTTTCTTAGGCGCGTCCTACAGCCTAAACGGCTTGATGGATTTTGACATATGAGGTATCAATGGATTCGTCTTGGTCAGGAGTCAGGATTATGAAATGTTATGAAAACTAATATGGCGGCCCACAGCTGCCATATTGTATTTCCGACGGAATAAAAATTACCAAAACCTATCGATTGAGGTATCAGAATTAAGGTCTTTAAAAGACCATTTCAAAAATATATTTCTTAAAACTAAACAGTAGCAATTGTCTTTTAAGTTTCTTACAAAATTTTCAATTTTAGATTATTCAAGTTAATGTAAATACAATAGTCTAATGTTGCAATTGCAACCATTAAAGTAAAATAAAATATGTAAGTAAATAAGCAACACTGAATTTATATAAATACAAGCTGCGCCCCGCGGTTTTACCCACGTCCCTCAGGAACCGTGCATTTTTCCGGGATAAAAAGTAGCATATGTGTTAATCCAGGGTATAAGCTACCTTCATACCAATTTTTTCATCTCATACAAATCTGTTCAGCCGTTTAGCGTGAAGAAATAACAAACACACACCCTCACGTACATACAAATTTTCGCCTTTTATAATATTAGTGTGTTTATTTTTACGGGCGATTAACTCGTCAACAATTTTGTATGCAGTCGGGTTATTTGTATTTATATAATAATTTTACTTGTTTAGAATGCCGTTTATTTTGAGTTGCAAAAACCAGCACTGCCCAGCACTTCTGGGCAGTGCCACCAATAATGTGCTTGTCTCGTTCTTAGAATAATATACAATGCAGGTACAGAATGTGGATCGGCGCGAGCCTCGAGCCATTGTTGAGACACGCGCGTTTCCGCTTTCTCGTGGAAAAATGCAAGCGCACTGTTGGAAAGTAAACGTGTGTATATGATCCGATTTCAAGAATATTTAGCCGTGCACGATGTTACTAACTGTAAACACAACTTTGAGTACACGGTATTAAAACTACAGAATTAATTTTACTGCCCAGCTCAACATCGTGGGAAGCTTATTAAAAAGGTACCAAGAGATAAACATGACTATGTAGAGAATTAGCAACCATGTTAAAGCCATTTAAAGGTACTGTAGATGGAATCTGATTTAGTAATATGTACTTGAAACAGCGCCGGTGCATGATGCATGCGTCTGACTGGCGCCCGCAGCATGGCGATCCTTGACAAAAGCCTACTGTTCGTGAAGTTCCGATACAGGCCTCGCAGTAGCGGAGATTATAGATTATCCTTCGGCCGCGGTCGATCAACCGTGTCTTGACCGGTCGTCTGTACCAAACAACATTTCAAATAGGTAGGGGAAGGTATTAGATTTACAAAGGCCATTTCAAATCAATCGTGATAAAACTGAAATAGAGAAAATCGTCTGACAAACAGCAATTGACCCAGTTGGCATAAAAATAATGTCCATGAAGAATTTACATTGGTAGCTGAAATAGGTTGGGTCCATATTTATGTTGACTCGAATGTTTTTTTGACGTATGACGTAATCAAATGTCTATAACGAAGATATTGGTGTAAATTACTGCAATGGGCTTTAATTTAAAACTTAGTGCCACAATTTTAATGTCTGTCTGTCACTATTGGATCGATTACGATGCTATTTTTCATTGTTGGATAGCTTAAGTTTTGACTTAAAAACTGGTGTACTTGGTATCTCAATTCGATGAGTAGAAGTCAAGCAATTTAATAAAATACCTATTAATTTTAAAAGTGTGGTAATTAGTTTTGAAGTCGAATGGCGAATTATATCCGACGGGGAGGAGTTGAAACTAGAAGCACAGCCACGAACCGATGGTTTTGAATACCAGCAGATGTGCGTAGTATAATTTCACAGTAGAGCGAGCGCGGGACCCCGGTCAGAGGTTTCGGCCGCAGCAGGTGTTTTTACTGCGTCTGTCGTATCGTCGGCTTTCAGTCGTATTATTCTCTCATTCTGTCGGTTCTAATCCATACCAATGAATAAAAGTGAAACGTTGTCTGTTTGTTTGTTTGGAGAGCTTTCACGCGATAACGGCTGGACGGATATTGATGAAACTTGCAATGGAGATAGCTTATACACTGGAATAAAACATAGGATACTTCTTATCTCGGAAAATTGTAAGTTTCCACTGGAAATCTGGAAAATGTTGATTATTCGCTGTAATGAACGGTTGCCATGGAAACGAAATAACAAGTCTGTCAAAAGAATCAAGAGCGGGTTGGTGCTATACCTACTTTTGCATTGGTTTTCAACATTCTAGAAGAACATAGGATGCTTTTTTCGCGATAAACTGTAGTCCGCGCGTAAGAAGTCGCGGGCGGGAAAGCTAGTTATTTATAATCCACACCAATATATAAAAGAGTTGTGTGTTTGTTTGGGGAGCTTTCACGTCAAAACGGCAGATCTGATTTTGATGAAACTTTGTAAATAGGTACTGTACAGATAGAGATCAACATAGGATACTTTTTATCCCGGAAAATGGTTGCCACGGCAAAACTAGAAAATGACGATTACTCGCTGTAAGGAACGGAATATCAGGTTGCCCTAGAAACGAAATAATAACAAGACTGTCATAAAACATCAAAGCGTTCGTTTGGTGCTATACTTTTGCATTGGTTTTTAATATACTAGATGAACATGGATGCTTTTTTCGCGATAAACTGTAGTCCGCGCGGAAGAAGTCGCGGGCGAAAGCTAGTGTAATATATAATTCAGCAGACACCGCAGTAAAACGTGCATCAAAACACGTCGGACGTGAATCTTGAAAGATTCTCAAGGAGCAGCCAGCTACTCAGCCGCTATTAAAACAAGGAGCAACCAGCTACTCAGCCGCTATTAAAAAACAATAAATAATGATTGTTTATAATTTGTATCTTCTTAATAATGCATGGAAGTTCGAACAGAGTATCTGTTACGTTGTCCAAATGGCCCCGGAGGTTGACGTCAGCATTTGCCGAATCCCCACTCCGGACGGCTATTTCGGGTTTAAGCGCCCGCTTAGATATCAAAACGATTGAACACGCAGAAACATTTTTAGTATTTCAAGTGGACACAGCTGCAAGATTAATCGAAGAATTCCATAATCGTAAGACCATTCATTAGGCAAACAATAAAAATTCGAATTAGCGAAAGCGACATCATCTTCATCAGCCTAAAGTGACAAGTAACAACCTAACTACTTTATACGGCTATAAAGCAATTGAGAAGCTTTTTTAACAAGGTACCTCTTCAAAAGACCCTCAAAAGACTACCTTTTCTTTTTTTTCTTGGTTCAAATCCTGCAAGGTGCAATGAGCAGAAATGTTTGTTTCCAAGCCATGGATGTAATATTTGTATCTAAATATGTTTATCTGTTATCTAATGCCCTGCATAGTACAGGGTATCCTAGTTTGGGGCTAGGTGATTGGTGTGGAATTGTCTCGAATAAAAAAAACAAGTGTTACAAGGTAAAAATAAACTGAGATACTTAAATCTCTATATTTAATTTTAAAGAAATTATAGGTATATCGAACATTTTCGAGTTATGTTATGTCAAACATGCAGATCTCCGATCAGGAATATGTGTTGCTACTTTTATCGACTTTGATTTAGGTAGGTAGTTTAGGTGAATAGACCAGACAGTACCTGTCCGCAAGAATAAAAACCGTTTAAAAACGGAACGCTACATTATTATATGGTCCAACACGCACTTTGGCATATTATCTTTAATTGATAGATAGATCATTATAATGAGAATAAATTTATTTATGCCATCGAGAGAGAGACGTATTTATTTGGAGAATTCAAGAAGTAAAGAAAGGCCAGCATAAAATAATACCAAATACAACCCGGAAGAATCTGGTGGGACGAGCCAGAGTACGTTAAACCCAACGATGAACGGTGTTCACAATAATATTATGAACTAAATGTGTACAGAGCAGGTTGCTCTGGCATTGAAAGACGCGTGAGTAAACAAACCAATTTGAAAAGCGTGGAGCTTATTTAACGAGTAGCTCGTGTCACGAATAGAAGCATTTAGGCAATTGGCAGCGTTCTAAACTTACATTAGACATTAGTGATGTCGGTTGGAGTGAAAGAGCCGCTTCTACCCTAGCCTAGTAACACGATCACATTCACTGCTGAAAACACAAACGTTGTGTTTATGAAAGTACGACGTTAGTGGGGCAAAAAACACGATAGAATTTTAGAATTACTGTTTAAGTTTCAGCAGTAAAAGTGTTAATATCGAGGGGACGTCCAGCTCACTCCATTTGAGCACGCTGTCAACGCTATTACTCATAAATAAGAACAATTAAAAAAAAACGCTATTACGGTTTTTTTGTTGCTTTATAATTTTTACATTTTTCGTTTTTTCCTTTTTTTATTTTTTTCTCATTTACTTAACATTTTTTTATTATTATTCCGTTGTCATTGGTTTTTGAGCTACCCTGAAAGTTTCAGCCGGATAGCTAATCGGGAAGTGCTCGTAATTTGAATTGCAAGATTCCAGGACAAACAAAATACATAGATACAAGTAAATTTAAATAAAAACTTTTAAAATAACTGGGAAGCAAATAAATCAGAACCTTCAACAAAAACTGCATTAGGTCATGGACTTATACGAAAGAAAGTCAAGAGGCATTCTCAAGTAGGACAAAGTAATCCAGCCCGATATTTTTAACAACTTAAATTATCTTCCATCCCAACCATATTACAATACACCAAGAGAAAATATTAATGACTTTGTTATTTTTAGTGGCCGGAAAAGAAATCTAGTCAAGTTAAGAATAGAACACTTAAATTAAAAATCACAGTTGAACAGTTTAAAACATTCTGTTAATTGAATGACCACATTCGAAACAGTTGCAAAACCGAGTCCTAAACCGAATGACTTTTTGTCAAAAGCGAAAGAACGTAACGAACTGTATTGAAAAGCATAGTTTGAATGCACAATACGGCTGCACCGACGCATGTGACTGGTCCATTCAATCGTCTGAATCACAGAACAGCACATGTAACCTACAGTAACAGGTGACACATTCAACTGAAGCACCTGCACACGGATTTAGTATGTGAGGGTTGAATTTAAAGTTTGAATAGGTTTGTATGCATGTGGGGTGAGTCGTTTGTGGTCATTTGTGGTCTTACCTTTCCACTAGCTGCGCCCGCGGCTTCGCCCACGTGGGCAATTTTAATAGTGAAATGTATCAAAATAATGTCATTCCATTACCTAAATTACTCATATAACAAACTACCTTTCGCCCGCGACTTCGTCCGCTCGGTCTACAGTTTATCGCGAAAAAAGCATCCTATGTTCTTCTAGAATATTAAAAACCATTGCAAAATAATAGCACAAAAAAAAAACTTCAAGATCATTATCTTGAAGTTTTTGACAGACTTTTTATTATTTCGTTTCTATGGTAGCCGTTCCTTACATTGAGTAATCAACATTTTCCAGATTTCCCGTGGAGAATTACCATTTTCTGGGATAAAAAGTATCCCATATTTGATTCCAGGGTATAAGCTATCTCCATTACAAATTTCATCAAAATCCATCCAGTCGTTATCGCGTGAAAGCTCCCCAAACAAACAAAAAACAAACAGACAACGTTTCACTTTTATATATTGGTGTGGGTTCGTTCAGCCGTCAACTGTTTTTCTATAGATTGCTCGGCTTCTTTTAGTCGGATTGAGATATAAAGTACACAAGATTTAAAGTTTGATGCGCGAACAAACATCCAGACAGGCAGACATCATCCCAATATTTATGTATTTGTCTTCATTGTACAGACTTTCTGTTACTGTTATTATATGTATAGATTACAACTTTCTTAAGTGCATTAAATCAATTAAATCTCAAGCGCGTGTTCTGTAGCGAATGACTCATTTTACAGAAGTAGGTATATTGCATTAGATGCAGATGTGTTTAATGATGCAGTGGTTCTTTAGAAATTTGCGATGTGTTTATACGTAACTATATAGAGTCACACCAGTATTGCAGTATCGATTATTGATAGGTATCCTTTTTGATGTGGTGGCCACAATCTAATAAACATTCATACTATGTAGTCAATAAGGTATATAATATTTTTTTGCATCTTACGCAGTGTCCATTCACAAATGAACCTTGAATGTGATCTCGTAAGCCATTGCGTGGACTGGCGTACCCCTAGACCTTAGATAATATAGCATAATGTATATATATATGTCGCAGGCAATTTGTAGAACCCGTCATTTTACAAACGGCGACGTTTGGTAGTAGTCAATTTGTAGAACTCGTCATTTTACAAACCGAGTTTTTTTTAATAAAAAAATCGTCTGTTTGCAAAATATTACGTTTAACAAGGTTGAATATCGCGAGCGCTGTTTGAACACACAATTTAGCTCTGAATTAAATTACGTAAATCTCAATAGTTATTTATTTTATTGCAGGCTAATAATTTAGTTAGGTAAATTTTGTCTTGACAGTTGATAATAAAATGTATTTTCTTGCAGTCAGACTTATTTTATAGATAAAACTTAAGCCGTTGAGTAGAAAAAAGAAAATATTACTGAAAATAATAATTTTTGACAAGAAAATGTATCGAATGAAATCCTGTTAATCACGTTTTTATCTTGATCACGGAGAGATAAAGATCTCAAAAACGTTTATGTTAAGTTTCACATTTATCAGGGTTGTGGGTGACCCAGCATATTTATAGAAAAAACCCTTAAATTACGGAGCCTGGTCTTAAAAACCACGTCTAGGTTAATTAGGTTGAACATGATGATTTTAGGACTTGAACCCAAAATCTACTATCCTACTGCTATTTGACGACGCCCGTGTGTAAACGGACAAGTTATACAAATAGCCTGCGACAGCGAGGCGTTTTGTTATTTACATCGAGGCCTTTTGTAATTTGCCTGAGAATCGCAGTTTGTAAAACGACGGGTTCTACAAATTGCTGCGACATATATATATATATATACATAAGTCTATATCTGAGCACCCGCTAGTACCACTGGCCACATCGCTCGTTCGAAGGCAACGCGGAATGCGCGCAATCATAATAACCGTACGAAGAATTCCCACCCAGACTCGCACATGGCATTGTACATCACAAACACGGAGCAGTATTGAAAAACAATCTTGTAAGACATAATATGAATAAACATTAAGAAGGAGGGGGTAAAACATGAATTTACAAAATAATCTATACTTATAATAAAGCAGTAGATACGAAAAAAACTGTACAAAGAAGATAATTAAAATATGGTCTAGGGTACTTAAAATGAGCTACTGAACGAGAGCAAAACATTTGAAAAAAACATGTTTGTCTGTTTGTTTGTATGTCCGCGCATCACGTAGAAACTACAGGACCGATCGCGATGCTGCTTTCAGTGTTGGATAGCTTATGGTTTGACTTAAAAACTGGTGTACTTGGTATCTCAATCCAATGAGTAGAAGCCGAGCAATAGATAAAAACTTATATATAATAATTTTCTAATGGAAAAATTTGGATCACGGACGAGAAAATTATTATATATATTTTACGCTAAGAAGGCGTTAATTGCTATATTTTTTTTATAAAATATACTGAAGGAATTTTGATCAAATGTTGGTATATTAGTATTTTAAATCCAGGTTTAGCACATAGAGTACTTTTAACCTTGAGAAATGACCACGCGTGCGAAGCCACTGGCATCAGCCAGTTCATCTAATAAAGCTAAACAAAAACCAATCGTATTTACCTGGAGAATGTGATGTGAGTGTAAAACTCGACGTCACGTACTCGTAATGTGATTTTGTTGCGGTGTACATTGTACAATATCTAAAAGAACGTCTGTACTTCTGTAGACGGAACCTTTCACTAAATGAAATGCAAAGCATGACATTAAACTTAGTTATGTTATCAGACTTATCAGGATTATTAGGCAGTTAATAACGTAGAATTGTTTTTGTAAAAGTTGGCAGTTAACAATGCGTAGCTTGTAAAATGAGATCTTGGCAATGCTTGGTAGGTAGTTCTAGTTTTATAGCGAGGCGGCCTCGTATGCAATCATAAATATGAGAAATTCTACGAGAGCGACTCGAGTGGAACCATTGCGTTGTAGAGCCGAGCGGAATGGAGGTGGAGCGAGACAGATCACCCACTGGCTCCTAGGGCTGACTGTCAGTCAATCACCATCAGCTACAAGATGACAAAAACTGAATCAGCGTTCTCAAGTTAGAAAAGAACGAGTAAATAACAGGTAGATTGTCTAGTTGTCTAATTTTAACTTTCAGGGTTAGTATGTGCGACAATATTCTAGACTTCTCTCTTGAAAGCATTCAAGAAAGGGTTACCACGTGAGCGTCGCGGTCGCATCGATAATCGACTCGATCTTTCAGTCGCATCGCGAACTTGGGCCTTCGCACACGGATCAAAAAATAAAACAACGTTACCAACTTAGTTATTTTGATGTTTATTCGAGATATTTTAGACACCGAGGAAAAGGCTGCCGACTAAATATTTATACAAATGCGCGCTAATTTTATCTATCTAGTTGGATATATTATAGATAATTTAAAATATATAATAATATATAATTTTAAAAAAATAGTCTAGTGTACCTACTTAAAATAAGCTACTGAAAAATATTTTTTTTTTTTTAAATCGTGTCGTTCTGTTTGTTTGTTAGTTTGTATGTATGTTTGCATCACGTAAAAACCACTGGACCGATTGCGATGCAGTTTTCAATGTTGGGTAGCTTAGGGTTTGACTTAAAAACTCGGGTACTTGGTATCTCAATCTGATTAGAAGAAGCCGAGCAATCGATAAAAATAATTTTGACGGCTAAAGGAATTTTGATCAAATTTTGGTATATTGGTATTTTAGGTCCTGGAATAGCAAATAGAGTACTTTTAATCTCGAGAAATGACCACGCATGCGAGGCCGAGGGCATCAGCTAGTTATCTATAAGACATTTTAATCTCGAGAAATGACCACGCATGCGAGGCCGAGGGCATCAGCTAGTTATCTATAAGACACATAATGTATCCCTCCTCCCTCACAAGAGAAACCGATATGCATGCAAGCCCTACAGGAGTAAAGAAACGTAATCGTCGTTGATGATTTTGTATACCTACCAATGAAAATATTCAGGCTGTCTTTCCTTTTTACAACCGGACCTGGCAGCCCTACTTGGGCAAGAAGTCCGACTCGCTGCGACGACGACGCACCTTCGCTCTACACTTTCGCTATAACCGCGCATGATAACCGGAGAACCCGTCTAACAACGGTCAAAGACATTGATTAAATTATCAGTATTTGGGCGTAAAATTACATAGATAACTCAGTTATGGGCGAAAGGCAGGCTCTAAATTCCAGTGACCTTGATTCAATCCACGCCTTGTAATTTTAAGTCCACGCAAAAATTCCAAAGGTCTAACTATAATAGAAAGTATGTTTTATTAACAGGTGTCATACAATTGTTTTATAGACTCCATTAGTCTTGCGGTGAGTACCTATACTATATCTCGTTTTCACAAATTAACACGTTTGTGCAACCGACGCGTCTCGGATAAGATCTTCGTATTCAAAGGCATTCGTTCGCGGTACGAAGATATTATCTTTATAGTACAGCCTGACAGCTGCTGTTGGTAATGCGAATACGAATGAACCGTCTCAAAATGTGTGTATTGAGTGAATTTGTGTGTACCGAACCGATGCTACATAGATATATACATATAATTGGACGGAATACATGCTACGAGTATCAAATGTAATTGCATATAATTTTATATTAAACTAGCTGCTCCTGCGGCTTCGCATGCGTGGTCATTTCTCTAGGTTAAAAGTACTATATGTACTATTCCAGGACCTAAAATACCAATATACCAACACTTTATCAATATTTCTTCAGCCGTTAATTTTTTTTATCAATTGCACGGCTTCTACTCATCGGATTGAGATACCCACCAGTTAAGTCAAACCCTAAGCTATCCAACAGTGACGACCACATCGCAATCGCTCCAGTAGTTTTTACGTAAAACGCGAACAAACAAACATACAGACAGACAGAAACGTATTTTTTTAATTTTACATTCTTGTTTAGTAGCTTTTATTAATTATCTTTTTCGTACTTATTGCTTTATTATAAGTACCTATAGATAGCAGAAAAGAATGATGTAGCAATTATAAGTAGTAATGACGATGACAAGCAGACTTGTGCCACAGAATAAATGATAGCTTGAACCTATGCTGAATCGCAATGGAGATGCAAGTGAAATCAATAACGATGCGCCTTTCTTGCCTAACGACGATTCTAAACCGGTCGTTATAACCTCTTGCAACATCGGAGAATAAGCGAAAATACTTCAAACTGAGGCCTCGCGAGACAGAAGAGTATGTAATTAGGTAGATACCATAGGCAAAGTTAGAAGGTGGAGACCAACTGAATGGTTAACGAGTTTTATCTAATCAAACGAATGTGGGTTATCGGTAGAAAATTCTCACGATTGAAGAGATAGGGATGTATCAGTCAAGTTTGCATGAACGTGTTCCATAAATCAAACAAGTTTTCTAACAGTAAACTTTTAACCCAGCGAAGATACAAAATATTGGACCTTTAGAAAGTAGTCATATTTTTGACTTAGACTGTCTTGATTGCAAATTACTGCATTTATAATGTCTGGGAGATTGATGCAATTGTAATATGCAAAATTAAATTGAATAAAGTAAAAATATGTAGCTTCCTTCCGCTAAAATGTTAGTCAGACAAATGATAAATGGAAAAATAAATATATAATGTATAATAACCCCAACTAACCAAAAATTAAATTATAGTAAAATAAAAAATAAAATAAAAATTATATATAACTATGTATATTTATTATATATATATTCTTATATACACTTTTTATTTTTTATTTATAATTATTTCATTTTTGGTAAGGGTTGGTTAGTTGGGGTTTTTTTGTCTGACTAACATTTTGGCGGAAGTAATATACATTTTTTATTTTATTAATTTTAATTATAAATTTCCGCAAAATAACGCCTGAATCTATCAACAATATGCAAAATATAAACTAGCATCAGAACCTATAGAACTCAAACCTGTTCCATGTAATCAAACTAAGAATGGGACGAATATTTTGAACTTTTTAGTACGTTCCTATTTCTTTTTAATTTTTATCTTCAACAAATAAAGATAATTTTGAATAATATAAATATTATAAGTTAAATTCCCAGATATGAATGAACTCAAAAATATTTGGGTCAAAACATATATGTAATCGTTTAATGTTTTGTTTTGATTTCCAATGTCGATGCTTATCTAGAACGATAACAGCTTGTTTAATAAACAAACATTTAAATATTATAGCATTCCTGTTTTTATACCATGTAAAACCGTTTAGCTTTGAAAATAAAGTAACTGTCAGAGATAAAATAAAACCCGGCCAAATGCGTGTCGGACACGCATACATTTAGGGTTCCGTATCCAGGACCCTAAGCTACTCAACTGAAAACCGCTTTGCAATCGGTCCAGTATTTTTTACGTTAAACGCCAAAGTTGTTTTCACGGTTGGATTATGTCTCTCAATTTGTTCAGAGATGATGCGGGGATAAAATGCTTTATCTCGGTTGGCTCGTAAACTCGTAAACCTAAGATAGCCATGATAATTTTGTTAGTAAATTCATATTATGTGCTAGTACCCAGTACTTTTTTTAATTTTTGTTCTGTACTTTATAAGTTAGAGGACTTGAAACTCAAGCAAAAATGACATTTTATTGCCAAATATTTCGTAAACGGAACATAACTAGCAACTGAAAAATAAGTCTATTCAACGAGACCCCGCTCGATGGAGTACAAAACTTTATTTTTCTTCTTCGATTTTCACGTAAAGGAGCCAAAAGAAAAATGATATTTTTTTTCATTGTACAGTTCATAGTTTCTGAATAAAATGTCTGTGAGTTGTGTGCTGTTGTATGCTGTCTGTATGACAGCCGGACGGACAGAAGGACATCGAAACTATAAGCGTTCTCTGTTTGACTACGGAACCCTAAAAAACGTATGAGAGGTCAATGAATTTTGTACTACCGAAGTCTTATCATTTTATACAAGGAGATCTTAAAGTAAACCGTCTAGGTATGTAAGATTGCCAAGTAAGCCGCTACTATTGGCTACCAAACAATATTGAGAAATATTGAGCTGTTGGCGAGAATCCAAGAGTTCACTGTCTAGAATTGTGTAATGAACGCATTGACATGGAATTCCTTACTTACCAATTCAAAAATGACATAGAAATTGCTTACAAATCGCACATAGTACTACTACGATAAGCGTAGGTATAATTAACATACGAGGAACATGCATTCGACAGTGTTACGCAACCGTTACTCACCTGAAACAAAAACGAACAAAATATTAGCATATCCATACACATTCTAATTGAACGAGTGGAAAAGTCAGGAATGATGGTACAAGACGATCTGAACGGTTTGTTCATCATTGGAACTTAACTGTCAATATGCCAATCAAATTAATGAATGTTAACCGATCTATACGCCATGGTTGTGTCATGTTCTGCACAAAAAATGCGATCAAGGTCGCAGACCGGTATTGACTGGCTTCCTAACAAGATCTTAATTCTTACTAGATTTTCATTCTGAATCTAGAATGGCTATTTTGCATTTTAATAGGCCTTGATATATTGAGTAAAAACATCTACGGGGTGAAACATAAACTAACAAAATAAATACGTAATAATAATGTGATATGTAAATTAATGAGGTGTGCTTAATCCAAAGGAATAAATGATACTCATCCGTATTGAAGTCCAAGAATCCAAGACATGTTTAACGTCGCTGATATATCTATCAGTTAGTTTTACCCTATGTTTTCACAAGTCTGACATTTGTCTATACTTATGTTAAATGTAGGTATATCCTCTTACAATACACAGTGCGTCCTAAGTCACGAGATCCAATAAGTAGCTAGTTACAAACGGGACCTAGTAGAGTTAATTTAACCATCCCTACACACAGAAGATTAAGTGAATAACCTCGAACTTGAACGGTGAAATAGATGGCATAATGTAAACAGAGGTGAGCTCTGGCAAATGAGATGCCCAGAGTGCCGACGAAAGGCACGCTTGCGCGTCTGCTTGGCCCAACCCAACCGACGCAGTCGACACGTGCCGCGCGGAGAAATCCGGCGATTCCCCTATACACGCTCACATTTATCTCAACATGGCACGCCACTCAGCCAATAACCACATTTTTATAACCACTTCTCCAGCACGCCTGCCATTCTGCGTTACGGTTATGGCCGTAACGTAAACTATGATGCTAGTTTTATTTTGTACAGTTAAAATATCCTTACGACGTTATTCATGTTAAATTGTACGAGTGCATGTGTTGCCGCAAATAGGCATCCGGTACGGTGAGTTCAGGGAAGCAACTCGATCCGTCTTACGAGAAGACAGTACAGTAGGGTCGTACGTAAGATAATCCGAAGACACGCTAACTACATACTATCCAGTATGATTAACGCGACTCGTTAGTTCACGGAAAACTTCCTGTTAAAAAAAACGGAAAACGCCCACCCCGGGCGATGCGTCATTATCGGTTATGCGGCGATTGCTTTTCTTTGCGTCCCCGAACTGAGATTCCGTGAGATTCCGATTCCGAGTTTACTCAATACCTATTTGTGGATGACGTTTCTTGTGATTCATTGCATTGCAATGAAATAATCAGTGTAGTGTTATTATTGCTGCAAGTTACTCCACTTGCACACAATACTAAAATCAAGATTTTGACCGAAATATGTAAGAAATCACATCCTGACAGATTTCAATACCAAGTTATAGGCGATATTGCTGCTGTGCTGGACTCTTGCATTCTAATCCGTCTAATCTGTTCACAATGTCGTTTTCTTAACATTGCGGCCCGTATTCTGCCACCACTTTTTGAATGGATTCTGATGCAAACTCTACTTCAGTTTCACTTTTTATTTGTTAGATAACAGCCGAGACTTCGCGACCAGTCTTATGTTATTCATTGGTCTTCGATTCTGCGCTAAAAAATTTGCGTGAGAATGTCGTTTTACCGAACCACATCGCCAATATTGCCATGGCGTTTGATGGCAATAATAACCCAATTAGATATATTCTTGACGATATTGTTATATTAACTTTAATGAGTCGGTAAACGAGAAGAAAAACATCCTAATAATTGTTATACGAAAAGTTTCGAAGGTATTAGATTTCTTGTAAGTAAGTATAATTTAACAGACTGAGTTAGCATCTATAAATTAACTAGCTTTCGCCCGCGAGTTCGTCCGCGCGGACTTCAGTTTATCGCGAAAAAAGCAACCTATGTTCATCTAGGATATTAAAATCCAATGCAAAAGTATAGCACCAACGCTCTTGACGCTTTTCGATAGACTTTTTATTATTTCATTTCCAAGGCAACGTCCGTTCCTTACAGCGAGAAATCGACATTTTCCCGTGGCAACTTACCATTTTTCCTGATTAAAAGTATCCTATGTTGGTCTCTATATTGTACAGTACCTATTTACAAAGTTTCCTCAAATCGGATCAGCCGTTTTGGCGTGAAAGCTCCCCAAACAAACAAACAGACAACGTTTCACTGGTATATTCATACTACGTCCACACTAGATAAAAGTATATATAATTTTTTTACAGTTCATAGTAACCTCATACTCCAATCATTAGGGTGGGTCATAGACTGTTATATAATACACAATAATTTTATCATTCATATGTTATAAATTCACCAAGCTTACCGTTCAACCAGTATGAATAGTAAGTTGGTGAAAATACGGGACTTTCACACGAGACATTTAAAATTTTCGACGAGCACGCTGTCAGATTCTTGGATTACGGAGGGGTTACATAACAGCTCACAGCATAGCATTTCTACATACGAGTATATGCTAAGTTCTTGGAAAAGTAAATTCGCCGTTATGCACGGTTATTTTAATCGCTCCTGACCAAAGGTTACATCGTAGAAGAGTGAAGACAACCCCACCAGCTGACCTGATAAATAGGTTGGTACCCAAGTTCAAAGCTTATCCAATTCTATTTTTATTGGATTTCTCAAGAAACAACATGGTATGTGTGTAGATCATAGGTACGTATGATGCACAGTTAGCACTATCGGCGAGCGCTCGCGCACCGGATCAGTCGTGATTGCACCATTCGCCTTCTAATTGTTCGGCGCTTCACATCAATCCAAGCGGACTCGCGGCACTCGGCATTTTCTCAGGGCCTCGCTAACACTAACAAGCAACGCCAAATCGTACCAAACCTACTGTGTGGGAACCTTTTGAAATTTGCGTGCCCACTCAAAACTTCGTTAATATGCCTTTAACGTCCGATTCAATTACATTGCATCATATTTATACTTTCGAGCGTCATCAATTATTTAACAGAGAAAGGTTATTTTTGGACACTGATAGAATCGTTAAAGAGCTAACATAATAAAATATTGTAGTTTCCTCTGCATTAGCGACAAACAGTCCGAGACGGCGAAGTGAAGAAAAGGGCACATCTTCTAAGGACTTCAGGAACATATAATAAGCAATATTCTTTCCGTCTTGTAAGGAAAAAATAAAAAATAATGTTTTACAAGCTGTCATATCCTCAATGATGCGACGCGTGACCCACTTTTCATCTATCACTCATATTTAGGTAGCATTCCATTCGTCTTCTAATAAATATTCGTCATTATAGAACGTCATAAATTAAGGTGACTTTCAAAATGAGTCAGAGTTGTTACAATGTTTGGTTACAACAATTAATTTATTTGATCTATCCAGGAACCTCTCCTTCGGAAACAAAAGCTTAAGTAAGCAATTTGCAAAGGGCGGGGTACAATAAGTGCCCCTCTTAATTAGACTACTAGTCTCAAATTACCTTATAGGTGTGACCTTTAGGCACTACCCTCAATATTCGTGATGGTGGCCGCGCCTGTGCCATTTGTTACCGACTTTATGTAAGTCTTTATGCCTGGCCTGGCTCTACTTTAGCAAGCATCTGCTCTAGATAATCGGTTTCACCGTTCGCTTGGCCAACAATGACGGGAATAGTGTAAGGCGTTATTGTAACGTTTTTAACTTCTTGGTATGTGCTGTGCCTAAATGTTGGTGTAGGCGCGCTCACGACTCATTTGGCGAGCGGTAGCAGGTCCAGTTCGAGTCTCGGGCGGGGAACCGGTCCGACCAGAATACTCAGGACCGCGCCAAATAATCGCAACCATGATCGAGTGAACAAAACACAATTCTAATGTTTTATACTTACGGTTTGAAGTTGCTCATTATGCCGGAGCTTTATTTTCGAGTTCCTCGAAGGACTCGTGTGTAACATCGACTAACTTGCCATTTTAACCGTCTCCTACGCTTTACGATTACGACCATATAATAAGTAATTTTCATGTAAATTTATAACTCAAGATAAATGTTTTTAATGAAGATTCCGCGGAAGTGAGAAGTTGTGAGATTTTCAGTTCTCGCTGTGGAACTAGCGGATCTACCGGTAACAGCAATATCATCATGAAAGCATCCAGATACCGAGCAGTTCCTTCTAATTCAGCGGAGAAAATTTAAGAGAAAACAAGGTCACGTATTCCAGCATTACACAGAAGTTGTTATTTTACCAATCACAATCCATCGTACTAACTTATCCAGTAACTACGCCAGCTGTCGTTAGTGAAACCTATCGATCGCAGTGAGGGAGGGTGCATATAAGTAGTATGTCTGTACAACAACCACCAGTTGCCTTGACAAGCTGTTATAAACGGAAGAGCAGTTAGTTACAAATGCTACAATACAATTGAGCTAGGTTTATGTTCATTTTAGATGCAAGTTGCTTGTTTTGCAACTGATTTTACAACTCGTTGGGATTTCTCAAGCACGCTGCTTATCGATAACGGCTTAGAAGCTTATTGGTGATAGAATATATTACCTACTCGTATAGAGTAACAGGTACTTGTCAATATAAACCTATCAAGCGAAACGATTATAGAGAATAAAAAAAAGTAAGAGATTAGGGGCATTTTTTACTGGCGCATGACTAGAACAATAACTAGCTTAAAAGCTAAAAAAACACGCCTGCCCTGCCAAAAAATAACTTATGCCAATAAATTACATACTGTTGGAATGTGCTTATGAAGGCCTTCAATTTGATACCCATATTGTAAAACAAGAATATTTTTTTCTCTTTTGAAAAAGGTGCCATACTGCAGACATATTGAACTTTTTCATAAGAAAATATACCCTACCATAGGGTAGGATGTAAGGATTCTAACGATACTCATACGTCTAAATCTGTTCAGGCATTGAAAAGTTGTGGTGGAATAAAGAAACTCACATACATACAAACATACATGAATCCTAAAAACATTACACTCCTTTTTTTGGACAGTCGTGTAAAAATTATAAAAGAAGGTAAAAGAGAATATTATTATCGCAAGCCCATCTTGCTCTCTGCCGCAGCCGCAGCGAATTTGAAACTCAATCAATCTAACATGCCCTCAAATTGTTTAGTATGTTTTGCCATTATCCATACCAATATATAAAAGTGAACGTTGTCTGTTTGTTTGGGGAGCTTTCACGCGATAACCGCTGGACGGATTTGGATGAAATTTGTAATGGAGATAGCTTATACCCTAGAATAAAACATAGGATACTTTTTATCCCGGAACTAATTCCGTGGAAGTTTCCACGGGAAAACTGGTACATGTTGAATACTCGCTGTAAGGAACGGTTGCCTACAAACGAAATAACAAGTCTGTCAAAAATCATCAAGAGCGTATGTGCCACAGATTAAGTCGTTAATGCTATACAACAAGCCACAGAGGCCGTAGCCAAGAAGTCTAAGTCTACTTTTGCATTGGTTTTTAAGTATTTAATATCCTAGAAGAACGTAGGATGCTTTTTTCGCGATAAAATGTAGTCCGCGTGGACGAAGTCGCGGGCGGGTAAGCTAGTAAAATAAAAAAAAATGTTAGCTTATTTTATTTTTGTCACACTATCAATGAGAAACTTAAAAAAAAAAACTGGGGATTATTAGCAACATTACTAAAAAATAAAAATGATTTTAAAATTGCTGATGAAATTTTGATTTGATTTAAGAACCTATTACAAGATTTACAAGGATAACATGGATAGAGATATAGCATAAGGCATTATTAGTTATTCTACGGCATAAGCAAGCATCGTTCTCTCAGATATATAATATCTACTAGCTGTAGCCGCGGCTTTTCCCGCGTGGAAAGCTCATACGTGTTATTCCAGGACCAAAAGTACCTACGAGTATAAACTACAATAATACTAAATTTATTCAAATTTCGTTCAGCCGTCAAATAGTTTTTATCGATTGCTCGGCATCTAATCATCGGATTGAGATACCAATTACACAATTTTAAGTCAAACCCTCAGCTATTCAACTGAGAAAACCGCATCGAAATCTGTCCAGTAGTTTTTACGTGATGCGCGAACAAACAGAGAGACAGACACGATTAAAATCTTGTTCTGTAGCTTATTTTAAGTACCCTATAGACCATTTTTTTAATTCTCTTAAGTGTACAGACTTTTTCGTCTTATTGCTTTATTATAAGTAGGTATAGAAGATAGATACATTAGTAGGTACATATTCTGTGACAGCCTTTAACTACCTATCTATGCTGGGGTAGATTTGTAAACAAGTCAAACAAGGTAGTTATCTAGTGGTGGTAGTAGCTGCAGGTAGTCGGTTTACTAGGTAGGACTTCGCAATTATTCTGACAAGCAAGCTGTTATAAGTACGTATTAGGTTACATCCAGTGTAGTATGCTTCCAGCCAGCAAGTACGCTTTGTACGATTGCCTATAATAATAATTTAGTATTGTATTCATACATAGTACATAGCTAACATGGGCAACATGGAGCGTACATTTAGTAGCCATTGGTTGCGTGCCAAGCGTATAACAATCGAGGATATTGATTTTACAGAGTGCCCGAAATGCGTTTAGTACACAAAGCTTGTGGCAAGTATCAAAGGTGGCAAGGTGAATGGAAACTTTAGGCCTCTGTTATAACCTGCGGTATCCAGGTCGCTTGCGAAACGATTAGCGAACTGGTTCAGGGACAATGCGAAGTAGTTAAAGCTTCTAATTGAATTGAGTAACTAGCACCTGCTAGTCACCGACTTCTGGAATTCATTACGACTGCATTTTTAGCTAAATTACATATTAATACTATTCATGATAATTGGTAAGCCGTTGATTATCAATAATATCATTTATCATCCTTTTGAATATCATTAACTCAATAGACGATAAGTAAAGCATTACATTCTCATCAATAGAAAGTCGCATAAATCGTATTTGCCGAAATGGTAATTTAATTTCTCATAACTATCTGTTCGGCGTTAAAGTTATGAATGTGAGAATAGGAAAAGGGACCCCCTGAATCTATTGATGGTATAGGTAACAAATGGGCTCATTTCACAAGTAGGTAGAGCAACTCGAGCGGAATGCGGGCCGCACCGGCCTTGCCGCTTGCCAGCTCTGACCACCGACCACTCCCGCACACATCTAGATACAAATAAACAGTGTCGTGCGTTGCGATATGGTGGTGTTTATGTGAGGTCGATGACCTCAGCTTTTGCTAGCAAATAAAAAATAGCACAGCTGCGGAATAGCGAGCTCAGAGAGCCGTTTGTCAAAAAGTCCCACATGACGACACGCCCTGTTCTGAGAGATTCTATTCTGTAACATCTGTACTACATGAAATAGCACCTCCTAGTGTTTTAGCTAAAAATACACAAGCTGCAGCTAGGGTCACCAGGGCCTTAGTAAAAGTCTTTCTACTTAATGTATCTACTGTTTTAAATAGGCACCTATCCTACACACACAACTATAACAAATCCTCTCCATCCAAAGGTTGCCTGGAAGAGATCGCTTTTATCGATAAGGCCGCCCATTGTGACACTTCTTCTGCTATTTTTTTTTTTCCTTTATTTTTTGTTGATTTTGTTTGTAGTGTGTGCAATAAAGAATTTATCTATCTATCTACCTACTACAATTGTGTATTACAGAGCCCTACATATTAAAGTGCTCGCTAAATTCAATTCTCAACTTAAACATTCAAACATTAAGATTCATTTGAATGTACAATAACGATATCTCTTCTTCGCCGTACCTACATAATACCAATAGTTAAGAATGTGGATCTCGCAAGTAGACGTTAGCGTTACGGACATGAGGATTAGCACACAATGGCCGCACGGATCGACATTTATTGTGTGGTACATGAGCCATTGTTTGATGAGGATGGAGCAAATTAACCGTGAATTCTGTACCTACATTAGCTTCATAATATTTGGCAGGTTACGTTTCATAATTAGAGTAAGGACCTATGTTTATGAAAATTTCAGAGTAGGAGTTATACCCATTTTAATTATAAGCGTTTATTTAACTTCACATGTATGTATTTCCGTTTGTCCTGGAATCTTGCAACTCAAATTTCGAGCACTTCCCGATTAGCTATCCGGCTGAAACTTTCAGGGTAGCTCACAACTAAAAGGCAATAAAATATATACAATGCATTTAAAAAAAGAAATAAAAACAGGTACATGTAAGGTTTTTTTATTATGTGTTTTAGTGCTGAGTGCACACTTCACTATGAGAATGATAGCATAGACACCCACTCTTAAGCTCTTTGAATTACTATCTGGGTAGTGTTCGTTTTAAGTGTGTAATTTTGTTTTTGCTAGCCTAGTGTGGGTTAGCAATATGTACAATTATTTATTCTGTGGTAATACACACAACAGGTGACTAACATTGTGCAACCTGTGGCTTGATACTGTTTCCCTGCAGAAACTCTACACTTACTTTTCCAGGAAAAATTAGCCTGTATGTTTATTAGGCTAAATTTAATTAAATATGGTGCAGGAGTTCAGTCTTGAGGAAAGTTACTTCTAAATTACTAAACTCCAACATTGGGCATTTTTACAGAAATTTGTAAGTAAACAGCATATTATGGACCTTACAGAAGCACAAAAATCAATGTTAATAATTTATTATGTAACTAGTTGTGCCCGCGTGGACACTTTTCTGGGATAAAAATACCTATAATCTGCGATGAAATATAGGGTAGATCCCCGATCGCGCTCGAAAAACGGCACCGTTAAAACAAGGTGCCTTGCCTGCTCTCAGTCGCAATGAAGTCTCTTCGCTTGTAGACTATTCGTATAAGCTATAGAACTCTCTCTCTCTCTCTCTCTCTCTCTCTCTCTCCGCTTGTGGACTATTTTTATATTAGCTGGTGAGGTATATATCTGTATAAGCACAGAATAAATAAGTACAAGTAAGCATTGGCGCGGGGACACTTTTGAGGTTTGATTTTCATACAGACTGTGTATCTATAGATTATTTGATTGAAGCCTGTAGGTACAAAATACCGAATTTCATCAAAATTTGTTTAGCTGTCAAATAGTTTTTTGGGCTATTTCACTTGTCCCTACCATCGTATCCCCCCTAGTGGGGAAGATTATATATGGTTTTGTAGTCAAATCCAAAGGTATCCAACAAAGAAAATCGCATTTCAATTGGATGCGTGAACAAACATACAGACAGACATGATTTAAAAAATATTATAATCTCGTTTAGTAGCTAATGCTAAGAACCTCGAGGTTTTTTAAATATCTTTATTGTACAGACTTTTCGTTACTTACTGCTTTATTATAAGTACTAGCTGTACCCGCAGCTTTGCCCGCTTGGATATTTTCCTGGGATAAAAGTAACTTTAAACTACAAAACAACAAAATTCCTTTAGCAGTCTAGCAGTTTTTTATCGATTGCTTGTCTTCTACTCGTCGGATTGAGATACGAATTACACCAGGGTTTTATGTAAAAACAGTGAAAAATCGCTTTTCAATTGGTTCAGTAATCACCCTAAAGCTATAGACCCTATAATAAATGACCCTATGGTAATTTTAGTTCGGTTTGGGAAGGTTAGTGGGCAAAAATGGTAAAAAATGGCAATCAACCAGTGTGGCTTGTTAAAAATAGGTACATTTCGAAACGGCCCAAAAACGCCCGAATGCCAATCCAAACGTAGTAATAGTAGCCATCCTCAGATAACGAAGATAAACTCTTTATAACACTACTTATTTTTGATGAGAGTAATTTGAAAGTTATGTTGATGTTTTCAAATAAGCACATTATTGCATTATTTATGCCACTCAGATATGTACATTGGTATTATATGAGAGATACATATGAAATTTAGAATGTCGTTTTTGCAAATGTCTATTCCTCGAAGTCTATTCATTGAATGCTCACGTCGTCGAAGGGTCGTTTCTGCGAATGGTCAAAATTGCGAAAGGTATGTTAGCACGAATGGTCAAAATTGCGCGAAGATTTATTCCTGTGAAGGTTTGTTCAAATATTTTTATTAGCGAGTTAATACTGTCCACATATTTTATACCTGTTTATTATACTACTGCCCAAAAAAGGAGTGTAATGTTTTCAGGGTTCATGTGTGTTTGTGTGTTAGTTTCTTTATTCCATTGAATTTTGATTTCCGTTTGATTACATTAAAAAATAAGTTAAATAAGCAAATGTTTCCTTTGAGTAAAGTTTGTTAGCTTCAATATTGAGGGTACTTTCCTTCCAGGTCCCGTTCGAACTATTCATTTTCTCTAGATGAGTATTACGCATTTTCATCAATATTACATACCTACGTACGTACGCGTGAAAATCCTTTGTTTATGTAGGTTAAAAAAAAGGTAGAACATTCGATCACATGACCCTTCGCATGAATAAGCCGTCACAGTATTGACCATTCAAGCAAACGTAACTTCGCAATTTTGACCATTCACATTTATGACCCTTCGAGGATGTAAGCATTTGATGAATAAACTTTGAGGAATAGACATTCGCAGGTGAATACATACCCCATTATATGATATTACAGTTGAATGATGTGGAGATCAGACCAGTTGAGCGTGTATTTTACATAAAATAAATTTTGAAAAAGCTCCACAAGCGAAGCTGAGGCGGGTTGCTAGTTGCATTATAAAATTCTGTCTAAAATATTGTGGGTCTATTAGATAACATGGAAAATTAAATACCTACAAGTTGTAGTTCTTTGAATTGCACTTGGACTACATGTAAGCCAGGAATGGCAAGTGGGTTGTAAATTTTAAACTTTCGCGATTCAAACACATAGTTAAATATTTAAACGGGACTTAATCGCACTGAAAACTTAATATTTATTTACCTCGACGTTTCAATCAAGTTGCATTGATTGTGAGACTTAATCGCGCTGAACACTTAATATTTATTTACCTCGACGTTTCAATCAAGTTGCATTGATTGTGAGACTTAATCGCGCTGAACACTTAATATTTATTTACCTCGACGTTTCGATCAAGTTACATTGATCGTAATCGCGATCAATGCAACGTGATCGAAACTTTGAGGTAAATAAATATTAAGTTTTCAACGCGATTAAGTCCCCTTTAAATATTTAACTATGGCAAGTGGGTTGTCAAGTGTTTTGTGTAGTATTTTACTAGTTTTATTTTGTAGGAGTTTGTTGTTAGTAATAAAGGCTTCTTATAAAAAAGTTACTTTACTTGAATGAAGTATCTAAATTGTTTGGCCTTCTTTCTCGGACATACCTTTTATTAAAATCTTGGTCAAGTATAATATTGATGTTAGTTGTCCATCGGGATCCACTTCATAAGTAGGTGTTAATACATTTTGCAGGTATTCTGCGGAGGCTTCAGCCTTTTCGTGTGTTGATTTAGGCCGTTGATTATTGGGACTTGAAACCTGACATATATAATTTTTCAAGATTGGTTCAGCCGTATAATAGGGGAAAGTCAAAAAACAGAGAGTTACTTTTGCATTTATAATGTTAGTGTAATAATAAACAAAATTACTACCAAACAAACTTTCCTTCTTTGTAATATTACTTGTATATTCATTATGGTAAGTTGTGTCACAAATTGTGAGGACTGAGAAAGGAATGCCTGAACCTAATTGTAATTAGTTTTGGGTTCAGATTTCCCTGGCTAACGAGATCTGTATAATACTTACAGCACCATACAAAAAATGGAGTCAGGTACAAATAAATTTATATTTTTATTTTTTTAATAAAACAATTATGACGTAGCTGCCAAAGATCCCTGTTAAAAACTCAAGCTTTACACCAATTCTAATTTAATATTAATGATATAATAACTGTTTAAGATAGTAAGATGGGTTCTAGAAATCCATTTAGATGTTTTTAAATGTATCCGGTGTTATAAGTTTAGGGTTTGTATCACTGTGTCACTGTGTGTGTCTGTCTGTGGCATCGTAGTTCCCACACGAATTTACTGATTTAGATGCGGTTATTTCTGTTTGAAAGCTGATGTGATTGAGATAGTTCTTAGATAAATGAAGGATGAGACCGATTAAGCTGCAGTTTTTTGTTTCAAAGCTGAGGTAAATGAGATAGTTCTGAGATATTATGGGGGGAATGGAGGTGAGAATCGTAGCTTCCAAACGAATGGACCGATTAAGCTGCAGTTTTTATGTTTCAAAGCTGAGGTAAACAAGATGGTTCTTAGATATAATGGGGAGGGGGGGCTGAGGATTTTAGCTCCCAAACGAATGGACCGATTTTGATGCTGTTTTTATGTTTGAAAACTGAAAACTGATGTGATCAAAATGCTTCTTAGCTATAATGGGGATGGGGAGTCAGGGGTTACATAATTTTTGAATTTGTGCTAGTTGCATATTGCTATCATAGTAATGGGAGTGGTGACAAATGAAAATTAAAAAAAAAACCCTGAAAATTTGGCAAAAAGGCCAAATTTCCCTGACCAACCTTGTTCATCTTAAAGCAACTTTTTGTTCATTTTTTGCGAATGCTCGTATTTGATACATGCCATATTATTCGTTTGTTGGTATGCTAAATAAGCAATATTACCAAGATGGTCCAAACGCAAACATATTGAGCTACTTTTACTTTTATTATTTTAGTTATGTGAAAATAAGAAACGTTTATGGTTGATCTTCTATGAATGCAACACATGATATTATAAAAAGGCGCAAGCGAAGCAAGCTCGAAAATTTTGAGCTATTTTGCATACATTATATTATACAAATGAGGAAACACAATACCTATATCATTTATCAGACACAACAGTAGCGAGCGCGAAAATGTTTGGTGAAAATTAGACATACCTGGAAACCAACAGCATGCGAAAATAGGTAATATAGCAAAGGTGAAAGCAAAGCGAGCCCAGAAATGTCAAACAATTTGTGGCCGTTTGTATGACATAAGAAGAAAAATTACTAAGGATTCATTGAGTAGATTGATAGATATATTAAACGATAAAGGAGCCAATAATAACAAGGAGCGAACGTAGCTAGTTATTCCTTGAAGTGATTGTTAAAAACTAAACGAAAACTAGATCCACCTTATTCTTCATTCAACAGGCAATAACAGAACAAGGGTGCGAGTGTAGCGAGTGCGAAAATTTAGAGCTATTTATAGTATCAGTGTAATTTTTTTTTTTTTTTTCCCTTGTTTTATCTGCAATCGGCTCTGTAGCCATAATCAGATGTGTTCCTTGTTTTTGAGGTGTAGGTGTCCTTCCATTAAATAGAGGAAGATTACTCGAGGCTATATAACATCACTACTTCGGTTCCCCAGGGATCAGTCCTTGGTCCAGTGTTGTACTCCATATACACTGCAGATATGCCTGAAACAGATAGCGTTTTAACAGCTACATATGCTGATGACACAGCATGCCTTGCTAGTGATAAAGACCCAAACAATGCATCATTGAAATTGCAAGCTCAGCTTCATAAAATAGACGCCTGGTTACAGAACTGGAGAATCAAACCAAGTGTAACCAAATCAACACAGACAACATTCACACTCCGGAAAGGTGACTGCCCGACTGTTTGTATGGAAGGCAAGGTCCTACCAACCAAGAACAGCGTAAAATATCTCGGCTTGCACCTAGATAGAAGGCTAACCTGGGCCAATCACATAAAAGCCAAAAGAAAAGAAGCAAATTTGCAACTACAATCACTAAATTGGCTGCTGGACGTCAGTCCCGGCTATCCCTCAGTAACAAACTACTTGTTTATAAGGTAGTCATCAAGCCAATATGGACATACGGAATAGAACTCTGGGGCTCCGCTAGTAACTCCAATATAGAGATACTCCAGAGATTTCAAAACATTGCTCTAAGAACTGTCTCAAGTGCACACTGGTTTGTGAGAAACATAGAAATACATGAGTACCTGGAAATGTCAACTGTAAAGCAGGAAATCAGCAACAACAGCAAGAGATATAAAGACAAACTTAATAAACATATAAATGAATTGGCAAAGAACCTCTTGAACACACAGGAAAATGTAAAACGCCTAAAAAGATGGCAAATACTCAACCTAGACCAAAGAAAATAACTTTCTATCCATCTATACGGTGTCATTTAATGGAAGGACACCTACACCTCAAAAATAACTTTCTATCCATCTATACGGTGTCATTTAATGGAAGGACACCTACACCTCAAAAATAACTTTCTATCCATCTATACGGTGTCATTTAATGGAAGGACACCTACACCTCAAAAATAACTTTCTATCCATCTATACGGTGTCATTTAATGGAAGGACACCTACACCTCAAAAATAACTTTCTATCCATCTATACGGTGTCATTTAATGGAAGGACACCTACACCTCAAAAATAACTTTCTATCCATCTATACGGTGTCATTTAATGGAAGGACACCTACACCTCAAAAATAACTTTCTATCCAGCTATACGGTGTCATTTAATGGAAGGACACCTACACCTCAAAAATAACTTTCTATCCATCTATACGGTGTCATTTAATGGAAGGACACCTACACCTCAAAAATAACTTTCTATCCATCTATACGGTGTCATTTAATGGAAGGACACCTACACCTCAAAAATAACTTTCTATCCATCTATACGGTGTCATTTAATGGAAGGACACCTACACCTCAAAAATAACTTTCTATCCATCTATACGGTGTCATTTAATGGAAGGACACCTACACCTCAAAAATAACTTTCTATCCATCTATACGGTGTCATTTAATGGAAGGACACCTACACCTCAAAAATAACTTTCTATCCATCTATACGGTGTCATTTAATGGAAGGACACCTACACCTCAAAAATAACTTTCTATCCATCTATACGGTGTCATTTAATGGAAGGACACCTACACCTCAAAAATAACTTTCTATCCATCTATACGGTGTCATTTAATGGAAGGACACCTACACCTCAAAAATAACTTTCTATCCAGCTATACGGTGTCATTTAATGGAAGGACACCTACACCTCAAAAATAACTTTCTATCCATCTATACGGTGTCATTTAATGGAAGGACACCTACACCTCAAAAATAACTTTCTATCCATCTATACGGTGTCATTTAATGGAAGGACACCTACACCTCAAAAATAACTTTCTATCCATCTATACGGTGTCATTTAATGGAAGGACACCTACACCTCAAAAATAACTTTCTATCCATCTATACGGTGTCATTTAATGGAAGGACACCTACACCTCAAAAACTCAACCTAGACCAAAGAAAATAACTTTCTATCCATCTATATAGTGTAATTTGTGAAAAACATAATGTTAATAATTGACCTTATGTGTGTTCCTAAAAACAGAATATTATTCAAATTCATTTATTGCCATAGATGTAGGTAAATTGATAGTTGTTACAGTGCTACGAGTCCCGTACAATCTACCTCAACAGAGGTGTGCAATAATTACATGTGTAGCATGCATGTTATAATATATTATAACTAAGTTATTGTAAAGTATTATAAAGGCACGAGAGAAGCAATACCAAAATTTTGAGATATTTCTATGATTGAAACAAATAAACATGATTATAAAACATATCAATATATCAAATGGAACTAAAAAACCTTTGGTTGAAATATGACCATGGGGGTCAAGACCCACCCACCTACACTTGATTATCAAAACCCTGGTAAAATTCCAGTGTGCTAAATACATATAATTTCAGAGAAATAAACTAAAAATATTTATAAAAAATAAAAAAATTGACAAAATGATGTCTGGATACAAATAAGAAAAATAATAATTTTTGAGTTTATCCATTACAAATATAAATAAAACAAACTTTTCTCAAAGTCAAAGATTTTATTGTAAATAGGCAAAATAATTGCACTTTTACAAGTCAAAATTAATATCTCATGCACAAGGATATATACATAAAATATTATATTAAGATCATATCAATAAAATACAGGTAAACCAAAAAAAAAAACTTCGCTCTTTAAAATATTAGTGAAGATATAATTTAGATTATTATGTATCTAAGATTTTTGTTACCAAGCAATTATTTAGTTTTAGTTCACTGTTATCTATGTATAATTAGGTAATGCCCGCACAAACGCAAAATCACAAAACTCCAAATAACGTGGCTTTCTATTGGTAAAAGAATTATCAAAATCGGTTCAGTAGATCCAGAGATTACCCCCCACAACCTCACAAACTTTACCTCTTTTTAGTATTAGTATAGATTTACTAGATAAATTATAGTACCTAACTAAAATATCCAGTTAAAAAAAAACAAAAGACATACCTACTAATAAATTAAAATCAATGCAACACAAAAATCTATAAGTCGTGATAATTTTAGGGTGTATAGAAGACATATAAAGTAACAGCTGGTATAATATCTCGAACTAATGCAGTAAAATATAAAAGTCAAAATTGAAAAACGAAAAACTTACATGTAACAATTTCGTAACTAATCAATACATGACGTTTTTAATTACTCATAGATATGTGCCCTTGTTGATGCTATCCAACGACTAGGTTGATTGGCTGCTATTTTCCAAACACTACTAATTCTGTTTTTCTTATGTTAATTGAGATTAAATTTTGCCCATTTCCAATGATTTATATTTCTTGGTCTATACATATCTGACACACCAGGGTTTTAAGTTTGTATTCATTCAAATTATAGAATCAGCAATAAAAAGAGTCTAAATAAATTGTCTCCTAAAAACACTGTGCGTCCGTATGTTTAACACCTGTCTGGTTAATTAGAAACATGTTAGCCATTGGAGCAAAATTGGTTAACAAGCTTCCATCCAAACTTTCGCATTGATAAATAAGTTTCTTGGTAACTTTTTTTATTATGAAAGTACATAATATTACTTGTAAGATACACTCACACACTACCAGTTTTTTATAATTCAAATTTGACTAAAGTCAAGAATATTAAACACAGTAACTTGTACCTTGTAAGTGTGTAATTAGTTGTAATACACTTGATACAAACTTAGCTTAGTAGCTATAACTAAAAGTTTTTTTCAGTCTAGCCATATAAAAATACGATTCAAAGTTTTACATGCACTTCTGCCATCATGTACAACATCAACTTCAAAATAGGATCACGAATGCTTTTCATGCAAAAGACGGACAAGTTGAGTACAGAGATATGCATTTACAAGTAACAAGTTAAAAGCCAACCGACACCGATCACCGAACATTCCTACTCGTAGTCGTAGAGTAAAACTTACCCAAAGCTCAACACCCCAACTCATTTTTGCGGCGTTAGTAATCACTTCACTTTCACAAAAATCACATTTAACATTCACAATATAAAACAGGCGAGAACAAATTAGGCAAATATTAACACAATTATCTTTTTAGCACTACCACCATTTCAAAACACATTCCTCACTCAGAAATAAACATGGCTGACTGACTGTGACAGAAGACAGACAGACCACCAGCTCCATTCGTGACACTTCAACAAACTGATGACAGGCGGAAGCGAAGCTGAAATGATCATCGTCTATGAAAAATGTTGCCAGGTTACGAAAAATACCCTCAAGGAAAAGGAAACAAAGGATATATATATCTAATTTTTTACATAGATTTTGATTCTTCTGCTAGTGGGCTAGAATACTTGGACTACCTTGCTTGTAATGATGTGTGTTGTAAAACCAATTAATTTATAGTAGTTAGCTAGTTGTATTTAGTAGTAGTTAGTTGTATTTAGTAGTAGTTAGTTGTATTTAGTAGTAATTAGTTGTATATAGTAGTCGTTAGTTGTATTTAGTAGTAATTAGTTGTATTTAGTAGTCGTTAGTTGTATTTAGTAGTAGTTAGTTGTATTTAGTAGTAGTTAGTTGTATTTAGTAGTAGTTAGTTGATAAAGGCACTTGCCCGGTAAACAAAATAAATATAACATTTACACAAGTGAAAAATACACTGTGAAAAAAAAATGCTACACGGTCCAACTGTCATTTTTTGCAAGCTTTTATTGCTTGTCGTGTTAGGTGTCATATGTTACAACTCAATTTTGTAGTAACAGTTAGTTTACCATCCAATGAATCTCTTAACTTCCAGTGGCCCACAAGGGCCATTTACGAATATTGAGCAAAAAATGATCTTGTTTTTTATTTTTAATCTTGCCTTTAATTTACCCACGCAAATGGCAAAGTATTCAATCATCTGAAAAAAGCACTGATTGAGAGGTGAAAGTAAAATTTCCGTGGGATAACTGAAAAACTACAGGTGGAGCCGTTGAGCAGAGCAGCTAGTAATAATTATGTACTGAACTTTCATGTTGTGTCAAATAAGCTAACTAGCTCTGATCCCACCTGACTTTACAAAAGCTTTTTCAGAGTGTAATACTTCCCTCTATGGTTTATTATTCAGGTTATCATTTGATTCAAGTTTCTCTCCGGTTCTTCTTAAATCGAAACCGAAGTATAAGCGTACTTTGAAACCAGTCATAGCGACATTTAACTGGTAGGAGTTGTGAGCTTTAAAATTAAAAATACACTTTTAAACTTACAAACCAAACATAACTCTTTATACTGTCACAAAAAAAAGAAATAGGTATATTTATTCAAATACTCTCATTTAATCTGTCCACATAAATTATATGAATTGCTTATGTTTAAAACTAAGTGGAACTTGATGAGAACATTGAGAACTCAATAATAGTTCAAGAAACAAATATTTTTATATGCCGCTGTGTGTTCTCACTACGTGGTTGCAAAAGTGATCCATCGGAGCCACGACGTACAAGCACAGTTTTCCGAACCTCCTATAAAAGAAAATTAAATTATAATTCACTGAATACAGTAAAATTTTGCATCACCAAAAGTTGGATTAAAGATTATTCTATAAAACATTTTGTAATATAATAACAGCTATAATTTAATATTCGTTACCATAAGTGGTTCCAAAATCATATGGTGACTTGATCTTCGAGAAGTTGGCGGTCCTGTGATTGAAGATCCTCGCGATGAAGGTAATGGAGTCTAAAATTTGAAAAAATAAACGATTTATCAGTATTCTATTGATTCGCATTATTATTATTCTACTGCCTTGATTGATGCTCACTTTAAAAGCTGGGACAAAACTGAAGTCTGAAGGCAGAGGCTGTGTTTGCATGCTGTAAAAACCTTCTTCTGAAGCAACAGACACAATCGATGGCCGAGCAGATAACTGCTGGGCTAGCAACATAGGATCGGCATCTAAAAAAACTTGTTTCATTAGGTATGTATGTATTACGGCATATATTACAGTATTATGTTGTTATGAATAACAATCTTTTGAAAGTTGTATTCAATGTGTTCAATAAATAATTATTGTATTGAAATATTTGCTCATAAAATAATCAAGGTATTAGTTTTATAAAACATCCATCTATATTTTTTATCTACTAATCAGTCATGGATACTTAATTTAATGGAAGTTTTTATGTATGATTCCTTTTACCTATGTTCATGCCTTTAACGACCCGCCTTGCTTGGAGAACCCTGCCAGCACTTCTTCTAAACCTTATTCCTTTGTCTGCCTCTCTGCGCAACCTCTGAGCTGCAGCAGCTGCTTCTGCTATAGCTATTGACATTGGACCCATGCCTGACCGTTTTAAATTTACATCGACGATGTAACTGAGACAAATGGCATTTGACAGAATACTATCACCAGGCTGAAATACAATTGAGATCAAGATATTATGCATTTTAGATAAAAGTGATGATTCATATCAGACTTAAATTGAAGAGAAACCACGGATAAAGTACGTACTGAACCAATGTCATTTACACTGATATCTAGAGATCTTAATGGTGTCTTTACTAGTCCTATAGCCCTTGCTAAAAGTTCACCACAAGTTGGTGGGTTCTCTGCACTTGTCACTGACCAAACACCGCTTGGTGCTTTTGTTAATGGTCCAGGCTTAATACCACATCCAGATAAATTTAGGCTGCAAAAATGGGAATTGATAAATGAAACCAATTATTGAAAGAAATTGCACGTAAACTGAATCAGCATCTATTAATAAGTACTGAGTTAAGTTGCATCCTCTAGCTATAGAAACAGCTATGTGAGCAACACCGTCGGATCCCAATTTACTGTTCAGTCTCAAATCCAAGGATCTTATAGCACACCCGGTGTGATTAAGAGCGTGGGATATATTTTCAGCCCCCGCAGGACCTACAAATAAATAATTATTTTCTAATTAATTGTACAATAACAGATATTCTGGCACGATATTGTAGTAGTAGTACTTTGGTAAGATAATTTTGAATAAATAAGGGGTTCGCGGTTTATGATCGAGTAACACGAGACTACAATTATGAGAAAATAAAAGTTTTCATTGTACCCCTCAGGTATATGTGAAGAAGCCATACCGAAAATATTGTCCACTAGCACAACTTTGTGTAAATTGTCACGTTTTGACATAAACTTTGCAACAGCAGAGGCACCCTCATCGCTAATCTTACAGTGGCTAAAATCCAAAGTTTCGAGGTATTTGCTATCAGAAATCCCACGGAGAATATATTTAACTCGTTGGCAATTCATATCACTTCTAGTAATCCTGGAAAATAGTAAAAAAGTTACTTCATAAAAAAGCATTACACATTTCATTTTAATTCAACAACCATAATGAATCGTAAGGATCTATAAGTAATCAACAACATTTAAAATAATGATAATTATTTGAACGTTAAAATTACCTAAGAATTTTTAACTGCAAACATTTCTCCAACCCTTTTGCGAGGTTTTTAGCATCGTTATTGGTAAATTGAAATTGATCTCTACGATACTCTATTCCAATAGAACGAAGTTGATAAGTTATATGAAGTTCAATCAAATTGGTCAAACTGCCAATTGCTGCATGTAGTGATATATGATCTGTAAATATGAAGGAAGAGATTTACTCCACATAAAAATACTACACAGGTACCAACTTAAACATGAATTAACTGTATACATTGATCTCTACAGATAGGCTCTGCCATACTTTCGTTTGTGCGGATTCAAAACGCCCCATCAAGCGTCCATTATCTAAAATTAATATTGTTTCATCTCCTGACATTAGTCACAGATTAAATAATATTACAAATAGGTACGTTATTTCCGTGGACGCTCACTACTACCCAACTACTGCTATCAACGCCAAATGACGTTAATCAAATGCGCTCATTGCGACATTCGTCAACAGCCTGTCTAGATTAGGGAGTAATGTGCAGCTGTCTATGTTTGTATAATATACTAATTTTTTTTCCATAGAAATCAGTGTGGTAAATCCAGAATAAAACGAAAAAAATAAATTACTGTTAATTTTTTTTTCTTTGATGGTTTAACATATCGTGTTTTGAAGCACACATATTACTAAACTAAAGATGTACCTATGATATAAAATATTTGCGGACCTATAAAATTAATTGAAATCTCAATAAAATAGGTTGAAAAATACACCTATTAAATACAATTTAGGACACAACATAAAAACCTTAGCCCCCCCCCCCCCTAAGGTTAGAGGTATCCCCTCCCTCCGTGGAGACACTTAGTTTATGAGATATTTCAGTTTTAAGTTTATTAAAAATTTATACATTTAGTTTTTTGTTTTTTTATAAACTTAAAACCAAAATATCTCATAAACTAAGCGTTGCTTGCGAGGGTGAGAGGTACCAAGGGGCAGCCCTCTCCTCCCCTCACTATTTTCACCCTCCAACATCCCACCCCCCCTTCATCTCCTGCCCCTCGATTCTATATATTTCCCAATACTAGTATTACGAGTACTAATATTATGTTATACCTATTACATTATTTTTATTTTCACCCACCTCTTGACAAATTTTCTCCATTCATAGCTTGTTGTTTAATGTTGACGTTTGCTAATTGACTAGTGATTAAATCAGCCATTTCCGGAGAAGTCATTCTTTGCACTGGAATATCTGATGGAATAAGACTTCGGATGGACAGTGATTGAATATAAGTCCCACATAGTTTTACTAACTCTGTAATCTTAATATAAGAAACAACATTAGATATAGAGATAACAAGATAAACCTTTATTGCATACCAATAAAATTATAAGTAAATTGTAAATAGTAAAACCTCAAAACGGCTATCATAATAAGAAGTGTACACAAAAATTCGTGTCTGTGTGTTGAACGTCGAAGAGTTCCTATATCTGGAGACCATATCATGATAAAATTTTAAATGGGCTATCATAATAAAATGCGTGCACAAAATGTTGTGTCTTTGCTGCTAACCCTTGAAAAGTTCCTTTATCTGGAGCTAATTCTGGATGTCGATTAAGCCTCCCGATTCAGAACCCTTCGATAACTCAGTTGTCGATTGATTTGGTATTATTTATTCTGTAGCTTCGGTTTAAAATCGTCAATTCAATACATTTTTCATTCACAATATCGAATCGAATCGATTCGGTTCGCTATCAAAAGGTTCTGAATCGAGGGCAGCCCCTCTATTCAGCTCCCCGATTCAGATCCCTTCAATAACTCAGTTGTCGATCGATATGGTATTATTTATTCTGTGAATTCGGTTTGAAATTGTTCAATTCAATACATTTTTCATTCACAATATCGAATCGAATCGATTCGGTTCGTTATCGAATGGTTCTGAATCGGGGGGCAGGTCATAATATATTCAGGACAAAACCATAAAAATGGATTGTCATTGGAACTGAACAAATACGTAAAAATTCAACTCCGTAGGATTAGATTGCGGTCTTGCCACCTTATGCAATTTCTAACAACTTTACAAAACATTTACAAAAATGAGTAGATGGTGTACGTAAAAGTTAATAATTAAAAAATAAAAACAGAAATAGAAAACTATTATCTATAAAAATGATATTATAAAGTCATTGACTATAAATATATACAAATTAATAAAATATTTATTTATTTCACCTAAGTGAGAAAAATAATGCTAAACTGATATGTACAGGTTGACAGTAGGTACTAGCTTTTTATAATTACTCCTCTTTTTCTTACTTAAAATCTAGAAGATCTAACAAAGAAAAGAAGAAACTAACAAAATAGCGATTCAGATGCGTTAACTATTTAAAAAAGCTTAAGAGTTATTTGTCCAATTTCACTAAGGGAGTGATTTAGTAGTGATGTTTAAAAGTTGAGTTCCTGTAATTTACCTTTTCAGGATCATAATTCCGTGGGTTCATATTTTCTAAGATATCTGCAAAATGTCGCTCCATAAAAATGTTTATCCATCTTCTGTCATTATATATAATAGGTAAATCTGTCCACTTCGAGTTATAGCACCTTTTCCAAAACATGTCACTCCGTATATTATCGACTAAGATGTGAAGTGGAACATCAGTATTAAGAATTTGGATGAAAAATTCTCTGTCTTTTGCAATGAGCTCATCTAATTGTGGATAGCCTGTAAAAAAACTTTTATTGAAGAGTCGTTCATTAAATATAATTAACCCACATAAATAGTACAATAGAAAATTGTACAAACCCATCCAGTTTTCCGTTATTTTTTTAATACAAATAGACACGAGTGTTTTTGGATGCTTTATGTCCCAATCAAAACATTCTGATTTTAATTTTCTTTTTGGTTCATGGTAATCAATTTGGTTATCGTAAGCTAAATATGTATTGAGATTAACACTGGCTGGTAACTTAATTTCCATGTTATTTAATTTTATGTTCATTCATGTAATATTTAGTTAAGAGGTATTTTTTTGTGATTTCAGCAAACACGTATTAATAAACGTTGATGTTTTCATTACATTCAAGATTCGACCATACAACCAACTCTATTTAAAGTTGGTTGGATTGGTTTTCGAAGTATCTAAGCAACGAAAATATTGATGAAACCATAGCATATTAAAAAACTATCCACTCTCTTTGGATTGGACGTAATGAGATTTATGCTCTATGGATTTATGAGATGTATCACAGAAACAGATCGTTTTAAGTAGCTATGGCAACACTGTAATTTCGACAGATATCTACATGACTACTTCCTGCGAGCCAATTCCATAACTTGTTGCAATCATATTTTCATTATCACATGACCGTAATGCGGTGCATTACAGTCCATATTTGCTATGAAATTCTGATTGTAACAAATCACATTGGTCTAGCGAATCGTACTGCTGCTTTTCGTTTATTGGTGACCAGTGGGGCCGTATTACAGAACTTAATTACAATCGGATTGTCACTTTCTTCATAGCAATTTCGACTCTATCGCAAGCCATTAATGATAGCGATATTGACAATAACATTGAAATCAAGTCCCGTGGTCAGGGCCCGGTAGTGCGATTACGTAATGTTGATAATATCGGTTTCAAGCCGTCAAATTCATTAGAGCATTGCGATAGAGTCGAAATTGCTATGAAAAAGTGACAATCTGATTGAAGCCAAGTTCTGTGGTCGGGCCCCTGATTGTCAATTCAGTCAGATGTCATGTCATTGAGGTCTGTCATTGTCAGTAAACTGCAGGGCAATAGCTGCAAGCTTATTTCAATCAGATTTTCATTATCACGTTCATTTAATACGGCGCGTATGAGACGATATTGCTCTAAAATTCTGTTTGTAATAAGTCATATTGGCCTAAGTGGCAAGGCCCCTTAGTGCGATTACCGATCTTGGTTGCAATCAGATTGTCACTATCATGTGCAAATAATCCCTGCGTTCGAGATGATAAGATGGCGTCGTGGGCAATTTCGAAATGTACATTTTTAACAATCCGTTTTCTTTGAATATTTTCAACACTTTCGTCATTTTTGCAACTTTTGACACTACCGATCCTTTCCTAACTGAATGAAAAACGACCCTATCTCTGACGGAATAAAGTCGATTTTCCTATGTCAACATGTCGTCCAAAACTAGCAAAACGAACGGTGATCGAAAACGGTCAGAACGCTAATTTCGCCCACAAATGGCCAAATCGAACGCCATTTGTGATCATATTTAGCGTTTTCAACAGTCATTTTCGCCAATTGTTACAAAACGAACGGCCCCTTTGCTCGTCGTTGCTTTTACGTCATTGGATGTCAATGTCATTGTCATGTCATCATACAATAATTTGGTTTTGACTTCAGCAGCCCGATTACAGAACTTGGTTACAATCGGATTATCACTTTTTTCATAGTAATTTCGACTCTACCGCAAGGCATTAGTGATATCGATACTGGCAATCCGATTGAAGCCAAGTTATGTGGTCGGGCCCCTGCAGTGCGATTACGTAATGTTGATCATGACGGTTTCAAGCCGTAAAATTCAATAATGCTTTGCGATAGAGTCGATATTGCTATGAAAAAAGTGACAATCTGATTGCAGCCAAGTTCTGTAATTGGGCCACTGGTGATTCTTAATGCCGGCCCCTAATGTAACCGGAAGGATCACTCATCATTTGAGGAAAAATGAATTTGAACCTTATTACAACTGACTAACGTTCTTTTTTAATTCAATGTAAGTTATAAGTAAAAACGGTCTTGAAAGATACTTACTTTTCAGTCGCTGTGTCCCTTTCACAGTTGCTAGCATATAATTATCAGTAGTGTGCCCATTCAATTTACATTTCAGGAGTTTCACTATGTATTTCATTATGTGACGTTCATATGTTTCAAGTCATTTCCACCTTGTTAATTTTTTTGTGTTATGGATTATAGTTTGCCTTATATAACACAAAAATCGTTATAATGAAGATAAGAAAAATAAATAGATTGAAGCATTGCAAATTTCTAGAAATTTGTCTAAGTAATGTGGGGACTATTCCTGAAATCCGGAAAAAAGAAACATAATATTTTTAGAACTCTACCTGCCTTTGGGGTCTCTAAGGAAAAACGACAATTTTTTAACGAAAATTACTTAAATTTTACTTGGGTTTTTTTATTAAACTTTTTTTATATTTTTTTAAACAAGTAGTAATTTATAGAAACTGCTGTCAAACTTAAACGGGCTATAACTCTGGAACTTTTGGTCCAAGACTAGTAGTTTCTTTACAGAAGTGATAGATATCATCGATATCTTCATTTTGGTCGACAGCTGTCTAACTTAAAAGGAGCACATCTCGGAACTATTGATCCTAGACTACTTTTTACACGCTTTATATTAGCTTCACTTGTATGTTTGTAACCGACTCCTTTGGACGCTATTTTGACCCACTTTAAACGGTCAGATTTCATTCAAATTTTGCACACCTGTCAAAGACTGATGACAATGCAATAATTCGATTAAAATATCCGATTATCCTGATTAGATTCGCCAGAAGCGTGTTTTTAACTATTTTTACAGAAGTGATGGATATCAACGATATCTTCGTTTTGAATGAAAGTTGTCAAACTTAATAGGGGTATAAGTCTGAAACTATTGATCCTAGACTACTAGTTTTTTTACAGAAGTGATAGATCTCATATCTTCATTTTGGATGACAGTTGTCAAATTTAAGAGGACTATAACTCAAAACCTATTGATCCTAGACTACTATTTTCTTTACAGAAGTGATAGATCTCATCGATATCTTCATTTTGGATGACAGTTGTCAAATTTAAGAGGACTATATCTCAAAACCTATTGATCCTAGAATACTATTTTCTTTACAGAAGTGATAGATCTTATTTATATCATTGTTTTGAATGACAGCCAAAATAGTAGTCTAGGATCAATAGTTTCCAAGTTATAGTTCTTTTAAGTTTGACAGCTGTCATTCAAAACGAAGATATCGATGAGCCCTATAACTTCTGTAAAGAAAATAGTTGTCTAGAATCAATCGTTTCCGAGTTATAGTCGTTTTAAGTTTGACATTTGTCATCCAAAATGAAGATATTGATGAGATCTATCACTTCTGTAAAGAAACTACTAGTCTAGGATCAATAGTTTCAAAATTATATTCCTATTAAATTTGACAGATTTCATTCAAAATGAAGATTAAGATGAGATATATCAAATCTGTAAATAAACTACTAGGCTGGGATTAATAGTTTCAGAGTTATAGTCCTTTTTAAGTTTAACAGATGTCATTCAAAACAAGGATATCGATGAGATTTATCCCTTCTGTAAAGGAGAACAAGTTTAAAAAAAGAAAGTATAAAAACGAAGTAAATTTTCGTAAAAAATAAGTCTTTTTCCCATAGAATTCCCATGGCTCCTATAGAACTATACCTACCTTTGGGGGGCCCCCAAAGGTAGGTATAGTTCTATAGGAGCCATGGTGGTAAAAAGGTAAAAAGATTTTTGTTTTTACCGGGATAATGCTGACAATTAGTGGGGATATCAGGAAAACTTTTTTAGTTTTTTCTGAAATCCCCACTGGTGGGGACGGTCTGGTGGGGATTTTTAGAACAGTCCTTCCATGGTATGCAGCTTACATTTCAAAGACGAAGACTTTCTAACGAGAGGCTAAAACCTGAAGCATGAAAGCTGTTCTCCTGTTTAGTTCATAAATTATGGTCACCCTTTTAGAACGAGACACAGGTCCATAATAGTTAGTCTCTGTAGGACCGTGTTTCTTACACAAGTGATCCTTCCTGTTACATTAGAATACAACTTCATTGCTTTTTTGTCACTTATGATCCCACCCAAACTGAACGAAAAATGACCCTATGATGTACAGATAAAGTCGCTTTTCCGATGTCTTTAACTGACAAATTCAAGCCGAACGGTGATCGAAACATATATGGCGTTTTTAACTGTTATTTTTGATTATTTTGCTTTAACACGAACGGTTCAGAGATAGACATTTTCCCTCCGTTCAAGATGATGAGATGGCGTTGTGGGCAGTTGCGAAATGTACATTTTTAACAACATGTTTTCCTTGAAAATTTTCAACACAATTATCAGTTTTGCAACTTTTGACACTACCGATCCATTCCAAACTGAATTAATAACGACCCGGTCCTGGACTGAATAAAATCGATTTTCCTATGTTAACATGTCATCGAAACTTTCAACGGTGATCAAAAAAGTTCAGAACGCTAACGAACGACCCTTTTGCTCGTCGTTGCTTTTACGTCGTTGGATGTCAATGTCATTGTCATGTCATCATACAATAATTTGGTTTTGACTTCTGTGGTTCTATATTTGTTTGGATTTGCTAGTTTTCAGGATATTCCTTAATTTAATTATTTAACTATATCTCGGTTACAGTAAAAATCTATCAAAATGGATAAACACAATAGTTCTGAACTATTAAACTCTGACTTTTCGCTATCTAAAAATGCCAGCTCTGACTCCTTGGATTCAGATTCGAAATCAAGCTCATTGAATTCTAAACACGGGCAGGACTCCGTAAGTTGCCTAAAAGGATTTAATTTATTCTTATCGAATAGATAACCGTTGCTTTATTTCCTGTACGTTTAGTTATAGTTGAGGTTCTGTGCCATTCTCTCCAAAAGTCAGTTATTTGTATCTTGTCCTACAATTACATCTGTCGCAATGAGTAAAGGGAAAACTGCACATACCTGCCTGTTTGTTAATCGAATTCATAGTCACAGACAGCATCGTGAATTATTTAAGGCTAGTACATTGACCTACCTATTGCCTATTTGATTCCAGCAAATAGAACACATATTATTACATGTTTTAAACATAACTATTTCATTAAATTCTTGTTTACTTGCTGAATTTTTGAATATTCCTACGATAAAAAGTAGTATATCGTATTTTAGGTTTGGAAGATAATAACATGGGATTTTAATCAGTAAAATAATGTTTGAGCCTATTTTATTTTAATTATAGTAATTTTCTATAATGGTTTGGCATATATATGTAGATGTGCAAAATGCATTCAGAAGAAATGAAAGAATAGTATAAAGTTTAAATTAAAATGATAGTGTGACTATTTGGGTTTCATACTTTTTAATAGTCATCTTTTATCTCCCACGCCACTCATACGAACATCACATTATGTCAATTATGATTCCATTTGCCAGTCACAATGAGGTCACATTATCGGATTTCAGTTCTGTTTCTTAAAAAGACACATACCCCTTATATTGCCGGCCGGCATGGTAGTAAAAACAATAAAAATATCATAAATGTATTATTTATTTATTATCTAATAATTTTTATTTATTTATTATACTGATAATACCAAAATATATGTTAGACAAAAAATATGGAACCTACTTGCGTTATTTGTCTATAACCTTGACAATAATGCCAAAAATCTCCAGTGTACCATAGGATGCGCACGTATATCACATGGAGCGGAAAGTGTTATGTTTTTGATGGATTTGTTAACACTCTGTTCTTCAGAGAGAGTGTTAATTAAGCTGTAGGTTTTGGTTGCTAACAACAATGATATTCCGCCCACAAGAGATCTGCTGAAAGTGTATGCAGGCAAAAGAAAAAAAATACATCTCTTGAGCAACCTGAAAAACTTACATCTCAATATATCTTATTGTGGACACTCACGGTCACATTAGTCCATAAGTTTAAGGTTGCTTAGCTATGCTTGGAGTTTCTCTGACATGATTAGTAAAGAAGATATCCAACAGAGAACCAAGACAACCAACATAGCTCTAAGGATAAGCAAGCTAAAGTGGCAGTGGGCTGGTCATGTTTCCCAAAGAACTGATAACCGAGGGTTTACAAGTTCTCGAGTGGAGACCACATTTACGCAAAGGTAGTGTAGGACGTACTGTGGCCAGATGGAGTGACAACCTGCGAAAAGAGGCTAGACGAATATCGATGAAGAGAGCTGATTACAGAGCTCAGTGGCGTTCATTAGGAGAGGCCTACATACAGCATTGGACAGATATAGGCTGATGATGATATCTTATTCTACATACATACAGGGACCATGAAAGGACTAGCCTAATTGTACATCCTGGTTCTTCATAGCATTTTTTACTGCAGCCTCATGTTTTGGGTGACATCCAGCTACTTGACGGAGAGAAGGTGATGAGTGTCGCCAAAGATGTCACTTACCTGTGCCCATACAATGGCCCGTCACGAGGAATGCTCAAAGTGACTAACTATCAGCTTCACTTCAGGCCTACGGATTCAACTGCACTGCAGGGCACACTGAGTGTTCCGCTTGGTGTGGTGAGTTCATTCATGATCTCTATTATTAAGTTCCTTTTTTCACAGAAAAGCAACAAATGTTGCTGATCATGCACACATTTTAAAAACAGTACTCCATTATTAAAGTCGCCGATGTACCATTACTACTAAATACAGGGCATACTTATAGTAGGCGCAGCCAATCTATATGTTTGTGAAGTTAACAATTGCAACTGTGAATTCAGTTTGAAGGGCAATGTTTCCAGCAAAATTACTGGGCAATGAGACGCGCAAGACTTTGCAGCCAAAGTTCTGGGTGGCACTGCAACTGTTAGGGACAGGCGTGACACTTACCATCAGGCGAGCGACCTGCCCGTCTCGTCATTCAACGTAATAATAAAAAATAAAAAAATGCGCAGGTACTGTTGTGGGAATAAAACAGCATCAAGTAAGAGTGAGATAGATTATGCGAAAAATGCAAGCGAGTGAGCGAGGCAGTTATACAATCCTGTCTTCACCTTCAACATTGGGATTGCCAATTGAAAATTGCGCACTGCATTTTGCGCAGCGAATTGCAGATAACTTCCGAGACACATACTTCCCCTGCGACTACTGTAGTTAATTATAAAAATCAGTGAACACAATTAGAACAAAGTTATTTGAAGCATTTTATAACAAAATTCAGTGAACATTTTCTATATTGAGAAGATAGCAAGTTAATGAGTTGTTTTTGAAATAACGGGGGTATATTTTTTTGTGTTTAGGGGGCATCCATTAATTACGTGAGACGTTTAGGTGGGGAGGAGGGTCAAGCCAAACCTTACCCAATCTCACGTGGGGGAGAGGATGGTCTCGGGAAATATCACGTAATTTTTTTTCCAAAAGAAACAGTGTAAAATTGCGAGAAAAATGTTTCTCCACTAAAATATGACTAAATCATGCATAATAATTAATAATATTTATCGCGGTTTAATTATATACTGACAGAAGAATTTACTGACTATTAATAAATTCATTTATTCGGAAACAATTCATTCATTTATTAAATATGAATAACTGTTAATAAATATTTATTAAATGATCGAATTTAAAAAAACATTTATAAACAGTTAATCAGGCTTATTAATTATTAAAAAATCCTTCTGTAAGTGTGCGAACGCCACAAGTAGCATAGTAGCCCTTCGCTTGTTTAGCCACCACCGGCTGGCCAAACACACGACTCGACGAGCGCTGCAGCGTACAATACGCGCCACGAAAGATGAGACTTGACACTCCACGTGGTTTGACTTGTGCAGTAGACGATTTATAGGTAACGAAGCACAGACTTATTTACATGATAAATATGCATTTTTAAAAATCTCACGTGAGATTCGGGGAGAGGGGGTCGAGCAAAGTCTCACGACATCTCACCAAGGGTGCGAGGGGGGGTCGAAAAATGGCCAAAATTACCTCACGTAATTAATGGATGCCCTCTTAGATAAAGTGGTGTGACAAAGTCATTCTTTTTTGTATTTAGATAAACTGGTGTGATGGAGTCATCCTTTTTGTGTTTAGATAAAGTGGTGTTACGAAGTCATCCTTTTTTTTGTTTAGATAAAGTGGTGGAACAAAGTCATCCTTTTTCATCAACATTACAACATCATTTCACAGTTTATCACTGTGCACTGCCCATACATATTCCATACTTCCATTCTCAATTTAAGTCAAACCCTAAGCAATAACAGTGAAAAGCGCATCACAATCTGTCCACTAGTTTTTATGTGATGCATGAACAAACATACAAACAAACAGATTACGACAAACGATTTAAAATTAATGTTATATTCTTGTTCAGTAGCTTATTTTAAGTACCCTAGACCATTTTTTTTTATTGTCTTCATTGTACAGACTTTTTCATTCTTATTGCTTTACTAGCTGTGCCTGCGGCATTGCCCGCTTGGTTATTTCATTTAAAAGCAGCCCATACGTTTAATTCCAAGACCAAAAGTACCTATACCTCTATACTTATAATAAAGCTATAGGAACGAAAAAGTCTGTACAAAGAAGATAATTAAAAAAAAAAGTCTATTGTACTTAAAATAAGCTACTGAACAAGAATGAATCATTTTTAAAAATCGTATCTGTCCGTTTGTCTGTATGTTTGTTCGCGCATCACGTAAAAAAACACCTAAACCGATTGCGATGCGGTTTTTACTGTTGGATAGCATGTCTACAAAATTCGTCCAGCCTTCAAACAGTTTTTTATTGATTGCTCGGCATCCAATCATCAGATTAAGATACCTCAGTTTTTAAGTCGAACCCTAGGCTATCCAACAGTGAAACCCGCATGACAATTGGCCTAGTAGTTTTGACGTGATGCGCGAACAAACATACAAACAAACAAGCAGACAGACACGATTAAAAAATATGTTATATTCTTGTTCAGAGCTTATTTTATGAACCCTAGTTTTTTTTATGATCTTTGTACAGACTTTTTCCTTCATATTGCTTTATTTATAAGTATACATATTCATTAGACATCACTAAATTTCTTATAATATACTAAATATCCATACCTATTTTTTTTTTTGAAAATACATATTCAATATGGCGGCAGTACGGCTCCATTTAAAAACAAAAAAAAACTTCGAATTTTACAATATGGGTATCAAATTGAAGGCCTTGATAAGCACATTTAAACATTATATAATTTATTGGCAAAAGCTCTTTTTTGGCAGGGCAAGCGTGTTTTTTTAGTTTTTAAGCTAGTAATTTTTGTTACACTCAGCTCCGTAACAGCTGAATGAGTTTTGATGAAACTTGAGAGGAAAATAATTTCGGTCCTGCTGGAATAACACAAAAGGTACTTATCACCGTGGATATCGCGGGCTTAGCCGCGGGGCGCAGCTAGTTGTACCGAAGTCTGATATTGTTACAGGTATCCCGCATTGAAAAGGTTGGTGGGGCATCATCAAAAGGAGAAAACTCATACGGCATTGATATATTCTGTAAGGTAAAGTCCTCATTTATATTTAACCTCAGGTCGGTTATATCTCGTAAACTAATTAACACTTGATAGCCGTTCGTGTTAATTAATTCGTATTATGCGCTAGCAAAGTTTTTTTTAATATTTATTTTGCGTGCTTCTGAAGCATTATAGTTCACATTAGAGACTTATAAGATCAGACCGCCTACGTGGCGTGCACGTGTGCTTGACACTAAAGCGGTCTGATATCCTCCTTAGAATTTCAAACATTACTACCGCAGCTGTGTGCACGATGACGTCACACGCACGCAATGGTGTGAAGCGGCCTTTATCCGCGTCGCAAATAAAGGGCTGTCATAAGTTTGAGGCATTTATCTGTCTGGCTCCTAAATGCAATGATTTCAATGAGATTTTATTTATTTAAAATCAGGATCTGGTGATTTGGTTCCTAGCTTAGTTTAGAAGGAATCAGTGCAGCAGTTCCCAAGATATTCAGTTCTCAGACTAATAACAGATGGCGTTGAACCTTGTACTATTATTTATTCTGTGGTTGTACTCCGTAAACTCAGAATCACTTTAATCCACTGTAATTACCATAGATAAATAATATTGTATGGTATGGTAATTACAATTTAATCAGTTGGGAATGTATGGCGTCCCACGATTTTTACACGTCGCGACGGCACAAAACAAACCGCATTCTAAAAGTTTTATAGCATTACATCGCCATCTGTTTTGGGTAAAAGAAACAATTTATTTACCTACAAGGAAACTGCTCATTTTAGAGCACGGGTGACTAATATCTAATAATCTTCCCAACTTAAATCAATTAATATTAGACAGATTAACTCAGAACTAACTCGTCACCTTGCTGGAACTCCCTAGCGCCTGCTAGGGAGTTCCAGCAAGGTGACGACCAAGCGTCCTGTCTTGACAAGTATGTCGAAATTACGTCATTGAGCGGTACCAATTTTGCTGTCAATAACCTACTTCGTATATTTGCAGGATATGCGAAACTTGCGTTTCGCCCACAGACAAGAGAACCACTCCCGCCGAGGAATATTCGAGAAGCTGCAACAGTTAGCCTTTCCACTGTCACACAGGCTGCCTCTCTTCGCCTTCAGCTACTCGGAGACTTTCGCTGACGATGGGTGGCATGTTTATGAGCCCGTTGCGGAACTTAGGCGAATGGTAATTTATGTTATTAGTATTAGAAAACCGGCCAAGGTCAGACACGCATAGATTCCGAGGGTCCTAAGTTACCCAACTATAAAAGCGCATTGCAATCCAGTAGCTTTTAGCCAACTTCAAAAGGGAGGCGCGTATGTATGTAATATGGGTCTAAATGCGTAATATTCACATATATTTGTCTGTATGGGCAATATTATTTTCTTCTGTGATATAGGTATCTAAACAGATGTACCAAATTTGATGTACCAAAATGAATGTTTGTCCACGTATTTCATAGAAACTCCAAGTCCTTTAAAAGATATATTTTGTTATACTTTTGGTATCTTTCAACTTAGTGCTAGTTTCCTTAGTATAACCCTTCAAACAAAAATCATTTTTCAAAATCGGTCCGCTATTGACGGAGAAATCGGTGAACATATGTGATAAAAATACAGTCGAACAAATAACCGTCTCCTTTTGCGAAGTCGATTAAAAAGATATGGCCACATTTGGTAGGAAATAAAATAGGCTGACAAGGCATACTTAGGTCATAAACAAATGACATGATTTAACAACAAAAAACATATACAGTGGGGTTTCACATTTATATTTTTCCATTTCTCATAAGTCCGAGTTATAGCGGAAGTAAGCTACATATTTTTTCTTCTATAATTTTAAATTTGGATTTTCACAAAGTAACGCCACGCCGTCTATCAACTCTGAATATTCTATGAAGACATGAATCGAGGAGATCATTACAAGACTGATATAAACCATATGTTTGGTCGGGGGTTTTAAATATTGACTAAAACTAAGTTGTAATTAATAAAATGAATCAATTTGTTTTGTTATTGTTTGTAGGGTGTAAACAATGACATGTGGCGTATCACGCGTATAAACGACAAGTACGAGGTGTGCGACAGCTACCCCGGCGTGTGGGCCGTGCCGGCGGCCGCCAACGACGACCTGCTGCGCTCCGTGGCGGCGTTCCGCTCCCGCGGCAGGATACCCGTGCTGTCCTGGATACACCCCAGCTCGCAAGCCACCATCTCCCGGTGCAGCCAGCCATTGGTTGGGGTAAGGATTCATCATCACCTTATATCCCGTCCTCTATCATGACGTGGTGGTATATAATAAGAGTCATCATCATCATCATCATCATCATGTCAGCCTTTAAAAGTCCATTGCTGAACATAGGCCTCCCCCAAAGAGCTCTATGGCGAGCGGTCTTGTGCCACCTCCATCGATCGACTTCCTGCGATGGCTACAATGTCGTCGGTCCATCGTGGTCGCCATTCGAGAACCTTTATTCCCCAGCGGTTGTCGGTTCTGCGAACTATATGGCCTGCCCATTGCCACTTCAACTTGCAAACTGAGAGATGTGTCGGTAACCTTCGTTCTTCTACGTATGTCCTTATTTCGGATTCTATCACGTAGTGAAACACCGAGCATAGCTCTCTCCATTGCACGCTGCGCAACTCTGAGCTTGTGATTTGTGTGCTTGTGCATGTTCATAAGAAGAGTATGGTAGCCTAACGGTTCAATAGTGCAATACAGAATCCATCGATACCGTGTTCGATCCTAGGTTCCGCACCAATGAGGTTCCGCACCAATGAGTTGTCTAAGTTATTTGTGGTTTTTCATCGCTCCCTGTTTCGAAGGGTACGTTAAGCTGTCGGTTCAGGCTGTAATTGATTAATAGCAGTCGCTAAGCCATGACAGAGGCCCTCGGGCGGCCTGACAAAATTACACCAGAGGCCAACACTACCTCATACGACAAAGAAACAAGCGGTGATGGCTATTGGCTAAGCGGTAGCTTGTGCGCCTGGCTCAAAACCTCGGCCTCGGACTCTCAGAGTTTTTATATACAAAAATCTGATTCGTGATTTCTACTAATACACGCAAGCGAAAATGTGTTTGCATGCAGTGTTAATGTGTTGGTGAGCGCTAGGGTCGCCCGAGATGAGTTCGCCGCGCGGCTAAATTGGCTCTACGGATGTCCACCGTAGTGGATTCGATCAAGTTCTCTGCGCTGCTGGTCAATTTGATTCGTATTTCCGAATACAATTAATAGCCAGGCAAAATCTTTTAGACCTTATTGTCATGAACCATGTGGCCCAATATTTGAATAATAGGTAGAAGATAAACGAAAATTGCCGAAGCGCATAGTGAGTTACGTTGTGATATAGTATGTACTAGCTGCGCCCCGCAGCTTTGCCCCCGCGCAAACTATGCTATCCCTGTTCACTCCATTAGAGATGGAATTTAAAAAAAAAACCCTTAGCACCCTAAAGTCCACTTGCACGAAAATAAAACAAAGTATCTATAGTTAATTCAATAACTATTGTTCTCTCTTTCACGCTACTGTCTGCATATGTCTCTCTATCTTACTTGTTTAAAGTGTACTCATGGAATTATTATTTTATATATATACATTTTAGAGCCTGCGGTGTCGCACTGCAGGACAAAGGCCTCCCTACCCTCTTTCCACTTTTCACGACCTTTTGCAATTGATGCCCACTACTTCAAATGAGAGTCACGGTCGTCCCGCCACGCCATCTCTTTACTCATGGAATATTTCCACCAAATTTCTATAAGCTAGGTTCAACTGTTTAGTTTGTACGTACTCTGTCAGTCAGTCATTAATATTTCATTAAGTCCAAAATATAAAACACTAATGTAGGAATGTACCTAAACAAATCTGAGCATTAGAGTACTAATACAAAACCGATAGGTAACTAGTTGTAGGAATTCCGTTGACACATGTTATAAATCATTGCGCATCGTTATGATTCATACTGAACTATTAAAATGTTTTTTCTCATTTTAAAAGCTTTTATTAACTTGCAATGTATGTTAGTTCGTCTAGGTAAAATCTTGCAAGCTGTATTAGAACCACTTCCTCTTATCCTACAGGAGTTAAATTTTTACATATTGGTTCAGTTCCGATGACAGTGTATTTTTATGGTAAGCATGACCTGAATCGACATCCAGGATTAGCTCCAGATAAAGGAACTCTTGCACAGACACAAAATTTTGTGTACGCAGTTTACTATGATAGCTGGTTTTAAGTTTTACCATGACATGGTTGCTGCACTCAGGGTTAGGTACTGACTATTGAACTCCCCAAAGATTAGCAGCACAGGCACGAAATGTTGTATACGCATTTAATTGTGAAAGCTCGTTCTAAGTTTCACCATGACATGTCTACTGCATAAAACCTTATTTTTTTAAATATTGTTGTAAATAACTTATTTCATATCAAATGTAGGTACTTAAGTAATTAGTTATTTAGGTATGGAACATCTTCAATACAAGAAAGTTTTATTGATTTGTCAATCATCATCATCATCATCATCCACAGCCTTTCTCGTCCCACTGCTGGGTATAGGCCTCTCTTTTAATACACCATTCGCCTCGGTCCTGTGCCAATCGGATCCAGGTTCGACCCGCGATCTTAACAATATCGTCGGCCCATCTAGTTGCTGGACGACCAACGCTTCGCTTTCCCTGTCTCGGCCACCGTCCTACACCACCTGTCGTCACTTCGCCTGGCTATGTGTCCTGCCCAACTCTATTTTAGTCTCGTTACTGTGGTTCCGACGTCCTGATCTTTTGTTCTTCGTCGAATCTCAACATTACGGACTCGATCTTGAAGTCTAATGCCAAGCATAGACCTCTCCATGGCTCTTTGTCAATCATATTAAAATCAAGAAAATTATTAAGAAATAGCTGTGCCCGCAGCTCTGCCCGCGTTTCATTTCATTTAAAAGTAACCCATACGTGTCATTCCAGAACCAAAAGTACCTACAATATACTACATTTCTTCAAAATTCGTTCAGCGGTCAAATAGTTTTTATCGATTGCTCGGCATCTTATAATCGGTTTAAAATACCAAGTACCCCAGTTTTTAAGTCAAACCCTAAGCTACCCAACAGTGAAAACCGCATCACAATCGGTCTAGTAGTTTTAACGTGATGCGCAAACAAATATACAGACACGATTAAAAAAAAAGTTGTATTCTTGTCCTAAGTAAGCCTATTTTAAGAACTCTAGTTCATTTTGAATTTTCTCCGTTGTACGGATTTTTTTGGTAATTATTGTTTTATTATAATTATAGATACATACCAAAATAAACTAGCTTAAAATCTAAAAAAAACACGCCTGCCCTGCCTAAAAAGAACAACAAAAGAAAACCTTTGTTTCTCGGGGGGATATAAGGATTCTTACATCCCCTCCATACTTGTAAATCTGTTCAGGCATTTAAAGGTTTGGTGGAATAAAGAAACTCACATACAAACATACATGAATCCTAAAAACATTTTACTTATTTTTTTGTATAAAAAGAAACAAAAAAGAATCTCGCATAGTTTAGTTGTTAAAACGACGGAATCGTTTTCACATAATCGCAGGTTCGAACCCAAAATCAATGAAACATGTATAAGGGTCTGTTTCCCTTTCCCAAAATTATTAAAATGCGAGATCTCAAATCCTATGATTTCATAATGCATTCCATATTGTTAACTTCATACAGTCAGACAGTACGGAAGATACCAATGCTCCTGCATGTTTCCGGCGATTCGCAACATTGAAAAAATTACTAACAATGATAGTAACTATTAATAACATAATTTTGTTTTCATCTCTAAAAGTGAGTAAGTCTGTTTATATTTTATTAAAACCATTTATTTAACTTCACTTGTATGTATGTATGTATGTATGTATCTATGTATGTATCTATCATTCTGTCTGTCCTGGAATCTTGCAACTCATATTTCGAGCACTTCCCGATTAGCTTTCCGGCTGAAACTCTCAGGTTAGTTCACAACTCGACGACAACACATTTAAAAAAAAAAGTGTTAAATAACACAAACAAGTATTTTTTTCATTTATTCTTTTTTGTTATTAAAAATGTAATACTTCTTATAAGTCACCACGTTATCTTCTATATCCTCAATAATATTATAAATCTATATACTTATAATAAAACTGTAACGGGTCCAATTCTGTACATTGAAAATATTAGTATTTTTTTTAACCTTACTCTATATTCAATACTGAAGCCAAACTGTATTTTTTTTCATTTTTGTCTGTCTGTCTGTATCTTGGCTAGGCATCACGCCGAAAGTACTGAATGAATTTAAATGAAACTTGGTATGATTTGAGTTCATACTACGAGGTAGGACATAGGCTACTTTTCATCCCGAAAAATGTAAGGGTTCCCGCAGGATTAGGGTTGAAAGTTATTTCAAAAAACACTTACCACTCTGAAACTACTAGACGGATTTTGATGCAACATGGCACAGTCATAGTTTATATGATGGGTTAAAATTGAGGATACTTTTTATCCCGAAAAAATAAATAGTTCCTGCGAGATAATGTCCTAAATTCTGTAAATTAAAGATATTTTGTATTTTTTTTTGGGGCCCTTCTTTATTCAATACTAAAGCCAAAATTGTTTTTTTTTGTCTTTCTGTCTGTCTGTCCATCTGGCTGTCTGCACCTTGGAAGTGCATCACGCCGAAAATACTCAAAGAATTCAAATGAAATTTGGTATGATTTGAGTTCATACTTTGAGGTAGGACATAGAATACTTTTCATCCCGGAAAATCAAAGGGTTCCTGCAGGATAGGCGTTGAAAGTTATTTAAAAGAACACGTATCACGCTGAAACTACTTGTCGGATTTTGTTGAAACTTGGCACAGTCCTAGTTTATATAATGGGTAAAAATGGATTTAAGTCTTCGGGATAATGTCCAAAATTCTGTAAATTGAAGATATTATGAATATTTTTTTGGTGGACGTTCTATGTTCAATACTAAAGCCAACACTGTATTTTTTTATTTTTGTCTGTGTGTCTGTCTGTCCGTCTGGCTGTCTGCACCTTGGCAGCGCACCACGCTGAAAATACGTAATTAATGCACATAAAATTTGGTATGATTTGAGTTCACAGTTTGAGATAGGACATTGGATACTTTTCATCCCGAAAAAAATAAGTATTCCTGCAGGATAGGGGTGGAAAATTATTTAAAAGAACACTTAGCACGCTGAAACTATTGGACGGATGTTGATGCAACTTGGCACAGACATAGTTTATAAGATGAAAATTATGGATACATTTTGTCCCGAAAAAATAAAGGGTTCCTGTGGGATATGGGTCCAAATTCTGTACATTAAAGATATAGTGTTTTTTTTTTGGATGTTTCTCTATATTCTATTATGAAGCCTAAACTGTATGTTTTTTCATTTTTGTCTGTATGTATGTCAGTCTGTATCTTAGCCGCGCATCGCGCCGCCGGAACTACTGGATGAATTCAAAAGAAACTTGGTATGATTTGAGTTCGTACTATGAGGTAAGACAAAGGATACTTTAAATATCGAAAAATTTATGAGTTATTATTTATGGGTTGAAACTTATTTAAAAGGACACGTACCACGCTGAAAGTAATGGACGGGTTTTGATGCAACTTGGCACTGTCTTAAGTTATATGATGGGTTAAAATTGAGGACAAGTTTTATCCCAAATAAGTAAAGGGTTTCTGCGGGATATAGGTTCAAAGTTATGTTAATATTTAAGTAATAGTAAATATTTTTTGGATAGTTCTCTGTATTCGATACTGAAGCCAAACTGTTTTACTTTTTAATTTTGTGTATCTGTTTGTCCGTATCTTGACCACGCATCGTTCCCAAACTACTAAATGAATTCAAATGAAAAAAATGCTCTTGGGTGCTTAAAAAAGGTATTGAACAATATTGTTTTTGTTAATCGTGTCTTTCTTTCTGTTTGTCTGTATGTTTGTTTGTTCACGCATCACGTAAAAATTACGCGACCAATTGCAATGTGGTTTTCATTTTTAGATAGCTTAGGGTTTCATTTAAATCTGGTGTAATTGGTATCTCAATCCGATAAGTTAGAAGCCGAGCAAGTGATAAAGTATTTTTGACGGCAGAAGTTTTTTTTTCAAATGTTGGTATATTGGTCCTGGAATTATGGTTATTATGGTACTTTGAACCTAATAAAAAGAACACGCGTGCGAAGCCGCGGGTACAGCTAGTAGGAAATATTTATGTTATTTTAAGCCATTTTAAATATTAAATATGTCTTAAACCAAAATGACATATTTGAATCTTAGCGAAGTCAAACGTCAAATTCTATATTAAAAAGAGAAAGATGCCTAGAACTATGACAAAAATGAGATAAAAGATGCCACTTTGTATATTTGCTCAACGGTAATAGAGTTTTTGTTTCAAGGCTACCTTCGCCAGACTGGCCATGGCAACGAAATAATAACAAGTCTGTCAAGTACGTGAGTAATGCAATTGTCTATTGTCAAAAAGCACTGCCACAGAACACCTAAGAAGCACAGCTGCCAATGATTTAGAATTACGCGTATTGCCTTTTTTTTAGTTATGACGGGAATTAAAATGCTAAAAGTAAGAAAATTGCCGCGGTGTGAGCGCTAACGATAAACTCAATAATTTCCACCACCGATTTAACAAAAAAATCTAGATGTGGCGTAGACGTTTCACGACAAACAACTGGCCGTTCACCCGACACACCTTGATTTTTAAAACAAAGGAGATTGAATTAAGCTTACTGTCGTTACTTAACTATTATAAAGAGAAAATATTACATTTTTATATGTTTTTTGTTTGTAGTAACAGGACGCACAGAGCAAAATCAGACTATTTGAGGTTTTTTGATTCGGTAGAACTCGCGATTTGTGGCTGGCATAGACGTTTCACGTGCAACTAACGGCCTTGCGCCCCGACACAGCCCCATCCGGGTTTTTAATCCAAAGGAGGTTGAATTACACCCCACCCAGTTTTTTAAACCAAATGAGGTACTGGCGTTAAAGTAATATGTGCAAATTCAAAGTATTTAGGGTCAGAAATTGTTGTTATGTTCTATTGTCAAAATAAAGTATTTAGTATAAAGAATCGTTCTCATGTTATAATTGTGCTAATACATTTTTTGTGTAAGAAATTGTTGATAGGTTATATTTGTTCATATGAAGTACCTACTAATTTTGTCTTTCTATATGTCTACCCGTGCGAAGCCGGGGCGGGTCGCTAGTTTATAATAAAGCAATAAGAACGAAATAGTTTGTTAAAAAGAAGATAATTGTAAAAATTGGTCTATTGTACTTAAAATAAGCTACCTAACAAGTTATTTTGTAAATTTTGTCTCTCTGTTTCTTTTTCTGTATATTTGTTCGCGTATCACGTAAAAACTACTGGACCCATTTCGATTCGGTTTTTACAGTTGGATAGTATTGACTTATAATCTGGGGTACTTGTTATTTCCATCCGATGAGTAGAAGCCGAGACATCGATAAGATGTACATAATACACGAATTTTGAAGAAATGTCGTATATTGTAGGTACTTTATAGGTACTTTTGGTCCTGGAATAACACGTATGGGCTACTTTTAAATTAAATGAACTCGCGGGCACAGCTAGTTTTTAATCAACTTCAGAAAAGAAGATATTTTTTTAATATATGTCGGTCGATATCTCCGTCAATTGCGGACCGATTTTGAAATATTTTTTTTGTTTGAAAGGGTATACTCTTCAGGTGGTCCTATATAAAATGTATCAATATTGGTTAAGCAGTTTTTCGAGAATAAATAGTTTTTTGAGTAAATCCATTCGATTTTGTGTTTATATTGCCTTGATTTTGTGTTTATCTCTAAGATTTCTAAACCGATTTCGATGGTTGTTTTTTTATTAAAAGGGTAAACTTTCTGTGTAGTCCCAAATAAATTTCATCAAAAATGGTTCAGTAGTTTTATTAGAAAAAATATTTGTTTTATAGTTTATGTTCTCTAACATCTTGGGATTTCTGAACCGATCGATGATGATTGTGCTCTAGTGAGTTCTCCGGAAGGTAGTCACAGGAACTCAACAACAAAATGATGGAACCCCTTCGAGTTTGGGCTCATTTGGTTTGTCTTTGTGAGTTCTCTGGTTTTATGTGGTATCCAGTGTCTGACGATGGAGCCGGATGGTAGTCACAGGAACTCAACTACAAAATGATGGAACCCATTCGAGTTTGGGCTCATTTGGTTTATCTTGGTGAGTTCTCTAGTTTTATGTGGTATCCAGGGTCTGATGATGGGGCCGGAAGGAAGTCACAGGAAATCAACAACAAAGTGATAAAACCCCCTTCGTGTTTGGGCTCATTTGGTGTTTGTCTTGATGAATTCTCTGGTGTTATGTGGTATTCCGGGTGTTATGTGGTATTCCGGGTGTTATGTGGTATTCAGGGTCTGATGATGGAGCCGGAAGGTAATCACAGGAACTCAACACCAAAATGATGGAAGTCTTTCGAGGTTAGGCTCATTTGGTTTGTCTTGATGAATTCTCTAGTTTTATGTGGTATCCAGTGTCTGATGATGGAGCCGGAAGGTAGTCACAGGAACGTTGTTATATATGTAGGTTTTATTCATCCTTGAGTCTAAAGTGAGTGAGTGTCTACTTTTTTCTTTGGCATATATTATTTCCGATGCTTGCTTAGGCCACTAAAAAAAAAAAAAAAAAAAAAAAAAACGATTTCATAATAAAAATGATATTTTGTAAACAACCACTAACAAGAATAAAATGATTACAATTGAGCCAGAACAGCATTACTTTTTCTATATTACCAACGTAATAATAATGTGATAGATTTAGGAACATAAGTTGATATATATTGTAAACCACTAAAAATTATCTTGGGATCATTATTACTGTATATAAATCAAACCTAAGTTTGGTTATGTTATCCTTAGGTTAGGTTAGGTTTGACAAGCCTACGGTTAGGCTAAACCTTTTTTAGCATATTAAATAATGTTTTAACGCTATGGTGTTGTTATTTACCTTTTAACCATATAGCAAGTGAAACTAATTCATAACCTGACAATATTCAAGCAAGTTGATATCTCATAAAAGCTTGAAATTTACTCAGAAGTTAAGTACCTATCTAAAATATACTGAATAGAATAGCATAACCTAAGGAGAATTCATAGAAACAAAGTAATGAAATTGTTATATTTTTTAATGATTCTACCACCAGATTCGGAATACACTACATAGAAGAACTGGCAAGAAACTATGTAGCGTTGTTTTTATCATCATTATTTACAATTATAATTACCACATTATTATTATCAACATACTAACAACCTATATATGATACTTGGTCATAGTGATATTTTATTATAATTTTACAATCACCATATTTACCTGGCACAATAATAGCAAACAAAGTGATCCTGACCTAATCATTTCGAACACTATCACATGGTACCATATTGGTTACAATAACATCACATTGAACCGACAGAACCTATGTAGTATTTGTATACTCTTTGGTGCCTATTTGCAAAATACTCAGTTACACACAGTAAATATGAGACAAGGAAACAGTAGCAGAACAATAAAGTAATATCAATAGTACTTAACTTGCCAGGGTCCTGTTGGTGCGATGGCCACAGTAAAAGTGAACATTGCTAAGCCACCTTCATAAAATAGCAGAAAAATATCATGCCATCTCACAATATTTTTCCACCAGAACCACCAATCAGGAACCATCAATGGCGTCAGGCGTGACGGAAATGTACAATTCACATCTACTTACATTTGGATATCCATAATAATCGTATTATAAATATTGTAAGACAATTTTAAATCATTATGGGATTGACAGCCGGTTGGTCTAGTGGCTAGAGACCCTAGGAACGAAACCAAACTGTCGCGGGTTAGAATCCTGCAAGGTGCAATCATTTGTGTGATGAGCAGAAATGTTTGTTTCCGAGTCATGGATGTGATATTCGTATTTATGTATGTTTATTCGTTATCTAGTGTCCATACTACACGGTATCCTAGTTTGGAGCTAGATAATTGGTGTGGAGTTGTCCCGAATATATTTATTTATTTATTATGGTTTTATACTTACAGATATTTCAGAGTTATAACAATCTGGCATCATTAATTAGTAAATACACAACTTTTCACAAAAGACTTGGTAATTATACTTAGAATAATGAATAACTCTATTAAGCATTTTAAACATCATTATAGAACTCCATAATCATAAATTCGAAGTATATTCATAAGTTGTTTTATAGATTCAACCACATTATCGGTTTCGTTCAGAAACATTTTTTGATTACCACAGAAAACTCACCATAGACATATTTACAAATAGATTCATTCGGTTGTCACTTTTGGCGTTGACAAGCAATATGTTATGATACCGTAAATGGTAAGGTGAAAGTGAGAATATTAATTGCATTGTTAAATATTATGTTATAATATAACAAATGCATAAATACAACATAAGATAAGAAAGAGTTTTTTTGAAGGCGGGGCCAAACCCAGGCATCATTTAAATCTAATATCTTTACAAAATTAATGAATACCTATCTACGTAAGAGTACGAAGTAATATGCAGTTGTATATGACGCACCCTCATACAAAACACGAAACGCAGAAGAGACAAAACAAGAGTTTTTTTTTAAATATATTTTTTTACATTATAGACTTAGTACCTACATATTAAAACCACTATTGCGATATATTTCCTGATTCAAATCTTGCACACGAAGGAGTTTTTCAAAATTTGTTAAGCCCGCATGTTTTGTAATACTTTGCAATACAAATGAGATATCCAAACGACTTAACTCCACTTGTGAGGTCTCCGGTATAATTCTCTCTCCTACTCCTCACTCGCTGTTACGTACAAGCCCACGTACGCACGCATACACGCACGCGATGTATGTACACATATTGTCCTTGGAGCACATGCATTCTCATTGTCATCATTTTCAGGCTTTTCGTTTAACCAGCTTTAATCTTCACTGAATCTCTACCGGAATCTCAATCATTAACCTCCTCCAAAATAGACTCATCATCATCCAATAGAATTCTTCTACTCATTGTAATACTGTTTAGTCATCCACGCTCAAAAAATATTAAAATAAAAACAATTTTTTTTTTCTAAAAAAGGTTTTTTTATTTCACAATTAAATCTACCGTCACAAAAGTGATAAAACACGACCGTGAGTATCCTGAAAAACTATTTTCCTAAATTATTTGCGGGGTCAACTCGTTTTCTACACTCTAAAATACCATACAATTCTAAGTATCCCTTTGCTTTAGGCGCGAGTCTGAAAGTGGTACATATACTATGCCTTAATAACACGACCGGAGCGGAGTCTAGTTTTCGGAAAAGTTCGAATAACTCCGGAAAATGAAAGGAGCCAGGTATAGCAATTTAGTATTAAAAAAACGGTATTAGCCTAGCACTCCTAGCAGTATACTAGTGCGACTTAGATGCTGATGCTGCTAGTATCCAACGATACAGGATTCGGTCCTAGGCTCCAAACTGATAACTTTTGTAAGTTACGTGCGGTTCTCCATCGCTCCGTGCTCTGCTCTCGGTCCCGGCTGTTGATTAATAGCAGTTGTTAAGCCATGTCCAGGCCCTCGGGCGGCACGAAAAAACCCTGGCACCAGAGGCCAGCATTATCTCTTACGACAAGTCTGTACTAAACAACAAGTTTGCCCCCAGGTAAGCGGTAAGAGAAGCCGCGAGGACGAGCGCTACATACAGTTGATAATGGACGCGAACGCGCAAGCGCACAAGTTGTTCATCATGGACGCTCGGCCCACTGCCAACGCTGTGGCCAACAAGGCCAAGGGAGGCGGGTAAGTTAACTTTTTAATCTCATTTCACTACGAGATTCTCAATTTCCCTGAAAGTATTTTGTTGGTGTTATTTCTATCATATCTGCGAGATTTAAAAACCGTTTTGCATGGTAATTTTTTATATGAAAAGGTGGACCTTGGTCTCATATTCATAAATATTGGTTCAGTAGTATTTTTAGTAAATCCATCTGAAGTAGATTTAAATAATTATTTGAGGGCTCGAGGAAATCAGCAGAAGGAAAGCAAAATGTAGTGGCAATGGGCAGGCCACATAGCACAGCACATAGAGCCGCTGGATGGAAACAGCGATGTAATAGTTCAACAGTTGTTGATAATGATAATAGGTCTTGTACACATTCCTCAAGTATTGTTTTAAGTAGAGACTCAAGTCCAATTTCGAATTATAGTTTCGAGATGACAGTCTTCTAAATGTTGAAACATTGTGTTTTCCAGCTATGAATCAGAAGATGCATATCAAAATGCTGACCTGGTATTCCTTGACATACACAACATTCACGTGATGAGGGAAAGTCTACGCAAACTGAAGGAGCTTTGCTTCCCACAAATCGACCAGACTAGGTGAGAGCATTACTCAAGCTGGGTTTTATTGTCCTACCCTATTATCTGGATTTTACATACTCGTAATAGATTTGTCATGCGAGTTCCGTCAAATTGAATTACTGAATGAATATTGAATATTCAAATTATTATTATTGAATAATATATTAACACATCTAGAGATGTGTTAATATATTATTCATCACACAAAATTACAAGCAATAGTATACTTCAAATAGTAAAAAAATATAGTCTTCACAGTTTTTTGTATTGTCTTAAGGGGCCATTAATTAATTACGTAAGGATCCTGAGAAGGAGGTAAGTTTAAAAATCTCTACATAACGTTATCTCGGGGAGAGGGTGGTAATAGTAGATTGTATTACTAGGGAGCGAAATAATATTTTGCCGGCGAGGGCGCTATTTTGAATCCAGAGCGGAGTGAAGGATTTTAGAGTAGAATCCTGAACGTAGCGAGGGATCCAATATACGTCGCCCGAGGGAAAACAATTTTGCGCCCGAGTGATACACTCTAATTTTCATCCCCCTCTATGAGAAAAAGAAATAAAAGGTGCCTGTAGATAATTTACAGCTCATATATTTATGTACAAGCACAAATTAAAAATGTACACTCCCATTATAGGTAAGAACCATCTCGTTTCCCTCAGCTGTCAAACATAAAAACCACAGCTAAATCGGTCCATTCGTTTGGAACCTACGATTCGCACCCCCCGAACAGAAAATACCTACTTTGCTCCCACTTTTCCAGGAACCAATCAGTGTTGTTCGAATAGATGGGATGAAAAAGCTATTCTTACGTTACGTAATATTTTACAATTCGGAAAGTGGGTAAAGGGCTGATTCCATTCGTAAAAACCTAAGAGTGAGAAATTTACTGCAATTTGAGAAGCTATTCTGCTCATCATGCCGAAGATCCTCATCAGATCTTCACCAAATTTTTATTTGACTAACTTATACTTACTACCATTCAAATAAAAAAAGAACCATCGAAATTGGATTTAATAAGGCGAAGATATTCAGTAGCCCCCTTTTTACCCTTTTTTGGGGGAAGTACCCCCCCAATCAAAAATCCTCGAAGAGTAAAAAATTCGCTTAACCTGTATACCAAGTTTCGTCTAGATCGGTTGAGAAATGCGTCTTGTTAAAGAAGAACAGAGATCCGGAAGGACATACGAAAGCATTTTTGCCCAAGCTGAAACGGAGACGCTTCGCTCGCGCTTCTCGCTCGCTTGGTCATTAACTGCATATTTTATTTTTAAAACACATTTCGAAGGGAACAAAATTTGTAGTATATTAATCTTAATTTAATTATAGGTAAAAAATATATAATATTATCACGCAAAAAGCATTGAATTATTAATACTTTTTTCATTAAAACGGTGATACAGTTTGAATGGAAAGTAATTAACATATAACTTTACTCAAACTACAATAATTTCACAAGTTTGAAAATTCCACGTAATTTCCTTGCTGTTCCAAAAATGGTGGCTTCAGCCCCACTCCACCACTCTTTGTTCAGTTGTGCGGTCAAACGGGCTACGGAAAAAAAAACATGGTATGGAAGAATATTTATCTTTCGTAGTCCGGTTGAACGGACCAGTCTATTATAACGACGTGCGTGTTGCGACGTGTCTATTTACTGAGTATCTCGACTTTATCATTATTCTTTCGTAGTCCGGTTGAACGGACCAGTCTATTATAACGACGTGCGTGTTGCGACGTGTCTATTTACTGAGTATCTCGACTTTATCATTATTCTTTCGTAGTCCGGTTGAACGGACCAGTCTATTATAACGACGTGCGTGTTGCGACGTGTCTATTTACTGAGTATCTCGACTTTATCATTATTCTTTAGAAAAAATACCCAAAACTGTAACTTTGAGTCTCCTTTGAGTTTCAAACAATTTAAAAATATACAACCGGACCACGTAAAATATTATTTATTCATACAGTAACTCTGGTCTCTATTTGTAGTTGTTGTATAACGATGGAATATATATTTTTCCGTTGTCCGCTTGACCGGACAACTGAACCGTACCATAGATTAATAATAGAAGGATTTATCTATGACCGTACTACGGGCAAAGTGTGCACTCTACTCTCTGTAAGCTACTCGTAGTTCGCCAACAAGTCGGGCCGCGCATCGTGAAAGGTCGGGTGCTGAATACCTACCGACAGCGCGCCGCTGTTTGTTTTCTCAATGCGGCGAATGTTTGTAAACAGACACAAGCAAGTGCATCTATTTAAGAAAACTAGATAAAATCTTACGTAAGATGGGAACCCGAGAAATCTTATGTGTCCTTACTTGAAGGTATAATAGGGGAGGTCAAAAATGACCAGTTAGAATCCAACGATACCGGGTTCAAAATTTCGGCCCCGCACCAGTAATTTTTCTGAGTTACGTGCGGTTTTCCATCGCTCCGTGCTTCGGAGGGCACGATAGGCTGTCGGTCCCGGCTGTTATTGATTAATAGCAGTCGTTAAGCCATATCAGAGGCCCTCGGGCGGCTTGACAAACTCTGACATCAGAGGCCAGCACTACCTCATACGACAAACAAACAACAAACAGTATTTTAGAGCATTTCTTGATAACATGGTTTGGTTTCAGGTGGTTCAGTGGCATAGAAGCCAGTTGCTGGCTCAAACACATAAAATGCATTTTAGCAGGAGCTGTCAGAATAGTAGACAAGGTAGGTAAGCTCTTTTTACGCGAGCACGGCGAAGCAAGGGAAGGGTAATGAGTTTAACAGTCTATGTATGTATGTATGTATGTATGTATGTATGTATGTATGTATGTGGGTATGTGGATGTTCCACCATAGCGTCGCCTGGTCCTATTTTGACAAGCGACGTATCAATCGATTCGTATCCAAGTATAGGCTGTTATAAGCTATATATTTTTTAACCGACCGTAATTGGGTTTTAGTTTTTGAACACAATCATTGTATTATTAACGTTACTTTGCGTAGAGAGCGTTGACGGTAGTGACGGTTGCATATTGATTATTATCGCCATGTTCCGTTGTCTGAGCATTCCGGTTTCGTTATAGTAGGAAATACAATATGTAATTTTTGCCCGACTTTCAGAAGGTAGTGACCATATTATTTATCTATACCTATAAAACAGTACCGCGACCTGACAGACAATGCACCGCTTAAACCGGTGGACCTAGAGATATTCAATTTGGAGAGAATATTCCTTGAATACCATAGAGACGGATTTATTGAAATTCCATCCTTAGCCTTAGAGGGTTAAAAGTGGTGGAAAAGTTTGCACGCGGGCAAAGCTGTGGGGTGCAGCTAGTACAGCCTTAACAGCTGAAACGTTTTTTCAAATTTAATGCCATACCTATCGTATTAAATCCATATTAATCACACATTACCGCTCGGCCTTCATCTCATAGTTGTATAGAAAATATAACGTAACAGAAATTAAAACTGGTTCATGATAAAATCGTAAACATGGTTGAGAACAAGACATAAACTAAAACCCGACTACGGTCGGGTAAAAAATAGCCTTTGACACTCTTGTGATGAAGACGAATCGATTTATACCTCGGTTGTCAAAATAGGACCAAGTTTATAGTTTGAACTCATAACCCTTCATTTGCTTCGCCGTAGTCGGGTAATAAAAATGCCTATGTCACTATAAATGAAGACGATTCGATTGATACCTCGCTTGTCAAAATCGGAACAAGTTTTGAACACATAACCATTCCTTTGCTTCGCCGTAGCTGGGTAACAATATATTATTCTATGACAATCTATACCTGAAGACGAATTGATTGATACCTCACTTGGCAAAATCGGACCAATAGGGGCGACGCTGTGGGGAAACATCCACACATACCCACATACAGACCATACAAACATAGACTGTTAAATACCTTTCCCTTGAGTCGGGTAAAAATACGCGATAATAATAGAAAAATACAGCGTCTTTAAATGAATGCTTGTTTGCACTACAGGTGGAGAACCACAAGACGTCAGTCCTCGTCCACTGCTCGGACGGGTGGGACCGCACGGCGCAGCTCTCCGCGCTGGCGATGCTGATGCTGGACCCCTACTACAGGACCCTCAGGGGGTTCCAGGTGCTCATCGAGAAGGAGTGGCTCTCGTTCGGACATAAGTTCCAGTTGGTAAGTCTGCACTTTATTAAACTTACCAAGTTGGAATAAATCTAGATATACCTATCTATACTTATAATAAAGTAGTTAATTTACAAAAGCCATGTACAATATAGATAATTATTTAGATCTAGGGGACTTAACATAATAAGCTTCTGAGCAAGAACATATTTTGCATACATATTTACCCGACTGCGCGACCCAAAGGAGGGTAATGTGTTTACCAGCCTATGTATGTATGTTCATTCATTTGTGGCGCTATAGTGCTAGAGCCAAAACGCGTGGGCTAATTTTGATGATTCTTACGTCAATCTATTTATCTTAAGACCAAGCTTCAGTTTTTAAGTGTTTTTTCCATAAATATGCCGGGTCAATCACAAACCTGATAAATGTGAAACTTAACATGTATGTTTTTGTGATCTTTATATCTCCGTGATCAAGACAAAAACGTGATTAACAGAATTTCATTCGATATATTTTCTTATAAAAATTTACATTATTTTCAGTAATATATTCATTTTTCTACTCAACGTCTTAAGTTTTATTTCTAAAATAAATCTCACAGCAAGAAAATATAGTTTATTATCCACAGTCAAGACAAAATTTACCTAACTAAATTATTAGCCTGCCAATAAAATAAATAACTTTTGAGACATACGTCATTTAGTTCCGAGCTAGTATGTTCAAACAGCGCTCGCGATGCCACGTGCCATTAAAATATTGTTTATATATTGTTTATTCTTTAGGATTCCTTGTATATTTTATTTCGGTTGACTATTTAGGATCTATAACGATTTAAAGTTGGTTAGGTTAGGGTGAGATATCAAAATGCAGGTCTTTAAATGACCATTCCAAAAACATACTTTTATAAATACAAAATAAAGGGAGTAAAATTTAATAAATTATTATAAAAAAACAAAAAACCTGACTGCGAAAAAAACAAAAAGATAATTCAAACAAAATTCAAACAAGCTTTAGATAATTGATTTTGAAATATAAGATGCATGAGGAGTCGGAGGCATGAGGAGTAGCTCTCCAGGTCCTAGCTGATGCCGTCAAAGGACTAATGAAATGCGTGATGCCTTCGACTGCATCTTATATTTCAAAATCAAGAATCTAAAGCTTGTTTGCCTCTGTTTTGTTTTTGTTTTGTTCGCAATCGTTTTTTTTATACCTAATAAATTATTTTTATTGTTATAATGGTATCTGTCTAACTTTTTGTGTGTTTTCTATCAAGTAAAAACTGCAGGATCGATTGAAATGCGGTTTTCACTGGTTGAAACACATCGGAAAAGTTCCAATGTGTGAACTGTAGTCGTATAAACTGTGCGTCTGTGTGCGCAGCGCATAGGGCACGGCGACGAGCGTCACTCGGACGCCGACCGCTCGCCCGTGTTCGTGCAGTGGGTGGACTGCGTGTGGCAGCTACAGCAGCAGTTCCCGACGGCGTTCGAGTTCACGGAGCGGCTGCTGGTCGCCGTCGTCGACCAGCTCTACTCCTGTCGCTTCGGCACTTTCCTGTTCAACACGGAACGGGAACGGGTTAAAGAAGGTAACCAATACAAATTACAATAGTTATGTACGGTTTTCCATCGCTCCGTGCTTTGGAGGGCAGTTAAGCTGTCGGTCCCGGCTGTTATTGATTATTACTATGTAAGAGGCGAAGGGCAGCTTGACAAACTCTGACACCAGAGGCCAGCACTACCTCATACAACAAACAAACCAATAGAAATATCCACGGTCTGTGCAGAAATAGAATTTGAGGACGCTACAGCGTTTGATTACCACTTTAAGTGTTCCGAATGTCCAAATGAAAAAAAACGGACACATTTTCACGGTAAATTTTCTCCGAATCTACTGGACCGATTAAGTTGAAATTTGGTACGCATATGAATTTCTGTGACCCAAACACGGGCGTCTAACATAAATAAATGGATTTTGAAAATGGGGGCCAAATTAGAAAATCTTAATAGAAATTTTTGCAAACTTTACCGTGTGACATATCAAGTGAGGGTCTCAAATATTATATTTTTTAATTTTAAATAAATAGGCTTCAAGTAATTTAATAATATATGTGAAAATTGACCATTCCCTTATCTTCGAAACTACTGAGCCTCAGAAAATAGTTTTTTACTTATAGATTACAGGAAAACCTCTAAGAAGTCTATGGTCTTAACAAAACATGGTAAATCTCTCAATATTGTGATATATACAGTTTGTTACTTAATAGCCTTATAAGTACGCAGCAGGTTTGTTTCGATCAAGCATGTAAATTCGTTTAGGTGTGCAAAACAACAAAAAAATATTATTATTTATTTGTTATTCGGTTGAATACATAGTAATTAAAATTCCCATTCAAAAGTAAAATTTTTGACATCCTGGAAATTTGTGACAACCCTAAATGTTTGTTTAATATCTATCACGTCGCACCCAAAAGCATGTATGTCATGCTACTCCATCTGCGGGTTCAGGTTGCTATAATCCCCTCGCTTGCGCGCTGGTGGAAAGACGGCTGAGCGGTGACGGTTCACCAGTCCGAGAAAGTAGATGTGATGTCTATTGTTGTATGAACATAATTCGAGTAAGAAGTGTTAGTTATAGCTGAAGAAAAACCTAAGGCTTAGGAAATGACAATGTTATGTTACACTTGAAATTAATCACAAATTTAAAGATAATAGTCACTTTTGACATAATAATAAAGAAAATTCGATTTGTCAGATTTTCACTTTGACATTCGACTGGCCTCTGCGCAGTAGGCTCCTATCCGCGAGGTCTGACTACCAGACTTGATAAACAGACTTATACAAAGACCAAGGTCAAGTTCGCTATTGATATTTTCCCAGCTGACTACTAGGTAGGTATAAATATTAATTATTAGGTTAGGTTGTAAGGTAGGTTATTTAGTAGGTAGGTAGTAATATTTTTTATTATGTGTTACTAGAGTTTGAAGTACAATGTTCATAGATTAATCATTAATAGTAAATTCATGAATGAAAAACTTTGAAATCTTAAAAGTCGTAAAACTAAAGGGTTTCGCCATGACGTGTGCAATACCCACCCCATTATAAGTTATTATGTTACATCCTGTATATTCATCGTAAGGAACCCTCTCCACGCGAGATCAACACTCGACTTGTGCGGTTTTTTTTATCGTTGGCAAAACTGTCACTTTCACATATTGTTGCCATATAAAAATCTAAATGTTAGATCCATTTAACGCCGCGATTAAATAGAATATTTAATTGCACGACGCCCAAAAAAGGAGTGGTGTAATGTTTTCCGGGTGCTTTTAGATGCCTGAACAGATTTGGATGTATGGGGTATCATTAGAATCCTTACATAAGCTGAGTAACATAGGCTATAAAAAAATGTGAAAAGGTCGTTTTTTTGGCAGGGCAGTCGTGTTTTTTAGTCTTACTTTGATTATGTACTTCTTTTATTTATTTAAGTAAATAAATAAAATAGGGAATTTGTACACTGTTACTACAGTGGCCCAATTCGTCCACCCAAGGTCCAAAATAACAATAATAAGGGCGTTTTTCTGAAGCACAGGCAGAGTTAGTAATATGCCGAGTACGACATTGAACTGCATTTGAAAAATACTGGGTGGAGATGTTCTGGGTCGTAGGTCATATTGCGGCACTTACCACCACACAAAAGACCTGCTCTTCTCACCACGTAGTTGTATAAAAAGGTCTATGTGATTTGTTTACACATTTTCATTAACAATCTCTTCCAGAAGTAAAAACCAAGACGGTATCGCTGTGGTCGTACATAAACAGTCGACAGGAGCTGTACCTCAACCCGCTATATTGGGGCCCCTCATCGTTCGGGGCTAACTCCCCTCCCTCCCCCTACTCCAGGCCTCAAGTGGTCCTGGTGCCCGTGGCGTCGCTCAGGGTCATCAAACTGTGGAAGGCGCTGTATTGCAGGTGGAACCCAACCATGAGGCAACAGGTAATCTAGCAAGTTATAGAAAAAACTGTACATTTACTTCGTTCATTAAATACTGGAATGATGTTAAGGCGCTGTATGGTTTTTGGTCCCGCTTGTACAGGTGCACTTTGAGCAGGAGAGGTGATGCAGTTTGGGAATAGTTTTTATGGATACGAAGTATATACGGATGATATATCGAAATATGTCTAGGTAAGAATCTAGATCAACTTGAAAACAATGTCACAAAGCAAATCCCGAGTTGATATTCATTATAGTTTGTAGGATATTTCGCCGAACGACAGCAAAATTTTCAAACATTTTTTGATCGAATAAATAGTGTTATCATGTTTTCCTGAGGTGAAAATCTAGTTAAAAGAAGACTTAGGGAATAGATTCATAGTTATATTCTTATTTCATTCCAAACAATAGGAGTTTTGCTACTCACATCGCATTGAGGTGTATTCGGCTAACTCCGAAAATCGGGTATATCAAATAATTCAAATTTTCTACCAAACCCGAAATATTTCGTGCTCTGGCAGCATTCACCTAGTGCCCATTTGAATACGATCCCCCCTGTCAGTTGCATCAGGCTGCTATGAGCGACCGCGCGTCTGAACTCGATAGTTTTATAAACAACTGCGATTTCGAGTTTTTTTTTGGACTATCAGATTTACCCGAAGATCTATAATTACGAAACCTGATGAGTTATAAAACTGTTTGTTTATTTGTTCCCTAGATTTGAGGTTTTTTTTTGCAATTCTGATTAGGAAAAACTGTTTACCTCATGCTTTTTTACACTTTTCGGATTTAGTAGACTAGGGCAATTCCGAATCATCAGACATTTCAGTACCGTAGGCCACTTGTCAGGTAATTCCGAAATACAAATATCACTGATATAATGTTTAGGCTATATAGTGGCTAAAACCGATATAGAAACTGAACGAGGGTAAACCAGAATGAAAAAGAAACGTGAACATAAATACAAAATTGAAATGAGTGCCATTCAGAATTACCCGAACATAAGTCGGAATTGCACTCTGTACTAACAATACTTGCAAGGTTTTCAAACACTTACAGTTATAAATTTTAAGAAAACATATACACTGACGAACACATAAACTGCATCAAATTCCAGGATTACTTTCAAATGAATATTTTCGGTCGGGTAGGTATTTCAAGAATAATGCCCACAGTACTCAGACAAATTTCCAGAAATTTGCAACGCCTCCATCCATATATTTTATCATCTTCGTTAACAGGCAATCTGTAAAGGTGGAAATGAGTTGAAACATGACATATGAACGTCACATAATTAATTACATAGTGACAGTCCTGAAATTTTAATTAAATGGGCACACTACTGATAATTATATACTAGCAACTGTGTGAAAGGGACACAGCGACTGAAAAGTAAGTTTCTCTAGACCGTTTTTTTTATAACTGCATTGAATTAAAATAGAACGTTATTCAGTTGTAATAAGGTTCAAATTAATTTTACATTAAATGACGATAATCCTTCTTTTTACTTTAGTATATGAATTCCTTGGTCTTGACATATGTAAACAACTTATAAACGACAACCATAAGTACTCTATACTTACCGTCTTTTGTTTGTCGGCTTTTCTACACGCTAGTTTTTTATTCTTATGATGGTAACACAATTATTGTTCCAGGACCCGATATATCAGCGCACACGAGAGCTGGTAGCACTGCGCGCGCAGCTAGAAGCGGCGGCGGCGGCGGCGGCCGGCGACCACGCGGCGCGCCACCGCCTCGGCCTCACGCCGCCGCGCGTCGCCAGCCCGCACCACGTCTGAAAACAACACTTGAGTTGGTAGCACTGCGCGCAGCTACAAGCGGCAGCGGCCGGTGACCAAAGAAAAACATCTCTGTCTCTCACGACCGACTGGTTGGAAATATGCAAACAGTATCAGACCTCTTACGACAAAGAAGTTCTCACCTCTCAAATCTCACCACGTTGCGTGGTCTTTCATGTGTCACATTAGTAATTAACAAAAGTGACAAAAGAAAGTACCCTCCAAACATAGATGTGACTTGAATCTTCTTAAATGCCAACTATAAGTAAAGTCTGTCTAGTTTAGTAACTTTTAACTCTCGGATTACAGCGAGTTAAAAGCAGAAATGGTTAATAAAATACAAATGGTTAAACCGGTGTTATTTGAAGTCTACAGTTTCCTTTGGCAAATTATAATATTGTTCCAATTATTTAAATTGATAAAACGCGCGTGATATATTTGATACAATTTTATTTTTCTTTTATTACACATTTTTGTATTGCATTTATTTTTAGTAAATTAGGTTATACTGTATGTTTAGATAACCCACGATAAAATGGTATGCCGCAACCACTCGACTAACCTAAGAATAAAGCGAACGAAATTCTAGGATTATATTTTGTATACGCACAATAATTATTCTGCATGTAAGATTTGGTGGTACTTTATACTGTCACAAATACATTAATAGATGCATTAATTTGTTGGTACCGTGTTTCATGTTGTCGTTGTTTATCTAAACTTAATTAATATAATAATTGTTAGTTTATATTTGTTTGTAATGCAATGCAATGCGTTTATACAAGCTGTAACAGCACGGGGTAGCAATACTGAAAGGTAATATATATGTATATCCAGTGATGAATCATCTACCAGGATATAAAATCTAAAATCAACATTCGTTTTCCCCATACTTTTTTTTTGTAATTATCTTTGTCAACTCTATCGAGATAATGCTCTGCGATAGGTAGGTACAGTAGTCACAACGAATCTTTGTGGTTGTGAAAATAGGCTCTGTGAACGATTGAGCAGGTACAGCTGTGAGGATAAAACAGCATAAAGTAAGAGCGAGGTAGATGATGCAAAAGACGTAAGCGAGTGAGCGAGGCAGTTGTACAATGCTCAGTTGTGCAGGGGGTAAGTGGGTTTTGGGGAAGGGGAAGGAGTAGAAGGGAGCTGCGGGGGAAGGTAGGTTGTGGGGAGGGGGGTATGAAAACTGAAATCCCACCTTCCCCGGGCCCTACATAAATCCCCTGCCCCGTTCCCCTCCCCCGAAACTCACCATCCTCCCGCACCTCTTCTGCCTGCTTCCCCCTCCCTCGAAGTTCCATAGTTCCTTCCTGATGATGACATTTAGAAATTTACATTTATTCTTTTTTAACGAAGTTTGTATAATGAGTCTGACAGAACAGAACACAAATTTAGACGGAAAGTTAAATTTAGTCAAGTTTAGTCTAGTATGCAACAAGGAAATCTGTTTGGCAGGTCTAAACTAAAATTTAGCGTAGTTTAGTCTAATCGGTAACAAGAGAATCGACACTAATAGCGACTTCACACCGAGATCACCAGTCCACGTGGGCCGCAAAGAATAAATGGACAGATGTATCACATGTTATAAAAATTCGTCTGCTATTTTGGCTTTGTTGTATCATGTGTGGAGATATTTACAGGGTGAGGTATATTTGCGAAGTGTAGGTAATGCAAAGTAAAGCAAATTGTATGTTTTTATCAAAAGTTACGAAACGGGTACCTTGCAACTAAAACATATTTCAACGACTTGGAGCGGACTCTTGCCCGCATGAATCAGCAGACGGTATTGTGCGGCCAATGCAAAATTATGTGGGTGTGCCATTAACTGACAAAACGCGAATTCGTGTAATTGTGGCTTTAACGTTAAAGGGGGGTTTTGGGGAGGGTTTGAACCCCTAAAACCCCTCCCCTGCCTACGGCCTTGTCTCTTCCCCACAAGCAAAAAAGAGACAAAATATAGTCCACCGTGTTTGACGTTTTATTTTTCGTATGTCGTTTGTATCTGTGGTTTTATTGGGAAAAAATGATTATCGATTTACGTTTAATTTTAAAAATTAAACGTAAATCGATAATGGAAAGAACGTATTTTTCTGATTCTTCCGGTACCTTTGGTCTTTAATTTTGTTCAGTACTAACGAAGTTACGGACCAAAGTAAGAAAACAAAACCTAGTTACTTGATTTTATGCCTCAAGTACGACATCTAGCTTCGATGTAATACTTTATTTATGATAATTACTAGTTGGGAATTCTGGAATAAGTCTTGGTTTTATCAATTGAGTCATATTTGGCGAAATAGAAATCGATGTGATGTCATCACGACATTGAAATTGTAAAGTAGGTAGATTGGTAGTGTTTCACACTACAATTCATGTTTTTTTTTAAGTATTGTTGTTGGTATACATAAGTGCTACAAACATACAAAATACAAGTTCAAAGTAAGATAAAGTATCTATAGGTATAAGTACTTAGGTACCTAACTATTAACTTACCTTGGTCTCTAGAGAGACTCTTTGAGAGTTCCTGAGATTTGTATTTCCCCGCAAAGTTCCTCCTTTAGTGAGCCCGTGAGCCTAAACCGTTGCACAAAGTTCCGAGGTTAACCTCCACGCAAGACCGTCTCGTTAACATAATAAAATGAAAAAAACCGCAAGCTCTCACCAAACTTTTTTTATTTTTTATTACGGACTATGCTATCGTTTGAGCATGATCTCACCTGGGCCTGGATTCTGTATGACCACTCACGCCAATTCCATGCGAATTCCACGCCGATTCCACGCTGCCTGCGTGGAATCACGAACAAATTCCATGCAGGCGGCGTGGAATTGGCGTGGAATCGGCGTCTTAAAATTAGTGAATTAGGCCCCTGATGGAAAGCGATGATGTGATCTTATCTAACGAGTAACAATACTTTGAAAGTGATCGAATATGTCAACAAAGTTTACTACCGCTAACTTGTCAAAGTGGCAACTCGTACTGCCAAAATGCAAAGAATACTCGAAAACTTATATCGGATTCGAATACTACCATTTGCTAAAACTCGTCCTACCGATTTTAGTTCCTGCAAGTTTCCGCTAGAGGCGCTGCCAGTAAATGTATGGAACTAAACGAAAGTACATTTCGTTTTCGAAAACTATAAAAACTTGTACTAGGGTTACTGATATTCCACGCCGGACGCGTCCGGCTTCCACGTCCTGTAAGCCGCGGCTGCCGGACGCGTCCGTCAATATGTTGAGGCCTTTAGACTAGCGTATAGCTGTAGGTAAAATTATTAGTCACATCTGTACATACATGGTTCTAACTTAGTCTTTGTCTCAGTTTATTGCCCTTCCCAGCTGACTACTAGGGTTGAAAGACAGTAAGTTTTCGGAAAACTTGTACATATAACTCGTAATTTCACATACTTACTGATGTTCAGTGCTAACAGTCAAATTCTGAATAAAGCATCTGTATGCGTGGTTTAAGTATTGCTACACCGTGTTTTTTTAAAATTTATTTTTCATTACCTACCAGGCAACCGTTTGATCACGATCTCACCTGATGGAAAGCGATGATGTGGTCGAAGGTGCAGCACTAGATACCTATTCACTCTTGACTTGAACACACCTGGGTTATATTTTATCGGAAACACTAACGAGGGCAGGGCATTCCACGACTTTGCAGTTCTTATAATAAATGAAGAAGCGTAACGCTTCGTTCTTGTGCGAGGTATTTCAACCATAAAAGGGTGGCGCTTTGCCAATCGTCTAGTCGTGCTGTGATGGAAAGGTGAAGGAGGAATCAGATTGTGCAGTTCTTGTACACACTCTCCATAGTGCAATCTGTAGAATACCGAAATACTTGCGACCTCACGTGCTATTACTCCCTGTATAATAATATAACCAAGGCCAAAATTATTATATTGATATTTTATCGTACTTTATCGTTGTATATGTATTAAGTAGGTATCAGGCAGGTCTTTAAAAGTTAATATATAATGTTATTACTCATTCAAAAAATATTCCATGCTGTATATGTAGTACTGCTGTAGTTACTGTGTGATTTATTATATTAGTAATACAGTAAGTTATATTTCGTTAATTATGTCCCTTACTTAATATAAACTTAGCCTCACTTACTTATAAGCCACACTTTTAATGTAAACTGTAAATATAAAAACAGAAAACTTATAAAAATAATAAAGTTAATTGTGTAATTAACTTTCGTTTCTCTCGATAAAGTTAGAATGAATGACGTCCCCTTTTAGTCAACGGTTTGTAATAATATTCTGATAAAGAATCGAAAGTGTTTGAACTATGACCGCTAATGGTTTTAAATGATAGCGAAGACTGAGCATAGCACGTTATCAATGTTTAAACGTAAAAATACTGTATTTACAGTATGGGATATTAAGCAGGTTATGTATAAGGCATCGCATAGTATGGACTACCGTTGTTATTATGACAGTATTTTTAAGAGATTTCTATAATGATTTTGTCAAATAAAAAAAAAACAAAAAGTTGGCATTGGATTTTTTTATGCAAACTACTAGATAAATTTAAAAACTATCTTACAAAGAATGTTCTTAATAAATTTTAAGAAATTGACCGTTTGAATAGTAGATTTTGATACTAAGGGCGTAAATAGGTAATGAGTTGACATTTTGTATAAAGTACGAGCCTAAGGCGAGGGCTTTTTTAACCTTCAAAGAGCTTCTAATAATCTTTATCTATACTCATATCATAAAATCCGGATTATGAACTCAAAAATGGTGGCATAATGGCATACTTTACATTTTTTGTTTTTTTTTTTAGCATGGCATAATATATTGACCAAGGCATACAATAAATATTATTACCAAGGGAAGGGCAAGGACGATAAAAAATATAGATTAATTTTAATTTTATGAAAGAACACAAAAAAAAGTTTGGAAAATAGTAAAAAAAAAGGATAGAAATATTAAAAATTAAGAAAATAAATATATAATTGTAATTTAATGGATTAGTTTTATATATTTATTTATTCTTTGAATAAGAAAAGTATAACGCGACGTTATTCTCCTTTCCTATGTTGTATTAATAGGTAGGTAGTTTCTTTCCTTTTTTTGTAGTTCTACCTACTTCTAATGTTATTTTTTCTACATTTTATTTTTAGTTTTTGTTGCATGTTTATTTTATTACACAACTTAATCGCAGGAAGAAGTTAGACCCGGGATATAGACTATCTTGTCCGAGTTGTAAGGCACCATGTAAATTACATAATCAAACTTATAGACTTATAGAAGGTTCCTACTTATATAGTAGTACTTCTGAATTGACTGTAACTTTCACTTTGTACTTTTTTATTTTAACTTTGTATGTATGCACTTGTATTTTCTGAATAAATTTATTATTTATTATTATTTTTCTCATCAATAAAAATATGTTAAACCTAATGTAAGGGTTACATTACAAGTAAACTTATCTGAAATTGCGGAAATAAAAAAAACTAAAGAAATCGCTTTATTACACTGGGGCGGTAAAATGAGCTCTTTCATAATAATTAAAAAAACGTCTTTGCTATATAATAACAGTACGAAACGCCCATACTGTTACATACTGCGGAATTGTTGCTCACATCTATCTAAGAACATTCAGTAGCCAATTGTGGATGAAGCGGCTGGCTCAGTTTTTAAAGTGAGTAAAAATGTTTAAAGTCCTAAGAGATGGCACTGTTAGAGTTAAAGCAGCGAATTATCTAAAATGTGTGAGACAAGGGAAAAGGTTCCTGTCTACTAACAAAGAGGTCGTGTCTTCTGCTGATGTTGTTATCATTGGTAAGTGTTCCTAATTTAATTTTTATTCTGTTACTACAAATAGGTTTGCTAATTTTGCAAAGATTCATTGTATTCCTGTTAGTTAAAGACTTAATTGGGATTATAACGTTGAGGACTGTTTTTTTTAAATCTTACTTGTTATGTTGGCAATTTTTTTCATTTCTTTTGCCCTGAAATTGACTAACCTCGGGTTTCTGAAACATTTGTTACGTTGACAACAGATTAAGTCTATTGCTATCTTTGTCATTTGTTGAGTGCCAGACAAAGGCAGCATTAGAATTAATCTGTTGTCAACGTTAACAAACGTTTCAGAAACCCGAGGTAAGTCTCGGCCAGAAACTCGTCTGTTCTATGTCCACGTCGCCGCGCTTCGAGCTTATTTCTGAATGTTTCAAACAGTTCCCGCTTTAATAACAAGTTGTTTCAATGATTATTTTATAGGTGGAGGTATAGCGGGATGCAACACTCTTTATCAGCTCTCCAAAAGAGGAGTCAATGCAGTTCTACTGGAGAGGGCGAAGTTGACCAGCGGCACTACATGGCATACCGCAGGTAAAGTATTGGCTACAGCAGATTGAAGCGGGTCGCAGTTCAAAAATCTTGCATCTCTTTCACATATTCAATGTATGAAAGAGTAGAAGCAGTCAGATTTCTGCCCCACCCTTGCGTTCCGCCCCAATATGTTAAACAATTGAAACTTAATCCGCGTTTATCATTTATCTCTCTTTAACATTCACTCTATTACGTATTAGGAAGACGACATAGTTATTGGCCCAGTGCACTGTGTATAGACGCACGGGGACCTAATTATTATTGGTAAAGTGATTCGACCTATTTTGTCGTTGAATGGCATGATAATATGTTCAGGAGATACAATGTGATTGTTTGTGAACGATTTGCGATGAAGCGCTCCCATAATAAGTAGGTAAAATGATTATTAAACGGTGAGACGTTTCCACTATTACGTTACGTACTTAGTATTTGTATTCTCTTTATTGTTTAGTCGTACTCGTAGGTCTTCATAACAAAGAGAGTGTAGGTTTATTATACATTATAAAGAGAGTGTATGGAGTATCGTTAGACAAAGACAGTTTATTAAAATCCAACATTTTCCTTAAGTTTGCCGGATGTCATTTCTTCCCAGAATTCTATCCTTATTAGCTACATGAATGGTAAGAAAATTAAACATTATGAAATACAGTATGTTTTTTCTCCCCCAAATCAACGTGTTCGATTCCTGGCTAGGAATATTGATTTTTCAAAAATCCAAACATGCAGTTTTAGTTTCCATCAAAATCGGGCCCGTGACTCCTTTGAGTACTTTTCGCTATACCTCATAGTTTCTGATTTAGCCATCCACGCCCACTTGAAAAATTCATTCTGTATAGTATATTTTTTATCTGTGCTTGTATTATTACAATTAAAAGTCATACTAAAACGCTTGGTCACATGTCAGTTTACAGTGTTACGTCACAGCTTCAAATAACACCTGATTTTACTCAACAAATTGATGATTCGCGGTTGTTTTAAACCCCTGAATTCCAAATGAGAGCGGTGTTATAAGTTTAGGGTGCGTATGATTGTATGTACCCGTGTGTCTGTCTGTGGCATCGTAGCTCCCAAACGAATCGACCGATTTTAATGCGGTTTTTTCTGTTTGAAAGCTCATGTGATCTAGATGGTTCTTAGCTATAATAGGGGGTGTGAGAATCGTAGCTCCCAAACGAATGGACCGATGTTGTTGTGGTTTTTTAATGTTTAAAGCTGATGTGATTGAGATACTTCTTAGCTATAAGGGGGGCTAGGGGTCGGGTTTTTTTTATATTTTTGCATGTTATAGTATGGCGACGTCATGATTGACGGTTGTACACAATATTAAAAAATCTACTTTTTGAACAATGAAATATAAACATTTACTTAACCCAAACATAATTTGTATATTTCATTCCATTTCACTTTTGATAAGTTTTCAAAAGAATATTTCCAGGAGTAACACGGTGTTAATAATCAAGGTGTTAATTGTGTTTTAGGTCTAGTGTGGTCACTGCGACCTTGCGACTTGGAAGTCAAACTGCTGCGTGATTCAAGGACAGTCTACAGTGAACTGGAGCAAGAAACTGGCGAGCACGCCGGCTGGATCAACAATGGCGGCATGTTCATCTCGCGAAGCAAGGTACGGATGTGTTCTTATAGAATCGTAGCTCCCAAACGAATGGGTCGATTTTGTATGCGGTATTTATGTTTGAAAACTACTGATGTGATCGAGTTATATAAATTTATATTTGTGCTTTTGATGCTTTGTTTTCTAACTCTCTTTTACATTACATCTCGTAATTCCCGTACTTGTGTCATTCAATAATTATTATTCATTTGCAATAATCTACTCCCATGTCGAATAACTCCTCCCTATCAATTTTCATACGGAAGAGTGGACCAAATTTGTATGAATCTTCAGCTCCTTGTGATATAGTAGTAGTCAAACACGAGCATAACTTAGAAGAAAGAAAAAACCGGTAAAGCCTTTGATTTTCAGAGGAACTTCAGAAGATAATACAAAAGTTGTCCTTCGATTTTAAATGGAATGTTTTCAGAGTTAAACAATCAACAAACTCTTAACTGCCGTACCCCGAGTCGTCTATTAACGCTAATTAGCATTAAAATCGGTCAAACCCATTATAAAAAAAAAAACATTTAAAGGTGTACCTTACCCAAAACGAGCTAGTAGTAACGCGGTATGTTATGGTGTCTGACGCTTGATTGATAGCTACAGATAAGGATTGTCCCAAAATTCAAGCAATAAGTACCTAATTTTGAAAGAAAATGCAGGTATATGATTAAACATTGTATTATTTTTATTGATTCATAACGTATACAATATGGTAGGGTTATGTATAGAATAGCATATCGGGTAAATTACAATAAAAGGATAAAATAAAAATAAAAACTAGAAAAGAAACCTTGCTTTAATTTTGGGACTTCCAATATATACACAGAATAAATAATAGTACTAGATATAATTCGAAACGATGAACAAGCAAGCGAAGTGTGGGGGGTACACGATGGACCGACGACATTGTAACCATCGCAGGAAGTCGGTGGATGGAGGTGGCACAAGATCGCTCGTCATGGCGCTCTTTGGGGGAGGCCTATGTTCAGCAGTGGACTTCCAAAGGCTGACATTATGATGATGATGATGATGATGATGATATAAGATGACCGTCCAGGGCGAAAGTAAACATTATGAACGATTGTTTTGTACATCAATCATCTGTGTATATAATTTATCGGCCATAGGTTATACGATAACCTCGCATTTTATTTGCTTATTATAGTATATGTAAGTATCAATGTAAATAACTTAATTAGATACATAAAGTATATGTAACCGGTTTATTTTAGGAACGGATAGATTACAATCTGACCGATTCTAATTGGTTTTATTACAAACAGACGAAAAATTGTGAACGAACAAGCACGAATTATTACCGACCAATCAGTGGACAGTATTACATTATATCCGATTTCTGAGATTCTATCGCCACGGTCAAATTGTGAACCTGCCCTTGATTGGTCAGACTCGTATTTATCACCAGAGGAGTTACAAATTAAACAGACAGTCAATTGCAAATGATCTTGAAATCATTCACACCGTTATGACTTCATCATTATCATCATCAGCCTATATCTGTCCACTGCTGGACGTAGGCCAATGAGCTCGGTCTTCAGCTCCCGTCATCCATTCTCTTCCAGCCGCTTTTCGCAGGTCGTCACTCCACCTGGCCATAGGTGGACGTTTGCCTTAACGTGGTCTCCACTCGAGAACTCGTCTACCTCAACGGTTATCGGTTCGTCTAGAAATGTGACCAGCTCACTGCCACTTTAGCTTGCTTATCCTAAGAGCTATGTCGGTCACCTGGGTTCTCCGTCGGATATGTTCATTACGAATCTTGTCCTTCAGAGAAACTCCAAGCATCGCTGAGCAACCTTAAATTTGTGGACTAGTTTAACCGTGAGTGTCCACTTTTTGGTTCCGTAGGTAATGACTGGCAGGACGCACTGATTGAAGACTTTTGTCTTCAGGCACTGTGGTATGGACGACGAGAAGACTTGACGAAGCTTGCCGAATGATATGACTTCAAGGACTAAAATTGATCGTGAATCAGTAAACGTGCTCTCGCCAGAACTCTCGCATCATCGTCCCTTTGCTCTACTCACACACTCAACCTTCACTCGACTTAAGACGTCGCCGGTTCGCTTCGCTCGCAACCTCCCCCCTAGCTACGTTCAAGCCTCGTGCGCTCATTTCGCTCAGGAACTCCTTGCGAGCTTCTGGCTCCGCGTTTTGGAGTTGCACCCGTTGGAGTTGCACCCGGGCTGCTCCGATTCTGTTTCGTGAGCTTGTATTTAATTTGTAGCTCTATGGTGACAAACCTAGATCGACCAATCAGGAAAAGGTTCACAATATAACAAGCGATAGTATCTGTAAAATAATAAAACTGCGCACTGATTGGTCCATCAGCTAGCGAATAGCTGTTGTTGTTGTTGTGTGCCGAATGTTCGTTAACGATTTTTCGTTTGTTTGCAATCTATCCATATTTTTTTATTAACCTATTGTGTCCCACTACTGGGCAAAGGTATATCCTTATCCTTCCCCCATATCCTTCCATGCGTCTCTATCCAGGGCTAGGTCTTGCCAACCAATTCTATAAACATTTAAGTCATCACGCCACCTTTTTCTAGGCCGACCACGACGTCGTCTTCCATCTGCAGGCTCCCATTGAGTGGTGACTTTTGCCCACCTCGACGGACCACATGTGCGGCCCAATTAAGATCGGTTAAATTGTATATAATATATAATTTACAATCTAACTGTGACGTGTCTTATACAAAGAAGTTATAAATGGTGGATGTATGTATGTATGAATGTACGAATCGATCGGTTTTGACAGATGAGATATCATTAGCTTCGTTTTATCCTGAATGCCACTGGAAATAACCGGACACAGAGAGTTTAGGTGCGTTTAATTTGTCCAGATATTGATAGCCACTATTTTGCTATATTTGCCGCTGTCGAGAAAACAATATTTATAACAATATCAATATTTATATTTTTTATATACACCGCAACATGAAAATCAAATTTAAAACCCAATCAAGTGTTATATTAGGAGGATTTCGGCAATATACGCCTAGCTATTTTCTATAGCATTTTTTAATCATTCATAATTGTATGTTTGGGCTAACTTTTATAACATGATAGGTACACATTAATTTATGGATGAATACCAATCCAGAGGGCTTATAATTTATGTTTGCAAACTTTCTCCGTCTTATGGATGGAGAAAATCCTTCCTTTGTGCAGCTCTAGAGAGTACTACAAGAATATTTCCTCCAAATTCTCCCGGTGCACCGGTTCAGGCTGTGCGTTGTCTGTCAGTATGTCACGGTACAGTTTTATAGTTATAGACATAGATCCAGTTAAAGGGGTAAAGATCCGGCACGCTTTAATATCACGTAAACAAAAATTGGACTAGATTCAACTACAGCAGGTAAAGGGGGGTGGACAATTTTTTTAAATGTTTTTAAATTTAACTTATTAATTATCTTTCTATACTATCCAGGTTAGAACACAAGAATACATGAGATTACATACGCTTGGTAAAGCCATGGGAGTGCCGAGCCAGATTCTGGAGCCCCACGAAGCCCAGAACTTGTTCCCACTGCTGGACCCGTCTGTGTTCCAAATGGCGCTGTACGCGAATGAAGATGGGACGATAGACCCGACGATGGCGTGCAGCGCGCTTGTGAAGGTTGCCACGAAAAATGGAGGAAAGGTAACATTTCGTCACTTCATCATACCATATGAATATATTTCTTCTCTACCCAAAAACAGGGCTGTTATAAGTTTAAATGCGTCTATGGCGTCGTAGGTCTCAAACGGATGCATTGATATCAATACGATTTATAATTATTTGAAAGAAATGGTTCTTAGTTTTATCTACACAAATATTATAAAGAGGAAAGATTTGTTTTTTTTTGTGTGTTTGTTTGTAATGGATAAACTCAAAAAAATACTGAATTGAATTTAAAAATGTTTTCACCTGTAGAAAGCTACATTTATCAGCGAGTAACAAGGAAGGATATGATTTTTCAAAAAATTTGTGTTCCCTACGTAAATTGCAATAATGTAACCCAAGGTATCAAAACTTTGCGGAATGACATGTTACCATGGAAACGAAATAATACCAAGTCTGTCAAGTACGTGAGTAATAATGCAGTTGTCTAAAAACACCACGATCGTTGCTGTCAAAGATTTGTAATTACGCTTACTGGTGTTTTTTTTAAGTTACGGCGGGTATAAAAATTCTAAAACAAAGAAAAATGCCGCGTGAGCGCTACCCGTGCGCTTACACCGCGTCAGCGCTACCCGTGCGCTTACACCGCGTCAGCGCTACCCGTGCGCTTACACTGCGTCACTAATTTGCAATAAATTGGTTCCCAGGATGTTCATCTCTGTGCCCGTATTACGTAACTTACAATACAATACAATACGATAACTCTTTATTGAACACATTACAATAAAAAACAACATAACAGTAATGATATATAAAATCTAATGTTGTACAATAGGCGGCCTTATCGCTATTTGCAATTTCTTACAGGCAACCTTTGGATGGACAGGAATATAAACTTAATTTTTAATTGAGAGGTGAGCCGTTGTAAAAAATAACTTTCAACGATTCACCCAGATGGACTCAGGAGGTGGACGGTGGGTAAGATAAGAACTGACTTTAAAGCTATCGGTTGCAAGAGATTATTATTATATACAAGTTTTCCCGCCCGCGACTTCATACGCGCGGACTACTGTTTATCGCGAAAAAAAACATCCTATTTTGTTCTAGGATAATTAAAAACCAATGCAAAAGTAGGTAACTATAGCACCACTCTTGATGTGTTTTGATAGACTTGTTATTTCGTTTCCATGGCAACCATAGACCATTCTTCATTCTGCATTCTGAGCTAAGATGCCACAGACACACACACACACACCCATGTGTGTGTGTGTGTGTGTTTGTGTGTGTGTGTGGGTGTGTGTGTGTGTGTGTGTGTGTGTGTGATACAATGATATACACCCTAAACTTATAACACCCGTCTCTTTGTTCGGGGGTTAATAATAGACAGAGTTAAGAGTTACTCGCCATCTGCTGGTAAGGTGCCCAAAAATCTAGCGATGTTACCTCTTTGAATAGCAAGACTAAATCTTTGAACGAGGTAGGCACCAGCTCTTTGATCACTTGTTGTTTCTAATAAGCGTCTGGACATCTAAACAAAACGTAGCGCTTCTAGACCTCAGAGCCACATAGTTTCAAAATGTATATCTATCACCGATAGATGCATACTTCCTCCGCTTGAGGCTCACTGTTGACTCTGCTGCTGAATCCGCCGCCCTGGAGTTATTTTGAAGTTGAGAGGAGTGTCGGCACAAGTTGCGTCTCAAACCAGCGGCCTCCCCAAGAGATTAAAGTCATACCGTCAGGCCTCTTGCCATTGTCACGTGAAAGACCGTTGGGCTCTAAAACAGCCGGCACGTTAACGGCTGCAAAATTAACTTGTTGATAAAGAAGAACTCATTTTTATCTTCTTCTTCTTCCCAGTTTTTCTGGGGTCGGGTCTTCTTGTACGGCGGCGCCAGGACGCTCTATCCTGGGTAGTCATAGGAGTTAGGTTTTGCGCTTTCATCTCCCTCGATACTGGACCACCATGTAGCGGGGAGTCTTCCTCTTCCAATGCGTTTCGTAGGGATGTTCAAAGCTGTTTACTGAGAAACTATCATCTCGTCTCATTATGTGGCCGTACCATCTAAGCCTACTTTCTTTTAGTTTGTCAGTTATTGGGGCCACTCCGAACGATCCTCTCACATGCTCATTGCGTATTCTATCCAAACGTGTTACACCACCCGCCCAGCGCAGCATCTTCATTTCAGCTGTGTGAAATTGCTATTCGTGCTTTTTTGCTGTTGTCCAGCACTCCGCTCCATACAACATAGCGGGTCGAACAGCCGTCTTGTAGATTTTGCCCTTAGTTCGTACTGGCATTCGGGTGTCACAGAGTACTCCAGTTAGGGATCGCCATTTCAGCCATGCGGTGTTAAACACTGAAATGGCGATCCCGCGTCGACGCAGATGTTAGCCATAGAGTTAACTCTATGGCTAACATCTGCGTCGACGCGGGCATCGGTCGTAAGAACAGAGCCAAGGTACTTAAAGTGGGTGACTCGGGGTAGCGTAGTATTATCAATGTTAATGTTGCAACATGTCTGTTCATCACCACCGAAGTCACACTCCATATACTCCGTCTTTGAGCGGCTGACCCGTAGGCCGTGCCCTTCGAGCTCATTCACCCATTTACTGAACGTCTCCTGCAGATCCGTTGCACTCTTCGCGATGAGGATCAAACATACACCATGGTATTTTGCACTGCAAATTTTTGGTTACGTAATCCATGGTAAGATTGAAGATCAAGGGGCTAAGTGACTAGAGCACACTGAAGGGATGGCGCCGGATGAGTCCAGTAGGGCCAACGGCGGCGCCTACATCTTGAGAAGATGAAAGCCTTGGCGTTAGGTGGCAACCAGCCGTAAAACAATATGGCCAAGAACTCATTTTTATGAAAATTCAAAATTGACAAAAATCTTTTTATTTCCAGGTATATGAAGAATGTCCAGTGCTAGACATTCACTACTCACACAACGTACTTGGCAATAAGGAGGTGACCGGCGTGCACACAGACAGAGGATTTATCAAGACTAAATGCGTTGTCAACTGCGGAGGTACTTTGTTAATACAATAGCTGCGGCCTTTTTACTCGACTGCTAGTTTTTGTTATATCCTGTTTTCCCTTGATAAAAGTAGGCTAAGTCAGTTCCCTTTTTTTTTTTTGAAAACTGTTCCTCCTTTAGCGTGAAAAGTGCATAAACAAGCAAACAGACAATGAAGATTGTAAGGGTATTACAAAGCGCATTTAAGCTCTCATTATAGCGCGCCAAATTTATCAACCTACTTCTATTAACACTTAACGTCACGCCAAATAAATAGACGTAAGTTAAACATGGCCCATGTTCTCTCCCTTCTAGCTTGCTTGCTCGTCGTTTGAAGTAAGTAGTGCTGGCATTTCAGATTGTCAGGCCGCGCGTGGGCTTGTGACATGGCTTAACGACTGCTATTAATCAATAACAACCGGGACCGACAGCTTAACGTGCTCTCCGAAGCAAGGAGCGATGGAAACTGTACCACAGAATAAATAAAAGTACTTCACATAACTTAGACAAATCATTGGAAGCTGAGGTCCCCGGTGGATTCTGGGCCTGCAGAGTTCTTGGTCTGCAGTGAGAAAACGTTATCTATTTAGTCGTAGATTGATGAGGCGTGTGAAATGATTCTTGTTTCAGGAGCGTGGGGCCCGCGCGTGGCCAGGTTCGCGGGCGTGCCGTCACTGCCTATCATCCCGTTCAAGCACGCGTACGTCGTCTGCGAGGCGACGCCGGAGGTGCGCAACAGTCCTAACATTCGGGACCACGATGTCAATCTGTACATCAAAATACAAGGCGAGACGTGCAATGTGGGAGGCTACGAGGACAATCCGCATATGTTGGATCAGGTATGTTTCATTATAACGTTATTGGCCCCACGATGCACTTACCGATTTTTACACCATTGCCCAAATAAGAAATGTAATGTTTTTAGGGTTCATATATGTATGTGAGTTTGTTTATTCCACCATAATTTTTAAATGCCTGAACAGGTTTGGATGTATGGGGTATCGTTAGAATCCTTACATCATCTTACATAGGCTGTTTTAATGAAGTTCTTTTTTCCTGACACCTGTCGTGTTTTTTCTCTTAAATTGATGATTTATTTCTGATTTTGTAAATAACTTAAAAACTACTAAACCTAAAATTAATTGCTTTTTAAAATGTACATACAAACTACTTTCATAATATGGAACCTCACTTGACATGATTTTGAAATTTCCACAAATTTTTGGGATATTTGGACCCCGATATCTCACTCAACAAATCCCAAATCCATTCATTTCATATTAAAATTAATACCATTACCATTTATTTATTATAGAAAAGTAACAGCGTATTCAATTATAAAGGCCTTTACACATTATTACCATAGCTGATTAAAATTCATTTTTTGGTTTAGTAAGTTAATTACGATACCACTTATTTTAATAAGTGAGAACCAATCCTTAGGAAGTACACATATAAATTTAAAAATTTTTTTTTTGGAAAATTAGTTTAAAGTTAATTTTATCTCCTATCAGCACGATCAGCACGCATATATCCTGTCAATCATTAGAATAATAATTGTTCCAACTATATTTACGTTGTTACCTAACGTAGTATTTATATACTCTTTGGTTACCTATATTATGATCATAGAGTTCAATTAGAATAAGTTATACATTATAAGAATTTAAATTAAAAAAAAGAGTTTAATTTACTTTTTAAACTTTTTTTTAATGCATTTTCACTTTTTAACAACTTTTTTTAAATGCATTGTCGTTGTGTTGTGAGCTACCCTGAAAGTTTCAGCCAGGTAGCTAATCAGAAAGTGCTCGAAATTTTAATTGCAAGATTACAGGACAGACAAAATACATAGATAGATACATACATACATGCATACATACAAGTGATGTTAATTAAAAGCTTTTAAAAAGACAAATAAGCCAATAAAACAAGTCAACGAGCTGACAAGCAATATCAGTATGCATACCTTCCCTAGAAATTACATTAATACTCACATTAATAAAATAAAGAATGGCATATGACTTCCAAAGACAACATACAAATTCATACAATCAATATGTACCTATCTATTCATCATCATCATCATGTGAGCCTTTAGAAGTCCACTGCTGAACATAGGCCTCCCCCAAAGAGCGCCGTCACGAGCAATCTTGTGCCACCTCCAACCACCGACTTCCTGCGATGGCTATAATGCCGTCGGTCCATCGTGTGGGGGTCTCCCTACACTTCGCTTGCTTATTCGTGGTCGCCATTCGAGAACCTTTATTCCCCAGCGGTTGTCGGCTGCGAACTATATGGCCTGCCCATTGCCACTTCAACTTGCAAACTCTGAGAGCTGTGTCGGTTACCTTCGTTCTTCTACGGATTTCCTCATTTCGGATTCTATCACGTAGTGAAAAAGTGATCATAGCTCTCTCCATTGCACGCTGCGCAACTCTGAGCTTGTGTATGAGACTAATAGTTAGCGACCACGTCTCAGTGCCGTATGTCATCACTGACAACACGCAATGATTATAAACTTTCGTCTTGAGGCTCTGCGGTATCTGCGAGAAGATATGGCGTAATTTCCCGAACGCTGCCCATCCGAGTTGGATTCGTCGGTTGACTTCTTTGTCGAAGTTGGATCTACCCAGTTGGATCGTCTGACCCAAGTAGACAAAGTGATCAACAGCTTCGATAATATCGTTCCCAACATAAACCGGCATGGGTACGACATGGGCATTTGATGCATGGCATGATGTTCGTCTAGGCCATGTTCATTTTAAGACCCACCTGTTGGGAAACAATATTGAGGTCTCTGAGCATCGTTCTTAGGTCTTCCAGGGTTTCTGCCATGATGACTATATCATCAGCAAATCGAAGATGAGTGATGTATTCGCCATTGATGTTAACACCATATCCGTTCCAGTTCAGAAGCTTGAATATATCTTGCAGTGCCACACACAAACGTGCCTTGTTGTTTGAGGTGAACAGTTTCGGCGAAATAATGTCTCCCTATCTCACCTCTTTTTGCAACTGGATAGAATTCGTGCTCTGTTGTTCCTGAAGACGGACTGTCATGGTGGCCTTGCTGTACAAATACTTCAACACTTCGATGTACCTGTAATCAATCTGGCACCGCTGTAATGACTGTAGCACTACCCAGGTCTCGACTGAATCAAAGGTATTCTCGTAGTGCACAAACGCTAGACGTAGTGGCCGATTATATACTTCGGTCTTCTGTGTAATCTGCCGGACCGTATGGATGTGGTTTGTGCTAAAGCCTTTCCGGAATCCAGCTTGTTCGGGAGGCTGAAAGTCGTCATTCCTACGAGCGAGACGGTTTGTAACTACTCTCGAAAACAATTTATAGACGTGGCTCAGCAGCGAAATGGGCCTATAATTCTTCAAGAGGGGTTTATCACCTTTCATAAAGAACAAAACCACTACGCTCTTGTGCCACGCTTTTGGCGTAGTACCCTCGAGGACGACGGAGTTAATAACAGCTTCTGAAGGACTTTAAGTACCGGTGTTCCACCCGCTTTCAGTAGCTCTGTCGTTATTCCGTCCTCCCCTTGTCCCTTGTTGCTCTTAAGCTGTTTGAGAGCCATTCTGATCTCGTATAGGCTGACGTCCGGGATATCTTCGGTATAATGTCGAGTCAAACGGGCTCTTGCATCGCTAGTCGTGCTAGGAGGACTACGCGATGAGGTGTATAATTGTCCATAGAACTTCTCAAGCTCACTCAAAATCTCTGGCTTCGACGAAACGATGCTGGAAATGTCGGTTTCCAGCTTCGTCACAGGCTTTGCCCAATATACAGATCTCTTACGAACACTTTGAAGCCCTTGTTCCGCTCTATTGCGTTCTTAATACAGATAGTTTTATAGGAACGCAAATCGTGTCGCATCGACTTATTAAGCAAGCTGTAACTCGACATATCCACTGAAGACTGCAGCCTCATCTCGCCTCGTAAGTTTGAGTGTATCTTCGGTATAATGTCGGGTCAAACGGGCTCTTGCATCGCTAGTTGTGCTAGGAAGACTACGCGATGAGGTGTATAATTGTCCATATAATTTATCTGTTACAAATTAATAATTGCTACATTAGCCAGAACAGTAACTAGTGACTCTGCGAGCTGTAGACCACGCGAGCACTTTTTTTGCAAACAATCTAATGGTGCACAGTAGCGCCATCTAGTTACTTTATTGTAAAACTAATATTAATAACCAAGGTGCTCCATTAATCCCTACCTGGTAGGTAAAGGGCTGATTCCACTGGAAGAAATCTAAAAGTGAGCAATTTACTGCATTTTAAGAAGCTATTCTGCTCATCACGCTGAAGCCGAAGATCCTCATCAGATATTCGCCAATTTTTATGAGACCAACTTATAGTTACTACTAACCTTTCAAATAAAAAAGCACCATTGAAATCATATATTCAGTAGCCCCTTTTTTGGAGGAATCCCCCCCCCCCAGTCAAAAAACCCCCACGAATAAAAAGTTCTGGTTTTAGAACTTTTTAAATTAATTTTAATTTCGTTAAACCTGCATACCAAGTTTCGTCTAGATCGGTTGAGAAATGCGACCTGTAGAGGAGAACAGCCGGACATACGAAAGCATTTTTGCCCAAGCTGAAACGGAGACGTTTCGCGCTGGCTCGGTCAACTATGTAAAGAAGACGATTACCGATTACTTACCGAATTTCATGAAGATCGGATAAACAGTTCGAAAGTTGTTGAACAAACATAGGCACACAAAAGGCAGATTCGACCAAGTTGATTTGGAGACCTCGTTTTGCTCAACAATACGGTATAAATAAATTCAGGACAATTCACACCAATTACCAAGCCCTATTCGACCCAGCGACCGTTTGACTTCGCAGTCAGGGTCACTAGTAACTAGGCCAAACGGTCGCCAAATGTAATAATTATAATGTGTGGAGTATTTTAGCATTATTGAAAACATCATCCAATCTTTACATTTTGTAATAGGTCCCAGACAACCTGCAATTCCATCTGTACGAGCTCGACTGGGACGTATTCGGGGTTCACATGAACAGTGCTGCCACCTTGTGCCCAAAGCTGGGCAACGTGGGAATCAAGAGCACAGTTTGCGGGCCAGAATCTTTCACTCCTGACCACAAGCCTCTGTTGGGAGAGGACCCTAATGTTTTCGGTAAGTTACTTTTACACTTAGATTCAATCTCATAAATGACGTATTTGTATGAAAACCGTTGAAGCACAAATTAGTGAAGGTGAAGTACTAGTAGAGGAAGGGCATTTCATTCAAATAACAGCTTTACATTCTCAACAATAAGGTTGAAGATAAATTTCAGTAGTTTCGTGACGGAACTAGTGAGTCTTTTTTCCCACTAGTTCCGCGGGACAAAGAACACATTAAACAATTTCAATGACAACCATGTGGCATTGTCCCCCACTACTTAATTATGCAGTTATGGCCAGGCTCCATTTATACATTTTCCCACTCCCACTCCCCACTCCCTCGACACTGTGTCACCCGGTACCCGCAACAATTACTGAAGTGCCTGTGTAACAAGGTTGAATATCGCGAGCGCTGTTTGAACACAAAATTTAGCTCGGAACTAAAAGACGTGAGTCTCAAAAGTAATTTTATTTTATTGGCAGGCTAATAATTTAGTTAGGTAAATTTTGTCTTGAAAGTGGGTAATAAACTATATTTCTTGCTGTGAGATTTATTTTAGAGATAAAACTTACGCCGTTGAGTAGAAAAATGAAAATATTACTGAAAATAACGTAATTTTTGATAAGAAAATGTATGGAATGAAACTCTGTTAATCTCGTTTTTGTCTCGATCACAGGGAGATAAAGATCTCAAAAACATATATGTTAAGTTTCACATTTACCAGGTTTGTGGTTGACCCAGCCTGGTCTTAAAGCACGAATGCGAGTTAGCTTTTAATTGTATAAGCATCATCTAAATATTAGACTGGGATGCTTCACTGATTGTTTGTGCGTGTGTGAGTGAGAGAGGGTGTGTGTGAGGATGTTTAATTTAATACATATTAGTTAGATTGTTACAGAAGTTTCATGAATGATATAGTTACTTACCTTCGGTTTTCATAAGCTCTGCGCGGTTCAACGGCTTACATCTCTCTCTTCAAGTAAAGAGGTTTAAAGATTTCGACCTATTCTGCGCCGCGGCACGGAAGTTGCGCTCCGGCCCATTCAATTTGAGATTTCTGAGAGAATTGGTAAAAGCGTGATACAAACTGGTAACTACGGCATGCCCGTTGAGTGTTGACCGACGGGAATTTTAAGCGTTTGAAAAATAATTTTCTACCGCAATTTTAATGCGAAAAAAATAAAATTTCCCGCCGTCCGTGTTAATTATAAAAATGAGTTTTTTTTTACATTTGTGTAGTTAACAGACGTATCAACAATAGGTATAAAAAAACCACTGTGTATAAGAATAATAGCTGTGCTAATAGGTACTAACGAATTCTACAAATGTTATAAGTTTGTGTGTGTGTGTGTGTGTGTGTGTGTGTGTGTGTGTGTGTGTGTGTGTGTGTGTGTGTGTGTGTGTGTGTGTATGTCCAGTCTTCACGCTGAAACGGCTCTACGGATTTTGATGAAATTTGGTATGTAGATACATTAGGTCCTGGAATAACTAATGGGATCCTTTTCATCATTATCATCATCTTTACCGCGGATGAAACTGCGAGACACAGCTAGTGTTATATAATTGAAGAGTACAGGAGAAGAAAGGGCTCATCAACAAAAACAAAACCAGCGACTGTGGCGTTTCAAATAATAGATCTAAGAAAGGGCTCATCAACAAAAACAAAAACTAGAGATAATGGCTTTTCAAATAATTGATCTAAGAAAGGGCTCATCAACTAAAACCAGAGGTAGTCGCTTTTCAAATAATAGATCTAAGAAAGGGCTCATAAACAAAAACAAAAACTAGAGATAATGGCTTTTCAAATAATAGATTGAAAAACCGTTGCCCGGCTAAGGAAAACGGACCTCCTTCTCAGGTAAAGGCGAGGTAATTAAAACAAGATGGTAAATTCAATAACAAAGGGCTTTATTACAAAAATAGAAAAAAACACACATGAGTTATCAAAGCTTGGTACTCTCTCCTTTACTAAGGAATTCAAAACGAAGTATTTTCCACTTAACTAAGTTTGTTCTGCATCAAAATATTTCTAAACAGCTAGTTCTTATAATAAGATTTAAGAGAGTGAGAGCAGAGTGTTCAGCAGTTCATCCTGTATTGGTCACAACGCAACGGAATACTCTTGTCTACGCCTAGAACGTTCAAAATTAAAAGAGTACTTGTGCAAACAGGAGTGTGTGTGTGTGTGTGTGTAAGGTTGTGTTTCCCAGAGGGATATCAAACTCTAAAACAGAAAGTATCTTTCAACAGTATTTTAACACGCAAGTAGGCGAAGGCTTCCCTCACTACCGCAGCTCGCTGACTCGAAAATGAATTGGAGTGGACCAACCTGGAAGCTTCCCGGGACTCTGTACCGTCGACTCGTGTGCCGCCGCGGATCGCCTCCTTTACTCCACTCGTTCGGCTCCTCCTGCTCTCCACGAACGGTGCCTTCCGCTCCTCTCGAACGGTTTCTGTGTCTCCTACGGTCGGTGTCTGGTGTCTCTCTTGATCGATATCTTCTACGGGACAGGTGGTGCGTCGGTGACCGGCTGGTGACCCTCGGAGATCGGCGCATAGCAGCTTCGCAGTGGTGACGGCAGCGGCCGTCCGTCGATGCTCGACTATAACCTGAAACCCACGTTTCTCTGTGTTTAAATGGTGTCTCGAGGTGCCCGCCTTAGATGGTCGCGGCGTAAAATCAAAACATATATTTCGTTAGAACAATCCTTGAATCACGGGATATCTCACTAACCTGGCTTCTGCACTCGTATACTTATTTCGCCGGTTACCAAGTAGTCACGGTTTCCGCGCTTCGTTCTGGACATCGTGTTCTTCTGCTGCCTGCGAATTTAAAACCCGTAAGGCAAAGTCGTTTTCGCGCAGAACCTACTGGAATCCCAGAATCAAACAAATTTTCTCACCTGCGGCGATCTCAATCATGTGCCAACTATGTGAAACCAACTAATTCACTGTCCGTATTCAAAATGCTTGCAGCGAGCCTTTCTTTTGTATATATACGTACTCTGGCTTCTACGTTGAGTAGCAGGCTACTCCGAAATCTTACAGCCGGTTTTCCAGAATCTTCTGGAAACAACACTGCAGCTTGCATCATAATTCAGACCCTGTCGGCCTAGCTATACAGGTCACTGTCCTCCAGCCAGCTCTCGTACATTCCAGTCAGGGTCCGGTTAGATAAGGATTTTTCCATATAAAAAAAAACAAATAACCTCGAAGTTTTCTGTGTTTTACTCTATGTGTCAAAACATTCCATGGTATGACCATCGCAAGCGATTTGACTGTGTAAATTATTTTCGACATATGAATTGCTGCCCTCTGAATTTCCGATTTGTTAGCCAACTCAAAGACACGACTTATTCCGGATTTTTCCAACATTTTGCCCTTTGTTTAAAGCTATCCAGGGCCTGAAATATTCCTGGAATGTTTATTATAATGGAAACACTCAAAAGTTGTGCTACTTCCCGACAGAGGTTTCTGCATCGTTTACACCTTCCTTCCAGTTCATGTCTCTCGACACTAGCTGTCGCTGCGTGGATTTGCCATTTTAACCATTTTGAGCCATGAGATGAAAACTTTGCCCTTCCACTTGCAGAGGCAAAATCAACCATTAACCCTTGATTTTTAGATAGGCGAAATCATCATGCTGCCTTCAACAAAGAAATGCTTTCATTGTTCCTTCATCGAAGAAAGTGGCGCCGCGAACGGTCGTTCCGCGTTTTTTACCAAACTTGGTGTCTGGCTTCCACGTAAGGAGAAAACGCACCTTGATCTAATAGAGAAGACGCTCCTCCTCGCCAGATGGCGTTGTACCCAATATATTCTATTTAATCGGGATTTATAACAAAATCTCCCTTGGAATCATGATTTAACATGTTACAAGATCTCTAATTATTATGTTCAATATCATTTTAATGTTTATTTATTATATATTATACACCTCAAAAAAAAAACAAAATCTCTACCGGGTTTGCACCCAATGTGCACCTTCTATTCGGTTCGATTTGTAAACCAGCACAAATTGTTGACAAGCATGATGAAACACCGCACTTAGAAACTAAAGTCATCCTTATCACTGGCGAATGCTGCTGCTATAGATTGAAGATATTGGCTTACCTGTCTGTATGTCTATAAACAACCCACTGAATTAATAGTTGGTTCATCATCAGCCGATACACGTCCACTGCTGAACATCGGCCTCCCCCAAATAACGCCACAAGCATTGGTCGCTGATTGCCTATCGTCTCCCACATTTTCTGTTAAGTGGGGGTCGATTACCGTCTGCCGCCATTTATCATACGTGGGTGCCGATAACCGTTTTTTTACCGTCTGCCACACATTCTCATACGTAGAGGCCAATAGCCGTAAATGTATTACCGTCTGCCACCATTTCACGTAAGTGGAGGCCAATAGCCGTAAATGTATTACCGTCTGCCATGATTTCTCATACGTGGAAGCCGATAGTTCTAAATATATTACAATCCGTCACCATTTGACATAAGTGGGGGCCGATAGTCGTATAATTATCACCGTCTGCCACAATTTTTCATACGTGGGGGCCGATAGCCATAAGTGTTACCGTCTGCCTCCATGCAGTGGCAATTCGTGGGGCCAGACGGTAACAAATCTCATATTCACATAACCACTTTGAAATATTCTTGGAATAGTTAGTTAATATTATAATGTTTTAAAATGAATAAGTTTAAGATCAACCAAATAACATTTGCGCTGCGGTCGTTACGAAGACGCTTACCATTTATTTAGATTTAGACGAATTGCTGATAGCCACTATTCGTCTGTTTTGCAGGTTTGTACCATAACTGTGGTTACAACTCGGCTGGCATGATGTTCTCCGCTGGATGCGGCATACAGATGGCGGAATGGATCGTCAGCGGAAGGCAAGTGTTTTTTCAGTTCGTGTGTTATTATTACCTGACTAAGTGGAGTGTATTTTGTTTATGAGCCTATGTGACACTATAAACGCGTAGACCAATTTTGATGCTTCTTACGTGAATCGATTTGTCTTAGACTGGGTTGCACCACAATCCCAGTTAAAGTTACTCTTATAGTTTATAGTTAAAGTCATGAAGTTATATAGCAATTGTCAGATGGTGCATGTTTTTTTTTGCCTAACCGGTACTTTAACAGAAATGTCGATGTTTGTTATTGCTAAAGTAAGACGGTGCAACCCAAACTTAATCTTGTAAGTGCTACTATGCCATGACAGTATTCAAAACTGAAATAACGACAACCAGACGCCATATTGTGAAAATGAAAAAATGAACTCTGTTATGTGGGGTATCATTAAATAGGTATTTGAAAATCATATTAGGTTTCTCTAATCATTTTTCATTTCCTAACGGTCAATTTAGGATCTATAACGATTTAAAGCCATTCTCACATTTTTTCGTCTATTGGCAACGACACTACCAGCAGCCGCACTACCAGTAGTGTAGTTGCGAATAAACGACACTACCAAGCCCATTTTGGAAAAAATTGAACAGACAACTCACAAAAGTACAGGACAATTTATTTGTCTCATTTTAGTTTTCTCTGCAGTCGGGGTTTTGTGCAGGTGCTTGGCCGTGCTTGTTAACCCCCGAACAGAGAGACGGGTTATATAAGTTTAGGGTGTGTATCACTGTGTGTGTGTGTCTGTGTCTATCTGTGGCATCGTAGAATTGTAGCTTTCGAACAAATGGACCGATTTAGCTGCGGTTTTTATATTTGAAAGCGGAGGTAAACGAGCTGGTTCTTATTTATAATTGCGGGGGGTTGGGGTTTGGAATGGTGGTGATAATCGTAGATCCCCAAACAAATAAACCGATTTAGATGAGGTTTTTTATGTTTGAAAACTGATATAATCGAGATGCGTTTTAGCTATATGAGAGTAGGGGAGGGGGAGTTGAGAAAATGGGGGTGAGAATCGTATCTTTCAAACGAATGGACCAATTAAGCTGCGGTTTTTCATGTTTCAAGCTGAGGTTAACGAGATGCTTCCTAGCTATAATGGGGAGTAGGAAGTCGATATGGTTATATTTTTTTTTATTTGTGCTTATTTTTAAATGTATGTTTATTATCCACTAGGCAAGTTTTCACTTTCTACTCTACTATACGCAAGCTTGTTACAGCTTAGACCACAAATCATCGCTTTCCATCACGTGAGATCGTGGTCAAAATATAGTCTCTTCAGATATGTAAAAAAAAACTGACAACCCAATCGTTTCTTTTTTAATTGTATTTTTGTATCTCAATTTCATCAAAATTGGTTCAGCAGTATAAATCCATTTATTGTCGATTCTGATTCAAAGAATTACTTTCGTGTCTCGCTGCAACTGCTCGCTGCGAAGGGTTCAACTGAAAATTAACGTGTTATTTTGTAGCAAAATAACATAACATAGGTTGCCTGGAAGAGATCGCTTTTAGCGATAAGGCCGCCCATTGTACACTTCTTCTGCTATTTTTCCTTTATTTTTTGTTGATTTTGTTTGTGGTGTGTGCAATAAAGAATTTATCTATCTATCTATCTATAACAATGCTGAGTGAGTCGCTTTGTTTTGTAGCCAAAATACAACACATTGTTTTGACTATATAGAACTCTTTTATTATATTGTACCAATTTATGTATGTGTAACTTGGCTATTAATATAAATATTTTCTTACTTTCTATTGACTATCTCACCAGCAGGGCTAGTGTTTTCTGTGTAGTGATTTTGTGTGTCCATCGAGTGTTTGGATAATGAAAACTATGCGACGGTCACGTCATAGTTTTCGTAGGTTATTAGCTACCAATACTCATAATAGAAAGTTATTAGCTGCCAACACTCATAATAGAAAGTTATTAGCTGCCAACACTCATAATAGAAAGAGACATGTGCGGTCAGCAATAGCCCATAATATCTTCACTGTTCGGCAACTGACACATTTTTTTAAGGAAAATCTGAAGAAGAGTTATGGGAACGAAATTTCCTCATTTCCTCTGGTTAAAATTCTGATAAGGTTATTGAATTATTAAAAAAAAAAGTTGTTCTCATTCCTTTTGGGAAAAGTAACAAATAAGTGCATCCTCAATTTTTCTTTATCCAGTGGTACATTCCTATCTTTATGGAAAGAAGCCCTAATAACTCCTCTCCCCAAAAAGTCTAATCCTTCTTCATTCTCAGAATTTCGCCCTATCTCCATTCTTTCTTTTTTATCAAAAGTGCTCGAGTGCCTTGTTCATCAGCAAATGTCTTCCTTCTTAACAGAAACTCTCTCCTTAATAATTTCCAATCTGGTTTCCGTCCTGGGCATAGCACTGTCTCCGCATTAGTTAAAATTACTGACGACATCCGATATGGCATGGGTAACGGAAAACTGACTGTTTTATCACTACTTGACTTCAGTAACGCTTTTAACAACGTTGATTTCGACATACTTCTTGGACTTCTTCGCTCTCTTAACGTATCTCCAACGATTGATTGGTTTCGTAGTTACCTGTATGGTCGCCGGCAGTGTGTTCGCATTGATGATAACTTATCATCCTGGTGTTGTACATCTGCTGGCGTTCCTCAGGGCGGCGTATTATCTCCTTTACTTTTTGCTTTTTTCATAAACTCAATTTCTCACCAAATATCTTCTTCCTACCATCTCTATGCAGATGATTTGCAAATTTATACACAAGCTCCTTTAGACCAGTTGCATACAGCTATTGAAACAATCAATTATGACCTCAAACGTATTTCAGACTGGAGTAAATCATATGGCCTTAGTGTAAATCCCTTAAAGACCCAAGTTATTGTAATCGGTAGTTCAAGATTGACTGGTTTCATCTCCCACAAGCTCTTTTCGATGGCACACATATCAAAATAAGTAAAACTTGGATTGATAGACAACTATCTTGGGGACCTCAGTTAAGTGAGGTAAGCCGTAAAGTTTATGCGTCAGCGGGTTCACTTAGAAGACTGCGCAATTTTCTTCCCACTACCACCAAACTTGCTCTAGCACAGTCTCTTCTGCTGCCTTTACTCGACTACGCCGACGCCTGCTATTTGGACTTAACCGAAGAACAGCTAAATAAGCTAGAGCGCTTACAAAACTTTTGCATTCGGTTTGTTTTTGGCTTACGCAAGTATGACCATGTATCTGATTTTCGCACAAAGCTCAAATGGTTACCAATCTGACGTCGCCGGGATACTCATGCCCTCTCTCTTCTGTACAGTATCCTATTTAATCCATCGACCCCTCCCTATCTCAAAGAGCGATTTGAGTTCCTTCATCTTTCCCATTCCCGTATTCTTCGTTCCACCTGTTCCACCTCTGCAGTTGGAAGTGCCTGACCAATCTACGATGTGTTATGACAACTCTTTTACTAAACGGGCTGTAAGACTGTGGAATGCTTTGCCCATCAATATTAGAAAAGCTAAGTAGATAGCTGTCTTCAAAGACATGGTGAAGAAGCACTACCTGTCATAAAGCTGGATACTATGTTATTCATACATAATTTATACACTATTCCTTTGTGAACATGCTATTTATTTAAATAAATAGCAAATTAATAATAGCATATTTTTTTTCTAATATTATAAATTTGCCAATATATATGTTATATTATTTAATTATAGTATATATATATTTATGTGTTTAACAAAATTTATGATAACACATTATGTAAGTATGTATACAAATATTAAGTTATATAGTTGTATATAGTTATATAGTTTATAATCCTTTTGTTATGACTAGTGGAGGATGACATTAAAAATATGTATTATTTTCTTCAAACCAAATAAGAGGTTATCTTGTTATTGTCATGTATCCGGGTTCCGAACTGATGACGTCGTGCCGGGTTGAGAGAGTGTGTGATAATACTGAGCACATAAACATTATTTATATTTTTATCTTTACCAAACATAATTAAGTATGACAATGTGACGAAACATTTGTGATGAAGAGGAGAGAGACAGACTACCAACTGAGATACCCTCGTCACCGCGGCGAATTTTGCATTTAGATGAGGCAAATCTGAAATTTAATATCAAAACGTTCACTTTGTATTAGAATTAAAAGACTAGAAATCCATATTAGGCAAAGGGGTAGATACGTACTTGTTTGCGTGATATAATAATTAATATCACGCAAACAAGAACTGGAGTAGATACCGACTACAGGCAAATACTCACACAGCTACATTCCCGTGCTTCATGTACAACAAAGATAGAGATATACGCAGACTATATAGTGCGAATGAGAGTTGCGACGCATGCTACCAAACGCCACTCCGATTGTGACTAAGACCAATTGTGTAATGCCAACCTAATGTATGTGGTCCATGCCCGAGAGGATCTAGTACACTTTTAGTTAGATCTGTGCTATTTGTTCTCTGTTTGGGTACCTATTGTATGTCCATAGTCCGTGGTAGTTTCTGATCTTCTTGATACAGGGACCACTTTATTAGGACTAACACAAATCATTAGATTTGTGTTAGTCCTAATAAAGTAACATTTGCTTCCAGACCACACTACAACATGTTTACCTTTGACATTCGCCGCTTCACCCCCGGCCAGATAGCGCGTGGTCACTGGGTCCGAGAGAGCAGCCACGAAGCTTACGTCAAGAACTACAGCATAGTGTTCCCACACGACGAGCCGCTCGCTGGCAGAGACGCGAGCCACGACGCTATACACCAAGAACTAGTCGACGATGGCGCGGTGATGCAAGCTCGCGCCGGCTGGGAGAGGCCGGCGTACTTCATGCCGGGAGAGAAGGTAACACAGAGCTCACATCACACGGCATAGTGTCTCGCACGACGAGACGCGAGCCACGACGCTATACACCAAGAACTAGTCGACGACGGTGCGGTGATGCAAGTTTGCGCCGGCTGGGAGAGGCCAGCGTACTTCATGCCGGGAGAGAAGGTAACACAGAGCTCACATCACATGACATAGTGTCTCGCACGACGAGACGCGAGCCACGACGCTATACACCAAGAACTAGTCGACGATGGCGCGGTGATGCAAGCTCGCGCCGGCTGGGAGAGGCCAGCGTACTTCATGCCAGGAGAGAAGGTAACACAGAGCTCACATCACAGGGCATAGTGTCTCGCACGACGAGACGCGAGCCACGACGCTATACACCAAGAACTAGTCGACGACGGTGCGGTGATGCAAGCTCGCGCCGGCTGGGAGAGGCCAGCGTACTTCATGCCGGGAGAGAAGGTAATACAGAGCTCACATCACACGGCATAGTGTCTCGCACGACGAGACGCGAGCCACCACGCTATACACCAAGAACTAGTCGACGACGGTGCGGTGATGCAAGCTCGCGCCGGCTGGGAGAGGCCAGCGTACTTCATGCCGGGAGAGAAGGTAACACTGAGCTCACATCACATGGCATAGTGTCTCGCACGACGAGACGCGAGGAGCGAATATTATGCTATCTTCGAGCTCCAATTTCACAGGATCGCGACACTTTAGAGAACTATAGTGTACGTATAAACAAGGTGGGGCAACCAGATGTTTTGATGTAAAAAAAAACGAATGAAAAATTTGGTTCTTCTTTGTGGATTATATTTTTTTCCATCAAGTCGAGAAAATGATATCGGTCAAGTGGCCTCCGTCAGCCGTCGCTCGTTTTATGGCATTTTCCATCACTTGTGTCAGAACTGCGAAAGGTTCTCGCATTCCTGTCGGATATTCTCTTTTTTTTTCTTCAAGAGTCTGAGGCTTGCTTACTTAAACCCGGAACTTGAAGTAACCTCACAAAAAAAACTGCAGTGGTCAAATTAGGTGATCTGGCCGGCCAGAGCAAATCGCCAAAGCGAGAGATTAAAACCACGCGTTTTTTCCGTTCTGTTCCGTTATTGAGGAGTATACCGTTCCATGGCTTATTGACGTGTATTCTGCATCTGTTTACTTCAGAAATGCCGCCATTTGCAAAATTTATAGCATATTCCAATAGAGTGATAACTTTTGCCCTTTTGCCCTTTTTACCTTGTATATTAGTATACTTTATTGAAGGCCTCTGTCGATTTATTAAGGCTTGATCAGAGAGGCTGCGGTCTCGTGATTGTGGTTTTCTTTGTATGCCACAAAGGTTAGGTCTTATATTTGTTCACTCGTTTTTTTAGATCCGAGTTCAGCAGTACGACTGGGGAGGCACTCATGACTACCCTCGGAACTTGGACCGCCGCTACGAAGATGTCCTCAGGGGCGAGTACACGTTTGGGTTTTCGAAGCATCATGACTTAGTGAGTAAAGATTGCAACTAATTAATCTTCTTGTGCATGCTAATCTCATCTGATCATCTGAAAATATCGTCTTTGATATTTAAGTCTACAATATTACGAAAAAAATACATAAATTTTCTGCTCAAATATCAGTTAAATAATTAAAAAAAAAAAACTATAATTATTGTATTTCCTGAAGCATATAGATACATAAACACATAACCGTTCCGTTCTAGCTCTTGAGGTTATCATTAAGTTTTGGCTGATAACCTAAAAGTCCTATTATAACGAATGTTTAATGATTTTAGCATAAAGGTGCAACGTTTCGCTCAGAGCGCCAAATACAATTTTTCTTGCGTTTTTTGTCAATTACAGCTCTATTATCATCGTGGGTTCACAAAAACTTATTTGCGGCAATAATTAGGTCGTATCAAGAAATTACTGTTAATATGATCACCTAGATAATATTGGTTTAGCTACAAATTACAATAAGCTGATTTTCATGTTGGTTTTTGGTTTATTGACAAATGTACTTGAACTAACTTTCACCTACATTTTTGGTTGGTGCAATTTCTTGATACAACCTATTTATTACCGCAAATAAGTTTTTGTGAACCCACGATGAGTAGTAGAGCTGTAATTGACAAAAAACGCTAGAAAATATGAATAGGGCGCTCTGAACCGTTGCACCACTTGCACCTTAACGCCTGTTCAGCGAGAATATATCTAATAATTTTCTAAAGGATTAATTTGAATCAAGGACTAAAACCCGTAGCATTCCGTGCCTCTGCGCGGCACATGCCTCTGACCGCTGACTCATCATTCAAATTTCTACTCTGATCGTTCATAAGTAACCCGTAGCGTTACCGTCCCCGTAAGACGGGTTTAGAGACTAAAGGAGAAATTTGGATGATTACTCAGGACCACTGAGTAATCATCCAAATTTATCTTTTAGGTAGCCGAAATGGTTAAAGGCATGTGCCGCACAGAGGCACGGAACGATGCGGGTTCCAGTCCCGTCCGTGATCCAAATTTTTCCTATAGGAAATTATTTGAGAAGTCCTTAAACTGTTGATTTGTGTGTTAGATTGGAGAAGAAGCCCTGGCCTGTCGGAACAAAGCAGCTCTTTTCAACATGTCGTACTACGGCAAGTTCTATTTGACTGGGCCCGACGCTCAACGCACCGCCAATCTGGCTTTCACTGCGGATCTGTCGAAGAATGATGACAGGTATTATTTATTAATATAACCAGCCGTATACTACATTTCATCCAAATTTATTCAGCTATCGATTAGTTTTTTATGGCTTCTACTCATCGGATTGAGAAACAGAGTACACCAGATTTAAGCCAAAATCGAGATATCCATCAGTGAAAACAGCATTTCAGTCGATCCAGTAGTTTTTTACGCGATGCGCGTACAGACAGACATGAGACAGACAGACATAGACAGATAGACACTTTTATTTTTAAATTATCGTATGTATAGACTTGGTTACTTACTGCTTTATTATGAGTATAGAAGATAGATAAGACGTAAAAACATACTTAAAAGAAATGGGAAAAAGCCTATAATGGCTTGTTCAGACTGACCCGCGCCTGGGCCCTTTACAATCAATGCGATGTAATTTGTTATTTATTCATTTGTCATAAGGTTCAAATCATAATAAATTACCAGGAGTGCGGACGTGATTCGCGCACGACGCGGGTGCGGGTCCATCTCAACGCAGCCTAACACATCACAAACATGAGGCAAAATTGCGTAAATGGTACTTTTAAGTACCATGAAACAAGCAGCAAATGTAGATTCAAAAACTTATCTAAAAACCACGTTTTTTTTGTAATGCATTTTCGTCGATTTGTTCTGAAAGTTTCAGCCGGATAGCTAATCGGGAAGTGCTCGAAAAATGAGTTGCAAGATTCCACCCGGAATGACAGACAGACAGACAAACAATAAAGGGACTTAATAAAAACGTGGTAATAAAATGAAAATAAGTACATTTTTTTTTCAAATCTACAATTAAACGTCAATTGATGCGATTTTTGGGTTTCCGGAAAGCATTTTCGCATGTAAAAGGATTATTAACTTGCAATTAGTTATTGCATATTTTTGACCAATTAACCTAGTGTTAACCACTGGAATACGTTACTGAAGGGTATTGAATATCTACTGAGCTATAGAATATCCCTAGGATTAATAAAACTTTATATTTAATTCCTTCATTAACCCTTATTATATAAATTTAATTATTTTATTGACCGAGCGAGCGCGAAGCGCTAGCGAAGCGTCTCCGTTTCAGCTTGGGCAAAAATGCTTTCGTATGTCCGGATGTCAGTCCGGATCTCTGTTGTCCTCTACAGGTTGCATTTCTCAACCCATCTAGACGAAACTTGGTATACAGGTTAAGCGAATTTTTTAGTCGTCGGGGATTTTTGATTGGGGGGTACTTCCCCCAAAAATGGGTAAAAAGGGGGCTACTGAATATCTCCGCCTTATTAAATGGTCGATTATAATTCGACGGTTCTTTTTTTATTTGAAAGGTAGTAACTTCAAATTAGTTTCATAAGGTGAAGATCTGAGGAGGATCTTCGGCGTGATGAGCAGTATGACTCCTCAAAATGCAGTAAATTTCTCACATTTAGGTTACTACCAGTGGAATCATCCCTTTACCCACTTGGTAGGGATTGATGGAGCACCTTCGTTATTAATGTTAGTTTTACAATAAGGTACCGCCGCTACTGGCGCTACTGCGCACCGCTAGATTGTTTGCAAAAAAGTTTGTACGTGCGGGGTCTACAACTCATAGATAAACTAATTTATTTCATGTGACAAGCCTTTTAGAAACCGTCGTCTATATCAAAATAATTTGATACATGTAATGTCAAAAATAAGAGACAAGGATAGAGCTCTATCGTTATCTGTTTTGTTTTTGTTTATCCTCACAGATAAAAAACGAGTGAACGAAAGAGAACGAACCTATCAGTGAACATATCAATAAAATAATCTCTTGTTAATCTTTAGATGAATTGCATTCAAGGAAGTTGTATACAACTTCCTCGATTGCATTTCAGAAACCATTGACATTTCTTACTGTCGTTACAGAAACCCGAAGAGAGCTTTTAGATATTTCCTTCGCCATTGGAAGAGAGTTAACAGACTGTCAAATGTGACAGTCTGTTGGCTGCAAGCAATGGCGAAGGAAATGGTGGCTGCAAGGAAGTTGTATGTACTATTCTAGAGTACATAGAAGTTCCTTGGTTGGCTGATTCTTGATTTGACATGCGTTTCGTATTCTGGGTGTATACCTTTTGTTTAATAGGGCCAACGTGTAAACCTCTTCAATTTTGTATTTCCAGAGTGGTTTATTCGCTTCTACTGAACGAGAAAGGAGGCGTTGAAGCTGATTTAACTGTGAGTCTTCTGGATGGGGGCAGTGGCCAGTTACATGAACCTATTTTTAAGGTATTTATTATGTTTTATGTAAGTAAGTAACCAATATAAATGATCCACTTTAACACTAGTTCGTTTATCACCTTAAATATTTCTGTATCTTACAAAGTCCCAATCAAAACCCAAAGAAAGCCAGTTACTGTTCAAAAAATGATTTTTGTATCGTGGTCTGAATGCCCAATTCGGAGATTTGCATGGACTACCTAAAACCCTATACACATATTCGTCGACCACGTGACACTTAAAAAGTATCCTGTAGAATTATTGATAAAAATATTTGGTGTGATTTGTAAAAATAAGTATATTGTGAAGACTTGGCACAACGAGAAAACATAGGTACACGAAGTGAGAAAAGTATATCTGTGCATCTCACTCACTCTTACATATTTTTAGCATAGGTACATGCCTCTCGTTTTCGCTGAGATTGTAAAGACATATCGCAATATCCTGATGATAATTATATCCCTGTAGGGTCGCGGGTACTACGTAGTGACGAGCGGATTCAGCGCGAACCACACGCTGGCGCACCTGCGGAGGCTCATCAACAAGCACAAGCTGCGCGCCACCATCATCGACGTGACCAAGCAGCTCTGCATCCTCAGCGTGCAAGGGCCTGACAGGTTAGCATACACTATAGGGTGCTGCTTGTGAGGACTGCTCCAGCCTGGTTTCATATTAGTCATTGGTATTTTTATTATTTTTATCAGAATGTAAGGATGTTTCATTGGCACTTTTATCTTTTGTATTGGCATTTATATGTACTGTATTATTATAATAATCTGACATTGAAAAAATGTTAGAATTGACAACAATGGAGAAAATTACCTCCCCGTAGAATTTCTTGGCGCTCTCTAACGGGCGTATTTGCGAAGCAGGGGTAGAGTCAGAAGGGTATTTCCTTGTCCTATGCGAGATTCAACTCTGGGGATGCACTTGAAAGGGAAATTTCCGTTTCAAACTCAAAGCATATTTAGTTTACTTAATTATTAATTTAATATATTTATAATAATTTATGTTTATTTCATTGTTCATGAGATGTTAAGTTTTGACTTCTAAAAGTTCTATAATTTTGCCTATTTACAATAAATACTTTGACTTAATAGTAAAACTCGCAACATCCACTAATAATAATAATACCACAGATTAAAAGTATTGTGAATAATAAATAATCTTAAGAAATTAACTGAAAACAGGTTCACACAAACATTTGCCCTGCGATATTCGAATCGGCAAATCACTGTAGTGTCCTCACTTCCTGATTCGCTGGTCCACAAGGGGTCCGGCCTCGTTTCATAATTACACACATCAATCTACCATTTAAAAAATTGGTCACTGATTACATAAAGTAAGATTGTACTGTTACTTTCTAACTGTACTGTGTAATATTAATATTATTTATGTAATATTATGATGCAGCCAGAGAATCCTGCAAAGCTTCACGGACGCCGGGCTATCCAACGACGCGTTCCCCGTCAACTCTCAGCGCAGCATCCACGTGTCCAAGGCGCCTTATTCTCCCGACAACAAGAAGTACACGTGTAGGTACGGATGTACATTATTGTACTAATTATAAATCACCTCGGTTCTCTAAATTCTGGTCGATGCTCCCCTTACAACAGTGACCATATTACTGTGCCCACGGCTTTGCCCGCGTGGTCATTTGTCTGGGATAAAGGTATTCCTATATGTTATTCCAGGACCAAAAGTACATATAAGGTACAACATACATAAATTTCGTTCAGCCGTAAAATGTGGTAAACGAGATGGTTCATAGAGCTATGGGGGGAGGGGTGATGCGAATCGTAGCTTTCGAAGGAATGGACCGATTTAGCTGCGGTTTTTTATGTTTGAAAGCTGAGGTAAACGAGATAGTTCTTAGCTATCATGGGGATGGGAGAGGGGGGGGGGGGTATGGGTGTGAGGATCGTAGCTCCCAAAGGAATAGACCGATTGTGATGTTTTCTATCCAAATGATAACCTTTTACAGTGCGCTAATGCAATTTGCATATCAAATTCAAAATCAGAATCGTCGTCTGATGAGCTATCTAATAAATCTAATAGTGAAACCGTACTACTCATGTTTTATCATTCTGTATATAGAAAGCGGTAAAGAAATACGTGTGGCACCTAGGACGGCCTGCGAGCGAATGAATAATTTCAATATATTATCGTATCTTAGCCGTGTGTGATACCCTAAGATGCTATAATATTTTATGTGTAGATATCGTAACATCAAATATTATAGTATCTTAATCGTCTGTGACGCCCTTTAATGCTTTATTGACCGGGCGAGCGCGAAGCGCGAGCGAAGCCGTCTCCGTTTCAGCTTGGGCAAAAATACTTTCGTTTGGCCGGTTGATGTCCGGCTGTTCTCCTCTACAGGTCGCATTTCTCAACCGATTCTCGTGAAGTTTGTTAGCAAGTTCTATAATTACAAACTGGAAATTTTTCAATATGGCGGTGATGATAAATGGGCCCATATTAACAAATGTCTCTCAGCCTTTTTACTGCCTGAACATTTACTCAGTTTTAAGCTATAAAAAGACAGACTCGCAAGGTCTATACCTCACAGAGCCACTAGTTATAAGTATAGATAACAACTCCAGCGTTTATAAAACTAGCATGATCGGCAGACTTGTGACAAAGAAGTCATTAATTTGTTGACAACTTCTCACGAGACCTATCCTAGACTATTTCTAAAAACCTAAGTATAATAAACAGTAAGTATAAAAACTAAATATATTACACTAAGTATATAGATTTATAGATTTATATAGATTATTGTAAATCACAGTTGGAAGAAGGGAATAAAAATCCCTTGTTTAAATAATAATAAATAGCCCGTTTTTTTCCATTCGCTGCGATTACAAATAAATGAAAAATTCAGACAACCTTTCTGATTTGTCAATAAAAGTAGCATCCGTAATTTCCATACACACATTTATACCTTTACTAGCTGATGCAAAGGTCTTATTATAAAAGTTATAGTCTTGGTCGCAGAATAAACAATAGTACTTCTTGGGTTGTTTGTTTGTTTGTTGTATGAGGTAGTGCTGTCCTCTGGTGTCAGAGTTTGTCAGGCCGCCCGAGGGCCTCTGACATGGCTTAACGACTGCTATTAATCAACAGCCGGGACCGACAGATTAACGTGTCCTCCGAAGCACGGAGCGATAGAAAACCGCACTCTTAGGTGTTAACTGTGGGACATGGGTTAGATTAGATTTGCTAAGAATAATTATTAAGAAATCGCAGATAGTTCGGATTTTATCGTACCTACATATTATTTCTCGTGATTATTATTTTATGAATAAAGGTTTTCTCGGTTTATTTTCAAGAACGATTGTAGATTAATCTTAAAAGCAAAATTTTGATTCCCTTTTATAGGTATCTATCTATACTTAAAATAAAGCAATAAGAACGAAAAAATCTGTACAATAAAGATAATTGAAAAGAAAATGGTTTATGGTACTTAAAATAAGCTACTGAAAAAAAATACATTATTAAAAATCGTGTCTGTCTGTTTGTTTGTTAGTTTTTCTGTATGTTTGTTCGCGCATCACGTAATAACTACTGGATCGATTGCAATGCAGTTTTCACTGTTGGATAGCTTAGGGTTTGACTTAAAAACTGGGGTACTTGGTATCTCAATCCGTTGAGCAGAAGCAATTGATAAAAAACTTTTTGACGGATGAAAGAATTTTGATCAAATGTTGGTATATTGGTATTATGTCATGGAATAACATATTATGAAGGAATTTTGATCAAATTTTGGTATATTGGTATTTAGGTCCTGGAATAGCATATTATAAAGGAATTTTGATCAAATGTTGGTCTATTGTTATTATGTCCTGGAATAACATTATGAAGGAATTTTGATCAAATGTTGGTATATTGGTATTTAGGACCTGGAATAACATATTATGAAGGAATTTTGATCAAATGTTGGTATATTGGTATTTAGGACCTGGAATAACATATTATGAAGGAATTTTGATCAAATGTTGGTATATTGGTATTTAGGTCCTGGAATAACATAAATTCCTTAGGCCGCGGACACAGCTAGTATACAATGTGTCTGAACAGAAGACTCGGATACTTGGACAGTGTGTTAAACATTTGATTTAATCGATGAAAATAATAAAAGTCATGTAATTATTATGCATTCCCATCCCTATTAATGGCAGCTATTTTACATTATCAAGTGCAAAATTTGTTTGATTGTCTTTAACAATTAATATCTACTGAAATAGAGGTTTTCCAGAAACGATATTAAGCATAGAATATTAAGTAAAAAAGATGCACCATTTTAGAAGGCGTTTAAAAATTAAATTAAATTTCATATGATTTTGCACAATGCTACTTATGATGCCATGATGTATGTATTTCATTGAATTTTCTGTTGTGTATGTGTAGGGCTCTCCGAGTAGCGTGGGCGGGCGAGCTGGGCTGGGAGCTCCACATACCCTCATCACATGCTATAGAAGTCTACAAGCACTTGAGCCGCGCGAAAGGTTTGAGAAACGCGGGCTGGCGGGCGCTCACTTCACTGAGCGCTGAAAAAGGTAATCACTCGACTAAACAGCTGTTGAATAATTGTATGCTACAGCCAAATAAGACCTCATTAACTACAAGCTATAATATATTAGTGTGCGTATGCGCATTTGAAACTGCCGTATTCGGAGACGTTAGGGCACAATTAGGGCGTTCGTTTTGGATCAAATGGTAAAAATAACTGTTAATAATGAAAAGTATGATCACTTTTGTCGTTCAGTTTGGATTTTTAAAATCAGCGTAAAAAGAAAAAACGTATTGCCGTAGACGCGAGCATGTAACGCGTATTGCGGAAAATATACATTGACAGTTAAAAAAGACATCGGAAATTCCACTGTATACCATAGAGAATATAAGGTCGCTCGGTTTGGGAAAAATCAAAATCATATAATATTAGGTCAGCATTTTGAAGAAAAAATAACAGTTGGGAACCTAGTTAAAATACTATCCGAATCCGATATCATATTTTTTTTTGTTTTTGTTTTTTTTACGGACTAGGCAATCGTTTGACCACGATCTCACCTGACGGAGAGCGATGATGTGGTCGAAGAGTATATGGTGGAAATATGATTGAATTAAATACGAGTATGATTTTTAAATAGCGTTGGTGAGGACAATTAATTCTCCGCCGACCACTTAGGGTTTCCTTTCCAAACTGAAAGTATAAATAGATACATAATTTTAATTTTAACTAGATTTCCCGCCTTCGACTTCGTCCGCGCGGACTACAGTTTATCGCGAAAAAAAAGCATCTTATGTTCATTTAGGATATTAAAAACCAAAGCAAAAGTAGGTATAACACCAATGCTCTTGAAGTTTTTTAACAGACTTGTGATTTCGTTTCCATGGCAAACGTTCCTTACAGCGATCCTATGTTTTATTCTAGGGTATAAGCTATCTCCATTCCAAATTTCATTAAAATCCGTCCAGCCGTTATCGCGTGAAAGCTCCCTAAACAAACAAACAAACAGACAATGTTTCACTTTTATATATTGATATGGGTAGTAGTTTATGAAACGGATGCATAATGAGGGCTATGAAAACAGGAGAGTGTATAATAATACTCGAGTGTGTAATAGTATCACTCGAGTGTTTTAATACCTAGTTATGTACCGTTTCATACACTAATTTAACTACACTCATGTAATAGGAAATAGCATACAATGAAGAAAAAAATAACGTAATATTTTCTTGTTTTTTTTCTGGTAAAAGCTCGTTCGTCATGTTCGTTGCTGTTTCCGTGATGTCAGGTGGAGTAAAATTACCCTAACTAACACTGCTGTCGGACATATTTAATCAGGATAAAACCTTTGATCCGCAAAAATAAACATTAAATTGGTTAGGTACTAATGTAAATATAGCGCCAAAATCCAGTCGGAAGCGAATTCGCGCGCATACGGTCTAACACGCCACGCGCCGCCATAGACATGAAATGGCGAAAACTCTCTTAGTGCGGAGCCAAACCGATATTTTTATGGGAAAAAATAGTACTTTATGAAACGGTTGCATAATGAGGGGGTTTAAAACACGAGAGTGATTTTAAAAACGAGCTGTAGGCGAGTTTTTTAATAGTATAACTCGAGTGTTTTAATACCTAGTTATGTGCCGTTTCATACGCTACTTTATTTACACTCATGCAATAGGAACTTACTTTTAATGAAAAAAGTAATGTCGTAATATTTTCTTGAGTTTGCTGGTAAAAGCTCGTTCATCATGTTAATTGTTGTCCCTTGATGTCAGGTGGAGTCAAATTCTCCTCACGAACACTGTTTTCACATGTTTAACACATCTTTGTCACATTTTTAATCAGGATAAATCATTTGATCAACAAAATAAACACATTAAATTGGTTATTAGGTAGGTACTATTAGTAAATAAAGTAAATAATGACGCCAATATCCAGTGCACAGTTAATTCGGCGTATACGGTCTAACACGCGTCGCCATCTATACTTTTAATAAATCAATAGGGACGAAAAAGTCTGTACAAAGAAGGTAATTAAAAAAAAACGTCTAGGGTACATAAAATAAGCTACTGAACAAGAAGATAACATTTTAAATATTCGTGTCTGTTTGTTTGTCTGTATGTTTGTTCGCGCATCACTTTTAAAACTTCTGGACCGATTGTGATGTGGTTTTCACTGTTGGATAGCTTAGGGTTTGACTTAAAAACTGGTGTACTTGGTATTTTAATCCGATGAGTAGAAGCCAAGCAATCGATAAAAACTTTTTGATGGCTGAAGTAATTTTGACCAAATGTTGGTATATTGGTATTTTAGGTCATGGAATAGTACATAAAGTACTTTTAACCTAGAGGAATGACCACGCGTGCAAAGCCGCGGGCATTAGCTAGTACTTATAATAAAGCAATAGGAACGAAAAAGTCTGTACAAGAAGATAATTAAAAAATAAATGGTTTAAGGTACATAAAATAAGCTACTAAACAAGAATTTAACATTTAAAAAATTTGTGTCTGTCTGTTTGTCTATCTGTATGTTTGTTCGCGCATCACGTAAAACTACTGGACCCATTGCGATGCGGTTTTCACTGTTGGATAGCTTATATTTTGACTTAAAAACTGGGGTACTTTATATCTCAATCCGATGAGTAGAAGCCGAGCAATCGATACAAATTTTTTTTTCGGCTGAAGGAATTTTGATCAAATGTTGGTATATTGTATTTTAGGTCCTGGAATAGCACAAAGAGTACTTTAAACCTACAGAAATGACAACGCGTGCGAAGCCGCGGGCATAAACTAGCAGATAATAAATAGCGAAAACCCTCGAAGTACGGAGCCAAACCGGTGCTTTGATGGAAAAATATATTATAACATTGTTTAGTAGTTCAAAAACAATGTAGGTAAATATATTTTTTTCTATTAGAGTCGTGCCGTGCGTAAAGTATGTCATTATGCCACCAATTTTGAGTTCATAATCCGGATTTTACTATATGATACAACGACAAGATTTAATAGCGCTCAGCAAAAGTGGAGGGGTGCTTTGCGCAAATGTACATTCGCTCATATAATTATTAGGTGTCGTTCTAGCGGAGAAGTGATACAGTAGTAAATTATGACAACTAAATGCCCCGCATTAAATAACGAGTTATAGTATCTAACTAATTTGTTTGTAGTCTAAAAGTATGAAAAAATATCAACAAGCTGTTCGGGTTAGCGCAAATGTTGTATAATGATTTATAAACAAGTAAAATTATTATAAAAATATAAAAAACCCGACTACGAACAAAAATATTATTACGGGTACTGCAGAAATGCTTTTACTAAACGTTTATTTAGTTATCTTATTTTCTCCTCTAATTCATGAGACGTGCTTGTTGTCTTCTTACAATGAGTAAATAGGTATCTAAATTTTTTCTTTAATTGACATATTTGAGGGTGGCAGTAAGTGTTTATTAAATCCGATCTGTATTGTTCAAGGCTACCATTTATGGAACGGTGACGTGAGAGCTGACGATAACCCCATAGAAGCCAACTTGGGGTTCACGTGCCGGAAGGACGGCGAGTATATTGGCAACGAGCACGTGACAAAGGCGAGGAAGAATGGAGTCACCAAGAAATACGCATACTTCACGCTTGATGATAAGGTAAGGTACTGTATATGTCGTGGCGATATCGTAGAATTGGTAATTTCATGTAATGGTCGATAATTTCATGAAATGGTTCTATTTCATGAAATGGCCTGCTAAAACTGACCTTATCCTCGAAACTTCAACGTTTAATGATATTTCAATCCACGTTAGTGCATGTCATTAAATATCATTAATGTAGGGTTTTCATGACACCAAAAGTGTTCAAAAATAAGGTAATATAGCCTTCAAAGGCTAAAAAAACAGGAAGACGAAGGCGGGAGCGAATCGTAGCGAGCTCCCATCTTCGACTTCTAACCTATCACGGCAAAGTCGGGCTTCCGCCCTCGCCTTCTATTTCACGATATAATCACTAATGTTTGACCATATCATGAAATAGCCGTGCTTTTTGCTGCTCATATCGTCAAACGACAATCATTCATCTGGCTAAACCATTTCAAGACGCCGCCGAAAATTTCATGAAATTAAAATGTTTCATGATGTGGCCAAACATTTCATGAATTGATCAAGTTTGCGATATCGCCACGACATATACACTGCCATGTTTATCCATCGACGAAGGAATACCCGCTCAAAAATGTAGTGAGCTTTTTGAGCGATGATTAGACCTAGTAGACCATATTAGACCTAGTTAAAGGGGAGAAGATACGTCAAGCTCTAATATCACGTAAACAACAACTGGACTAGATACAACTACAGGCAAACACAGCCATACAACTACATTTAAAATGTCATGCTTCGTGTGCATCAACAAATAAGAGAGACATATTATGCAGAATGTAGCGCGAATGACATAAATTGTCGCTGCTATCACGTGCTACACAAACGCACTCTGATTGTGACTAAAGCCAATTATGTGTGTTGCACCTAATTTATGCGGTTGACATCCTACGAGCTACTACGTAATCTTCCCACTTTTGATAATGTCTATGTCTGTGTATTAGTGTAAGATATAGATACAGATACAGAATCTAATGATTATCGTAACTGTGTTTATGTTTCTTATAATTTTTATAAAGGGAATGTTTGGGTTCGAAGATATTTCCTTTAGAAAAACTTCGTCCCTTATGGCAACGCATTTAGGTTCATAATTCAGCTTATTAACCACTAAGTATAGTGTTTTTTGCTTTACATTACCACACTTTACACTTTACAGTTTATTTCAAACTCCGCAGAGTTTTTGTCTTAAAATTATGATACTTTTGTGAATAAAATAAACTATTTTAGGTTACATATGATAAATCAAAATTATCATCGTTTCATCAAATTATATATTTTTCACTACATATTAACCTTAATTTGCGTATTCAAAATATTATTTACTCAAACAATACTAGTAATGTGGTCATTATTTCGACAACCTTCTTTGGGCAAAGTCGACCTTGCCGCGCTGCTTGAATAGGCGCCAGCAAAGTTGTATGGAATTTCATTATTGTCGTGTTTTGCGGCCAGCAATTTCCTTTGAAAATCCATTATTGTCGTCTTTTGTCGTAGCACTATTATTTATTCCGTGGGTTCGTTAACCCCGAACGCGAAAAGAGAGACGTTGTAGCTCCCAGACGAATGGACCGATTTTGATGGTTTTTTTTCTGTTTGAAAGCTGATGTGATTGTTGTTGTTGTTTCTGTTTCTGTTTCTGCTTCTGTTTCTGTTTCTGTTTCTGTTGTTGTGGTCGTTGTTGTTGTATTTGTCGTTGTCGTTGTTGTTTTCGTTGTTGTTGCATTGTTCGAGTAAATTCTTATTATACTAAGCTGGTTTTATTTAAATTCCTCGCATTGTTTGAGTAAAGCACTATACAAGCCTTGGTCCGCAATGACTGCCCTGCTGGCCACGCTATGATGGCCTCGAGCTTTGCTTAGTTAAGTTCTCGGCCTTCAAGCTTGGGCATCATTGCATCCCTTGCTGTCCGCGCTATAAAGGCATCCAGCATTCATTCCAGCTTGGCCATCAAGGGCTGCAATGCTGACCGCGCTGTGATGGCCTCGAACTTAACTTAGCTACGCTCTCGACCATCATCATCGCTGCCAGCAACGCAGTCATTACAGACCGCGGCAGTAATGTACTATTTGTGTTCATTATATTTATTTTTTATAAAGGCTGTATAGCGGTTTTGCCAGTGCCTTTGTTTTGCGCGCGCATCGCTAGCGCGACGCGCGGGTAAAACGAAACCAGCGCGCTATTTGCCATAAATATTTTTTACCTAACTTTATCATTGTGTGGTTAATTATTATCAAAAATGTCGACTTCACGTAGGGAAGAAGAGCAATACGTAGAATTGACCCTGCCGGAATTACTAATCGTGGAACGAAACGCGAGAGATTGCCTGTTGCCACAAAAATCTAGAGAGAAAACCTGTTCGGTATCATTTTGAGAATTGTACTTTCACTAATTGTTTCAATAATTAAAAGTTAATAACAATACAATACAAGTTTTTTCTTCGCAAGTGTGTTGAAAAACGTAATATGAAACGCACGCGTTTCATATTACGTTTTTCAACATTGCATTGATCATTTCATTACACACTCGGCTCACTTATCGCGCTCGCCGTTCAATTTACATTGAATGTAATGTAATCGAGTGACTCAAGTGACTTCTTGCAGCACTCGAGTTTTTAGAGCCCTCGCGAATTTAAAGCACTTCCCGATTAGTTTTCTGGCTAAAACTTCCAGTGTAGCTCACAAATTGATGACAAAGCATACTAAAAAAACTGTTTTTTAATACTTTAACCTACATTTTTAATCCCCGAACTTTAAAAGAGTTATAAGTATAGGGTGTGTATCATTGTATGTATCCGTGTATCTGTTTGTGGCATAGTAGCTCCCAAACGAATGGACCGATTTTTATTCGTTTTTTTCTGTTTGAAAGCTAATGTGATCGAGATGCTTCTTAGCTATAATGGGGGGTAGAGAGTAGGTCGGGGGTTATAATTTATTTTTATTTGTGCTTGTTATATTTCAGGTTCCACTATTCGGCCAAGAAGCGATCTTCAGGAACGGCGAACCGGTTGGCTACCTAAGAAGAGGCGAGTTTGGATATTACCTCGACAAACCAATCGGTATTGGATACGTCTCGAACAACGGCACTGCAGTTACAAAGGACTACTTAAAAGACGGTAGTTATGAAATAGAAGTTATGGGACACAAGCACAAAGCGGCTCTTCACTTCAAATCTCCGTTTGATCCCACCGGCCAGAGGCTGCTGGGGAACTACGGGGGCGTGGATGAAAACTTGCACGAACCCCACTCCGGGCAGAATGAGAGAGCCGGCGGCAGCGAATAATGTACTTTTGTGATCTCAATAAATGTTTTTTGTTTTTATAATAATTTATTTTTATGTTAAACTTTTTAGTTTATATTTATAAGAATTAGTGCGAATGGTTGCTAACCAATTTTAAATCGTGATAGATCCTAAATGGTACTTCGAAATATAAAATAATAAGAGAAACCGTTAGAGAAACCTAAAGATTATTTTCAAATACTTACCTATTCAATGATACCCCACTTGACCCTAGTTCGTCGACTTTCATTTTTTTTCTTTTTCAGTATATGGCATCTGGTTGTAAATGTCGTGTTTTTAGTAGCACTCGCAAGATTAAGACAAAATGATTAACGTAAGAATCATCAAAATCTGTCCACGCGTTTGGTCTATATGTACAGGGTGGATTTTTGAGACGGGTAATTTAGGGCAGGTACCTTAACTGTTATATTTACAGAAAAACGTTCCTACGATACCATCCATAACTTTTTGTGATATTCTGAACTGCATTCACAGATTTTGGAAAAAATGTATAGTCAACAAGAAAATGGTAATTTTACACAAAATCTTTTTTTGATGCTAATCAATCCTGTTTCTTATAAGGATCAAAAGTCTACTGGACCGACTGAGGTTTGAGTACTAGAAAATGTCAGAAATTGCGAAAATCTTTTCCCATACATTTTGCACGAAATTACCATAACCGTTCGTTATAGCTACAAGAAAACATTCCTAGGTGACTGCTTCACTTTTGGAGATATTTTTACGTGTATTCAGTTTTTTTTTTAAATGTTCAGTCATCGAGAAAATAAAAGAAACTGGGGTATTTACGAAAGAAAAATAAAAACGATACCAAGCGCATCCAAACCTACAAAATAAAGCACCAAAACCAATTATCTATCGTTAAATCTAACAATTATTATTATGATTAGGTACTTACCAAATTCCTGAGATATAGAATGCGGGTGATTCCGATAACCCACAAAAAGTAGAAAAAACCCCAGTTTCCAACAAAGAATAGATTTGTGTGCAAATTTCTTCACATGCAAGATAAAGTAACTTGCAAGGAAGAAAAATAACATTGCATCTAGCTTTATGTTGCAGGAGCAAAAAATATTGCCTGGGTTAGGAGTATTCGTAATTTTCTGAATATCCCCATTTTCGAAATTACCGCAAAGCACCTTAATTCATAATTAATTCGAAAAAAAAACTAGCTATTCATCTGTGCACCTTAATAAAACGTATAAATACGTTAGTTCCGTGGACGCTCACTACTTCCAAACTACTACTATCAGCGCCATAATGGCGACAATCAAATGCGCTCATTGCAACGTTCAACAGCCTGACTAAAGTACGGAGTAAGTAATGTGCAGTTGTCTATGCCGGGAAGGCTGAGGGCTATTATAAACGGATGACCACCGAGCTTTGCAACAGATTATATATATATTTATATACAAGAATTTCTCGTATAAAGATATAAGATAAGCTTCTTGGGGCATCCCTTCCAAAAACAAGGAATGGCGGTAGAGCATTGACGTTTTGACGTGTGTTTATTATCTATGGTAGAAACTGAAAACAGGAACCCGCACTGCTATTACGCAATCTTGATCATAACGGTTTCACTCCGTCAAATTCATTAATGCGTTGCGGTATAGACGAAATTGCTATGAAGAAAGTGATAATCTGATTGAAACAAGTGACAATGTAATTGAAACAAGTGACAATCTAATTGAAACAAGAGACAAACTGATTGAAACAAGTGACAGTCTGATTGAATCAAGCGACCATCTGATTGAAACAAGTGACTATCTGATTGAAACATGTAACAATCTGATCGAAGCCAAGATACGGAATCGCACTGCCGTTGACATTGACAGTAATAGAATGGCTGTGTTCACTTACACGCTCGAATCATCCGTGCGATTATCGCTCGATCATCCGGAGACCGTGAACGACTTTGGACGTCCACATACAACTGACAACTGTCAAGTGTCAGTTTCATACTATTCCTCCCCTCCACTACTATTTTTCGGATGACCCAGGCGAACGCCCGGACGACGCCGCGCCGTGAACGATTTCGAGTGTACGCGCGGGTGATCCGTGCGTCCTCGAACGTTTATGTGAACGGGCCCATTAGATTGATGCCAAGCGTTGCCAGTTTGTGGGGAATGCCCCAAACTGCGGGGAATCTCAAGTTGATTGGGGATTGGCATTATTATGCGGGGAAAATGCGGGGATTTTGACATATCACCGTTAAATTAAATAGATAGTTCATAATTGGTTAGTTTCATGCCTAATAATTGATTAAAGTTCTTTGAAGTATGCGTTCGATAAACTAAGTATTTAATCTTAGAATCATTATGTAGCGCACATAATTATGATTACTGAGGTAAACTGTTCGGTCTTCAAAACGGTGCGGAACAATACTTGTTCACAAACATAAAAATGGATATATCCTTATTGCTAATACTACCAATCGACTAAATTCAGATACTGTAGTATCTTGGTAACAAGGGAAAGGATAAAAAAACTGGGCGGCAGTGTCCAGTTTAACCCAACAAGCAAAATACAGCCATAAAATATATGGAAAAGTATCCAATAAAAAATATTAAAAAAAAAAACTTGTTTCAATTTATCAAATAATTTTGAGGGGAATCAGCTAAGATTTTTCCCCAAGTTTGGGGAATTTAACTTAAATTATCGAGGAACTTGAAAAATTGATATTGGCAACCCTCCAACCGATGTCAAGATAACTATAATTTTAAGTTTATTTTTGTAAAATTAATTTAATTCAGTATATTTACTAGATGTACATACTGCAAATAAATTGAAATTACGCAGAAGCTTTTTCAATTCAAGAACCTACATGAAGTGAAGTGAAGTAAAGGTTACTTACAGCATTTCAACAGACACAGACGATTATTAGAGTTATCTCTGCTCAATGTAATTGAATGAAAGATTTCTAAAATCTAGGCATACAAGGCACAATACATTATATTCTAAATAAGTATAAAAATACATAATATTACTGATTTCATGCTGATTTCGAGTAAACGAAATGTCGGTAACCCTTCACACTGATGTTGGAGATATAAAAATTGAGTTGTTTTGTGAGCAGTGCCCTAAAGCTTCTGAGAATTTTCTAGCCCTGTGTGCTAGTGACTATTACAATGGTTGTTTATTCCATAGAAATATCAAGGTAAGACATAGCCACCTTAATTTATGTCATGTTTTTTCTGGTACATCACCAGAATAATTAACCTAGAGGGGGAAAGGGTGAAGGGGCGTCGGGGGGAGGGTGTAGAACCCCACCTGAAAGTGGGGGGCTAGATCTCCCCCCCCCCCTCTGAGATATGACTCGCCCATTATATATTTTTTGATTTTTTTTCTTGTTTTTAGACATATTCAGCGGGGGGATGGTGATGGATGTGGTGGGAGGTGGGGAAGGCTGCACCCTGGTACCCCTCCCCCTCGCAGGCGACGCTTAGTTTATGAGATATTTCAGTTTTAAGTTTTAAAAAATCGGATTTTTGTTTGCCAAAGGCAACCAACCAGCCATAACTATAGTAGTTAACATATAACTAGTTTATTAAAATTCATCTATTTGGTAGCCTTCGGCAAACAACCGTAAGTTAACTTCGGCTCGCGCTGAGTGTAGTCATGTTCAAACCTTACCTACCCTAGTTTTTGGGGACATACATAACATGTTTAATCATTCTGGCGAAAGCATTGACATTCTAGGTACCTAGTTTTTTATTTTGTTTACGGTGAATATGTCCAAAAACAAAAAAAAGGCAAAAATATATATTAAAAAAATCATATCTCAGAGAGGGGTGGAGATCTAGCCCCCCCACTCTCAGGGGGAGTTCTACTCCCTCCCCTCTACCCGTTCCCCCTTCCCACCCCTAAAATCGTGGGCCAAGCTTGTACAGTTGAGCCCAACTTGCTTGCATGGCAGGAATGTAGTTTCTATACCGTCGATTTTGGGGAAGTAGAGGGGGTAGTGGAGGGATGTAGAAACCCTCCCCTTTAAAGTAAAAGTTGCGAAGAAAAAGAAAAAAAACTCGGAGGGGGCCCCTTTCCGAGTTTTTTTGTTGTAAATATTTATCTTAGATTATTTACTGTGTATTTTATTACTATTAGCTAGCAGTATTCTTTGAAGGTTCTCAAATGGTGACCGTAGAGGTGCTTACAAGGAAGATTGGCAATTGCTCATTGTAGCGTGCTATGGGAATGGCGAGGCCAATGTTCAGCAGTGGACATCGTCCAGCTGATGGTGATGACTCTTTGTGTTGCTCATTCTGTTTTCTAAGATACCTATTCTGTGGGTTTATACACACACAGTTTTGATTCAATGCTTGAAAATGATTGCACATGTTTTTGTAAGAATTATGAGCACAATGTTTGAACAATTTTCCATAAAATTACAGGGATTTATAGTACAAACAGGAGACCCCACCGGGACTGGTAAGGGTGGGACATCAATATGGGGAAGGAAATTTGAAGATGAGTTCAAGGAAGAACTCAAGGTAATTTTTGACATCACTCCAGTGCCACCTAGCTTTTGTATGCTAATATGTTGCATTGCTATATAAACTCACATGACTCACATCCATCCTCAGGAGTTAGTGCAGCTAGGGCTCAATGAGTTGTTGCATTATCAACTGAATAGGCATTAGGCATTGAGTTGAAAGCTCTTGTTTCAGTTGATCGGTTCAGTTGGTCAGAATGGAGGGACAGAACCTGACAGCTGTTTTATGTTTTTAAATATCTTGTATGTTACTTCATTCTTCCAACTTCACAAGATAACTTGTTTATTCAAACTAGATGTCATCAAATTAGTGTATTATAATATGTACACTTTGAGGTCAATTACCTGTTCTTTGTTATTAAGCAATAGTTTTTTTTCCTTTTTTTTTACATATTTTTTTTTGTTACATGTCTGGTGCTTTCTAGCAATCAACTTCTTTTTTTTTGGTATTTTCAGCATAATGCAAGAGGCATTGTCAGCATGGCTAACAATGGGCCTAACACAAATGGCAGTCAGTTCTTCTTCTCATACGGAGAGCAACCACATTTGGATCTAAAATACACAATATTCGGGAGGTATGTCTTTCGTTTGTACAAAATTAGTTGTTTGCCCCAAAAACAAAGAATATCTGAAATTTTCTCCCAACGCCACATATATATCAACATATCAACAACCAACAACCAACCCAATACTCAAATCAATGAGGAAATTCTTTGAATGGAAACCCAGACAATAATTCCTCTGTCGCTGAAACTTTGCAGTGTGATAAAATAATGTTTATAGATTACAATTGACAAATAATCTGGTATTTTTTTATTTTGTGGTTTGGTATTTGTACCCAAACGTGGAAATCACTTCTAGCCCTCAGTGGAAAATTGCTCAGTTCAAAAAGAAATATAGACGGCATATAGCAATTTTCCGGAACAAATTATGATACAAAATAAGTATTTTTGAATTCCTGCCTCTAATATTCATGGATACTTCGGTATCAACTTGTGTATTTAATTGTGGGGTCACTTTTTCAGCACTGATTCTATTTTTACTCGACTACAGCAAAGCAAGGGAAGGGTAATGATTTGAACAGTCTATGTATGTATGTATCTATGTATGTGGTTATGTGGATGTTCCACCATAGGGTCGCCTATTGGTTCGATCTGATCCTATTGGTTCGATTTTGACAAGCAAAGTGTCAATGGATTCGTCTTCAGGTATAGACTGTCGTAGACTATTTTTTACCCGTCTACGGCGAAGCAAAGAAAGGAAGCAAAGTCCGATTTTGACAAGCGAGGTATCAATCAATTCTTCTTCATCGCAGGAATGGCATAGGCTATTTTTTTACCCGATGGGTGTTACCTAGTTTTTATGTATTGTTGTTTACAAGTGACGTGGCATGAGGCCCCCTCGCCGGGCCCGTTAAGTGTCAATTCGTTTTTATTTTTTACCTGACTACAGCAAGGCAAAGTAACGGTTAAGTATTCAAACAAAAAAAATGGTCTGATTAATACAAGCAAGGTATCAATCGATTCGTCTTCATCGCAAGAGTGTTATAGTCAATTTTTCACCCGACCGTAGTCGGGTTTTAGTTTTTGAACTTATTTCTTGTCTACTTTACTAAACTGATTAGATATTTATATTAATTACCCTTTTTCATAATTTCAGAGTAATAGACGGTTTTGAAGCCCTGGACGACTTGGAGAGGATGTCTGTAAATCCTAAAACGTTCAGGCCTGTCACAGAAGCGAGGATTACATCAGTGACCGTTCATGCCAATCCTCTTGCTGGATAATAAATCAATTTTGTTAACTTTATCATATGGCTATCTTTATTCAACCTATATAGGAGTCCAAACAGAAAACGAAGTAGTCGCAGAGGATCTTTGTGGTTGTGAAGTTAGTCTCTGTGAACGATTGCGCAGGTACCTGCTGCAGTGAGATAAGAGCGAGATAGAATATGCGAAAAACGTAAGCGAGTGAGCGAGGCAGTTATACAATTCCGTCTTCACCTTCAATATTGGTATTGCGCCTGAAAAATAGCAGTTTGCGCAGCGACTTCAGACAACTTCCGAGGCACAAAGTTCCGCTGCGATTACTGTACTATGATATGATGAAGCCCATCCATACTCATTCAGTAGGACTGAAAATGGGACAGGACAAATGTAGAGGAAGAGTTCTGGAAAATAGGAAAAACAATTTCCTCCAAAAAGGAGCTTTATTAGATCCGATTTCGATATTTTTTTTATTTGTAAGGTAGTAACTTTAAAAGTAAATTAATTTAATTAATTAATTTAAAAGTAAAAGTAAGGAAGTAACAGTAAATTGCTCACTTTTCGTTTTCTACCATTGGATAGGTAGGTAGGGATTGATGGAGCGCCTTGTAATTTTACAATAAGGTAACTAGGTACTGTGCACCGCTAGATTGACTGCAAAAAAGTATGTGCTCGCGAACATACAGCTCGCAAAGCCACTATTGGTTGGCGGCCGTCACGAATGAAATTGGACAAGAAAGCCAAAAAAGATATGCTTATTGGTTACAACGATGATGAAGACTATCGAGTTTGGGTAAAAATACTAAGAAAAAATTTAATCAAGAGATTTTGCCGCGTCTAATGTCACGGACATTTCATCAAGCGAAGATATTTTACGGCATATTGAGACAGACCTACAAGAGGAATTTAGAGGTCTTAAAAGTGTGAGTTTTATTCAAGAGTGAATAGGTATCTACTAGGCAAGCGTGCTGCTACACCTTCGACCACATCATCGCTTTCCATCAGATGAGATCGTGGTCAAACGATTGCCTAGTACGTAATAAAAAAAAAAAAAACCTCAAGAAGTACCTACGTATTCTGGGGCGCAAGTACATATAAAAACGTATGTCACTACAGATAAAAACCTCCGCAGGACTCCAAGGAAGACAGTTCAGCAAACATAGAAATCCATCCAGTGGTTTTTGCGTGATGAAGTCACAGACAGACAAAAATTCTAAACTATATTTTTGGATTTTCCTACTTTCTTAAAGTTACTACTCTTTATTTTTCTATATTCTCTTCTATGTACAGATTTTACTTTGTTTATAGTTTTATTATATGTATTGACTAGCTGTACCCACGGCTTCGCTTGCGTGGTCATTTCTATAGGTTAAAAGTACTATATGTACCAAGGCCCAAAATACCAATATACTAAATCAAAGTCAAAATTCCCTCAGCCGTCAAACAGTTTTTATCGAATGCTCGGCTTCGGTTCTCTCATCGGTTTGAGATACCAAGTGCACCAGTTTTTAAGTCAAACCCAAAGCTATCCAACAGTGAAACCCGCATCGCAAATGTTTACATTACGTAAAAACTATTTTACGTATAAGTATATTTTTTTGTGATGCGCGAACAAACATACAGATAAACAGTCAAACAGACAGACACGAATTTAAAAAATGAGTTATTCTTGTTAGTAGCTTGTTTTAGGTAAGTACTCTAGTTTTTTTTTAATTATCTCCTATGTACAGATTTTTTCATTCCTATTGCTTTATTATAAGTATAGATAAATATAATGTATGTACTAGAAAAGTCACAATTAGAATATATACATAACTTAAGTGAGCAACATAATTATATGATCGTTTTTTTTTCAACATCTTTCGATAATCCATTTTTTCCTACACTACTCCAACCCTAGAAATATTACTCTGGCAGCTGTCTTGGCGATCAAGATAAGTTGTACAAACTATAGGTAAGTATACCTAGTCATTCTGGATGTGATAACAATTCGGGAGCTTAAAATTCATTGTTTTCAAGGGTCACCTCAAATCGTCTCGCAACACTTGACGATGACGAATTCCAGTGGCCCAATTACAGAACTTGGCTACAATCGGATTATCACTTTTTTCATAGCAATTTCGACTCTATCGCAAGGCATTAGTGGTTGCGATACTGAGAATTCGATTGAAGCCAAGTTATGTAATCGGGCTGCAGTGGCCCAATTACAGAACTTGACTTCAATCAGATTGTCACTTTTTTCATAGCAAAATCGACTCTATCGCAAAGCATTATTGAACTTCACGGCTTGAAGCCGTCATGATCAACATTACGTAAGCGCAGTGCAGCCTCCTGGGAGAATTTAGCACCATAGACCGCATATACACAGTGATACAGGCAAGGAATTACGTTCGAGGAAGCACGGATCACCCGCGCGATCACTCGAAATCGTTCACGGCGTCGTCGGGCGTTCGCCTGGGTCACGGTAATGTTATCTATATATATATATATAATATTATCTATATTAAATAACATTACCGTGGCTGGGTCATCCGAAAAATAGTAGGAGAGGGGAGGAATAGTATGAAACCATGTAAGTGAACACAGCCCCGGAGATAGTGAACGACTTTGGACGTCCACATACAACTGACAACTGTCAAGTGTCAGTTTCATACTATTCCTCCCTTCCTCTAATATTTTTCGGATGACCCAGGCCAAAGATAATTTATCTTTGCCCAGGCGAACGCCCGGACGACGCCGTGAACGATTTCGAGTGTACGCGCGGGTGATCCGTGCATCCTCAAACATTTATGTGATCGGGCCCAAGAAATTCAAAATGCTGGACCTCATAGTGATGTGACGTATAAACAACGATTGATCTGATTTGACTTTAAGGGCGTCACAGACGATTAAGATACTATAATATTTGATGTTACGATATCTGCATATAAAATATTATAGCATCTTAGGATATCACACACGGCTAAGATACGATAATATATTGAAATTATTCATTCGCTCGCACGCCGTCCTAGGTGCCACACGTATTTCTTCACCGCTTCCTATATACAGAATGATAAAATATGAGTACGGTTTCACTATTAGATTTATTAGATAGCTCATCAGACGACGATACTGTTTTTGAATTTGGTATGCAAATTGCATTAGCGCACTGTAAAAGGTGATCAATTTGGATAGAAAATCACATAAAATTTAGAAAAAGCCGCGGTGAACTTAATATTTACGTTTCTAAAAAAAAAACTTATTTTGATTATTGAAGATTTAGTGGAACAAAATACTATACATGTACATGCCCCCGAGCATGTTCATGCGCGGGAGCATTTGTACAGAACAACGACTTGCAGTATGCTAAAAACCATCTCGTATACCTTAGCTTTCAAACATAAAAAACCGCAGCTAAATCGGTCCATTCGTTCGAAAGCTACGATTCGCACCACTTTTCCCCCTCCCCTCCATCCTGAAATTATAGCTATGAATAATCTTGTTTACCCCAGCTTTCAAACATTAAAAAAACACAGCTAAATAGTTCCATTTGTTTGGAAGCTACGATTTTCACCCCCCCCCTTTTCTTTCTCACCTCCCCCCTCCCTCTCCCCATATATCTAAGAACCATCTCGATCATATCAGCTTTCGAACAGAAAAAAACACACACACACACACGCACACAGAGACACACACACACACACACACACACACACACACACACAGTGACACACACCCTAAACTTATAACACCCACATCTTTGTTCAGGGGTTAAAAAAATTGTCACGAATACAAAATAGAGCAACCTGTAGAACATATTACGATATATTTTGTATTTAAGTATTGTACTTAAGATAGTATATTAATATATATTTTGTATCTTTTACGATATATTTCGTATCTTAAGATGACATCTTTTAATAAATTTCATATCGCTCGATATCTTAAAATAATGTAAGGTGCAAATATATATTATCTTCGCCGTTTGTGATGGTTCATATAAATTGTATAGCGAGCGATATTTTATCTTAAGATAAAATATTATCGTATCTTAGTCGTCTGTGACGAGCTTTATCATTGTATTGATTTCATAATTTTTACATTTGATAGTTAAACTTTATTAATACCTTTATGAGGTCAAAGCTTTTCATACAAGCGTATGAAAAACGGACGTCCAGACTTTAATGGCCACTGCAGTTTATTGAGCACAAACTTTTATGCAAACAATCTAGCGGTGCGCATGAGCGCCATCTAGTTACCATCATAGAGATCATAGAGCCCGTGATTGAAGAGAGAAGGGATTTGAGCGACAGGTACCGGCAGCCCGACCACATAACTTGGCTTCAATCGAATTCTCAATATCGCAATCACTAATGCCTTGCGATAGAGTCGAAATTGCTATGAAAAAAGTGATAATCCGATTGTAACCAAGTTCTGTAATTGGGCCACGGGTGTTCAGTCACTCGATACACTACTTTTTGTGGCGACATGATTACAAACATTTAGGGATGTATGGATAAAATACTCAATGTTGCTGTGCATTTTAGCAAAGATGAGACGATAGGTAGGTACTTCTCACTGGAACAGTTACTAAATCTGTTATCAAGCTCAACCGCAAAACCCGATCAAAAACATTAAATGTACCAAAACTAACCGCTGGCCCACAAAATCCTGCTTGTTGATGTTGAGTGAAGGGCAAAATCTTCCATTGAAACTTGAACCTCAAAAACGTAATAAGCTAATTTTGAAAACAGATGCTTTCTATTTTAGTCTTGGAGTCTGTTAAATAGCGGGGGTAGTTGTGAGCATGAAAACACTCCCGTGTCTCTGGAAATACTTGTGATGAAGTCGAATCTACTGTGGCCCAATTCCATAACTTGGCTACAATCGAATTCTCAGTATCGCAACCACTAATGCCTTGCGATAGTCGAATTTGCTATGAAAAAAGTGATAATCCGATTGTAGCCAAGTTCTGTAATTGGGCCACTGCAGCCTGATTACAGAACTTGGCTTCAATCGGATTGTCACTTTTTTCATAGCAAAATCGACTCTATCGCAAAGCATTATTGAATTTGACGGCTTGAAACCGTCATGATCAACATTACGTAATCGCACTGCTGGTGTGTCAAAATTGGACCAAGTTTTTAGTTTGAACACATAACCCTTCCTTTGCTTCGCCGTAGTCAGGTAAAAAAAATATGACACTATGTATACCTGAAGACAAATCGACTGATACCTTGTTTGTCAAAATCGGATCATTAGGGGCGACGCTATGGTGGAACGTCCACATATCGATACCTTTAGGCTCAAAGGGCGTATTCACCAAAACACGACTTTACACAAAAAGAAAAAAGTTTTAAAAGTTTTCTGTGCTTGTACCTATAAAAATAATATATATCACAAAAGATGTTTGAATTTTGAGATAAAGAACATCGTAGAATAATATTTCAAGTAGATCTAATAAATAAAGAAATAAGGTTCGTATACGTCCTAAAAAAAAAGAAGTATGTCGGTTACACCCCAATAAAAAGCTCCTGTACTAACTGCTAATGGTGTAATGGCCATTTTGTACGATATTAACTAATGATTTATAATGTAAGTGACAATCATCTTTGTATATCACTATCTATTATTCGATGTAAGCGATAATTTTTTTAGGAGTTTTCTGTGGAATATGCGGTGTAAACGACTGTTGTCATATTTCATAACAATGGTGTCTTATTATTTACAAAGGCAGATACGTTGAATTTTGACAAGCAGCTCATTTGCTTGATAGTAAGTGCTACGCCTACTGATAACAAGTGCAGTGCAGTTATTTAAAATGTTCTCATGTAACTATAGTAACTTTACACCACGTTTAGTGTTTAATATAATAGTAAAATGGTCATCGAAGTTTAATCATAAACCCAATAAACCCCCTTTAACGCCACAAGCAGTTGCTCTCTTGAATTTCTATTACTACCTTACATTGGCGGGTTGGTGCATCTTGGTGATCGCAGTAGTTGGTGATAAAATAATACGCAACAAAATGCTACTGCCCATTTCCTGAATTCCCTCGGCTGGTTCTCACAGCACTCTCAAGATGAGAAGTGGTGGTGATAATTAGTCATGGTTCAAATTTGTTTATTCCTTTTCTTGGCTCTAAAGAAAAACTATCTGCCTATGCCTATATTATTATTATATCTGCCTAAACTTGAAAGTATAAAAACAGAAAAATAAGGTATAATAGAAAATAGCCAAAATATTATATAATATTGTTTTTATTTAGATCCAGGAATAGAAATAAACTAATTTGTATCATTAATAATTCAACGTTGCCGCTAAGATCTGCAAAAAGATACTTAGGAAGGCTCGTTTTGATCACGTAGGTCGAATTGGGGCGAAACTGGCTTCATACTACGTGGGTAACAAAGCTTTTTGGTCCGTGGCCAAGTCGGTCGAAGTGAACTTCTGCCACCTCTTTTTGCAGAAGCTTCGCATCTAGACGCTTCCAGCAAGATACCTTCCTGCTTTCCTCATTGCGGGGTTTTATGCCCGAATTACGCATTCGCCAGAAGGATGTTCTCAGAATGCTTCGAGCTCTAGATGTGAACAAGGCCAGTGGTCCTGATGGCATTCCAGCGATTGTGTTGAAAAACTGTGCGCCCGAATTGCCTCCCATTTTAACGCGTTCGTACTTCCTCTTTCTTCACTCAGTACAAGTTCCGAAAAGCTGGAAGCTTGCCAATGTACAACCAGTACCAAAAAAGGGTAGTCATGCTGATCCGGCCAATTATTTTCCCATCTCGATGACCTCTTTACTCTGAAAGTGTATGGAGCGTATCATAAACTTTAGGCTCTTAGCATACCTTGAGGATAATGATCTCCTCAGTGACCGGCAATACGGATTTTGCCGAAACCGGGATCTTCTCGCGTATGCCACTCACGTACTGAGCGAAGCCATCGAAATGCTAGGTGAGGCGCTTGCCGTCTCCCTTGACATATCGAAGTTATTTGATCGGGTCTTGCACGATGGCATTTTAAACAAGCTTCCCTCATATGGTTTACCTGTTGGCTTAGCAATTGGATAGTTGTTTTTTTGAGGGAACGATCTATTCGAGTAGTTCTAGAGGGCTGCTTGTCTGATCAAATGTCTATCAATGAATGAATATGACTGTGTTAAAATCTTATTTTTGCCATATTGGTGGTTACGCCCTTTGAGCCTAAAGGTATCGATATATACATACATATATACAAACAAACATATACTGTTAAACTCATTACCCTTTCCTTGCTTCGCTATAGTCGGGTAAAACACATAAATAATCTTGTTTTGTGTGTCTAGAATGATGAGATTTCGGTGTGCTTTTGCTGGTTGATGGTGTTTTTGTTGGGTATTTTGGCAGGTTTTTGTAAAAGTTTACAGCATACCTAGAATAAATAAAAATACCGCTGCAGAGTATAATAGAATATGGTCAACCGAAGAGGAGTTAGGTATCATTTTCAAAACAATATCCACTAGAATAATAATATTCACATTTTTTTAAGTATATTCTGTATATGTGTGTAAGTTTTTGTGTGTGAAATGACATGGGTGTGGGCGGGCCACGGTGTCAATAATTATAACTTTTTGTACAAATAAATATTTAGAGTACCCCATAGCTGCCCGTACGAAGCCCCGGCTTTTAGTTATTCACAATATAATATTATTGCTGACCGCATTTTATTACACTTTGTATAATTATAATTACAGCAGGAAAAATTGTCGGTACAGCTTCATCACGAAGCCTCACAAATTCAAGTGTTCTGTTAAAATATTTTTCTTCAAAATGTAACGAACACAGGATTTTGGGAGATTGTTCTAAATTAGCGTCAATACAATTAAGCCATATCTTCGTTTTTCCAATTATTAGAAATTTACTATAATTATTGATTAATTTAAGAAAATACTTTGTAAATATTTTTTTAAATACATAATACATCTTCCCCTCACATCCTTCCACACGCTCCGCTAAACTTCTACCTCCCTCCCATCACTTAATCCCACCCTCCACTAACTTTTTGACAACTTCGTCTACCCTCCTTTTACATTACCCACCCGCCCCCAACTTCCCCCTCACTACCCCCTACCCTCAACTCAACTTACTCCTCCTTTTACTTAGGTTCTGAATCAGGGATTGTTCTATAGTAGAACAAATAGTAGAACTAGTTGGACTAACCCATTTAATTATGACACTAACACAAAGTTAACACATTTCTGTTGAAATCGATAACAGATTAATGTTCAAGCAAAATCAATTTATTTTCACACATTGACATTATATCGATGGTTTCACAATAATAATTACTTGACATCACTATTTTTGGTTACGTTTTTCTAATTGATAAAATATTTGAATCTATGATGAATACTAACGGAATGTTAGACAAATATGTTAGTATATTGCAATTTTCAACCTTTCAAATATTCAATAAATGCGTATGTACCTATCACAAAAACATGAAAATTTAGTCAATCGCCTGTGAAATGATAATTGAGTGCGCTCTTTTATATATTTTGACTCGCAGCCTCTTATGTCGCACTTCACCATCATGTATTTATTATATTTTATTCGTATGATAACGAAGATTATTATATTTCCAAATAACCGCAAAATTCATTTGTAAGCAAACTGAATCAAATCAAAATTTGAAATAGTCAAAGAGTATATAAATACTACGGAAATAGTAAATGGTTGCTAGGTGAAACATAGCAACAGATAACATAAGTATGGCATGAAAACCTTGTAGCCACTCTAGTGATACTTGACAGTTGTCAGTTTTATGTGGACGTCCAAAGTCGTTCATTAAGATTCCCTAAATTACACGGCCATTATTACGCGACCAAATAATGTACAGCCAATAATACGCGACCAATATTACGTGGATTGGCGTCGTAATATCAGGGTGTACATTATTTGGTCGCGTATTATTGGCCGTGTAATATCACCCCGTGCTGATTTTGTACAGGCAATAATACACAGCCAGGATTACGAAGCCAAAATATGTACATATAATAACAGGGTGTGCATTATTGGCTGTGTAATACGGGCCTGAAACTTTTTGTACGGGCGATAATGTACAGCCAATATTACGTGTACATCACAGATTAAAATATAGAAATGACATGGTAAAAGCCTCGTTTGCACGTTCCAGTTTCTTTTTACCACAGATTATGAATCGCAATTGCTCCGGCGCTGCGGGAAGTGCTGCCCCTCCGCCCTTGCGTAACAAAGCACAGGTACCAGGGTGAGCTGGAGCGGCGGAGGCTGGTCGCCGAAGGCGACCAAAAAGCCGAGGCTGCGGAGGCGGTTACAGGCTGGTTACAGCGGACGGGGGCTGCACTCACTCCGCGCCTCCAGCTTTTTAAAAACACTCTAGTGTAGGGCAGACAAGGCCACGTGGAGTCGGGCTTGGCCGATTCAGTTCTGTGACAGATTTTTCATCTTGACACTCGCCTATACAAACGGAGCATCAAGGAGTGATTCTAGCTTTGTCTATGGTTGGCTTCGTATTATTGGCCGTGTAATATTGTTCGTACAAAATCGGCACGGGCTGATATTACGTATACAGTTGTACACGTAATATTGGTCACGTAATACTGGTCGTGCATTATCAACCCAGACCGATTTTGTACGGTCAATAATACACGGCCAGTATTAGCCGTCCAAATATTACGAATCCATTTACACGTAATATCTGGCCGTGTAATATTGGCTGTACAATACTGGTCGTACATTATTTTGGTTATGTATTATCGTCTCCCGTTCACTAACTCCGGATGATCGAGCGATAATCGCACGGATGATTCGAGCGTAGTAAGTGAACGCAGCCTAGTATATAAATTCCTCGCCATCTTAATCACAGACTATAAAACAATAATAGTCAATTATGAAAGTCAAAATAATTTGATTTAAAAATTCGTAATTAAGGCACAAAAAAGGTTCCACAAGCTAATTTGAATTACCAAATAGTACGAAAAAAATAAAATTAGAAAGTACTAGCTTTCGCACGCAACTAGTTTATAGAGGAAAAAAGCATCCTATGTTCATCTAGGATATTAAAAACCAATGCAAAATAATAGTACCAAGGCCCCTGATGCTTTTTGACAGACTTGTTATTATTTCGTTTCCACGGCTACACGTCATTCCGTTCCTTGCAGCGAGTAATCGATATTTTGTAGTTTCCCCGGGCGACTTACAAGTTTCCTTTGTTAGTCTCTATATTGTACAGTACCTATTAGCAGTTTCATCAAAATCGGTTCAGCCGTTTTGGCCTTTGGAAAGCTCCCCAAACAAACAGACAACATCATCATCATCATCATCATCAGCCTTTATATGTTCACTGCTGGACGTAGGCCTCGCCTAATGCACGCCATTGAGCTCTTCAGCTCTCCTCATCCATTTTCTTCCAGCCGCCTTTCGCAGGTCGTCACTCCATCTGGCCACAGGGCGTCCTACACTACGTTTGCCTAAACGTAGTCTCCACTCGAGAACTCCTCTATCAGCATCTATCCCAACGGTTATCAGTTCATCGGGAAATGTGACCAGCCCACTGCCACTTTATAACGAAACGTTACTGGTATATTTATTTTAGCAAATAATATAATGATATTAAAGAAAACCTAGATACTAAATTATATATATATATATATATTAATTGAAAAGTTCATTTTAAAATGTTTAGTTCTTTGTATGTACTGAACTCTTTCATTGTTTTGCCTTTAAACCCGAACGCATTGTGTGACTGTGTAATTGGCACACAGACACTCAGCCTGCGGGACAAGACTCAAGGGAAGGGGAGAAAAACGAAGCCAGCTGGCGTCCGCGCATCGCACCCACTCTCAGCGAACTTAGCTCCAGCACAGAATAAATAATAGTACAAGTAGCTCCAGTGAGGTTAGCGATTGTCGGCGTCCTAGCTGGCAAGTGCGATCATATTTGTAAACTTTTAACATCAGTGGTTTAGCTGGTTTACAACAATTAACGTCGACCTAAACTCCGTGTGAGTAGTGAATGTGTTTCCCCGATATAGGGTAAGTTTTGAATGGCACACAAAAACACATCACGACTTGCTTTTTATACTGTTATATTTTACGATTTGTGAAATCAACCTTTAATTTTCAGCTTTTTTATTTATATTTGCACAAATCTAGTTTTATTACCACTTGGAAATTTCCGTTATTATTTCATCACATTAAATTTTCACAACTACCTTGTTTTTTTAAATTATATCTCTAAATTCCTTATTATCTGTTTAATTTACAAGTGGATTTACGATGTTTCCTTTAGTATCATTTGGCCTTCAGCTTCTCTTGCTTTTAAATTGTGAACTCCGTTCTGATAGTAGGTACCACTACGGCAAAACAAATACGTAAGTACCTATCCACTTTTCTTCGTAATGCCGTGGTGGGCCCTCACAACGGATGCATAGATGAGCCAAATTGAAATTATTTGGTTTATCAATTTCAGGTGCACCGCTAAAACTGCATCACTCGGACTTATTAAACGGATTTCCTTATAATACACAGGTATCCCGTGTGCCACCCTCGCTGTGCAACCTAGCACCGAGGACAGATCTCCGTTGCTGATTCTGGCTGCCTACTGCTCCGCACTGCTCCGTTAAGCTGAAGCCTACCTGCCATCTTCGGCCGGACTGACGTCAGAAGTGGAAACAATAGAAATCTTCAGGTCGAACCACGACCTCATAAATTGATGTGCCCTCCTTCAGAGTCATTAGAGTCATTTATTTTCTGTCTTTTAACTTAAATTCACAATCATTTTATTATAATTTAACTTCATTTGTATATTTTTTATTAAATCTTGTACTTTGATTATTTAACTACCGCACTAAGCAGGTAGAATCTAAGGGTGGCTTAACAGCACAACTTTAGCTTGCTTATCCTAATACTTATGTTGGTTACCTTGGTTCTCCGTCGGATATCTTCTTTACGAACCTTGCCTTCAGAGAAACTCCAAGTATAGCTCTCTCCATAGCCCGCTGAGCGACCTTAAATTTGTGGACTAGTTTGACCGTGAGGGTCCACTTTTCGGCTCCGTAAGTCTTGACTGGTAGGGTAGGACGCACTGATTGAAGACTTTATCTTCAGGCACTGCGGTATGGATGACGAGATCAGTTGAAGCTTGCCGAATCTGCCTAACCCAGCTGAATTCTTCTGTTGGCTTCCTTCTCAAAGTTGTTCTTACCTAATTGCAATAATTGCCCAAGCAAACATATTTTTGGACAACTTCAAGAGGACCACCACCATTCACCATTGACTGCAATCGGTTCCGGGTAAACAAGATCGTTAAACATTATCTTGGTCTTATCTATGTTGATTCCGAGACCTATGAGTCGAGAAGCATTATTTAGGTTGATCATCATACATTGCAAGTCTTGCAGCTTTATGTTTAGACTGCTGGTTTTCTACTTGGACACTCATAGTTGCAGCGTCTTACTGAAACGTATCACGTAAAAACTACTACACCGATTGTAATGTGGTTTTTACTGATGAATAGCTTAAGGTTTGACTTAACAACTGGTGTACTTGGTATCTCAAAATAATCTATAGAAACCGAGCAATTGATAAAAACTTTATGACAGCTGAAGGAATTTTGATTAAATGTTGGTATATTGGTATTTTAGATCCTGGAATAGCAAACAGAGTACTGTTTACCTCGAGAAATGAACATAAGTGTGAAATCGCGGGCACAGCTAGTGTATAATAATATTTGAAACGATGGAACATTTAATTCCATAAGAAAACATTATTTAAGAATAAAACTTAAATAATAAAAGACCTGGTTGTTGTCTTAAGTAGGACGATTACAGTAGATGGTTGCTGCTTGCACTAATATACTTACATTTGCAGCGAGAAGCAATTCATTAAACAAAGTAGGAATTGCTCTAGGACAAAGTCTTGTACATAAAATACTGGAATCAAGCAGGTGATACTTAAAATGCTTTGAGCATAGCACACTAGCAGCACTAGGTTGCCAATCCTGGTGTTTCAAGTATTATATCCTATTACTTTCTTTCAAAATTTATTTTCGTTAAGTAGGTAAATAAATTACCTACCTACCCAATCAAAACTACAGATGAGAAATGTGAGGTGCGTTCTTAATTTATTATATAAAATATGAGAGACAACACATATTTTTTTATTGCGGACTAGGCAATCTTCTCCATAGTGCAATCTGTAGAATACCGACAGGCTTGCTAAATCGATTAAACGAATTAAAAAAAAAGAGACAAGGCAGTTAACGGAAGCCGTTATTGTCTCTTTCTTATTTAAAGTGCCAATCTCAAGTGACAGCAAGTTTATTTCATAGTCTGTGCGAAAAATGTGCAACGTTGTACGTGAGAGAAAAAGACTTCCCACTTTTGTGAACGTTTCGGTACGACTACTTTTGTACTATACATATTATAATTATCATTCCAGTTGTACGCAAGTACATAATACATACATAACTTCCTTGGCTAATTATTACCTATCCATCCTAGTATTATTAGGTATTCTGTGGTTCTCAGGGTATTTTAGGTTTATGGTGCTTCTAGTCTAGGGGCCCGTTCACATAAACGTTCGAAGACGCACGGATCACCCGCGCGTACACTCGAAACCGTTCACGGCGTCGTCCGGGCGTTCGCCTGGGCTCTATTTTATAAAACTATAGTAGACTGACAAATGTCAATCGACAGATGTCAGTGAAACTACCGAAATGCGTTTCATAAAAACCCGACAATTCATTCAATGAATTGTCAAAATATTACTAAATGTGTTTCATAAAACAATAGTAGTGACCGGCAGTCAACCGACAATTGTCTAACAAATGTCAATAGAAAAACGTTTTATGAAACGGCGGTTTTACAAATTACCACGATTTGTAGAATTGTCGTGACAAATGTGACAGCCGAAGCTTGACCCATCACACTACTATGACTGGCATTGTGAAATGCAATATGACTGACAATCATCAGTCCTGTCGTGATTGTTTGTTATATGAAACGTAGGTTTGGCGTATTCGACTGACATTTGTAGTTTTATCATGATTTGTCGCTTTATGAAATAGGGCCCTGGTCATCCGAAAAATAGTAGTGGAGGGGAGGAATAGTATGAAACTGACACTTGACAGTTGTATTGACGTCCAAAGTCGTTCACTATCTCCGGATGATCGAGCGATATTCGCACGTATGATTCGAGCGTGTAAGTGAACACAGCCTAGAACTAGCAACACTTTTCAGTTTGTTCTTCAAACAAATGAAAATCAGAAACATGATTGGTGATTTTTCTGTCATTTAATATGGACCAATTATAGTATTTTGATAAAAAAAAACTCCTCTGTCATGTTAATACCTAACTGAATTGCAGAAACTGAGAACAATTATTTATGTTTCTGCCGAAATTGCGCGGTTTTTGGATGATTTTTTTAATTTCGAGAATAAATAATATTGGCTTATTTAAATAAAATATTTTTAAACGCGATTATGTGAATCCTGCCAGCCCGCAAAATGTGGAATGAATACATCTGGTGCGGTGGCCGTCGGTGACGAGACAGGCGGTCGGTGGCGGCTGGGCTGGGGCACTCCGCTAGCGCAGCCCTGGCGGACATCGCCCTAGTTGCCCCCTCGGATCGAACGGTTGCGTAGTCGCGCCTCACGGCCGTCGCCCCGCGCTCATGATAATATCAATTTTAAAATATACTGGTGTTCTGAATCCGCATTTGAAAGGAAGAAAAACAATATAATAACGATATCCTGTCATTCGTGCAACCTACCAAATCACGGGGGCTTACCGCAGTGATTTCGTATTGATTGCACAAAATGGAAGATTCCTACATCATCGCAAATTTCCACGCGCTGTGTCGCCTCTGCCTGAACAAAAGTACTCTTTCGGTATCGATATTCGGTGCTGCGCCCGACGATGACACCAACGTATCGCTAACCTCTAAAATTGCAGAATGTTTCGAGCTTCAGGTATGTATTTCACATATTTTCCTCAATAATTTATGCACATAGTCATATCACTTTGTATTTATCATTATCACACTGTTGTTTCAGATTGATCCCAATGATGGTCTGCCAGGGAAAATCTGCTACAAATGCTTGTTAAAAGTAGAAAAGTGCTCTAAGTTCAGATTGCAGTGCATTCAAAATGAGAACAGGCTACGTCAGATCACCAACCGGGTCAATGAGCTTGACAACTCCAACTCATCAGAGCTAAGTAATTACAACTACACCAATGGCCAGGAACAGAAGCCGAAACCAGAAGATTATATTGTGGAAGACAGTGTGGTCATGGTTGTCGATCCTAGCCTCGATTACGACTCGTCAGAGGAATCCGAGGGTATGGAACCCACCGAGCAAGAAGTAGCTGAAAGAGACCACACACCTGAAGGAGAACCCATGTCCGAGTCATTTTTTAAGAATGTGTCAATGTGTCAGTACTGTGACCAAGCATTTGTTTCACAAGAGAAATGCAAAGATCATGAACTTAAATACCATGACCCAAATCTGCCCTTTAAATGTGTAGAATGTAGTTTAGTATTTGCGGAGCGCTCTCAGTACATCCAGCACACTAAACAAGTACATGGGAATGATAAGCCATATCACTGCCCCGAATGTGATAAACGCTTTGGACGCAGATCAGATCTGAGAAAACATTCAATTGTTCACACAGGCATAAGGCCTTACCAGTGCCAATATTGTTTGAAATCCTTCTCCCGTAATACTAACTTGAGCAAACATCTTCGTATTCATGCAGGACATAAGCCCCATGTGTGTCCCTTGTGTCCAAGGAGTTTTGTAGCTAAAGGCGATCTTCAACGCCATGTTCTAGTCCACTCTGGTATGAAACCTTACGCATGCCGGAAATGTCCACTGACTTTTGGACGACGAGATAAACTACTTAAGCATGAAGTCAGACACGGACCAATCAGTCCGGAACATAAGAATGAATATGACAATGACCAGGATATGCATGACATGGTTGTTAATGTAAATCCGTTCAGTAACCTGATGACATCACCCTCTGAACTACATGATGGGTCGAATGCTGACTATGATCTGCCCCGAGTACCAGATCATATCTCAGGGGAAAGTACTTTTAGCAGAGTCCAGAAGAATCCTCCTGGGAAGCAATTGCAAACTTCCCCACAAAAATCTAAGCAAGCTCTTGCTAAAAATAGACCGAAAAATATCAAATGTCACCAGTGTCCAAAGAGGTTTTCATCTTTGGATGCTTACAAGACCCATGTGTCAATATCCCACATCGGATCTCGAGTCTTTCAATGTAAAGTGTGTTTTAAGAAGTTTGTCCGTAAAAGAGATCTTGACCGGCATGCAACTCTGCATTCTGGGATGAAACCTTTTTCCTGCAATCAGTGTGATAAAAAGTTCACTAGAAAAGACAAGCTTGACAAGCACGAGCAAAGCCATGAATGTTTGGTTGTGAATATGCCTTGTATAGAGTGTGGTGCCACATTTGAAAAGAAGGCTGATTTAGTTGCACACATCAAATCTCATTTCACAGACAATTTTGATGAAAAACCTGAAATAAAAAAGGAAGAACCTGAATTCACTTTAGATGATAACTTTTATGATTTAGAAACTTGAGATTCACCTCTAATCACTCTTGAACATGTTTTGGGTTTGTATGGCACTACACTTTTGGAATTGTGTCTCTAGTACTTAATTGTAAAATATAAACTATGACATGACTGTCGTTGCTGTTAAAGGTTATATGGATACCTGATCATTAGAACTTTAATTAAGTATAATAATTTAATAATTATCAATGTCTAAATAAAATAAAGCACTGATATTTTTAGAATATACCTTAACTGAAATAGCAACTTATATAAATAATGAAATTCTATCCAGTCCTTGTAATGTGATTTCTAATACATAATTATTATCTAGTATTTTTTCTGGTCTGATTATGTATGTATATTGTATTAAAAAATTAAATTCGAGTATTGTCACTTGGTTTATGGCAGTACTTTTCAATATTATGGAGGTATGTTACTATATATTTTTGTGTATTTTTAGTAAAACTGGTTTACTATTATTGCATTTTATGATCATTGGATTTCTCACTTATTAATTTCTGTATTTTTATTAAACAATAATTATCATTATGTTCACATAATTTATTTTGCTTTAATAGACATCATCACATTACTAAACACATCTAAGATTTGAATCAACAAGCCTTAGTTATAACAAAATCTGTGGTTACAATTAGTTAATAGCATTAAGGAAATGTTTGTAAATATTCAATTTAAATTTTATCCAAAGAATTTTTATGCTAAGAAATTAATTTTATTGTGATTTTCAAATGTTACATTTTTAGTCAGACTGCTGTATGTTTATGAAAGTAGTTTTGTAGAAAATATGCCGAAACAGGTAGGTATGGATGTAACTATATGCACAGATTATGAGGTCAAGTTTATCCTCATAGTTTGTTAGTTTGGTAAGTCGGAATTACATAAATTGTATCTCATTTAAATGTCTATTGATTTATAACATGTTTACTAGCCAACTTCTAATCGAAGTTTGCAAAACTAGCAACTTGCCTTTGACGTCTCAAATGCTCTTATTGCGACATTCGTCAACAGCTTGTCTAGAGTACATTTTTTTTCTTTTTGTTCCGGTCTAGGCAATCGTTTGACCTCGGTCTCACCTGATGAAAAGCGATGATGTAGTCAAAGGTGTAGCCCGCTTACCTTGTAGATACCCAGTCACTCTTGACATAAACACACCTGGGTTATATTTTACTGGAAACACTGACGAGCGCAGGGCATTCTACTCCTTTGCAGTTCTTCTGATAAATTAATAACCTGGTACCCTGCTATAAAATATAGGGTTGATCCCCGATCGCCGCTAGAAAAACGGCACCATTAAAACAAGGCATATGCCTTGTTTTGCTCTCAGTTGCAATAGAACACTCTCTCTCTGCTTGTGGTCTCCACTTGTGGACTATTTTTATATTAGCACAGAATAAATAAGTACAAGTAAGCATTGGCGCGGGGACACTTGAGGTTTGATTTTCATAGAAACTGTGTATCTATAGTTTATTTGATTGAAGAGGGTACCGCTTTGTTCTTGTGCGAGGTATTTCAACAATAAAAGGTTGGCGCTTTGCTGAACGTCTAGTCGGTGATGGAAAGCTGATGGGGGAATCAGATTGTGCAGTTTTTGTGCACACTCCATAGTGCTATCTTTAGAATACCGACAGGTTTGCGACCTCACGTTGATGCGCTAGACTTTGAAGCTTTCTCTTTACCAGAGTGTCATCCCCAAAGAGCCTCATAGCACGTCTCTCAATTGAATTCAAAGCCTCGAGCTGTTGGCAGAACTGTCCTAGAGGTGGCAGCAGTAAAAGATTGGGCATGTGCTTGATAAAAAATAAAAAGCTGTACCGGTGTATCATTGGATTCGTGTTGATTTCGAGAGTGCTATAGGATATATGAAATGTCAAGAAAACGAATATGGCGGCTGATAGCTGCCCTATTGTATTTCCGATGGAACAAGACAAACAGTAGCAATTTTCTTTTAAGTTTCTTACAGAATTTTCAAATTTATATTATTCAAGTTAACATAAATACTGTAATCTAATGTTGCAATTGCAACCAGGGTCGGACTGGGCCGTAAGGGCCCGGGTGGCTCCCGACAAGCCCGGGGCCCGGGACTGGATAATGTTAGATGGGACTAACTATTAATTATCAACGATATATATTATTCAGTAAATATAGTTCCAATTATTTATAATATAACAAATTTGAAACTAGCCTTTTTTTTTAAACTTGTGTAGTTTCAGCTAATTTGTCAATAACTTGATCGAAAAAGCTGCTATTCTCATCATCGTTGATTAGATCCGATTCTGTGTTTAATATAATCGATGAATCCAACAGTTCTAGCCCCAGTATAGAGCAAAGTCTTGTTTTTATGCGCTTCAACGCTGAAAATCATCTGTCATAAGTCACTTTCGTGAATGAAATTGTGAGAATTACACAATATGCATAATATAATGTGGTGTACGTGCTGATGTGCATGTTAAATTGTGAAAAACGCGTCCTTTGCACTTTGATCTAAGACAGCGGTCTCCAAACTTTTTAGCCTAAGGGCCAGACTGATTGCTCCACAAAGCCCCCAAGGGCCAATATATAGCAAGCTCATGAGATTAACATACCATTACAGTTTTGAAACTTGAAGTATATAAATTTAGTATTGAATTTCGCGCAGATTTCCATTTCGGGACTAGCCGGCGAGTGAAGCATGTATTTAGCATGCCGTTGCAGTAATCTGTGGCATGTAACTGACCCCGCACAAAATACGAAACTCACAGAAGATCCGCTAAGTACTTGCTTATTTTTGAACTATTTCTGGTACATTATGGGAATGAGGGCCCCGGGCCTTTTATTGAAGGCCAAAGTAGCAAGAAGGAATATGTTGAAAAAAAAAACACTGTGTTGCATTACACTATTATAATGCAGGTCAGTGAAAAAAAACTAAACATTAATGGAGTTCCTCAGCGTGCGAAAATATATAGGTAATATTTCAGGCACTAGTAAAGCGAGCGTAAAAGTATCGAACTACGAGGCTCGAGCGCAGCGAGCGCGAAAATTTTGAGTTTTTTTCCATAAAGTGTATAAGCCTGCGCGGGCCCCCTACCGGCTTGTGGCAAGCCCCACAATCCAGACCCGTGGGGGGGCCCGCGCAGGCTAGGGCCCGGCTGGCAAACGCCACTATATGGCCAGTCCGACGCTGATTGCAACTAAAGTAAAATAAAATATGCAAGTAAAGAATAAACATTATATTTATATAAATAATAGCTGTGCCCGCGGTTTCACCCTCAGTAACCGTGCATTTTTTACACGACGCCAAAAAAAGGAGTGTACCTAATATTTTTAGGATTCATGTATGTTTGTATGTATGTATGTATGTATGTTTGTTAATATGTAAGTTTGAATGTATGTTTGAATGTATGTTTGAATGTATGTTTGAATGTATGTTTGTATGTATGTGAGTTTTTTTATTCCACCATAACTTTAAAATGCCTCTTACATAACCCCGAGGAACATAGGCTATATTATTTTTTGATAAAATTAAATATGGCTATAAATATAGCTCCATTATCAAATGCGAAAAAAATATTTTTCCTTCGAATTTTACAATATGGGTATCAAATTGAAGGCCTTGATAAGCACTTTCGAACAGTATATAATTTATTGACAAAAGTTATTTTTGGCAGGGTAGGCGTGTTTTTTTAGCTTTTAAGCTAGTCCGGAATAAATAGTAGCCTATGTGTTAATCCAGACTATAAGCTACCTCCATGCCAAATTTTATCCAAATCCGTACAGTCGTTTGCGTAAAGAAGTATCAAATATACACATAGGTACATACAAACTTTCGCCTTTATAATATTATTGAGATTATTTTTGCGGGCGGTCAGCTCGTAGTCAATAATTTTGTTCGCAGTCGGTTTGTTTGTATTTTTATAATAATTTTACTTGTTAGGCAGTACTGATTGTAAATTGGCAAGCTTCCAGCTCTTCGGAACTTTACCTGCGTGAGGTGGTACAAACGCGTTAAGATGGTGTCCGTCACTACAGCCGGTCATTGTTTGTACGTAGCCCAAAACTTCCCAAACTGTAGTGCTCAAATATGGCCATTAGTTGTCGATTACTTTACGAGATATTTCAATTCGAAGGGTGGCCTGCCGGGGTGAGACGCTGCGTTCAGCGCGTCGATGTCGACGAGCCGAATCCAACGAACAGATTTAAATGAAACATAGCTCAGCTTTTAGTTCTCGAAATAATAAGCGAAAATGTCAGACAAAATTACAATCGAAGTAGTGGTTTATGAGAAAACCATATCTTATACGGGTGGTCAGCCAGGATGACGCTTGCTTCAGCGCGCTAACTCTATAACAACAAAACGAGTGAATCAATATTCTTCAAACTAATTGTAGAGCTGCAGTTCTTCTATTTGTGCCCTTTGTGCCCAAAAATCAGTCGTGTAAGTTCAGTAGTTTTTGCTCGATCGAGGCTCGAAAGGTGGCCTGCTGGGGTGACGCTGGCTCTGGCGCGCTTCCCTGAAACTCGACAACGGCTGTGCCTACAGCTTTGAGATGGAAACTGTGATATTTCCTATCAGGTTCGGTAATCAAAACAGACAACGTGCGATTGAATTGTAGTTTATTTTGTGACAGACTAAATCTAAGTACCCACATTTTATAATTAAAAGCTAAATACCTCACACCTCCACCCTTATTTAAACATACTTTGATGACATTAAAACTAGTAAATTGTAAACTATAATAACAGCATGAAATTATAGTAGCATGTAAGAACATAAACATAGGAAAACAGGTAAGTCTAATGACAATATGAGTTGAATACATAATCTATTGCTTATTCCATTTGCAACCTACTTACTGGCTTATGCAGCCTTTTGGCACGGTTCACAGGCGGCTCCGGATTTAAATGAGGCGAGCCGGGTTCGCACGAGCCCGGCTGCGGCGAGTGTGGCGACGCCGGTTTCGGCGTTCTGAACACGTCGACGCCGTGCTCACCACCCGAGTACTCGTATTTAGTTGTCTGAGGTGTGGCTACTTTAGGTGCTCCGTATATTTTTATTGTGTTGTCATTTTCTGCCACCTCAGATAAATTATCTCTCATAATAACCGGTTCCACTCCGATCTCACCCGGACATGAAACATCAGACATGCGTGACCTGTGACGTATTTGATCTACATGTTTTGTAGTTTGTCGACCGTTATCATCCCTTATGTGTAACCTGCGGGACCCCGTTTCAGTTACCACGGTGCCCTTGTCCTACTTCTCGCGCCCTCTGTAGTTCCTGAACCACACCTGTTCGCCTGGTCCAAATTGACGCAGCCTACCACCCGCATACTCCACTTGCTTACTTTGAGCCTCGTTTACTCGACTGAGTACAGCCCTGTCGTTACGCAGTAAATCTAGTCGAGTCCGAAGCGGACAATGTTGTAAGATCGATGCGGGGGTGTCTCCTGTGGTGCTATGTATGGAGTTTCGATAAGCCAAAAGAAACGTCTGTAAAGCCGCGTCCACATCAACTTTATCCGTTATTGCTTTTTTAATTGCCCTCTTGCACAGTTTTACTGCGCTTTCAGCCGCACCGTTAGACGCTGGGTGATATGCGGGGGAAAATGATTGTCTAATGCCATTGTTTTTAAGGAATTCCCCAAAATCTACGCTGGTAAAAGGAGGACCTTGATCTGAGACAACTTCAAGAGGCAAACCGAACCTAGCAAATAAGCTTCGTAGCGTTTTTATTACCGCTGCGGCTGTGGTACGAAGCATTTCAAACACCTCAATCCACTTTGATGTCGCGTCTATGACTACTAAGAACTTTGAACCATGGTAAGGGCCTAAAAAGTCGATATGTAGTCTTGACCAAGGTTGTGATATGTAGGGCCAGGGCTGAGGCTGCGCGCGTGGTGGCGCCGGCAACTCTAGTGCGCAGGTCTCACATCGTTGGCACATGTTCTCTATATCGGCATCTATATTGGGCCACCACACATAACTTCGAGCATTTAAATCCGATTTGGAAAAAGTTCACTTTTTATATGAGCACCGTACGCTCCTTACTGCCCTCCGTAACCTCAATTAACGAACCAAAATGAATAATACACCAAAACGTTTTAAACCCCGCTCTGTAGTGTTAGCGTTCTTTAACGCTGACGACCTAAGAGAACAGCGTGCCCCAGTGCACGAGTTCTGTAAGACCCATCAGGTCGACATCATGTTAATACAAGAGACCTTCCTCAAACCCTGTAACAGCGATCCCGGGATTGCCAATTACCGCGTCCATCGAAACGATAGTCACCAAATTTGGCGGTACTCTAATTTATTACAAAAACTCACTCCACTGTATGCCGATTGACACCCCTACTCTGACCAACTTAGAAGCCTCCTGCTGCCAACTTGCGATGACCGGTCATCAATCAATCGTTATAGCCTCCTGCTACCTCTCCCCCAGTAAAAGCTTACTAAAGAGTGATCTAGAGGCACTCCTCTCCATGGGAAGCGCAGTCATTCTGGCTGGCGACTTCAATAGCAAAAACCCTATCTGGGGGTGCCGAAGACTCAACACAAACGGCACTAGACTATTCGACTTTAGCGAATCTCTCGTCTTTGATATAATCCCACCCTCGGAGTGGACACATTACCCCAAAAATCCCGACCATTTACCCGACATACTGGACATACCTCTCCTAAAGAATATAAATCTTAGTTTCCGCTCAATCGAAGTTTTCCAAGAACTAGAATCCGACCACCGTCCCGTCGTTATGCGCCTAGGCCCCGACCCGACAGACCCATCCTCCCATCCACCGACAAAGACGATAGTGGACTGGAAGCGTTTGGGGGAAGCCCTAAAAGCTATCAGTTCACCCGACCTCGACCGTATCCCCGACGACATAATCACCCCCGATGACGTTGCTTGCTCGATCGATGCCCTCACCAGCCACCTCAACACCGTTATCGGTGAGTGCTCCAGGGAGGTTCCAGCGGAGGATATCCGCCACTGGGTCCTACCTGAGGACGTGAAGAGGCTGATGACGACACGAAACGCAGCCATTAGAGCCCACGATGCATTCCCCAACGCTGAACGCAAAGCCACCTTGAGCTACTACCACCGTTTGGTGTCAGGACGCGCATTAGCGAGCTGCGCGCACAGCGTTGGGGAGACCTATTATCCGAAATCACACCGACCCACCAGGCCTACTGGGGGTTGGCGCGAAAGCTTAAATCCGACACCATCACCGTAATGCCCCCTCTCAATAGAATCGATCTCCCGCCAGCATTCGAAGACGAGGAGAAGGCCGAATGCTTGGCGGAGAGCCTCGCAGCCCAGTGCACCCCCGCTAACGATCACGTGGATCCTGTCCACATCGCCGCGGTGGACCGCGAAATAGAACGTAGGAATTCTCTACCTCCGACCGACCCCCCCCTCGAGCCCGTTAAAGCCGCAGAGGTTGAGTCGATCATCAAGGGCCTCAAAGTGCGAAAGGCCCCCGGTGCTGACGGCGTCAGTAACAGGGTCCTCAAGCACTTTTCTGTCCCGTTAGTTTATCTCTTAGTCAGCATCTTCAATGCAGCCTTGAGCAATTGTTCCTTCCCCGACGCTTGGAAGAGTGCCGACGTCATCGGCATTCACAAACCAGGCAAAAAGGCATCCGAGCCTTCCAGCTACCGTCCTATCAGTCTCCTCAGCTCTCTGGGGAAGATCTACGAGCGAATCCTTCTGAATCGACTCCGATCCATCGCGAAAATAAAAAAAGCTCATACCGGATGAGCAGTTCGGCTTTAGAGCGAGACACTCTTGCCCTCAGCAAGTGCACCGCATCACGGAACACATCCTAAAGGGTTTCAATAGGAAACCAAAACCCCAAACCACGATGGCCGTCTTCCTAGACGTGGCGAAGGCTTTTGACAAGGTCTGGCACGCCGGGCTGATATACAAGCTGTATCAGCTCGGGTTGCCAGATCGTCTTGTGCTCATAGTACAAGACTACCTCACCAGCCGGAGCTTCCGCTATCGTGTCGAGGGCAACCGATCATCCCCCCACCCCATCAGAGCCGGAGTCCCTCAGGGCTCCGTGCTGTCTCCACTTTTGTTCACGCTTTACACAAGCGATTTCCCCCGCATCCCCAAAGTAGAGATCGCTCTCTTTGCGGACGACACCGCGATTTATACCACCGGATGGAACCCAGCTATTCTACAAAGAGCCATCCAACGAACGCTCCGAGCGCTCGATGGATGGTTTCGTAAGTGGCGAATAACGATTAATCCCGAGAAGAGCGTAGCGATGCGTTTCACTCACGGGGTTAAACGCTATTTCCCAATTAAACAAGTCAGGATCAATGACCGACCCATACCGTGGGAAAAGTCAGTTAAATACTTAGGAGTCACCCTTGACTATCGACTCAACTTCAATGATCACATCCACGCCGTCCACAAAAGGGCGGCATTCTACCTATACCGCCTCGCGTTACTCCTAGGCAGGCGCAGTAAAATGTCTCTTAGAAATAAGTTGACACTCTACAAAACCTGCGTCCGACCGACAATGACATACTCGTCCGTAGCATTTGCTCACGCCTCCCGCATCTCCCTAGAGAAACTTCAGATTTTACAAAATAAATTCGTTCGCGGTGCATTAGATGCCCCCTGGTATCAGAGGAACATCGACCTGCACAGTGATCTCGAGCTTCCCTCGATAGTTCAATATATGAAAAATGCCTCTCGCCGCTACTTTGACGCGGCACTTCATCACCCCAACCCTCTAGTAGTTCAGGCCTCTGACTACACGACAGACGCGACAACAGAAGCACGGCCCCTTCGTAGACGCCCTAGAGACATCTTGAGCGATCCGGACGATGAAATCGCTGCCGCAGTGCAGGCAGCGATTGATTCGCCCACTCCGTCATCTTCACCATCTTTCAACACAATTAGACACAGACACCGACCTCGCCGGATGCGAGGTCGAAGGTCCCGTAATTAATTTCGACTTTATTCGCCTTCGAGTTTCTTGCCGATTCTTCTCGAAGGTGTATTCCGAATCGGTGGTCAGTTATGCAATTCATTTAAAGGGCTCCAGCCATTTCATGAAGGCCCTCTCGATCACTACCTAACAGTAGAGATCGAGGGGTGTTTAGTTCGATACTCCCCAAGTAATCAATGGCAACTGTCCAAGCCGAGGTTCGTACCCCCTGGGTGCCCTTGAGCAAGTGGCCAAAAACTTAACTTTGACGCTGTAGAGGTCAGTTATAGACCAACAGCACATATCCTTTCTAAAAAAAAAAAAAAAAAAACTTCGAGCACACGATTTAGTTTTGACTATACCCATGTGACTGTTGTGCAGCTGTTTTAAAATCTGAGGCCGCAATGACAACGGAATTATAATGCGGTAACCCCACATGATACAGTTTGCCTCCGAATATAACTCGTTACGTCAACAATAATATGGTTTTACATCCTCATCTGTACAGGACCCTGGCCAGCCTGACTGAATATACAAAAGTATTCTACTTAGTAGTGTACCTGTGACCGTAGCCTTCCGGACGTCGCTATGTGCAGTTGGTAAGATTTTTTCAACAAAATTAATATAGGTGACCTCCGACGTGTCACTATGACAATTACCCGATGGCAAACGCGAAAGAGCATTAGCGCAGTTTTTTGCTGATGGCACAAATTGTATGTCATAGTTATATCCCGATAGTAAAACCCCCCATCTCTGCATTCGGCTGGCTGCCATTACAGGTATACCAACTTTGGTGCCGAATATAGACGTCAAAGGCTTATGATCCGTCTTCAGTGTGAATTTCCTACCGTATAAGTACTGATGAAATTTTCTAACCCCATATATAATTGCGAGAGCTTCCCTTTCGATCTGTGAGTAAGCGCGTTCCGCCTTACTAAGCGCGCGTGAGGCATATGCCTTATAGGTCTTTCGCCCTGGTCGGTCACGTGAGCGATCACCGCGCCTACCCCCACGCTGCTGGCGTCCGCAGTGAGTATCAATGGCAATTTGGTCGAATAATGTACTAGAACTTTACTAGAAGATAATAAACGTTTTATCTTCTCAAATGCCGTCTGGCATTCGTCACTCCACGTAAAGGTAATGCCCGTTCTTAGTAAACAATACAAAGGTGCTGCAATGGAGCTCATGTTTTCAATAAACTTTGCATAATACATCACCATTCCTAGAAATGAACGCAATTCCGAATCATTTTCTGGAACATGTGTTTTTGTGATAGCTTTCACCTTATCTGGGCATGTATGTACTCCGTGTTTGGAAATAACGTATCCTAGGTACGTAACTGACTCCGCATAGAACATACATTTGTCTTTTCTAACTTTCAGACCGTTCGACTGTAAAATGTCAAATACCTTGTTTAAATTGTCTAAATGGGAAGAGGCATTTGACCCAGTAATAATAATATCATCCAAAAATACTCCCACATAGGGCAAATGAGCAAACAATTGCTCCAATATGTTTTGGAAAATCCCCGGGCTAGACGCAAGACCGTAAACTAAACGATTATAACGGAACATGCTTTGTGGGTGTTTATAACCGTGTATTTATTGGTATCATCCAACTCCAATTGTGCGTATGCTTGCGAAAGGTCAATTTTCGTTAATCTTTCCCCTCCGTGTAACCGAGCTAACAGATCCTCCACTTTCAGCAGGGGATAACGGTCGACATCCAACACTTTGTTTAAGGTAATTTTATAGTCAGCGCATATCCTTATGATACCATCCTTTTTAACGACGGGCACGATCGGGGTGGCCCAGTCGGAGCGGTCGACGGGAGTGAGCACGCCGTCGCGTACCAGCTGGTCCACCGCGTGGCCCACCGGCTCACGCATCGCGTACGCCAGCGGCCGCGCGCGCATGAACACGGGCCGCGCGCCCTCGCGCAAATGGATGCTGACCTTGCCACTAGTGAACCGTCCCAATCCATCCGCGAACACCTCACCATATCTGTAACTAAATTTTTCCAAATTAAAATAATCATTTGAGACATTATTTAATCATAACTTACATTAGGTATTTGTATGCCCAGTTCCACTAACCACTATCTTCCCAACAACATAGTTTTTCCATTGTTAATAATGTATAGATTTAAATACCTTTCCTTATCTTTGTACCTAACGAGCGGCCTTATTACACCTACTGGTCGAATCATCTCACCAGTATAATACCTAAGGCATAGCTTACAATCTCTATGTTCATGTGTATACAATATTTCTGATACATCTCGTAGCTAATCGCACTTCCAGTGTCACACTCCATCTTTAAAACCTTATTGTCTATATTGATCGAGATTAAAATCGGTGGGCATGCATCGAATGATAAATGATTAATGGTAGTAGTTACCTCTTCGCTGCTGCAACTACTCAACTCAGCCGCCTCTTCAGCATAGTTATGATTTACGTTGTAGCTTCGACACATTCGACGCAAATGTCCCTCACGGTTCCATATCCTGCAAACGTAACGCTTGAATTTGCATGTCGAAGCGTCATGTTTCCCGCCGCACACCAGGCACTCTACCCGTGGGCTAGTGCTCCTTCCTTCCGGTGCACTTCCGCTCGCAGTCCAACGTCTCGCCGCTGTGTACCGCGCCCCAGCAATTGCTGTGCCAGCGGCCGATGCACCGCGCCACATTCCACGGCTGTGTGACGTCATCGCCCCCGCTTCCCTTTGCACTTTCATCGCCTGACAATCGGACACGCACCTGCCACCGATCTGAGTCTCCACCAAGGCAGCGTCTTTCTCTGCTGCTTCCATATGTCATGCTAAACTGCAAGCTTTCTGAAAATCCAGCTTGCCCTCCGCAAATAAACGTTGACGTGATCGTTTCACAAGCTAAACCACAAACCAATTGGTCACGCAAGTTTTCATTCAGCCACTGGCCAAATTCACACGTTTTTGACATCTTTTTCAACTCGGCAACGTAATCCGATATTTTCTCGCCTTTATTTTGCTTCCAATGATGAAACTTGAAGCGTTCGGCTAGTAAACTAGGCCGCGGTTGAAGATGTTTTTCTAAGATGTCCGCCAAGTCCTTGAACGTCTTTGTAGTGAGTTTATCAGGAGTGCACAAGTTTACTAACAGCTCATAGCTAGCTGAACCCATCACAGTCACTAGCGTTGGCACTTGTAACTCACTTTTAATACTATTTACTATAAAATACTGTTCCATCCGTCCGACGTATAACCTCCAATTATCGGTTCCCACATTGAACTCGGAAATCTTGCCAACCGACATTGTTCTACACACACTAATGGTTTATCGCCCCAAATAATACGCGGATTCGTAGTTTTGCTCGTCGCCACTGTGATATTTCCTATCAGGTTCGGTAATCAAAACAGACAACGTGCGATCGAATTGTAGTTTATTTTGTGACAGACTAAATCTAAGTACCCACATTTTATAATTAAATGCTTAATACCTCACATAAACTTACAAATAGTTCCCGGTAAGATGGTCTTTGTGCCCGAAAATTGGACATCTACCTAACGAACTTTACGAGAAAAAAGCAATCATTACTTTTTGCACACCTTATCGTAAGTACCTCCATTAGAAAATTCTCGAAGCTACAGCTGTCCCTTTCTAGCATGAAGTATTTGTCATTAGCATGAATGAAAGCGCATTAGGCACGGATATTACATTTAGCCGGCTAATATTAGATGTACAATCAATTAAAAATGGATTTCACGAAAAGTAACACATATCAACATGTGGCTGCACTTCCAATCTTCACGCGGCCGAGCCCCGGGCGTAGGTACAATAGAGTAGGTACCTAGACCTAAGTACAATTTATAATATTACCAGTAAGTACATTATTGAAATACAACAGAATTCGGAATAAATAAAGAACCATTAGAATAAATAATTGAAAATAGAAGGTATAAAATTTAAAGTAAATATAGTTATAGCATGTAGACTGATGACCATATTTTAAAACTTGCTATATTCGTGGCTTCACACACGTGGTCATTTGTCTAGGTTAAAAGTACGCTATGTACACTATTCCAAGACCTAAAATCCCAATATAACAACATTTGATCAAAATTCTTTCAGCCGTCAAAAAGATTTTATTGATTGCTTGGCTTCTTTTAATTGGATTAAGATGCCACACCAGTTTTTAAGTCAAACCATAAGCTATCCAAATATGAAAACCGCATATTAATCAGTCTAGTAGTTTTTACGTGATACGCGAACAAACAAACATACAGACAAGCAGATGGAGAAACAGACAGACATGATTTTTAAATGTTATGTATGTTCAATAGCTTATTTTAAATGCCCTAGACAATTTTTTTTATTATCTTTATACAGACCTTTTTATACTTAAAGCTTTATTATATAGTACTTATAGATATCATCAGCATCAAAATCCGATGTCCTACCTCGTAGTATGAACTTAAATCATACCAAGTTTCATTCGAATTTATTCAGTAGTTTCGGCGTGATGCGTGCAGGATACAGACAGACAGACAGAAAAATAAAAATTAAAAAATATACAGATTTGGCTTCAGTATTGAGTTTATAGCAGCCTCCAAAAATAAATACAAAATATCTTCAATGTACAGAATTTGGACCCCTATCCTGCTAGAACCCTTTATTTTTTCGGCATTGAAAGATGTTCTCAATTTTCACCCATCATATAAACTATGACTGTGCCAAGTTGCATCAAAATACGTCGAGTAGTTTCAGCGTGGTACGTGTTCTTTAAATAACTTTCAACCCATATACTGCGGGAACCCTTTAATTTTTCGAGATAAAAAGTATCCTATGTCCTACCTCGTAGCATGAACTTAAATCATACAAGTACAAATACAGTTTCAACTGAATTCATTCAATAGTTTCAGGGTGATGCTCAGCTAAGACACAGACAGACAGACAAAAGTTATTATTCCTGCTGGTGGGGATTTAAATAATCTTCAAAAAGTTATCCCCCCCCACGTTTAAAACATTTTTTCATGTGGTACAGATATCTTGCGTAACTTTGACAGGTTTTGACCTCAGTTTGTATATAACATCAATGGGTTTTGAGCACTTTTTTGACTTTAATTAATGTTGGATATCATTCTTAAGATACAACCCTATGGGATTATGTGTTCTTGTCACATGAGTAATGTATTATGATGAAGGTTTTTATTCGATTTATACCTAGACTGCTATAAACTCAATACTGAAGCCAAAACTGTATATTTTTTAATTTTTGTTTTGTTTTTTTTTCACAAAATCGCTGATTTAGACTATGTCAAAGTTACATAGGGTAACATTGCCGCCCAATTACATTTAGATAATAATTTTCTAATGGAAAAATTGCGTTTGTACCAACGGATCGCGCGATCCGTTTAGAGTGTCAACGGATCGCAGTGAGTCGTGTCAACAGATATCGCGATCCGTAACCACTCAAAATTTGTCAAATATTTTTCCCATCGGATCGCGATTTTGGTTAGACTACGAGTATGTAAAATGATAGATGTAGTTTTTTTTAGTGTTGCTGTATGTTATATACCTAAGGTTGAGTACATACTAATAAACCCTACATTTTAAAAGAAAAATTTAATTAAGTACATACTTCGACGATCCGCATGTGAACACGAATGTACAATGGAGAATATGGTATCGGGAAAAGTATCAGTAGGTACATTTCCAAAAATTCTTGCTTTTTGGAATAAAATGAAACCACAATATTGATTATTATAAAACTAGCAAACTAAACTAGCACTAACACTAAAATCAACATTAGAAACGGAATGTTTACCATATATTTATTTTGTTTTGTCTGTTGTTTGGGAATTTAATATAATATGTTAATTATTGCTATTATATCTGTGATGTTTTTTGTTTATCTTTGTGTTATGTTTATAATTGTTGATTATAGTTAAAATGAAGACATATTTTTCAGTCAACATTATAAACGCGATGATGAACATGTACTTATTTTGAGTTTTCTATATTTTGGTACTTCTTTTGCTTCATTTTATCTGCGATCATACCGCTTGAAACAGTGACGAAACATAGAAAACTCAAAACAAAATAAATATATGGTAAATATTCCGTTTCTAATGTTGACTTTAGTGTAAGTGCTTTGTGACCATGTCAGTATAAAAACATGTATTACTTTTTGAATGTGTGATCATATTTTATACGTGCCTGTGTTGATTTTTACCATTCTTGTTAGTTCCTTTTTTACCTGTTTTTTATTGTTGATTATTGTTCGAATTAAAACATGACTGATTCTTACTTATTTTACCACGTTTTTAGTAAGTCACTTCCTTGTTTGTCTGTCTGTCTATCGTTCCACGTGGAATATTGCAACTCAAATTTCTAGCACTTACCGATTGGCTATCCGGCTGAAATTTTCAGGGTAGCTTACAACTCGATGATTATGCAATAAAAAATATAAAAAAACATGTTTTTAGATTAAAAAAACCTACTTGTTTGCTTGTTTAATATATTATATAATAATTGATATTGTGGTTTCATTTTATTCCAAAATGTAAGAATTTTTAGAAATGTACCATATACCTACCGATACCATATTCTCCATTGTACTTATGTGTTCACATGCGGATCATCGAAGTATGTACTTAATTAAATATTTCATTTAAAATTTAGGTTTTATTAGTATTTACTCAGCCTTAGGTATATAACATAAAGCAACACACAAAAAACTATCATTTTACTTAACCTAACCAAAATCGCAATCCAATGGGAATATATTTTTATTTTATTTGAGTCTCAACGGATAGCGCGATCCGATGGGAAAAATATTTAACAAATTTTGAGTGACAACGGATCACGATACAGTTGACACGAGTCACTGCGATCCGTTGACACTCTAAACGGATCGCGCGATCCGTTGGCACAAACCCGAAAAATTTGGGTCACGGACGAGATTCAAATTCGCATATTGTGCCTCAGCGCGGCACATGCCTTTACCAATTCGGCCACCGAGACCTATGCGTCGTCATAATCTTTCCACTAGCTTCTTTGAACCCGTCTTATGGGGACGGTAACGCATGTGCCGCACTGAGGCACAGTATACGAGTTCGAATCTCGTCCGTAACCCAAATTTTTAAATAGAAAATTATTATATATATTTTCGCTAAGTAGGCGTTAACTGCTATAAAAAATCATAAAAATACAATTACATTTAATTTAAAAAGCCGTTTTATGCTTAATTCGTATTGACTGGGTATCTTTGGTCAATGTATTCTTATTCTCGGTTACCAACACTATAAATCCTCATAAACAAACAGTTCATAGAGGGTATATTTGAATAAAGAAACGTAAAGAACGCGTTTTATTGCACTGAATCTGGGTAGTTGTTTTGGAGAGACTGATTCATATTAATAACTAGACAACTGATTGCTGTTTTATTATTGATTTAAACTTAAACACACAAATTATTTTTCTACGTGAAAACTTTGTCAAAATCTTTGCTTAACTACCCCATTCCATGTACAGCAAATCGTCATCTATTTCGTAGGTGCCCAACCCCATATCTTAATTTTATTTTCATTTATGTCATTAACAATATCAGTTGGATGCTACGAATAAGTAATAAGTAACTTATTATTTATTCGTAGGTTGGATGGCATTTAGTATTATCTCTTGCATGAGGTCATGTCCAACTCCTTCAAATGCTTTTGACTAAGTGATAAGATCCGTAAAATTCCGCTCCACCTGAGATATTTACCTTGAATGTCAAAGTTACTTAGGATACGTATCGTATGCGTATACGTATCTATACAGGTTGTAGTTTTGCATCCCCGCCATATTTGCAGAGGTAGGTATACTCCACTTACAGAACACGAATCATTAATAAAATAAGTACAAAAAAATATGAATTAAAACGAATTAAAAAAAGTTTATAAAAAGCGATACGTATACGCGATCCTAATTTGAAATCACCCAGTGTGGCAAGAGCTTGCGCCCACACACGCTATTGAAGCCTTGTCGCATGTATTGCCTCTTTCACGCACACTACGCGCCGGCCGCGGCCTGCGGCGGCGCCCCAAGGCTGGCGGCACCCTCAAAGAAAGGCGGCGCAGCGTTTGAAAAAGGCGGAACGCGCGCGGGTCATTGGCCCGGTCGTTGCCCGAGCAATCAGCTGTTCGATCACTCACAGTCAGATACGCTCGATGCTAAAATTGCTGGAACAATTTTCTAATGTCCTACTTATGGAGATGGTTCATTTGTTTTGATGGTTCATTTATTTATTTTTTGCACACGCCCACGCGACGTTTTGCTGGGTGCCACACAGAGCAATTCCAAGTGTTAACTCAATGTGAACGTGTTAAAAAAAATCCACAAAACATTAAGACATCGTGCTCAATTGTGCATTGAAAATGAAGGAGGATACTGAACAGTATCACAAGGTAACGTAAATTAATGGTAAATTTACGGTAATGTAAACTTGTACATAATTTTTTTTAATTCTATTTTTTTTTTTAAATTGGTCCATTCGTTGGGAAGCTACGATTCTCACCCCTCTTTTTTCACCTCCACCCCTCTCCCCCATATAGCTAAGAACCATCTCGATCACATCAGCTTTCAAACAAAAAAAACCGTATCAAAATCGGTACATTCGTTTGGGAGCTACGATACCACAGACAGACAAACACACACACAAACACACAGTGATACACACCCTAAATTTATAACACCCGTCTCTTTGTTCGGGGGTTAATAAAAGCCAGTTTACGCAGTAGTAATATTGTTTAGTCGGAAACAATGCGCAAAATTTGACCATCTAATTTATGTCAACGTCGCTTAGTTGATCGTGTGACGGATTCGAATACCAAAGCAAGCCACGACACCGGGTTCGATCCGCGTCACCGGCTACTTTGTGCAATCTAAATAATTTAATCCATACCAATGTATAAAAGTGAACCCTGATGTCTGTTTGTTTGTTTGTTTGTTTGTTTGGGGAGCTTTCACGCGATAACCGCTGGACGGATTTTGATGAAATACATTTGGAATGGAGATAACTTATACCCTAGAATAAAACATAGGATACTTTTTATCCACGAATTCCGTGGAAGTTTCCACGGGAAAACTGGAACATGTTGAATACTCGCTGTAAGGAACGGTTGCCATGGAAACGAAATAACAAGTCTGTCAAAAATCATCAAGAGCGTTGGTGCCACAGAGTAAGTAGTTGATGCTATACCAACAACAAGCCACAGAGGCCATAACCAAGAAGTCTTAAGTCTACTTTTGCACTGGTTTTTAATATCCTAGAAGAACGTAGGATGCTTTTTTCGCGATAAACTGTAGTCCGCGTGGACGAAGTCGCGGGCGGGTAAGCTAGTTTAAAATAAAACTGAGAGGTCCTTTGAACATCTACTCGTAGTTAGTACACGTCCACTACACGAGAATAGAAAGAAAAAAAGAACATAAAATGTAGACTTAATTTTGTTGGTATTAAATACGTCACCTGGACGTCGCATGTTGGTCATTTTTTTGTTATTTTTTTGTTACTAGATTCATTGCTCCCAATGACGTCATCTGTAATGAATGACAATGACGTCGTCATCTGACCCAACGTCGCAACAATTACAGAGGCATAAAGCTTACACATCACACACCCTGAAACTGTGGGAGAGAGTGATTGGTGCGCGACTGTCAAGGCTGACCAGCATAACCGAAAACCAATTTGGTTTTACTGCTGGTAGAGGAACAACATAAGCCATACATACAGTTAGAATTTTATTAGAAATATGCAGCATCAATAAGAAAAACCTCTACATGGCATTTGTCGATCTGGAGAAGGCTTTCGATATGATGGAGAAGGATTCCCAGAAAGCTAGTATAGCAGGCTCTACGCGCCCAAAATGTACCTGAACAATATGTACTGGGACGCTAAGATCCAGATTAAAGGCCCTGCAGGTATCAGCGACCCGTTCAAAGTTAGCATGGGTGTCCACCAAGGAACGTCACTTAGCCCCTTGATCTTCAATCTTACCATGGATTACGTCACCAAAAGTTTACAGTGCAAAATACTATGGTGCATGTTATACGCGGATTATATCATCCTCATCGCGAAGAGTGCAACGGATCTGCAGGAGACGTTCAGCAAATGAGTGAATGAAGTCGAAGGGCACGGCCTACGGATCAGCCGCTCAAAGACGGAGTACATGGAATGTGACTTCGGTGGTGATGACGAGACACGTTGCAACATTAACATTGATAATAACTACGCTACCCCGAGTCACCCACTTTAAGTACCTTGGCTCTGTTCTTACGACCGATGCCCACGTTGACGCAGATGTTATCTATAGAGTTAGCACCGCATGGCTGAAATGGCGATCCCTAACTGGAGTACTCTGTGACACCGGAATGCCAGTACGAATCAAGGGCAAAATCTAAAAGACGGCTGTCCGACCCTCAATGTTGTATGAAGCGGAGTGCTGGACAACAGCAAAAATGCACGAATAGCAATTGCACACAGCTGAAATGAAGATGCTGTGCTGGGCGGGTGGTATAAAACGTCTGGGTAGAATACGCAATGAGCATGTGAGAGGATCGTTCGGAGTGGCGAGTGGCTCCAATAACGGCCAAACTAAAAGAAAGCAGGCTTAGATGGTACGGCCAAATTATGAGACGAGATGATAGTTTCTCAGTTTTTACAGACAGCCTTGAATATACCTACGAAACGCATGGGAAGAGGAAGACCACCCGCTACATGGTGGTCCAGTATTGAGAAGGAGATGAAAGCGCAAAACCTAACTCCTATGACAACCCAGGATAGAGCCGGCCCGACCTCTTGTACGCTGGCGCCGCCGTGTCGGGCCCCAGATAGAACTGGGATTAAGGAGTGGAAGAAGAAGAAGAAATACGAAAAAAAGGCGCATGGGCAAGCGTGTGCGGACGGTGCCGGAGCCTTATATATGTGAGTGCCAATGCCGGCGTGGTGTGCCAGATGGTTGTCCCCTCTCATCCCCACACTGGCGGAATAGTCGAGCTGATGCGTAAACACTTACCTAGTCTCAATACCATTTCATATAATAAAATAGACACATCATACCTACTTCTAAATGCCTTTAAAATAAATGAAACTATTTTACTATCGCAGCTTGCATTTAAAATTAGTACATCAACATTCCTTTATTTTTTAAATCATTTACAACTGAATTCAAAGATTTTTCAGAAAAACTAGCGTGCCTCAGCCGGGAATCAAACCGACAAAATGCCAAAGAACGTTTATGCTGTAATTTTATGACATCAATCGACAGGGTCAATGATGAGCAAGCAGAAGTGACGGAACATTATTCAGTTCTGTTCACTTGCTTTTCGATACACTTAACGAATGATTTCAATGGCTATTTCAATCAATTTATAGGTAGGTGAATAGGTGTTTTTTTTTAGATAAAATAATCGAATTTGCCCAAGTATCGATTAGATAACACAATGGTTAGTGGTTAAACAATTAAACAGACTTTTTATAAACACTTTTCTTACCGTTTGATAACAAGACAATTAGAGGAGATATAGTAAGTAGAATAATAATTAAGTAGCATGAGAATCCTACGTATGGAGATATCTGCTTGGTATAAGCAGAGAATAAATAATATTCAATAAGAATATATAGAATGGATTCGACTTTGCCTATGGGTATATATGTAGGTAAGTAGGTACACTACGGTGGAAAGATTTAGACATCAACACGCATCTTAATTATTTTCAAAATTTTGTGAGTGTATAATGAAAAAGTACTGTTAGTCATCAAATTTAGGACATCGCTTATTCCAGAAGTGCTGGTCGAATATCTCGTCACGCCATCAAGCCGTAACTATGTCATTAATGGGGCTTACCAGCCCAGGTTCACCACATATCTACTTTTTATGGTCATGCTCACAATATTTTTCACCTTACAAGATTCTGACAAACATAATCTTTCCGAGCTTGTGTGGTGAAAAATATTTGTCTTTCGTTTGGTTGTCATTCGAAATCTGAGTGCAAAAGTGCATTTTACCCGCTAGCGTGGAAAGATTTTAAAATTCGAACTTTTCTATTCAATAATTTTCTATACCGCCAATCTACTTAAAATACATTATTACTTATTGATATTGTTATTCGATTCGATTTGACTCTACTCGACTCTACTCGATTCTTTTCGACTCTACTCGACTCTTTTCGACTCTATTCAACTCTTTTCTACTCTATTCGATTCTATTCGACTCTACTCATCTTTGTTTGACTCTACTTGACTCTGTTCGACTCTACTCAGCTCTACTCGACTCTCGCCATCTCAATTCGTTTTAATTCGACTTTATTTGACTCTTTTCAACCTATCGACCCTATTCGACACTTTTCGATTCTATTCTATTCAATTCTTTTCGATATTGTAATTCTTATTATGTTTACACATTTGCCAGATATCCCGCGACGGCTCATTATTTATCATTATTATAAACACTCATTTAATATATTATTCAAGCTGTTTTTCACTACAGCGAGGAAAATGCTAGGTGCAAGTTGTGTGTAAAAGTTGTGTTTCGCACGGCTGCAAAGTTATTCTGCATCTCGTACTTTTCAAACCCTCGCTACGCTCAGGATTCGCTTCGCTCGTGTTTCAATTCTAGAATCCTTCGCTTGCTCAGGTTTCAATACAAGTACTCGCGCCAAAAAAGCCTTGCATAACAAACAACTATTGTCTTGCTGCGGCTCTCTGCTTTCACTTCCCTCTAAAATGATTGATGGCTGGTACACAAGTCATACCTACTCGTGAACGGATACTGCTTGTGGAACTGGTCCAGCCTGGTTTCTTATTAGTCATTTCTTTTATTTTATCAGTGTGACGATTAAGGGACGTCTCATTGATGTGCGTGTTTATTGAGTGAGGACTTTCAGAAAAAAAATATGCTTTTATCTATTGTAGTTGATATTTACATGTACCACAGAATAAATAATAGTACAACATGTACTTACCTATTATATTTTTGAAATAAAAATATACATATATACATATATGGACCATTGTTTTCAATTCTTTATATACATATATAAAGAATTGAAAACAATGGTGAAACCGACATCCCCGTAGAGTCTTAGTGCTCTCTTTTCTAACAGCGTATTTCCGAAGCACCGGTAGAGTCAGAAGGGTATTTCCGAAATTAAACTCTGAGTTGGCACATGAAAGGGAAATTTCCTTTTCAAACACAAAGCATACTTAGTGTACCTAATTTTATTGATTAACCTAATCATAATAATTTATGTTTTTCTCTTTATTCGTGAGATGTTAAGTTTTGACTTGTAAACGCGCTATTATTTTGTCTATTTACAATGAATACTTTGATTTTGATAATGTGGAAGCTGTTCTCGAACCGAATGTTCTGAAGTGTGAAGATAGTAAAATACCTGATCCTGGAAGATAAAGGGACCTCTACGTGGGGGACGCTACTTGCTTCGACACACTGGCGACTTCTTATCTTGAGACACAGGAGTAAGGCTGGGCCGCCGCTTCTTCGGCAGAGCAGTTCCAGCGGCGAAATTATGCTAACCTTGGTAGTGGCATAAGAATAAGTACTAAAACTACTTATTCGTATTGTAGTGATTACATATTTAAGCCCTAATCGATAGGTAAACCGCTGTTGATACCAATTTAATTATTTCACCACCTTATACAATAGACATTAGAAATGAGAAAACATATCAACACTGAATCTCTCATCGATTAAGATAAAAAACACTATTAGGTACCAATACAGGCGTATATAAAAGCATCACATTTAATTTGATGAGTATAGTCTGTTCGTCAAAAACAGCAGACATGTTTCGGTCGTTGGTGATAAGTTCTGTGTTAGCATTTGGTGAGTCAAATCATATTCCTTGGGTTTAATTTATGTATTACATAAAATTCGTGGGATGGAGCAGCTGCAGAGCTATATGGTATACAATCAGTCAAAAAAGTATCGGGAAAGGATGATTAGTTCATGGTTCGAAATTCAATTTTGTTTTTTTTTGTTGTTGTTATAATTCATTTTCATTGGCACAACTGTTTTCCATTTTGGTGCGGAGTTTGAGTTGCATCTGTTATTTATATTACTTAGTAGTGCTGTTTTTAGTTATCTATTGCGAATTTCATAATGGACAAAAACATCGAAAAAGAGTTTGTCTTAAATTTTGCATCGCCAATGGAGTTTCGTGTTCGGAGTCCCTAAAACTGTCACAAAAGGCTTACGGTGAAAAGACTTTATCAAAAACACGTGCTTAAGAATGGTATAAAGCGTTCAAAAGCGGTCGAGATGTGATGGAACATATTAGGTCATCAACGTCTGTTAACTTCAACTGAAGTTAACATCGTAAAAGTGAGGGAAATAGTGACTGAAAATTCTCATTCAAGTTTGAGAAAGATAGTCGCTGAACTTTTTGTGATTCACAAGTCAATCCATGCCATTTAAAATAATCAATTAGGTATGAAACCTGTTGCCGCGCGGCTAGTCCCAAAAGACCTGAATTTTCTCCAAAAACTCAATCGCATTAGAGTCGCTGAGGACATGCTAGAACTAATATTATAAAAGCGAAAGTAACTCTTTGTCATTTTGTGACCTTTTCACGACTAAATAGTTTAACTGATTTATAATATAGATAGTTTTGGCCTTTTCCAGTAGTCTTACTAAGTAAGACTATTGGTAATTTTCTTCCCAATATACAACTGGTTCTTGCAGGTTGGAACTTGGAATGTTTGTAGACTTACTGGTAAGAAAGATTGAAAATGTTCTTCCAAATACCTAGACTGAAAAGGCATAAGCCATATTTTTCTCTTATGGTATAGCCAACTAGGTACGACATTAAAAATACTACTGGGGAAAGAAATTCTCTTAGCAATAGTTCAAGTTTACAAAAAACAGACTTTCGCTTGCAATTTTAAAATTTTGAATAGATATTTTTAACTATAATCTACTTGAAACCCACTAGATATATGATCTAGTGAGTTCCAAGAGTAACTGATTGCATATTTTGAAGTCGCGATAGTAGTAAACATTGTCTTCGAATTAGTTGTTTAAGAGTTGATTACTGCAGTATAGAAATTTTGCATAATTTTTAGGTAACTTGCGCTTGCATCGCCCCGTTGGAAATGGATTACTGAGCAGATATGAAAATTCGTCATCAACGGTATCATAATATATTTTTTAGTTTTGTGTGAAACATAATTCCTAGGGGGGTCTTACCAGTAAGTCTATAAGGAAAAAAAGCTGAATAGTCCTACTAGTAAAACTATTGAGAAGAAAATTCCCATTAGGTAGTCTTACTAGCAAGACTAAAAAAGTCACGGACATAAGCTAGTACCCAATATAAACAATTTAGGATATAAGGTTAAGTAAGCATTTTACTCAGACTTTAATAATAAAATATTTGATTTTATATATTACTAGCTTTTGCTCGCGATTTCGCATTTGCGGACTACGGTTTATCACGGTAAAAAGTATCCCATGCTATGTCCTACCCCAGTCTCCGTACCAAATTTCATCACGATCAGCCGTTTAGTCGTGAAAAAAAGGTAAAAAACAAGAGTCAAGTATGACTAACCGCTTACTCCCCCCGCTTATTATGTTATGAGAGGGCACCGCGGAAAAATAATGAAGACAAATATGTAGTAGTTTAAGAAAGAAAAAAATGTAGTTTGGAAATGAAAGCAATGACATACCTTTTTTTTACATGTTTTTTTTAATATTTAGATATTAACTTGCTCACAATACAATAGCGAACTCTTAGCAAATATAGGCCACCTGTCATTGAATATATCGCATTGTGTCTCTGAACCGAGCATAATACTCGGGAACTGGTTAGGGTTGTATGGGATTATTGTAGGGTTAGGCTGTGGGTACCGATTAGTGTCGTCGTCGGGACATGGTGTAGGGTCCGGCTGTGGGGAGCAATTAGGATCGTAGAGGCTTGGCGTTGGGTCCGGCTTTGGCAACCAATTAGAGTCGTCGGGGCATGGTTTAGGGTCTGGATGTGGGAACTGGTTGGGGTTGTAGGGGCTTAGCGTAGGGTCATGCTGCGGGGACTGATTAGGGTTGTAGGAGATTGGTGTAGGATTTGGTTGTGGGTAGCAATCAGGATCGCGGGCTTGGCGTTGAGTCTAGCTATGGGAACCAATTAGAGTCGTCGGGGCATGGTGTAGGGCTTGTCTGCGGGAACTGGTTAGGATTGTAGAGAATCAGTTTAGGGGCAGGCTCTGGGTACCGATTAGAGTCGTCGTCGGGAGATGGTGTATGTTCCGGCTGTGGGTAGCAATTAGGATCGTAGGGGCTTGGCATTGGGTCCGGCTGTGGGAACCGATTAGAGTCGTCGAGGCTTGGTGTAGAGTCCAGCAGCAACTGATTAGGGGCGTTGGAGCGCTTTATCATTCTGCAGAAACCGGTTCGGGTTACAAGGGCTTAGCGTAGGGTCTGGGAACCGTATTGAGACGTCGGGCATGGTGTAGGATCTGGCAGTGGGTACCGATTGGGGTTAGCGTAGGTTCCGGCGGCGAGATATGATAAACATCGTCGGTGCTCGGTTTAGAGTTGTTTCCGGAGTCGTTATAAATTTGTTGAGAAGGTAAGTTGACGTTGAAGTTGTAAGTGGCAGCTGGCGACGCTCTGCTGTAATCAAATGAACGCCAGAGTCTATTGCCAGCTGTATTTCCGTAGGGTTGGTAGCTATCGGTGCGTATAGACAGGTCCCGTGGCGCACCCTTGTAGTGAAGGTTGAATCCGCTATTATATTTTACGGAGCTCTGAACAGCAACTGCTGAAAATACACATATATGTCTTTAAAGATTTATACTAAGTAGTGCTCAGAAACTGCCCCAGTCCTATTATTTCGTGATTTTGTTTTGAAGGATAGATTGATAGATAACACTTTATTGCTACAAACGAAACTCAAATCAAAATAAACTTACAAACAGCACAATCGCTACTCTGTCAAGAAAGTACCGGGAAACGTTCAATAATACACAAAATGTTAGTTATGCATCCAAATTTATTTTATCGCCTTCAAAGTATGCTCCTTCAGTAGCGATAAACTTACGCCAACGAATGATCCAATCATCAAAACATTTATTAAACGCTTTTTCCAGAATTGAGTTGAGTCTCGCCGTGAATTCTCCTTTATGTCTTCTACCGAATGAAAACGGGTGCCGCGAAGTGGTAATAAAAAAGAAGTCCGTTGGAGTTATATCTGGTGAATAAGGATGTTGGTTGATGTATTTGTTGAGTTTTTGGTCAAAAATTCGTTCACAATGATGGCCTTGTGGGTCGGCGCATTATCGTGGTGCAAAATCCATGGATTTTCTATCCACAAATCTGGCCTTATTAGTCGAATTTGTTCTCTTAAACGCCGCATAACACTCAAATAATATTTTTTTACCGTTTGACCTTTCGGCAAGGATTCCGAGTGCACAACATCGCGATTGTCAAAGAGCACAGTCAACATGACTTTGACTTCTGATCGTCTTTGGTGTATTTTTTTTCGGTTTCGGTTCAGTTGTAAGGCGCCACTCCGAAGCTTGCTTGCTTGAAGCATGCTCGTCACCAGTAACAATGCGTTTTATGAATGTTGAGTCGGGATTGACTCGTTATAGCATGTCCTCAGCGACTCTTATGTGATTGAGTTTTTGGTCTTTTGGGACTATCCGAGCGGCAACAGGTTTCATACCTAATTGATTATTTAAAATGGCATGGATTGACTCGTGAGATACAAAAAGTTCAGCAGCTCTCTCAAACTTGAATGAGGATTTTCAGTCACTATTTCCTTCACTTTTGCGATGTTAACTTCAGTTGAAGACGTTGATGGCCTATCAGGCCGAGGCAAATGTTCCATCACCTCTCGACCGCTTTTGAACGCTTTACACCATTCATAAGCACTTGTTTTTGATAAATTATTTTCACCGTAAGCCTTTTGTGACAGTTTTAGGGACTCCGAACACGAAATACTATTGGTGATGCAAAATATAAGACAAACTCTTTTTCGATGTTTTCCATGTTCATTATGAAATTCACAATAGATAGATAACTAAAAACAGCACTAGTAAGTAATATAAATAACAGATGCAACTCAAACTCCGCCAAAATGGAAAACAGTTGTGCCAATCTAACAACAACAAAAAAACAAAAATTGAATTTCGAACCATGAACTAATCATCCTTTCCCGATACTTTTTTGACTGAATGTATAGCTCTGCAGCTTCTTGATCCAACGAATTTTATGTAATACTTAAATTAAATCCAAGGAAAATGATTTGACTCACCAAATGCTAACACAGAACATATCACCGACGACCTAAACATGTCTGCTGTTTTTGACGAACAGATTATACTCCTCAAAATAAATGTGATGCTTTTATATACGCCTGTATTGGTACCTAATAGTGTTTTTTATCACAATCGATGAGAGATTCAGTGTTGATATGTTTTCTCATTTTTAATGTCATTGTTTATGGTGGTAAAATAATTAAATTGGTATCAACAGCGGTTTACCTATGGATTAGGGCTTAAATATGTAATCACTACAATACGAATAAGTAGTGTTATTACTTATTCTTATGCCACTACCAAGGTTAGCATAATTTCGCCGCTGGAGCTGCTCTGCCGAAGAAGCAGCGGCCCAGCCTTACTCCTGTGTCTCAAGATGTGAAGTCACCAGTGTGTCGAAGCAAGTAGCGTCCCCCACGTAGAGGTCCCTTTATCTTCCAGGATCAGATATTTTACTATCTTCACACTTATAAAAAGTTACCTTGTCCGTTCTACGCGGATTGCGTGTTTTTGCTGGTGGTGCAATATTTAATTCCAGTTGGAAACGGATCCACCTGTGGTCTGAACACGAGGATTCATCAGATACCCTCCAGTTTTTGACACTGCCAAAATTGTTACCTGAGACCATGGTAACATCCACAATAGTGCGGCATCTCCGTGTAACAAATGTTGGTTCCGTTCCCCTTTTTGCTATAGAGAGGTTAGTAGGAAAAAGGAAATTTACCAGTTCTTCACCTCTGCTATTTGCCGACGGCATTCCCCATAAAGGGTGATGTGCGTTGGTGTCTGCTGATAATACTAGTTTAAAATTGTTAAGCTCACAGTGCCTTACCAGGTCAGCGACATCTTTCGGTGGGATGTCCTCGTCAGCATGCATGTATGCCGACGCGACAATCACTACCTCATTGTCCTCTCCGGTAATATTCTGGAGACTAGCAGTTGCCAGGTCCCTAGAACAAAACTCGTTGAGGGGCAATGCTACAACGTTACGCGGTATGTATATACACGCCCGCGGATCGCTGCAAGTGTTATCAAGTACTAACTTACCGCTTAGATTACTAAGACCATACACATGCCCTGCCCTGATCCATGGCTCTTGGATCAAGGCGATGGTCTCGTTGTTTGTTGCCCCCAGCACCCTGCGCAGGTTAGCCGTAGCAGTGATGCTGTGCTGGAGGTTGCACTGCATGAAATTGCTAGTCGAGGGGTTCGGGGTCACCATCATGTAGGCTTCTCTCTCCCTCAGACTCTCCCAGCTCTTCTCCCGAATCCAGGCTAACATCACACTCCGGGGGGTTCGGATCCAGGGACATCCCTTCCATCTCCCCCGAAATTGATGCGTGGGGTGAGGAGTGCAGTGGTACGACCGGGATTGTTCCCTCCGTACCATCAGCTGAAGCTGGGGCCAACTTCTGTCTGACTTGCGTCCCGCTAGGTCCCGGTTTTGATACCGATTCCTCAGGGGGACCCTCGTCACGCTTAGGGGGTTTGTCAGTTAACGAACCGTCTTTCGAGTAGAATCGCACGTACACGTTCCCAAGGTTGAGGGCCAGCCTGCGATCACGCTCCAGAAGGATGGGAACAACGTCCTCAGGAATCCCCAAGGTCAAAAACAGGGTCCCATCCCCCTATCTCGTGTGCGTGAACACCGTCCAGGTATTTACGAGGGCCCACTTGTTCTGGTACGCCAAAACAAGGTTGGTATCCTCCAAAGTGTTTTCACACTCTGTAAGAGCGAAGGCCGCTCGTACCCTCCTGGTGAGCTCACTTTGCAGCTTCACCACTAGCCTGGGACATGTAGCTGTTGTTGGGATGCTGTCAATCGCTTCTTTTAGCCACCTTAGTGAAGGCTCGTCCTCACACCACAACTTCAGGGCTCCATCAGCAGTGATGGGGTTGCCTCAAAAGTTTGGGGAGAAGGTGTTGGCAGGGTTTTTGACGCCCTCCAGTATCCTACTCTGCAGGAACTTCTTCACTAGGGCGACTTGCTCGTCGTTCAGTTGTAAACTGTCGGCCCTAGACACAGCTACGCAGAGCTTGTTCTGCACAATATCCGAGTAGCTGATCTGGGCACGACAGGAGCTATCCAACTTCGCTTTCTTATGGTCACCTCTCGGCGACACCGTGTCATCCAACCGCGTATGCTGGACTCATTGCTGGCCGGAGCCTGAGCTGATTTGGCAATCAATATCGCAGCTCGCTTCTTGCGGTTGTACCTGTTGTCGTGCTTGGATCTCTTCTCCTTGCCTCTACCCGCGGTCACAGCAGTCACTATGGACGAATCCACGGAAGTCGCTGGCGGGGCATTCGGCTCGGTTCTGTGATCCTCGCGTACATTTTGCTTGGGTCTCTTTCCCTTACCTGTACCCACGGTCACAGCAGTCGCCATGGACGAATCCACGGATGTCGCTGGGCATTTGGCTCGGTTCTATGATCCTCACGTTGGGTATGTCTGCTCTTGAAGTATGCGCGCGGTCCCGATGTATTTGGTCTGGTATCATCCGCCACTGGCTTCTGACCTCCAGAGCTCGCTACCTTGCGCTCCTTCCGCTTACGTTGCTGTTTAAGCTTTTGTTTTTGCCTTTTTGTTAGTTTTACCCCTGGGACGTAGGCTCCCCCGGGGTTGGTGGCACTGGCACTTGAGGTTCCAGCCAAATGCTGTCGCCCCACATTCCCTGCCCCCTTTTTACCTTTCGGTCTAACGACCGTCCAGGCAGCAGTGTTACCCTCATCAGCAGCAAAAGCCGCCTCGAGGTTCTTCACCGCCTCCCTCTAACGGGGGTACGAAGTGGATTGTTCGATTTTGCTAAATCATCCATGCTTGTTTTGTTTGAAATCTTCATCTTCCTAGCTCCCCAGCCACCACGGAGCCCGCAACGGGGGTATTGGGTTACAATACCAGGGTTACTAGGACAGGTATAGAACGGGTGTTCCAGGAGTCCACGAGCCCAACGCCGCTACGTCCGACACTACGCCCAATCCGAAAGCGCAGCTCAACGAACACCGCCGGCTGAGATCCCATAGTCCTCCCATTCTCGCCAGGTAGAGCTGAAGGCTGCCACCAGTGCTGGATAGGCATGAATGGCTAGTCCATACCCCCCCGTTTTGGTTGAAATCCACACCAAAGAGGAGTGTTGCGGAAGAGAGGTACTATACCCTGACCAACTCCCCACTCAGCCACCAGGTTTGTTTCATCCTACCATACGGGCCCCCCACGCACAGCACCGAGTTACGTGGGTGATCATCCCTACCACCTATTATCTCCTCCATTTGGGATAACAGGCCCATAGTGACCTGACCACCTCGTCACTGTAGCGTATTGGATAGGAAAACGTGGTAGGAAATAGGATGGGATGGTCTAGGTTTTCAAAGGAATTCTAGAACTGCGTCTAAAAGTATTAGTTACATCTGTTCCTTAAGGGACCAAACCAATGACAGGCGGCACCACGTGAAGGAACTATTTAGACTTGTTAAGGATGTCTTCACGACCTGCGCTCCTTTCCGCAACCATCTGCCGAACCTGCTCACCGGACAGGTGGCCAGGCTAGGGTTAACCTAGATCACATAACAGAAAGATGTGAATGGAACTAACCCCTCCCGAGAACATTCGGTTTGAGAAAAGCTTCCACATTGTCAAAATCAAAGTATTCATTGTAAATAGGCAAAATAATAGCGCGTGAGTTTATAAGTCAAAACTTAACATCTCATGAACAAAGAGAAAAACATAAATTATTATAAATAGGTAAATCAATAAAATTATGTTCACCATGTATGCTTTGTGTTTGAAAAGGAAATTTCCCTTTCATAAGCCAACTCAAGAGTTTAATACCGGAAATACCCTTCTGACTCTACCGGTGCTTCGGAAATACGCTGTTAGAAAAGAGAGCCCTAAGAAACTCTACGGGGATGTCGGTTTCACCATTGTTTTCAATTCTTTATATACATGTATATATATTTTTATTTCAGAAATATAATAGGTAAGTAAATTATTTATTCTGTGGTACATGTTAATGTCTAATAAAAAGATAGAAGTGGTAATATTTTTTTTCTGAAAGTGCTCACTTAATGCACACGCAAATCAATGAGACGTCCCTTAATCATCACACTGATAAAAACAAAACAAATGACTAATAAGAAACCAGGCTGGACCAGTTCCACAAGCAGTATCCGTTCACGAGTAGGTATGACTTGTGTACCAGCCATCAACCATTTTAGAGGGAAGTGAGAGCAGAGAGCCACCGCAAGACAATAGTTGTTTGTTATGCAAGGCTCCAAAGTGATTTTTTGGCGCGAGTACTTGTATTGAAACCTGAGCAAGCGAAGGATTCTAGGATTAAACCACGAGCGAAGCGAATCATGAGCGTAGCGGGGGTTTCAAAAGTACGAGATGCAGAATAACTTTACAGCCGTGCAAAACACAACTTTTACACACAACTTACACGTAAGATTTTCTTCGCTGTAGTGAAACACACAACACTACAGCGAGGAAAATGCTAGGTGCAAGAAAAACAGCTTGAATAATATATTAAATGAGTGTTTATAATAATAATAAATAATGAGCCGTCGCGGGATGTCTGGCAGATGTATAAACATAATAGAATACAGTCGAAAAGAATCGAATAGAATAGAATCGAAAAGAGTCGAATAGAGTCGAGTAGGGTCGAATAGGGTCGATAGGTTGAAAAGAGTCAAATAAAGTCGAAATAAAACGAATAGAGTCTAGGGCTAGAGTTGAGTAGAGCCGATTAGAGTCGAATAGAGTCGAGTAGAGTCAAACAGAGTCGATTAGAGTCGAACAAAGTCCAGTAGAGTCGAGTAAAGTCGAGCAGAGTCGAGTAGAGTACAATAGAGTCGACTATATTTGAGTTGAGTCGGAAAGAGTCTAATAGAGACAAATAGAAATGAATATTTAAATAGATTCGGGACGATTAGAATCGAGTAGAGTCGAGAAAAGTCGAGTACAGTCGAGTAGATTCGAGTAGAGTCGAACTGAGTCGAATATATTCGAGTAGAATCAAAAAGAGTCGAATATAGTCCAGTAGAATTGAAAAGAGGCGAATAGAGGCGGATAGAGTCGAAGAGACGAATAGAGCGAGTAGAGTTGTTTAAAGTATAATAGAGTCGAAAAGAGACGAATATAGTAGAGTCGAGTAGAGTTAAGTAGAGTCGAATAGAGTCGAATACAGTTGAGTATAGTGGAAAAGTGGCTTATAGAGCCGAACAGAGTCGAATAGAGACAAAGTCAGTCGAGTAGAGTCAGATCGAATCGAATAATAATATTAATATCAATAAGTATTAATGTATTTTCAGTGAATTGGCGGTATAGAAAATTATTGTATAGAAAGGTTCGAATTTTAAAATCTTTCTACGCTAGCGGTTAAATTGCACTTTTGCACTCAGATTTCTAATGACAAACAGAATATTTCCGAGCTTGTGAGGTGAAAAATATTTTTGTGAGCATGACCATAAAAAGTAGATATGTGGTGAACCTGGGCTGGTAAAGCCCCATTAATGACATAGTTAAGGCTGGATGGCGAGATGAGAATTTCGACCAGCATTTCTGGAACAAGCGATGTCCTTAATTTGATTTGTCATAACAGTACTTTTTCATTATACACTCACAAAATTTTGAAAATAATTAAGATGCGTGTTGATTGTCTAAATCTTTCCACCGTAGTGTACGTACTTATCTAAATATATACCCATAGGTAAAGTCAAATCCATTATATATTTTCTTATCTAGATTAAACTTTTTGTTGGTTTGAACTTTTTATTCAAGTTATTGTCAAGAAATATTAAAAAAAAAGTTAGAGGTATTATAAGTTTGATAAAGTTTGTCTTTTTCGTTATTCATTTGTTTTTCCTGCATTCATTTGTTTTTTTTTTGCATTGTTTTTTTGGTTATGCAAACACGGTTTTTTTTTAATTCTATAGCCGTCAATTGTCGCGCTATTTTTACCCAAAAATGCCCGGCTTGTCCGGCTAGTTTTTTAACTGTCTAGGTTTGCGGGTAGCTTTCAGATAGGGAATTATTACGTTAAGCTCCTTTATGCCAGCTTTATAACAAATACACCGTTGGCTTCGTATTGAAATTACCTATCTTATGATATGTAAATATTATTATAAAAACACTTACATCAAATAGAAATCATGACGAATATGTTTTGTTTTGATTATCTTGACACCATCACTGTCACATATGCACTCATTATATCACTTTGACTCATTTTTTCACAAAACTTACACTTTTAGTGGCCAGATATATATTCTAGCAATAATCTGTGTAATTTTAACACTTTATATGCCGTATTTACTGAAAAACTAGCATTTCAAAACAAAAGAATTCGCGGCGCGATCCGAGCCCGCGCTCAGCAACGACTAACCGTGTGACCTTGACAGGAAAGTATCATGCGATACACAAACTGCAGGTAGGTAACTGTACGATACGACGTGACTTGCGTAACCTTGTATTTTTTGTTCCAGGTATTAGATGGGCGATGACGCGATTAGAGAAAAAAGTTTATGCGTTGAATAAACGATTGTGCGCTAAATACACGCTGTAACTACGGAAACGATTACCCCCGGCGTCCGATACACACTGTAACTACAGAAACAATATTGAGTTTTTTATTCTTTTGATATTATTCATGGTTTTAGACTTTTGTTTTTTGTTAGGTATCGATTATTTTAGTCTAAGAAAATGTACTGACGGAACTTAGGTACCTACTTGGAAAATAAAATGTATTTATCATCAATAAATAGCTTTTATATGGATTTTAGATGGAGAAAATTGGTAATTGATAGTTGAAGCAAGCTAGCTTATTCTACCTATTTTTGTAAAACCTAAGTAAATGTACCTACCTACCTACCTACTAACAGATTTTGACTTACGCTTACTGGAATAGAACATAGGTACCTGCCAATAAAATAACATTGCATTTACCTTAGAATAGCTTTTATTTATACCTACTAGTGTTTGAAAATTCTTATAGATCATTCCGTTATATTACGGACAAGAGGGAATACATTTCCCACTTCAGAGAAATAAAGGAAAACAATCTACGACTGAATTCTTCGAATGCTGATGTCTACTACGTAATGGGGAGAAAGAGAATATGATACCCACACAAAACAACGAAGGGAAATAATCTAGACGATTTTTCTTGGAAACTATTTAACTTTTATTATACCTACTTGAGTTTGGAAGTCCCTACAGCTTATTCCGCCATAACAGGTAGAAATGTCATTTTATCAGCCTATAGTATGTATGGATTTATACATAGCAGTATTTTCTACCATATGCCTTCCATAGTAAAAAGTAATTCTAATAAAATTGAAGTGGTCTCAACTGATTATAATGACATTTTATCAGACTCTATTACAAGAAACGGCTGAACTGTTTGATTTGTTTCATAGCATACCGTATGTATTACTAATTTGATACTTACTAATGATAAACATGATACTTACTGATGACAATAGCATGTAGTTCACCTGATGGTAAGTGCTGTGCCTGCCTGGCATTCCTAATGATATATTTGAAACTCACTGATGAAAGTAAGCACACATTACTAACATATGTTAGGAATGTGTGCTTACTTGTTATGTTTTTTTATATGGTTCAGGATAGCTAAGTAAACGAACAGAAACTGCCATTTTATCAGCCTAGTGTGCCTAACATATAGGGAGGGAGTTTGACCTAGCAGTATTTTCTACCAAATGCCTTCCATAGCAAAGTCTTTCTAATGAAATTGAAGTCGTCTCAACTGACTGGATAGATTTTCTAATGACATTATACGAGCATATAGTTTGTAAGGATTTATACCTAGCCTTTACTTAGCAGTAGTTTTTTGATGAAATCATATCAGCCTAACATAAAGGGCTTTTTACCTACCTGTAGTTTATTTATACCATAAAAAGGAAACAAAAAATATGAGTACAAAATGTATTTATAAAAAACGAAAAGATACATTTATTTACAAAAAGTTGCTGTATGATAAATCATTGATACATGAAGGAGACAAATTGATTTCACGGGTGACGTCTGGAAAAGTCACTAAGGAGACTCATCAGCCTGGAAGTTAGCGCTCGGCACTGGCACGGCACCCGACGGCGACTGGTCGCGGCGGGTACTGCCTGGGGGGGTCTTCACTGTGGGCACCACGCCGTCCACGTGGAGGGCACCCCGAGGGATGCGCTGTACGCGAATTGACGAAAAATATCTGATAAGAAGAAAAGTCAAAGTTATTCATAGTTACAATACATATTATTACCCTACTTTTAGGCTTGTCATGATAAAATTACAAAGCACAACTCTTCTAGTCTATGAATGTATCAAGAAGTACTTACAAATCTGTCCTCTTCGGCGGTGGCAATGAAGCCGGCGAGCTGCCACGTTTTGCAGGCCACTGCCGGCGGCACGGCACCCGACGGCGACTGGTCGCGGCGGGTACTGCCTTCGAGGGTCTTCACTGTGGGCACCACGCCGTCCACGCGGAGGGCACCCCCAGGGATGCGCTGTACGCGAATTGACGAAAAATGACTGAAAAGAAGAAAAGTCAAAGTTATTCATAAATACAATACATATCATTACCCTACTTTTAGGCTTGTCATGATATAATTACAAAACATAACTCTTCTAGTCTATGAATGTATCAAGAAGTACTTACAAATCTGTCCTCTTCGGCGGTGGCAATGAAGCCGGCGAGCTGCCACGTTTTGCCGGCAGTGGCACGGCACGCGGCGGCAACTGGTTGCAAACGTTGCATACTGAAAATAATAAAATAAAATTGTAAAGATTACACTCTGCCTTTCAATAGTGGGGAAAAAACATGACACTCCTTTTTTGGGCAGTCGTGTAAAACGGGAACAGGCACAGTTATTCATAACAGAACAGGGCATTCGAGTATAACTGAACAGTGGAACAGGAAAATCCTACACTTCAATCTCTACGGTACATTTATCATGGATTACGTAGTCGGAAAAAAGGGAATATTTTTCCCTCATGAAAATAAAGTAAGGGATAAAATTATACTGAGATTTATCTTCGAAAGACGATGCATGGGCGATAATAATTATAAGATAAGAATGGAACAAAAAATTCATAAAAAATAAACAGTACGAAATAGGGTTACATTTTTCCCACACGCAAAAAAATGACCGGAAAAAATTCTACGCTGATCTCTCTTTGAAAGCCTAAGTCTAGGCTATTATAATAATTATAAAATAAAGGACAAAAAATCCAAAAAAGAAACATACGAAATAAATACTTTTTTTTTTATGATACGATATGATCTAACAAAAGCAACGAATCTAAGCAATAATCGCAATAATCGCGTCGACTGTACTTTACGGGATTTTGTATGAAATTTCGTATGAGTTTTTTCAAATTTTTATAAAGTTACACACTAAAACACTAATTATTGGTGTAAAACATGTAATAATTTCCTCACTAAATCACATTTATTAAACATTCACATTTTTTATGAAACACAAATAAAACACATAATTTCTTTGCTAAAAAGTTGCCATGATTGAGTCAGAATAACGGTAAACACGACTCTAAAAGTTCTGACTCTTTTTCATTAATTTTCATCACTTGAATTGAAAAACTAATATGATAATAATAATCGTCACTGTTTTCCACGTAAATTGATGTATAACACTTATAATTTATTTCGCTGAGACATTTTCTATGAGTAAATGTATATCGGAGCACAACACCTCAATCCACAGCGAACACAGAAAAATGGCGGCGCGCTCTTGAATTTCCGGTTTGGCGAACTAAATTCGTATTTTCGTAATTTTGTGTTCGAGTTGAAACAAAATGCTCTCTACAAAACGTATCGGCACTGAACGAAACTATAGATGAAGTCTTTACTTTGGTGTTGAAATCGAGCACAGCGCTAGTTTTGCGGTACATTTATAGCTGGCCCGGAGAGGGCCACGGGACAGTCGGGCGATTTTTTTTTTCTGGCCCGGAGATTCTGGCCCGATTATTTTTTTCTGACATGGACAATTGACGGGACGAAATAAAAACTAATTACAAAAACACTTTATATGGTATTTAAAAAAATATTAAGAGTATCAAATTATTATATTTTTGAGATATGTGCGACGCCCAGAACGATTAAAGTAATTAAGTAGTAGTGGTAGTAGTTTTAAATAGGCCTGGCAAAATCCATTTTATTTATGTAAAGTGTTTTTGAATTCGTTACATATTAGTTTTGTTGAAGTGGGCCTAAGAAAATGAAGTACTTTATTCCATTCGCTAAGAAGAAAGCCATACCGGAAACAGATAACAGTCCATATCTTTTAAACTACTGAACTTATTTTGATGAAACAAACTATTCCCAAGTTGAAAGATACTGAAACTATTACAAAAATAATTATTGCAATCGGACTTGGTTTCCTAGAAATATGTGGAAAACATACATACATACATAAATTTGCGAAAGGTCGACACCACAGATCTCACAAACTAAAGCATCAACGCATATACATGAATAGACTAATATATAAGAAAATTATGCATTTTCAACAATATTACATATATATCAACATCAACTTGATAACATCCTTTTTTAGAAGTCGTTTACAAAACAAACTTATAACATTACCAAACTTTTAATACTTCTAATTTATAGTTACTTGACACTAAGCTGAACAAAAGGTCAAACCAACAAAAAATTATAACTAGATCTTCCGGTGGTCCAGTCAATCGGACAGTGAAAGAAAAAAAAACATGCGTGGTCCGGTCACTGTACTATGGAAACCTTTTTTTTCCGTAGTCCGGTTGACCGGACAAATAAACCATACAACGGGCTTGTACTATTATTTATTCTGTGCTACGGGCAAAGAGTGGAAACATCACAAAAACACTTTAAACTGTTTTAATTTGCTAAAAACTAAAAAAATATAAGATCTTGGGGCGAGTCAAATCGTAGCGTAACCTGAGTAATAGATCGCCCCACGATTTTATTTTATGTTTAGTTTTCAGCACATATAAAACGGATAAAATTAAAAAAAAAGAAACAAAACACTCCTAGATTATCCAGGCAGGATTTTGTTAAATACCACTGAAATCACAAAAATGACCAGTTCAGGAATCATCATCACTTGCAGGAAAGAATTAGAAACACAGTAATAAAATAACATACGTATATATTAACAGTTGAATTTATTAAAAACAAATTGGATGTTTGATTAATTGATAAACGATAATTGAGTACACATCCAAAGCGCAGATCCAGAATAGATCATGTGTATTATCATAACTATGGAGCCTATTATAGATCCATTCTTGAACATTAGCCTCTTCGGAAAATGAAGGCCTTTGCTCCCGGCGATCTTGTGCCATTGCATCCAGTATTGGCGTCTGTTTCGCCTAATGCCATCAACACAACGCTGAGGTAATAGGGCTCTACCTCTGGTGTCAGCCCTGGCCCTGAGTCTATTCGTTCTGCTTGCAAGCATAGAGTTTTCTCCATTTCGCTCCACTCTGCGTGTCTCTGATACGTGCCATAAGTGAGCACGGGCATAGTTTCTCGCTCCACATCCATAGAAGCTCTGCCAGTTGGGGTGTACCCCCTTGAGGGCGCTATAGAAAAAATAATTAGAAAAAAGCGCCCCCATGGCTACAAATTATTTTAAGTCTTTTTCCCAAGGGTACACTCGGACCGCTCCGCCGTATGGTTCTAAAGTTTGATAGTGTGTACACTGTGTACCCTCTTTTCCTGTTAGTTCTGTTTTCACTCTCTTCTTAGTCGCACTCTTGAGTGGTCGTTCGTCATCCCTCTCCTTGGCGAGGTTTGCCGCTCCTGCAATCATTCATTCTCCACTTTTGGTGTTTGGTAGAATTGCGAGCACATTGGACCATTGTGGAATTCGTTACCGTCTTGATGAGATCCATCCAGCGAGGAGGTGATCTGCCGCGTGCTCTTTTTCTTCCAGCTGGCCTTTGATCACAAGTCTCTTCATTGAATCTCACTAGCCATTCTGAAATTATCTACCCATTCCTGAAATTATTTGAAATTAGTCGAGTCGATTTTATATACAAGTAGTTTTCCCGCCCGCGACTTCGTCCGCGCGGACTACTGTTATCGCGAAAAAAGCACCCTATGTTTTTCTAGGATATCAACAACGAAAGCAAAAATAGGTATAGCACCACTCTTGATGTTTTTGGCATATTTGTTATTTCGTTTCCATGGCAAACGTTTCTTACAAAGAGTAATCAAAATTTTTCCAGTTTTTCCAGTTTTCCCGTGGAAACTTAGAATTTTCAGGGATAAAAAGTATCTTATGTTGTATTCCAGGGTATAAGCTAACAAAATGTTTATCTTGGGCAAATATTGTAATTATGTAAGCACAACTTTGAGTAGGAAGACAGAATAATTCAGCTGGGTTGGGCAGCATTCGGCAAGCTTCGTCAAGTCTTCTTGTCGTCCATACCACAGTGTCTTAAGACAAAAAGTCTTGAATTATTAGTGTGTCCTACCAGTTCATGACCTACGGAGTTGAAACGTCGACAATCACGGTAATACAAGTCCACAAATTTAAGGTCGCTGAGTGAGCTATGGAGAGAGGTATGCTTGGTGTTTCCCTATAGAACAAAATTCTCAATTAAGTGTTCCGACTGAGAAACAAAGTAAACATATAGCTCTATGGATAAACAAACTGAAACGGGGTTGGGGGAGGGGTGGGAGGGATCTGGGAAGTCTCCCTTGTAGAAGACAAGACTTCTCGCTCGTGGTTGGGGTCCCGAGCGGGGGATAGAATGTGAGGGCAGAAGCCTGACTTGGCCGTGCTAGGTTAGATGGCGAAACCTTTTTTTTAAGCTTTAAAACTATAATCATGAAATAGAACTGTTGCATAAATATGCTTGCTATCGGTGCGTATAGACAGGTCCCGTGGCGCACCCTTGTAGTGAAGGTTGGATCCGCCATTATATTTTTCGGAGCTCTGAACAGCAACTGCTGAAAATACACATATAAAACTTTAAAGATTTATACTAAGTAGTGCTCAGAAACTGCCCCAGTCCTATTATTTCATGATTTTGTTTTTAAGGACAGATAGACAGATAGCACTTTATTGCTACAAACGAAACTCAATTCCAAATTAACTTCCAAAACGGCACAATCGCTACTCTGTCAAGAAAGTACCGGGAAACGTTCAATATTTTTGACACAAAATGTTAGTTATGCATCCAAATTTATTTTATCGCCTTCAAATTGTGCTCCTTCAGAAGCGTTAAACTTACGCCAACGAATAATCCAATCATCATAACATTTTTTAAACGCTTTTTTCAGAATTGAGTTCAGTTCTCGCCGCGGATTCTCCTTTATGTCTTATACCGAATGAAAACGGGTCCCATGAAGTTGTAATAAGAAAGAAGTCCGTTGGAGTCATATCTGGTGAATAAGGATGTTCCTCGATGTATTTGTTGAATTTTTGGTCAACAATTCGTTCACAATGATGGCCTTGTGGGTCGGCGCATTATCGTGGTGCAAAATCCATGGATTTTCTATCCACAAATCTGGCCTTATTAGTCGAATTCGCTCTCTTAAACGCCGCATAACACTCAAATAATATTCATATTTTACCGTTTGACCTTTCGGCGAGGATCTCGAGTGCACAACATCGCGATTGTCAAAGAACACAGTCAACATGACTTTGACTTTTGATCGACTTTGGCGTATTTTTTTCGGTTTCGGTTCAGTTGGAAGACGCCACTCCGAAGCTTGCTTGCTTGAAGCTTGCTCGTGACCAGTATCAATGCGTTTTATGAATGTTGAGTTGAAATTGACTCGTTCTAGCATGACCTCAGTGACTCTCTCTTATGTGATTGAGTTTTTGGAGAAAATTCAGGTCTTTTGGGACTAGCCGAGCGGCAACAGGTTTCATACCCAATTGAATATTTAAAATGTCATAGATTGACTTGTGAGACACAAAAAGTTCAGCGGCTATCTCTTTCAAACTTGAATGAGAATTTTCAGTCACTATTTCCCTCACTTTTACGATGTTAACTTCAGTTAAAGACGTTGATGGCCTACGAGACCGAGGCAAATGTTCCATCACATCTCGACCGCTTTGAAACGCTTTATACCATTCATAAGCACGTGTTTTTAATAAAGTATTTTCACCGTAACCATTTTGTGACCGTTTTAGGGACTCCGAATACGAAATTCCATTGGCGATGCAAAATTTAAGACAAACTCTTTTTCGATGTTTTTGTCAATTATCAAACTCGTAATAGATAGATAACTAAAAACATCACTAGTAATATAAATAACAGATGCAAATCAAACCCCGCGCCAAAATGGAAAACGGTTGTGCCAATCTAACAAAAACAAAAAAAAAAACAAAAATGGAATTTCGAACCATAAACTCATTATCCATTTCCGATACTTTTTTGACAGAATGTATACCATATAACTCTGCAGCTTCTTCATCCCACGAATTTTATGATAAACTTAAATTAAACCCAAGGAAAATGATTTGACTCACCAAATGCTAACACAGAACATATTACCGACGACCGAAACATATCTGTTGTTTTCGACGAACAGATTATACTCCTCAAAATAAATGTGATGCTTTTATATACGCCTGTATTGGTACCTAATAGTGTTTTTTATCTTAATCGATGAGAGATTCAGTGTTGATATGTTTTCTCATTTCTAATGTCTATTGTATAAGGTTGTGAAATAATTAAATTGGTGTCAACAGCGGTTTACCTATCGATTAGGGCTTAAATATGTAATCACTACAATACGAATAAGTAGTGTTATTACTTATTCTTAAGCCACTACCAAGGTTAGCATACGCTGCTCTGCCGAAGAAGCAGCGGCCCAGCCTTACTCCTGCGTCTCAAGATGTGAAGTCACCAGTGTGTCAAAGCAAGTAGCGTCCCCCACGTAGAGGTCTCTTTATCTTCCAGGATCAGATTTTACTATCTTCACACTTCAGAACATTCGGTTCGAGAACAGCTTCCACATTGTCAAAATCAAAGTATTCATTGTAAATAGGCAAAATAATAGCGCGTTTACAAGTCAAAACTTAACATCTCATGAACAAAGAGAAAAACATAAATTATTATTATTAGGTAAATCAATAAAATTAGGTTCACTATGTATGCTTTGTGTTTGAAAGGAAAATTTCTCTTTCATGTGCCAACTCAGAGTTTAATCTCAGAAGTACCTTTCTGACTCTACCGGTGCTTCGGAAATAGGCTGTTAGAAAAGAGAGCCCTAAAAAACTCTACGGGGATGTCGGTTTCACAATTGTTTTCAATTCTTTATATATATATATATGTATATATATTTTTATTTCAGAAATATAATAGGTTACATGTTTTACTATTATTTATTCAGTGGTACATGTAAATGTCAACTACAAAAGATTAAAGTGGTAAATTTTTTTTTTCTGAAAGTGCTCACTCAATGCACACGCACATAAATGAGACGTCCCTTAATCACCACACTGATAAAAATAAAACAAATGACTAAAAAGAAACCAGGCTGGACCAGTTCCACAAGCTGTATCCGTTCACGAGTAGGTATGACTTGTGTACCAGCCATCAACCATTTTAGAGGGAAGTGAGAGCAGAGAGCCGCCGCAAGACAATAGTTGTTTGTTATGCAAGGCTGCAAAGTTATTTTTTGGCGCGAGTACTTGTACTGAAACCTGAGCAAGCGAAGGATTCTAGGATTGAAACACGAGCGAAGCGAATTCTGAGCGTAGCGGGAGTTTCAAAAGTACGAGATGCAGAATAACGTTACAGCCGTGCGAAACACACAACACTACAGCGAGGAAAATGCTAGGTGCAAGAAAAACAGCTAGAATAATATATTAAATGAGTATTTATAATAATCATAAATAATGAGCCGTCGCGGGATGTCTGGCAGATGTGTAAACATAATAGAATACAGTTGAAAAGAATCGAATAGAATCGAATAGGGTCGAATAGGGTCGATAGGTTGAAAAAAAACAAATATAGGCAAAATAAAACGAATAGAGTCTGGGGCTAGAGTCGAGTAGAGCTGATTAGAATCGAACAGAGTCTAGTAGAGTCAAACAGAGTCGATTAGAGTCGAACAAAGTCCAGTAGAGTCGAGTAAAGTCGAGCAGAGTCCAGTAGAGTCCAATAAAGTCGACTATATTCAAGTTGAGTCGGAAAGAGTCTAATAGAGACAAATAGAAACGAAGAGTTAAAATAGAGTCGAGACGATTAGAATCGAGTAGAGTCGAGAAAAGTCGAGTACAGTCGAGTAGATTCGAGTAGAGTCGAACTGAGTCGAATATATTAGAGTAGAATCGAAAAGAGGCGAATAGAGGCGAATAGAGTCAAAGAGATGAATAGAGTCGAGTAGAGTTGTTCAAAGTATAATAGAGTCGAAAAGAGACGAATATAGTAGAGTCGAGTGGAGTCGAATAGAGTCGAGTAGAGTTGTTCAAAGTATAATAGAGTCGAAAAGAGACGAATATAGTAGAGTCGAGTGGAGTCGAATAGAGTCGAGTAGAGTTGAGTAGACTCGAATAGAGTCGAATAGAGTCGAATACAGTTGAGTATAGTGGAAAAGAGGCTTATAGAGCCGAACAGAGTTGAATAGAGACAAAATGAGTCGAGCATAGTCAAATCGAATCGAATATTAATATTAATATCAATAAGTATTAATGTATTTTCAGTGGATTGGCGGTATAGAAAATTATTGAATAGAAAGGTTCGAATTTTAAAATCTTTCCACGCTAGTGGTTAAAATGCACTTTTGCACTCAGATTTCGAATGACAAAGAATCTTTCCGAGCTTGTGAGGTGAAAAATATTTTTGTGAGCATGACCATAAAAAGTAGATATGTGGTGAACCTGGGCCGGTAAGCCCCATTAATGACATAGTTAAAGCTGGATGGCGCGATGAGAAATTCGACCAGCATTTCTGGAACAAGCGATGTCCTAAATTTGATTTGTCATAACAGTACTTTTTCGTTATTCACTCACAAAATTTTGAAAATAATTAAGATGCGTGTTGATTGTCTAAATCTTTCCAACGTAGTGTACCTACTTATCTACACATATACCCATAGGTAGAGTCGAATCCATTCTATATCTTCTTATAGAATATTATTTATTCTCTGCTTATAGCAAGTAGATATCTCCCTAAGTAGGATTCTCATGCTACTTAATTATTATTCTACTTACTCTATCTCCTCTAATTGTGTTTTATATCAAACGGTAAGAAAAGTGTTTCTAAAAAGTCTGTTTAATTGGTAACCCACTAACCATTGTGTTATCTAATCGATACTTGGGTAAATTCGAATATTTTAATTAAAAAAAAAAAACCTATTCACCTATTTATGTACCTATAAATTGATTGAAATAGCCATTGAAATCATTCATTAAGTGCATCGAAAAGCAAGTGAACAGAACTGAATAATGTTCCGGCACTTCTGCTTGGTGCTGTTCCTTGCAGCAAGTATCTAAGTTAATTACAAATCAAGAAATTAAAAATAAATTAAATACTCAGCCGAACACTGAAACGTCTCTTTGGCCCATAGTACGATTAAGCTGTCCGGTCAAACGGACTACGGAATAAAAATATTTTCCATAGTACAGTTCCATAGTTTAGTAGTTTCCTGTTGACCGTACCACGGAAAATCTTGATTAAACTCTTTGTTGGTTTGAACTTTTTATTCAAGTTATTGTCAAGAAATATTATAAAAAAAGTTAGACGTATTTTAATTAAGTTTGATAAAGTTTGTTTTTTTTCGTCATTCATTTGTTTTTCCGGCATTCATTTGTTTTTTTTTGCCATGTTTTTTTGGTCACGCAAACACGTTTTTTTTTTAAATTCTATTGAATAAGAAATAAAAACTAATTACAAAAAACACTTTAAATGGTATTTATAAAATTAACAGAATCAAATTATTATATTTTTGGGATCTGTGTGACGCCCAGAACGATTAAAGTAATTAAGTAGGGCCTAAGAAAATGAAGTACTTTATTCCATTCGCTAAGAACAATAACACTAGCCATGGCAAATATTGTAATTATGTAAGCACAACTTTGAGTAGGAAGACAGAATATTTCAGCTGGGTTGGGCAGCATTCGGCAAGCTTCGTCAAGTCTTCTTGTCGTCTATACCACAGTGTCTTAAGACAAAAAGTCTTTAATTATTAGTGTATCCTACCAGTTCATGACGTACGGAGTTGAAACGTCGACAATCACGGTAATACAAGTCCAACAAATTTAAGGTCGCTGAGAGAGGTATGCTTGGTGTTTCCCTATAGAAAAAAAAACTCAATGAAGTGTTCCGACTGAGAAACAAAGTAAAAATGGAGCTCTATGGATAAACAAACTGAAACGGGGTTGGGGAGGGGTGGGAGGGATCAGGGAAGTCTCCCTTGTAGTAGACAAGACTTCTCGCTCGTGGTTGGGGCCCCGAGCGGGGGATGGAAGGTGAGGGCAGAAGCCTGACTTGGCCGTGCTAGGTTAGATGGCGAAACCTTTTTTTTTTAACTTTAAAACTATAATCATGAAATAGAACTGTTGCATTTTTTTTTTACACTAGGTACTATTTTACTAAAAAAAAAACCTTAAAAACTATACACTCCTGGGCAGGTGGAGGATTGAGGGGGACTTCCCCGCTCCCCCCTTTGTTTTCCACCTCCTCCCCACACTCTACGCCGTTACTGGATATCTATAGTTTTACCACGACCTACGTCAGTGGACAAGTATAAGCTGATAATAACAGTAAAAACGAAGGATAATAATTGTTGGTTAAATGACTTTAATAACAAAGTTTGTTTTGACTCTAAGATACATCACTGAAATAAAGCTTGCAAAATAATAATTATTAGAATCGCTTCACACTTTCACAATCTTTCACACGAGTTGAATCAGCACAAGTTTTTGTTTCCACGTCGAAAGACTTTCCTTCATCGCAGCCCAGTAGCCGCGGGATACCTCTTTGGCAAGCTATGTAGTACTGCATTGGTTACCATACCTGAAAGCACAACATTCGGATTAAGAATGAGGAAAATGTTTCTAAAGTAGTAAACGTACCCAGGATATATACGCTAATTAATTATGGCTGTTCATTTTGTTAATTTTAAGCCTATTACTTTGATTGATAAGTCGAGCAAGTCACTGGCCTAATGGTAAGCGACATGCCTGTCCGTAGCAGTTGCAGTGCCACCCAGGTAGGTACTTTCGTTGTAAAATGTCACCGTGAGACATTGTTTTTTAAGCCTCATTGCCCAGTACCTAACTGGCACCTGGCTAAATAGACTTAAAAACTATTTAAATTATCCAATTGTCTTAATTGTCTTTTCTCCCCACGCAAAAAGGGGTTTCACCCCCATCTTAATTATACTTTTTAATAATAAATTTAAGTGTTTAACACTCTGTAAAAGTAAAAACAATCTTGATCGAAACATCGAGGTAAATAAATATTAAGTTTCAGCGCGATTAAGTCCCGTGTAAATATTTAACAATGTGTTCGAATCGCGAAAGTTTAAAAGTTACTCTGTAAAAGTCTATTTTTTCTATTTTGGTTACCTATCTTTCAATTTATTGGTGGATTTGCTTTCTATTGATTACTAGGGTTACCTAAGAATAACACAGGAATATCAAATAGATAAATATAAACAAATACTTAGTAGTTACGAGTAAGTACCTGTATTTGAATGTATACTCTTCGTAATTTGGTGGTGGTTTCGGGCACGTAAAGTCTTTGACTACTGAAAAAGAAGATAAATTTGATTTAAAAACAAAGGTTGAAAGTTTTATTTTAAAAGATTTTATTTAACTTCACTTGTATATATCTATGTATATATCTATTTATGTATCTATGTATGTAATTTGTCTGTCCTGGTATCTTGCAATTCAAACTTCGAGCACTTCCCGATTAGCTATCTGGCTGAAACTTTCAGGGTAGTACACAAACCGATGATAAGGCAAAAAAAAACCCTTAAAAATGTTAAAAGTGAAAAGGAAAGAACAGGAAAAAAAAACTTAAAAACGTAAAAGTTACAAAGCTTTTCTTTTAATTATTTTTTTTAAATTATTTTTTTATTTTTATTTTTATTTTATTTATAAATTTTAGGAAAACTTACAGCTAAAACAACATAGTATCATATATGCGAAAATGTACAGAAGGCCAATTAAAAGTTTCCACAGATAAGTATATAGAAAGAATAGAATAATTACAAAGTAAACGGACACACAAGATACTTATTACTTTGTAGGTTATTTAAAAGAAAAATATCCTCCAGGAGATCCTCAAGTCTCCTGGTTAAGGTAGCCAGCAATACCCCTGCAGGCAGTTATCATATTTTTATCTACTACTAGGTAGTGAAAGTTATCTGTTAGTAAAACAACCATATTAGCGGCTTACCTTAGCCTACTGTCACAGTATATTACCTATCTATATTACTATTTCAAGCAATTAAAAAAAAACATTCATTTAAGAGACAGAAAAGTTAAGGTACTTACGCTTCAATGCTCCCTTTTGACAATCTACTTCGGATGGATGTGCACATGGGTGTAGTGATGCCTTGGGGTTGAAATATAGGCCATCTGGGCAGATCTGTTTCCGCGCAATGGAATCCTGCAATTTCAGAATCAGAAAATATTTAAACATTACAAATATTAGCAGCTTCAAATAAGTCAAAGGACTTATTTGAAGCCGCTGTACAAACATTACAAGGGGGATGGATCTACGTTAGGAAACTTAGCTCCCAAATAGGTTCAGAACCTACCTAGGAGTTAGATAACAACCATTACTGTACATAGTATTTAAGAAAGTGTTATAAGCATATCTGTAGACAGATATAAATAATCAATGACCTGGGCTTTCTCACCTGGCAGTCAACGTAGGCTTCGCATTCATCAATAATACCGTAGTATCCGTTTCCATGGTCGCAAGTGAAACTGGTCTGGTTGAATGTTGTTGGTAGTAGAGGCTTCACCGTAGTTCGTAGCGGGTACCAATTAGAATTGTAGGGGCTTAGCGTAGGGCCCGGCTTTGGGAACCGATTAGGATTATAAGGGCTTAGCGTGGGGTCCTGCTGTGGGTACCGATTAGAGTCGTCGTCGGGACATGGTGTAGGTTTTGGCTGTGGGTAGCATTTAGGATCATATGGGCTTGGCGTTGGGTCCGGCAGTGGGTACCGATTAGAGTCGTCGTCGGGACATGGTGTAGGCTCTGGCTGTGGGTAGCAATTAGGATCGTAGGGGCTTGGCGTTGGGTCCGGCTGTGGCAACCAATTAGAGTCGTCGGGGCATGGTGTAGGGTCTGGCTGCGGGTAGCATTTAGGATCATAGGGGCTTGGCGTTGGGTCCAGCAGTGGGTACCGATTAGAGTCGTCGTCGGGACATGGTGTAGGGTCCGGCTGTGGGTAGCAATTAGGATCGTAGGGGCTTGGCATTGGGTCCGGCAGTGGGTACCGATTAGAGTCGTCGTCGGGACATGGTGTAGGGTCCGGCTGTGGGTAGCAATTAGGATCGTAGGGGCTTGGCGTTGGGTCCGGCTGTGGCAACCAATTAGAGTCGTCGGGGCATGGTGTAGGGTCTGGCTGCGGGTAGCATTTAGGATCATAGGGGCTTGGCGTTGGGTCAGGCAGTGGGTACCGATTAGGGTCGTCGTCGGGACATGGTGTAGGGTCCGGCTGTGGGTAGCAATTAGGATCGTAGGGGCTTGGCGTTGGGTCCGGCAGTGGGTACCGATTAGAGTCGTCGTCGGGACATGGTGTAGGGTCCGGCTGTGGGTAGCAATTAGGATCGTAGGGGCTTGGCGTTGGGTCCGGCTGTGGCAACCAATTAGAGTCGTCGGGGCATGGTGTAGAGTCTGGCTGCGGGTAGCATTTAGGATCATAGGGGCTTGGCGTTGGGTCAGGCAGTGGGTACCGATTAGAGTCATCGTCGGGACATGGCGTAGGGTCCGGCTGTGGGTTGCAATTAGGATCGTGGGGGCTTGGCGTCGGGTCCGGCTGTGGGAACCAATTAGAGTCGTCAGGGCATGGTGTAGGGTCTGGTTGCGGGAACTGGTTAGAGTTGTAGGGGCTTAGCGTAGGGTCAGGCTGCGGGGACCGATAAAGGTTGTAGGAGATTGGCGTAGGGTATGGCTGTGGGTAGCAATCAGGATCGTAGGGGCTTGGCGTTGGGTCCAGCTGTGGAAACCGGTTAGTGACGTCGGGGCATGGTGTAGGGCCTGGCTGCGGGAACTGGTTAGGGTTGTAGAGGATTAGCGTAGGGTCAGGCTGTGGATACCGATTAGTGTCATCGTCGTGACATGGTGTAGGGTCCGGCTGTGGGTAGCACTCAGGACTATAGGGGCTTGTCGTTGGGTCCAGCTGTGGGAACTGATTAGAGACATCGGGGCATGGTGTAGAGCCTGGCTGTAGGAACTTGTAAGGGTTGTAGAGGATTAGCCTAGTGTCAGGCTGTAGGTACCGATTAGTGTCGTCGTCCGGACATGAAGTAGGGTCCGGCTGTGGAGAGCAATTAGGATTGTAGGGGCTTGGTGTTGTGTCCCGCTGTGGGAACTAATTAGAGTCGTCGGCGCATGGTGTGGGGTCTGGCTGAGGGAACTGGGTAGGGTTGTAAGGGCTAAGCGTAGGGTCAGGCTGCGTGGACCGATAAGGGCTGTAGGAGATTGGCGTAGGGTTTGGCTGTGGGTAGCAATCAGGATCGTAGGAGCTTGGCGTTGGGTCCAGCTGTGGGAACCGATTAGAGTCCTCGGGGCATGGTTTAGGGCTTGTCTGCGGGAACTGGTTAGGGTTGTAGAGGATTAGATTAAGGTCCGGCTGTGGGTACCGATTAGAGTCGTCGTCGGGACATGGTGTAGGGTCCGGCTGTAGGTAGCAATTAGGATCGTAGGGGCTTGGCGTTGGGCCCGGTTGTGGGAACCGATTAGAGTCGTCGAGGCATGGTGTAGGGTCCGGCAGCAACTGATTAGGGGCGTTGGAGCCTAGCGCTTTATCATTTTGCAAAAACCGGTTCGGGTTATAAGGGCTTAGCGTAGGGTCTGGCTGTGGGAACCGTATTGAGTCGTCGGGCATGGTGTAGGATCTGGCAGTGGGTACCGATTTTGTAGGGGCTTAGCGTAGGTTCCGGCAGCGAGATATGATAAGCATCGTCGGCGCATGGTGTAGAGTTGTTTCCGGAGTCGTTATAAATTGGTTGAGGAAGTAAGTTGACGTTGAAGTTGTAATTGGCAGCTGGCGATGCTCTGCTGTAATCAAATGAACGCCAGAGTCTATTGCCAGCTGTATTTCCGTAGGGTTGGTAGCTATCGGTGCGTATAGACAGGTCCCGTGGCGCACCCTTGTAGTGAAGGTTGGATCCGCCATTATATTTTTCGGAGCTCTGAACAGCAACTGCTGAAAATACACATATATAACTTTAAAGATTTATACTAAGTAGTGCTCAGAAACTGCCCCAGTCCTATTATTTCGTGATTTTGTTTTTAAGCACAGATAGACAGATAGCACTTTATTGCTACAAACGAAACTCAATTCCAAATTAACTTACAAACAGCACAATCGCTACTCTGTCAAGAAAGTACTGGGAAACCTTCAATATTTTTGACACAAAATGTTAGTTATGCTTACAAATTTATTTTATCGCCTTCAAATTGTGCTCCTTCAGAAGCGTTAAACTTACGCCAACGAATAATCCAATCATCAAAACATTTTATAACGCTTTTTCCAGAATTGAGTTCAGTTCACGCCTCGGATTCTCCTTTATGTCTTCTACTGAATGAAAACGGGTACCATGAAGTTGTAATAAGAAAGAAGTCCGTTGGAGTCATATCTGGTGAATAAGGATGTTCCTCGATGTATTTGTTGAATTTTTGGTCAACAATTCGTTCACAATGATGGCCTTGTGGGTCGGCGCATTATCGTGGTGCAAAATCCATGGATTTTCTATCCACAAATCTGGCCTTATTAGTCGAATTTACTCTCTTAAACGCCGCATAACACTCAAATAATATTCATTTTTTATCGTTTGTCCTTTCGGCGAGGATCCCAAGTGCACAACATCGCGATTGTCAAAGAACACAGTCAACATGACTTTGACTTTTGATCGACTTGGGCGTATTTTTATCGGTTTCGGTTCAGTTGGAAGACGCCACTCCGAAGCTTGCTTGCTTGAAGCTTGCTCGTGACCAGTAACAATGCGTTTTATGAATGTTGATTCGAAATTGACTCGTTCTAGCATGTCCTCAGTGACTCTCTCTTATGTGATTGAGTTTTTGGAGAAAATTCAGGTCTTTTGGGACTAGCCGAGCGGCAACAGGTTTCATACCCAATTGAATATTTAAAATGTCATCGATTGACTTGTGAGACACAAAAAGTTCAGCGGCTATCTCTTTCAAACTTTAATGAGAATTTTCAGTCACTATTTCCCTCACTTTTACGATGTTAACTTCAGTTAAAGACGTTGATGGCCTACGAGACCGAGGCAAATGTTCCATCACATCTCGACCGCTTTGAAACGCTTTATACCATTCATAAGCACGTGTTTTTAATAAAGTATTTTCACCGTAACCATTTTGTGACCGTTTTAGGGACTCCGAATACGAAATTCCATTGGCGATGCAAAATTTAAGACAAACTCTTTTTCGATGTTTTTGTCAATTATCAAACTCGTAATAGATAGATAACTAAAAACATCACTAGTAATATAAATAACAGATGCAAATCAAACCCCGCGCCAAAATGGAAAACGGTTGTGCCAATCTAACAAAAACAAAAAAAAAACAAAAATGGAATTTCGAACCATAAACTCATTATCCATTCCCGATACTTTTTTGACAGAATGTATACCATATAACTCTGCAGCTTCTTCATCCCACGAATTTTATGATAAACTTAAATTAAACCCAAGGAAAATGATTTGACTCACCAAATGCTAACACAGAACATATTACCGACGACCGAAACATATCTGTTGTTTTCGACGAACAGATTATACTCGTCAAAATAAATGTGATGCTTTTATATACGCCTGTATTGGTACCTAATAGTGTTTTTTTATCTTAATCGATGAGAGATTCAGTGTTGATATGTTTTCTCATTTCTAATGTCTATTGTATAAGGTTGTGAAATAATTAAATTGGTATCAACAGCGGTTTACCTATTGATTAGGGCTTAAATATGTAATCACTACAATACGAATAAGTAGTGTTATTACTTATTCTTAAGCCACTACCAAGGTTAGCATAAGCTGCTCTGCCGAAGAAGCAGCGGCCCAGCCTTACTCCTGCGTCTCAAGATGTGAAGTCACCAGTGTGTCAAAGCAAGTAGCGTCCCCCACGTAGAGGTCTCTTTATCTTCCAGGATCAGATTTTACTATCTTCACACTTCAGAACATTCGGTTCGAGAACAGCTTCCACATTGTCAAAATCAAAGTATTCATTGTAAATAGGCAAAATAATAGCGCGTTTACAAGTCAAAACTTAACATCTCATGAACAAAGAGAAAAACATAAATTATTATTATTAGGTAAATCAATAAAATTAGGTTCACTATGTATGCTTTGTGTTTGAAAGGAAAATTTCTCTTTCATGTGCCAACTCAGAGTTTAATCTCAGAAGTACCTTTCTGACTCTACCGGTGCTTCGAAATAGGCTGTTAGAAAAGAGAGCCCTAAAAAACTCTACGGGGATGTCGGTTTCTTTTCTGAAAGTGCTCACTCAATGCACACGCACATAAATGAGACGTCCCTTAATCACCACACTGATAAAAATAAAACAATTGACTAAAAAGAAACCAGGCTGGACCAGTTCCACAAGCTGTATCCGTTCACGAGTAGGTATGACTTGTGTACCAGCCATTAACCATTTTAGAGGGAAGTGAGAGCAGAGAGCCGCCGCAAGACAATAGTTGTTTGTTATGCAAGGCTGCAAAGTTATTTTTTGGCGCGAGTACTTGTACTGAAACCTGAGCAAGCGAAGGATTCTAGGATTGAAACACGAGCGAAGCGAATTCTGAGCGTAGCGGGAGTTTCAAAAGTACGAGATGCAGAATAACGTTACAGCCGTGCGAAACACACAACACTACAGCGAGGAAAATGCTAGGTGCAAGAAAAACAGCTAGAATAATATATGAAATGAGTATTTATAATAAGAATAAATAATGAGCCGTCGCGGGATGTCTGGCAGATGTGTAAACATAATAGAATACAGTTGAAAAGAATCGAATAGAATCGAATAGGGTCGAATAGGGTCGATAGGTTGAAAAAAAACAAATATAGGCAAAATAAACCGAATAGAGTCTGGGGCTAGAGTCGAGTAGAGCTGATTAGAATCGAACAGAGTCCAGTAGAGTCAAACAGAGTCGATTAGAGTCGAACAAAGTCCAGTAGAGTCGAGTAAAGTCGAGCAGAGTCCAGTAGAGTCCAATAAAGTCGACTATATTCAAGTTGAGTCGGAAAGAGTCTAATAGAGACAAATAGAAACGAAGAGTTAAAATAGAGTCGAGACGATTAGAATCGAGTAGAGTCGAGAAAAGTCGAGTACAGTCGAGTAGATTCGAGTAGAGTCGAACTGAGTCGAATATATTCGAGTAGAATCGAAAAGAGGCGAATAGAGTCAAAGAGATGAATAGAGTCGAGTAGAGTTGTTCAAAGTATAATAGAGTCGAAAAGAGACGAATATAGTAGAGTCGAGTGGAGTCGAATAGAGTCGAGTAGAGTTGAGTAGACTCGAATAGAGTCGAATAGAGTCGAATACAGTTGAGTATAGTGGAAAAGAGGCTTATAGAGCCGAACAGAGTTGAATAGAGACAAAATGAGTCGAGTATAGTCAAATCGAATCGAATATTAATATTAATATCAATAAGTATTAATGTATTTTCAGTGGATTGGCGGTATAGAAAATTATTGAATAGAAAGGTTTGAATTTTAAAATCTTTCCACGCTAGTGGTTAAAATGCACTTTTGCACTCAGATTTCGAATGACAAAGAATCTTTCCGAGCTTGTGAGGTGAAAAATATTTTTGTGAGCATGACCATAAAAAGTAGATATGTGGTGAACCTGGGCCGGTAAGCCCCATTAATGACATAGTTAAAGCTGGATGGCGCGATGAGAAATTCGACCAGCATTTCTGGAACAAGCGATGTCCTAAATTTGATTTGTCATAACAGTACTTTTTCGTTATACACTCACAAAATTTTGAAAATAATTAAGATGCGTGTTGATTGTCTAAATCTTTCCAACGTAGTGTACCTACTTATCTACACATATACCCATAGGTAGAGTCGAATCCATTCTATATCTTCTTACAGAATATTATTTATTCTCTGCTTATAGCAAGTAGATATCTCCCTAAGTAGGATTCTCATGCTACTTAATTATTATTCTACTTACTCTATCTCCTCTAATTGTGTTTTTATCAAACGGTAAGAAAAGTGTTTCTAAAAAGTCTGTTTAATTGGTAACCCACTAACCATTGTGTTATCTAATCGATACCATGGTAAATTCGAATATTTTAATTTAAAAAAAAACCTATTCACCTATTTATGTACCTATAAATTGATTGAAATAGCCATTGAAATCATTCATTAAGTGCATCGAAAAGCAAGTGAACAGAACTGAATAATGTTCCGTCACTTCTGCTTGGTGCTGTTCCTTGCAGCAAGTATCTAAGTTAATTACAAATCAAGAAATTAAAAATAAATTAAATACTCAGCCGAACACTGAAACGTCTCTTTGGCCCATAGTACGATTAAGCTGTCCGGTCAAACGGACTACGGAATAAAAATATTTTCCATAGTACAGTTCCATAGTTTAGTAGTTTCCTGTTGACCGTACCACGGAAAATCTTGATTAAACTCTTTGTTGGTTTGAACTTTTTATTCAAGTTATTGTCAAGAAATATTATAAAAAAAGTTAGACGTATTTTAATTAAGTTTGATAAAGTTTGTTTTTTTTCGTCATTCATTTGTTTTTCCGGCATTCATTTGTTTTTTTTTGCCATGTTTTTTTGGTCACGCAAACACGTTTTTTTTTAAAATTCTATTGAATAAGAAATAAAAACTAATTACAAAAAACACTTTAAATGGTATTTAAAAAAATTAACAGAATCAAATTATTATATTTTTGGGATCTGTGTGACGCCCAGAACGATTAAAGTAATTAAGTAGGGCCTAAGAAAATGAAGTACTTTATTCCATTCGCTAAGAACAATAACACTAGCCATGGCAAATATTGTAATTATGTAAGCACAACTTTGAGTAGGAAGACAGAATATTTCAGCTGGGTTGGGCAGCATTCGGCAAGCTTCGTCAAGTCTTCTTGTCGTCTATACCACAGTGTCTTAAGACAAAAAGTCTTTAATTATTAGTGTATCCTACCAGTTCATGACGTACGGAGTTGAAACGTCGACAATCACGGTAATACAAGTCCAACAAATTTAAGGTCGCTGAGAGAGGTATGCTTGGTGTTTCCCTATAGAAAAAAAATCTCAATGAAGTGTTCCGACTGAGAAACAAAGTAAAAATGGAGCTCTATGGATAAACAAACTGAAACGGGGTTGGGGAGGGGTGGGAGGGATCAGGGAAGTCTCCCTTGTAGTAGACAAGACTTCTCGCTCGTGGTTGGGGCCCCGAGCGGGGGATGGAAGGTGAGGGCAGAAGCCTGACTTGGCCGTGCTAGGTTAGATGGCGAAACCTTTTTTTTTTAAACTTTAAAACTATAATCATGAAATAGAACTGTTGCATTTTTTTTTTACACTAGGTACTATTTTACTAAAAAAAAAACCTTAAAAACTATACACTCCTGGGCAGGTGGAGGATTGAGGGGGACTTCCCCGCTCCCCCCTTTGTTTTCCACCTCCTCCCCACACTCTACGCCGTTACTGGATATCTATAGTTTTACCACGACCTACGTCAGTGGACAAGTATAAGCTGATAATAACAGTAAAAACGAAGGATAATAATTGTTGGTTAAATGACTTTAATAACAAAGTTTGATTTGACTCTAAGATACATCACTGAAATAAAGCTTGCAAAATAATAATTATTAGAATCGCTTGACACTTTCACAATCTTTCACACGAGTTGAATCAGCACAAGTTTTTGTTTCCACGTCGAAAGACTTTCCTTCATCGCAGCCCAGTAGCCGCGGGATACCTCTTTGGCAAGCTATGTAGTACTTGCATTGGTTACCATACCTGAAAGCACACCATTCGGATTAAGAATGAGGAAAATGTTTCTAAAGTAGTAAACGTACCCAGGATATATACGCTAATTAATTATGGCTGTTCATTTTGTTAATTTTAAGCCTATTACTTTGATTGATAAGTCGAGCAAGTCACTGGCCTAATGGTAAGCGACATGCCTGTCCGTAGCAGTTGCAGTGCCACCCAGGTAGGTACTTTCGTTGTAAAACGTCACCGTGAGACATTGTTTTTTTAAGCCTCATTGCCCAGTACCTAACTGGCACCTGGCTAAATAGACTTAAAAAACTATTTAAATTATCCAATTGTCTTAATTGTCTTTTCTCCCCACGCAAAAAGGGGTTTCACCCCCATCTTAATTATACTTTTTAATAATAAATTTAAGTGTTTAACACTCTGTAAAAGTAAAAACAATCTTGATCGAAACATCGAGGTATATAAATATTAAGTTTCAGCGCGATTAAGTCCCGTGTAAATATTTAACTATGTGTTCGAATCGCGAAAGTTTAAAAGTTACTCTGTAAAAGTCTATTTTTTCTATTTTGGTTACCTATCTTTCAATTTATTGGTGGATTTGCTTTCTATTGATTACTAGGGTTACCTAAGAATAACACAGGAATATCAAATAGATAAATATAAACAAATACTTAGTAGTTACGAGTAAGTACCTGTATTTGAATGTATACTCTTCGTAATTTGGTGGTGGTTTCGGGCACGTAAAGTCTTTGACTACTGAAAAAGAAGATAAATTTGATTTAAAAACAAAGGTTGAAAGTTTTATTTTAAAAGATTTTATTTAACTTCACTTGTATATATCTATGTATATATCTATTTATGTATCTATGTATGTAATTTATCTGTCCTGGTATCTTGCAATTCAAACTTCGAGCACTTCCCGATTAGCTATCTGGCTGAAACCTTCAGGGTAGTACACAAACCGATGATAAGGCAAAAAAAACCCCTTAAAAATGTTAAAAGTGAAAAGGAAAGAACAGGAAAAAAAAACTTAAAAACGTAAAAGTTACAAACCTTTTCTTTTAATATTTTTTTTTTTTTTTTTTTTTTTTTTTTATTTATAAATTTTAGGAAAACTTACAGCTTAAACAACATAGTATCATATATGCGAAAATGTACAGAAGGCCAATTAAAAGTTTCCACAGATAAGTATATAGAAAGAATAGAATAATTACAAAGTAAACGGACACACAAGATACTTATTACTTTGTAGGTTATTTAAAAGAAAAATATCCTCCAGGAGATCCTCAAGTCTCCTGGTTAAGGTAGCCAGCAATACCCCTGCAGGCAGTTATCATATTTTTATCTACTACTAGGTAGTGAAAGTTATCTGTTAGTAAAACAACCATATTAGCGGCTTACCTTAGCCTACTGTCACAGTATATTACCTATCTATATTACTATTTCAAGCAATTAAAAAAAAACATTCATTTAAGAGACAGAAAAGTTAAGGTACTTACGCTTCAATGCTCCCTTTTGACAATCTACTTCGGATGGATGTGCACATGGGTGTAGTGATGCCTTGGGGTTGAAATATAGGCCATCTGGGCAGATCTGTTTCCGCGCAATGGAATCCTGCAATTTCAGAATCAGAAAATATTTAAACATTACAAATATTAGCAGCTTCAAATAAGTCAAAGGACTTATTTGAAGCCGCTGTACAAACATTACAAGGGGGATGGATCTACGTTAGGAAACTTAGCTCCCAAATAGGTTCAGAACCTACCTAGGAGTTAGATAACAAACATTACTGTACATAGTATTTAAGAAAGTGTTATAAGCATATCTGTAGACAGATATAAATAATCAATGACCTGGGCTTTCTCACCTGGCAGTCAACGTAGGCTTCGCATTCATCAATAATACCGTAGTATCCGTTTCCATGGTCGCAAGTGAAACTGGTCTGGTTGAATGTTGTTGGTAGTAGAGGCTTCACCGTAGTTCGTAGCGGGTACCAATTAGAATTGAAGGGGCTTAGCGTAGGGCCCGGCTTTGGGAACCGATTAGGATTATAAGGGCTTAGCGTGGGGTCCTGCTGTGGGTACCGATTAGAGTCGTCGTCGGGACATGGTGTAGGTTTTGGCTGTGGGTAGCATTTAGGATCATAGGGGCTTGGCGTTGGGTCCGGCAGTGGGTACCGATTAGAGTCGTCGTCGGGACATGGTGTAGGGTCTGGCTGTGGGTAGCAATTAGGATCGTAGGGGCTTGGCGTTGGGTCCGGCTGTGGCAACCAATTAGAGTCGTCGGGGCATGGTGTAGGGTCTGGCTGCGGGTAGCATTTAGGATCATAGGGGCTTGGCGTTGGGTCCAGCAGTGGGTACCGATTAGAGTCGTCGTCGGGACATGGTGTAGGGTCCGGCTCTGGGTAGCAATTAGGATCGTAGGGGCTTGGCGTTGGGTCCGGCAGTGGGTACCGATTAGAGTCGTCGTCGGGACATGGTGTAGGGTCCGGCTGTGGGTAGCAATTAGGATCGTAGGGGCTTGGCGTTGGGTCCGGCTGTGGCAACCAATTAGAGTCGTCGGGGCATGGTGTAGGGTCTGGCTGCGGGTAGCATTTAGGATCATAGGGGCTTGGCGTTGGGTCCAGCAGTGGGTACCGATTAGGGTCGTCGTCGGGACATGGTGTAGGGTCCGGCTGTGGGTAGCAATTAGGATCGTAGGGGCTTGGCGTTGGGTCCGGCAGTGGGTACCGATTAGAGTCGTCGTCGGGACATGGTGTAGGGTCCGGCTGTGGGTAGCAATTAGGATCGTAGGGTCTTGGCGTTGGGTCCGGCTGTGGCAACCAATTAGAGTCGTTGGGGCATGGTGTAGGGTCTGGCTGCGGGTAGCATTTAGGATCATAGGGGCTTGGCGTTGGGTCAGGCAGTGGGTACCGATTAGAGTCATCGTCGGGACATGGCGTAGGGTCCGGCTGTGGGTTGCAATTAGGATCGTGGGGGCTTGGCGTCGGGTCCGGCTGTGGGAACCAATTAGAGTCGTCAGGGCATGGTGTAGGGTCTGGTTGCGGGAACTGGTTAGAGTTGTAGGGGCTTAGCGTAGGGTCAGGCTGCGGGGACCGATAAAGGTTGTAGGAGATTGGCGTTGGGTCCAGCTGTGGAAACCGGTTAGTGACGTCGGGGCATGGTGTAGGGCCTGGCTGCGGGAACTGGTTAGGGTTGTAGAGGATTAGCGTAGGGTCAGGCTGTGGATACCGATTAGTGTCATCGTCGTGACATGGTGTAGGGTCCGGCTGTGGGTAGCACTCAGGACTACAGGGGCTTGGCGTTGGGTCCAGCTGTGGGAACTGATTAGAGACATCGGGGCATGGTGTAGAGCCTGGCTGTAGGAACTTGTAAGGGTTGTAGAGGATTAGCCTAGTGTCAGGCTGTAGGTACCGATTAGTGTCGTCGTCCGGACATGAAGTAGGGTCCGGCTGTGGAGAGCAATTAGGATTGTAGGGGCTTGGCATTGTGTCCTGCTGTGGGAACCAATTAGAGTCGTCGGCGCATGGTGTGGGGTCTGGCTGAGGGAACTGGGTAGGGTTGTAAGGGCTAAGCGTAGGGTCAGGCTGCGTGGACCGATAAGGGCTGTAGGAGATTGGCGTAGGGTTTGGCTGTGGGTAGCAATCAGGATCGTAGGAGCTTGGCGTTGGGTCCAGCTGTGGGAACCGATTAGAGTCCTCGGGGCATGGTTTAGGGCTTGTCTGCGGGAACTGGTTAGGGTTGTAGAGGATTAGATTAAGGTCCGGCTGTGGGTACCGATTAGAGTCGTCGTCGGGACATGGTGTAGGGTCCGGCTGTAGGTAGCAATTAGGATCGTAGGGGCTTGGCGTTGGGCCCGGTTGTGGGAACCGATTAGAGTCGTCGAGGCATGGTGTAGGGTCCAGCAGCAACTGATTAGGGGCGTTGGAGCCTAGCGCTTTATCATTTTGCAAAAACCGGTTCGGGTTATAAGGGCTTAGCGTAGGGTCTGGCTGTGGGAACCGTATTGAGTCGTCGGGGCATGGTGTAGGATCTGGCAGTGGGTACCGATTTGGGTTGTAGGGGCTTAGCGTAGGTTCCGGCGGCGAGATATGATAAGCATCGTCGGCGCATGGTGTAGAGTTGTTTCCGGAGTCGTCATAAATTGGTTGAGGAAGTAATTTGACGTTGAAGTTGTAATTGGCAGCTGGCGATGCTCTGCTGTAATCAAATGAACGCCAGAGTCTATTGCCAGCTGTATTTCCGTAGGGTTGGTAGCTATCGGTGCGTATAGACAGGTCCCGTGGCGCACCCTTGTAGTGAAGGTTGGATCCGCCATTATATTTTTCGGAGCTCTGAACAGCAACTGCTGAAAATACACATATATAACTTTAAAGATTTATACTAAGTAGTGCTCAGAAACTGCCCCAGTCCTATTATTTCGTGATTTTGTTTTTAAGGACAGATAGACAGATAGCACTTTATTGCTACAAACGAAACTCAATTCCAAATTAACTTACAAACAGCACAATCGCTACTCTGTCAAGAAAGTACTGGGAAACGTTCAATATTTTTGACACAAAATGTTAGTTATGCTTACAAATTTATTTTATCGCCTTCAAATTGTGCTCCTTCAGAAGCGTTAAACTTACGCCAACGAATAATCCAATCATCAAAACATTTTATAACGCTTTTTCCAGAATTGAGTTCAGTTCTTGCCTCGGATTCTCCTTTATGTCTTCTACTGAATGAAAACGGGTACCATGAAGTTGTAATAAGAAAGAAGTCCGTTGGAGTAATATCTGGTGAATATGGATGTTCCTCGATGTATTTGTTGAATTTTTGGTCAACAATTCGTTCACAATGATGGCCTTGTGGGTCGGCGCATTATCGTGGTGCAAAATCCATGGATTTTCTATCCACAAATCTGGCCTTATTAGTCGTAATTTACTCTCTTAAACGCCGCATAACACTCAAATAATATTCATTTTTTATCGTTTGTCCTTTCGGCGAGGATCCTAAGTGCACAACATCGCGATTGTCAAAGAACACAGTCAACATGACTTTGACTTTTGATCGACTTTGGCGTATTTTTATCGGTTTCGGTTCAGTTGGAAGACGCCACTCCGAAGCTTGCTTGCTTGAAGCTTGCTCGTGACCAGTAACAATGCGTTTTATGAATGTTGATTCGAAATTGACTCGTTCTAGCATGTCCTCAGTGACTCTCTCTTATGTGATTGAGTTTTTGGAGAAAATTCAGGTCTTCTGGGACTAGCCGAGCGGCAACAGGTTTCATACCCAATTGAATATTTAAAATGTCATAGATTGACTTGTGAGACACAAAAAGTTCAGCGGCTATCTCTTTCAAATTTGAATGAAGATTTTCAGTCACTATTTCCCTCAATTTTACGATGTTAACTTCAGTTGAAGACGTTGATGGCCTACCAGACCGAGGCAAATGTTCCATCACATCCCGACCGCTTTGAAACGCTTTATACCATTCATAAGCACGTGTTTCTGATAAAGTATTTTCAACGTAAGCATTTTGTGACCGTTTTAGGGACTCCGAATACGAAATACCATTGGCGATGCCAAATTTAAGACAAACTCTTTTTCGATGTTTTTGTCCATTATGAAATTCGCAATAGATAGAGAACTAAAATATCACTATTATGTAATATAAATAACAGATGCAAATCAAACCCCCCGCCAAAATGTAAAACAGTTGTGCCAATCTAACAAACACAAAAATTGAATTTCGAACCATAAACTAATTATCCGTTCCCGATACTTTTTTGACAGAATGTATACCATATAACTCTGCAGCTTCTTCATCCCACGAATTTTATGTTATACTTAAATTAAACCCAAGGAAAATGATTTGACTCACCAAATGCAAACACAGAACATATCACCGACGACCGAAACATGTCTGTTGCTTTCGACGAACAGATTATACTCGTCAAAATAAATGTGATGCTTTTATATACGCCTGTATTGGTACCTAATAGTGTTTTTTATCTTAATCGATGAGAGATTCAGTGTTGATATGTTTTCTCATTTCTAATGTCTATTGTATAAGGTTGTGAAATAATTAAATTGGTATCAACAGCGGTTTACCTATCGATTAGGGCTTAAATATGTAATCACTACAATACGAATAAGTAGTGTTATTACATATTCTTAAGCCACTACCAAGGTTAGCATAAGCTGCTCTGCCGAAGAAGCAGCGGCCCAGCCTTACTCCTGCGTCTCAAGATGTGAAGTCACCAGTGTGTCAAAGCAAGTAGCGTCCCCCACGTAGAGGTCTCTTTATCTTCCAGGATCAGATTTTACTATCTTCACACTTCAGAACATTCGGTTCGAGAACAGCTTTCACATTGTCAAAATCAAAGGATTCATTGTAAATAGGCAAAATAATAGCGTGTTTACAAGTCAAAAATTAACATCTCATGAACAAAGAGAAAAACATAAATTATTATAATTAGGTAAATCAATAAAATTAGGTTCACTATGAATATGTTATGGTTCACTTTGTGTTTGAAAGGAAAATTTCCCTTTCATGTGCCAACTCAGAGTTTAATCTCAGAAATACCTTTCTGACTCTACGGGTGCTTCGGAAATACGCTGTTAGAAAAGAGAGCCCTAAAAAACTCTACGGGGATGTCGGTTTCACAATTGTTTACAATTCTTTATATATATATGTATATATATTTTTATTTCAGAAACATAATAGGCTACATGTTTTACTATTATTTATTCAGTGGTACATTTAAATGTCAACTACAAAAGATTAAAGTGGTAAATATATTTTTTCTGAAAGTGCTCACTCACGTCTGTATTGATGTCAGACGTTTGGTATTTGGATCGAGGTATATGTTTTTTATTGTGTTTTTATATTATATGTATATGAATATATAAGTGTTTCGATACTTGTATTTGGGTAGGGTTTGTTTAGCTTGGAGGTTTTTTATTGTGTATATATATTTATATATATTATTTGTATATAAGTGTTTTTTCTGGCTTCCAGGCCTTAGCTTTTCTTTCATATTTTTTTTTTCATTAGTTCAATCTGGGCTAGGGTTTTGTTTAACGTAGGGTTATACTTGTGTTAATTTTACCATTTATCATTTGTCTGACTTACAGTTTTGGCGGAAGTAAGTTACATATTTTTATTTTGTTCATTTTAAATATGGATTTCCGCAAAGTAAAGCCTGAATCTATCAATTACTTTGAATGGTATTTAAAAAAAGAGTTGAATAGAGACAAAATGAGTCGAGTATAGTCAAATCGAATCGAATATTAATATTAATATCAATAAGTATTAATGTATTTTCAGTGGATTGGCGGTATAGAAAATTATTGAATAGAAAGGTTTGAATTTTAAAATCTTTCCACGCTAGTGGTTAAAATGCACTTTTGCACTCAGATTTCGAATGACAAAGAATCTTTCCGAGCTTGTGAGGTGAAAAATATTTTTGTGAGCATGACCATAAAAAGTAGATATGTGGTGAACCTGGGCCGGTAAGCCCCATTAATGACATAGTTAAAGCTGGATGGCGCGATGAGAAATTCGACCAGCATTTCTGGAACAAGCGATGTCCTAAATTTGATTTGTCATAACAGTACTTTTTCGTTATACACTCACAAAATTTTGAAAATAATTAAGATGCGTGTTGATTGTCTAAATCTTTCCAACGTAGTGTACCTACTTATCTACACATATACCCATAGGTAGAGTCGAATCCATTCTATATCTTCTTATAGAATATTATTTATTCTCTGCTTATAGCAAGTAGATATCTCCCTAAGTAGGATTCTCATGCTACTTAATTATTATTCTACTTACTCTATCTCCTCTAATTGTGTTTTTATCAAACGGTAAGAAAAGTGTTTCTAAAAAGTCTGTTTAATTGGTAACCCACTAACCATTGTGTTATCTAATCGATACCATGGTAAATTCGAATATTTTAATTTAAAAAAAAACCTATTCACCTATTTATGTACCTATAAATTGATTGAAATAGCCATTGAAATCATTCATTAAGTGCATCGAAAAGCAAGTGAACAGAACTGAATAATGTTCCGTCACTTCTGCTTGGTGCTGTTCCTTGCAGCAAGTATCTAAGTTAATTACAAATCAAGAAATTAAAAATAAATTAAATACTCAGCCGAACACTGAAACGTCTCTTTGGCCCATAGTACGATTAAGCTGTCCGGTCAAACGGACTACGGAATAAAAATATTTTCCATAGTACAGTTCCATAGTTTAGTAGTTTCCTGTTGACCGTACCACGGAAAATCTTGATTAAACTCTTTGTTGGTTTGAACTTTTTATTCAAGTTATTGTCAAGAAATATTATAAAAAAAGTTAGACGTATTTTAATTAAGTTTGATAAAGTTTGTTTTTTTTCGTCATTCATTTGTTTTTCCGGCATTCATTTGTTTTTTTTTGCCATGTTTTTTTGGTCACGCAAACACGTTTTTTTTTAAAATTCTATTGAATAAGAAATAAAAACTAATTACAAAAAACACTTTAAATGGTATTTAAAAAAATTAACAGAATCAAATTATTATATTTTTGGGATCTGTGTGACGCCCAGAACGATTAAAGTAATTAAGTAGGGCCTAAGAAAATGAAGTACTTTATTCCATTCGCTAAGAACAATAACACTAGCCATGGCAAATATTGTAATTATGTAAGCACAACTTTGAGTAGGAAGACAGAATATTTCAGCTGGGTTGGGCAGCATTCGGCAAGCTTCGTCAAGTCTTCTTGTCGTCTATACCACAGTGTCTTAAGACAAAAAGTCTTTAATTATTAGTGTATCCTACCAGTTCATGACGTACGGAGTTGAAACGTCGACAATCACGGTAATACAAGTCCAACAAATTTAAGGTCGCTGAGAGAGGTATGCTTGGTGTTTCCCTATAGAAAAAAAATCTCAATGAAGTGTTCCGACTGAGAAACAAAGTAAAAATGGAGCTCTATGGATAAACAAACTGAAACGGGGTTGGGGAGGGGTGGGAGGGATCAGGGAAGTCTCCCTTGTAGTAGACAAGACTTCTCGCTCGTGGTTGGGGCCCCGAGCGGGGGATGGAAGGTGAGGGCAGAAGCCTGACTTGGCCGTGCTAGGTTAGATGGCGAAACCTTTTTTTTTTAAACTTTAAAACTATAATCATGAAATAGAACTGTTGCATTTTTTTTTTACACTAGGTACTATTTTACTAAAAAAAAACCTTAAAAACTATACACTCCTGGGCAGGTGGAGGATTGAGGGGGACTTCCCCGCTCCCCCCTTTGTTTTCCACCTCCTCCCCACACTCTACGCCGTTACTGGATATCTATAGTTTTACCACGACCTACGTCAGTGGACAAGTATAAGCTGATAATAACAGTAAAAACGAAGGATAATAATTGTTGGTTAAATGACTTTAATAACAAAGTTTGATTTGACTCTAAGATACATCACTGAAATAAAGCTTGCAAAATAATAATTATTAGAATCGCTTGACACTTTCACAATCTTTCACACGAGTTGAATCAGCACAAGTTTTTGTTTCCACGTCGAAAGACTTTCCTTCATCGCAGCCCAGTAGCCGCGGGATACCTCTTTGGCAAGCTATGTAGTACTTGCATTGGTTACCATACCTGAAAGCACACCATTCGGATTAAGAATGAGGAAAATGTTTCTAAAGTAGTAAACGTACCCAGGATATATACGCTAATTAATTATGGCTGTTCATTTTGTTAATTTTAAGCCTATTACTTTGATTGATAAGTCGAGCAAGTCACTGGCCTAATGGTAAGCGACATGCCTGTCCGTAGCAGTTGCAGTGCCACCCAGGTAGGTACTTTCGTTGTAAAACGTCACCGTGAGACATTGTTTTTTTAAGCCTCATTGCCCAGTACCTAACTGGCACCTGGCTAAATAGACTTAAAAAACTATTTAAATTATCCAATTGTCTTAATTGTCTTTTCTCCCCACGCAAAAAGGGGTTTCACCCCCATCTTAATTATACTTTTTAATAATAAATTTAAGTGTTTAACACTCTGTAAAAGTAAAAACAATCTTGATCGAAACATCGAGGTATATAAATATTAAGTTTCAGCGCGATTAAGTCCCGTGTAAATATTTAACTATGTGTTCGAATCGCGAAAGTTTAAAAGTTACTCTGTAAAAGTCTATTTTTTCTATTTTGGTTACCTATCTTTCAATTTATTGGTGGATTTGCTTTCTATTGATTACTAGGGTTACCTAAGAATAACACAGGAATATCAAATAGATAAATATAAACAAATACTTAGTAGTTACGAGTAAGTACCTGTATTTGAATGTATACTCTTCGTAATTTGGTGGTGGTTTCGGGCACGTAAAGTCTTTGACTACTGAAAAAGAAGATAAATTTGATTTAAAAACAAAGGTTGAAAGTTTTATTTTAAAAGATTTTATTTAACTTCACTTGTATATATCTATGTATATATCTATTTATGTATCTATGTATGTAATTTATCTGTCCTGGTATCTTGCAATTCAAACTTCGAGCACTTCCCGATTAGCTATCTGGCTGAAACTTTCAGGGTAGTACACAAACCGATGATAAGACAAAAAAAACCCCTTAAAAATGTTAAAAGTGAAAAGGAAAGAACAGGAAAAAAAAACTTAAAAACGTAAAAGTTACAAACCTTTTCTTTTAATATTTTTTTTTTTTATTTTTTTTTTTTATTTTTTTTTTTTATTTTTTTTTTTATTTATAAATTTTAGGAAAACTTACAGCTAAAACAACATAGTATCATATATGCGAAAATGTACAGAAGGCCAATTAAAAGTTTCCACAGATAAGTATATAGAAAGAATAGAATAATTACAAAGTAAACGGACACACAAGATACTTATTACTTTGTAGGTTATTTAAAAGAAAAATATCCTCCAGGAGATCCTCAAGTCTCCTGGTTAAGGTAGCCAGCAATACCCCTGCAGGCAGTTATCATATTTTTATCTACTACTAGGTAGTGAAAGTTATCTGTTAGTAAAACAACCATATTAGCGGCTTACCTTAGCCTACTGTCACAGTATATTACCTATCTATATTACTATTTCAAGCAATTAAAAAAAAACATTCATTTAAGAGACAGAAAAGTTAAGGTACTTACACTTCAATGCTCCCTTTTGACAATCTACTTCGGATGGATGTGCACATGGGTGTAGTGATGCCTTGGGGTTGAAATATAGGCCATCTGGGCAGATCTGTTTCCGCGCAATGGAATCCTGCAATTTCAGAATCAGAAAATATTTAAACATTACAAATATTAGCAGCTTCAAATAAGTCAAAGGACTTATTTGAAGCCGCTGTACAAACATTACAAGGGGGATGGATCTACGTTAGGAAACTTAGCTCCCAAATAGGTTCAGAACCTACCTAGGAGTTAGATAACAAACATTACTGTACATAGTATTTAAGAAAGTGTTATAAGCATATCTGTAGACAGATATAAATAAACAATGACCTGGGCTTTCTCACCTGGCAGTCAACGTAGGCTTCGCATTCATCAATAATACCGTAGTATCCGTTTCCATGGTCGCAAGTGAAACTGGTCTGGTTGAATGTTGTTGGTAGTAGAGGCTTCACCGTAGTTCGTAGCGGGTACCAATTAGAATTGAAGGGGCTTAGCGTAGGGCCCGGCTTTGGGAACCGATTAGGATTATAAGGGCTTAGCGTGGGGTCCTGCTGTGGGTACCGATTAGAGTCGTCGTCGGGACATGGTGTAGGTTTTGGCTGTGGGTAGCATTTAGGATCATAGGGGCTTGGCGTTGGGTCCGGCAGTGGGTACCGATTAGAGTCGTCGTCGGGACATGGTGTAGGGTCTGGCTGTGGGTAGCAATTAGGATCGTAGGGGCTTGGCGTTGGGTCCGGCTGTGGCAACCAATTAGAGTCGTCGGGGCATGGTGTAGGGTCTGGCTGCGGGTAGCATTTAGGATCATAGGGGCTTGGCGTTGGGTCCAGCAGTGGGTACCGATTAGAGTCGTCGTCGGGACATGGTGTAGGGTCCGGCTCTGGGTAGCAATTAGTATCGTAGGGGCTTGGCGTTGGGTCCGGCAGTGGGTACCGATTAGAGTCGTCGTCGGGACATGGTGTAGGGTCCGGCTGTGGGTAGCAATTAGGATCGTAGGGGCTTGGCGTTGGGTCCGGCTGTGGCAACCAATTAGAGTCGTCGGGGCATGGTGTAGGGTCTGGCTGCGGGTAGCATTTAGGATCATAGGGGCTTGGCGTTGGGTCCAGCAGTGGGTACCGATTAGGGTCGTCGTCGGGACATGGTGTAGGGTCCGGCTGTGGGTAGCAATTAGGATCGTAGGGGCTTGGCGTTGGGTCCGGCAGTGGGTACCGATTAGAGTCGTCGTCGGGACATGGTGTAGGGTCCGGCTGTGGGTAGCAATTAGGATCGTAGGGGCTTGGCGTTGGGTCCGGCTGTGGCAACCAATTAGAGTCGTTGGGGCATGGTGTAGGGTCTGGCTGCGGGTAGCATTTAGGATCATAGGGGCTTGGCGTTGGGTCAGGCAGTGGGTACCGATTAGAGTCATCGTCGGGACATGGCGTAGGGTCCGGCTGTGGGTTGCAATTAGGATCGTGGGGGCTTGGCGTCGGGTCCGGCTGTGGGAACCAATTAGAGTCGTCAGGGCATGGTGTAGGGTCTGGTTGCGGGAACTGGTTAGAGTTGTAGGGGCTTAGCGTAGGGTCAGGCTGCGGGGACCGATAAAGGTTGTAGGAGATTGGCGTTGGGTCCAGCTGTGGAAACCGGTTAGTGACGTCGGGGCATGGTGTAGGGCCTGGCTGCGGGAACTGGTTAGGGTTGTAGAGGATTAGCGTAGGGTCAGGCTGTGGATACCGATTAGTGTCATCGTCGTGACATGGTGTAGGGTCCGGCTGTGGGTAGCACTCAGGACTACAGGGGCTTGGCGTTGGGTCCAGCTGTGGGAACTGATTAGAGACATCGGGGCATGGTGTAGAGCCTGGCTGTAGGAACTTGTAAGGGTTGTAGAGGATTAGCCTAGTGTCAGGCTGTAGGTACCGATTAGTGTCGTCGTCCGGACATAAAGTAGGGTCCGGCTGTGGAGAGCAATTAGGATTGTAGGGGCTTGGCATTGTGTCCTGCTGTGGGAACCAATTAGAGTCGTCGGCGCATGGTGTGGGGTCTGGCTGAGGGAACTGGGTAGGGTTGTAAGGGCTAAGCGTAGGGTCAGGCTGCGTGGACCGATAAGGGCTGTAGGAGATTGGCGTAGGGTTTGGCTGTGGGTAGCAATCAGGATCGTAGGAGCTTGGCGTTGGGTCCAGCTGTGGGAACCGATTAGAGTCCTCGGGGCATGGTTTAGGGCTTGTCTGCGGGAACTGGTTAGGGTTGTAGAGGATTAGATTAAGGTCCGGCTGTGGGTACCGATTAGAGTCGTCGTCGGGACATGGTGTAGGGTCCGGCTGTAGGTAGCAATTAGGATCGTAGGGGCTTGGCGTTGGGCCCGGTTGTGGGAACCGATTAGAGTCGTCGAGGCATGGTGTAGGGTCCAGCAGCAACTGATTAGGGGCGTTGGAGCCTAGCGCTTTATCATTTTGCAAAAACCGGTTCGGGTTATAAGGGCTTAGCGTAGGGTCTGGCTGTGGGAACCGTATTGAGTCGTCGGGGCATGGTGTAGGATCTGGCAGTGGGTACCGATTTGGGTTGTAGGGGCTTAGCGTAGGTTCCGGCGGCGAGATATGATAAGCATCGTCGGCGCATGGTGTAGAGTTGTTTCCGGAGTCGTCATAAATTGGTTGAGGAAGTAATTTGACGTTGAAGTTGTAATTGGCAGCTGGCGATGCTCTGCTGTAATCAAATGAACGCCAGAGTCTATTGCCAGCTGTATTTCCGTAGGGTTGGTAGCTATCGGTGCGTATAGACAGGTCCCGTGGCGCACCCTTGTAGTGAAGGTTGGATCCGCCATTATATTTTTCGGAGCTCTGAACAGCAACTGCTGAAAATATACATATATAACTTTAAAGATTTATACTAAGTAGTGCTCAGAAACTGCCCCAGTCCTATTATTTCGTGATTTTGTTTTTAAGGACAGATAGACAGATAGCACTTTATTGCTACAAACGAAACTCAATTCCAAATTAACTTACAAACAGCACAATCGCTACTCTGTCAAGAAAGTACTGGGAAACGTCAATATTTTTGACACAAAATGTTAGTTATGCTTACAAATTTATTTTATCGCCTTCAAATTGTGCTCCTTCAGAAGCGTTAAACTTACGCCAACGAATAATCCAATCATCAAAACATTTTATAACGCTTTTTCCAGAATTGAGTTCAGTTCTTGCCTCGGATTCTCCTTTATGTCTTCTACTGAATGAAAACGGGTACCATGAAGTTGTAATAAGAAAGAAGTCCGTTGGAGTCATATCTGGTGAATATGGATGTTCCTCGATGTATTTGTTGAATTTTTGGTCAACAATTCGTTCACAATGATGGCCTTGTGGGTCGGCGCATTATCGTGGTGCAAAATCCATGGATTTTCTATCCACAAATCTGGCCTTATTAGTCGTAATTTACTCTCTTAAACGCCGCATAACACTCAAATAATATTCATTTTTTATCGTTTGTCCTTTCGGCGAGGATCCTAAGTGCACAACATCGCGATTGTCAAAGAACACAGTCAACATGACTTTGACTTTTGATCGACTTTGGCGTATTTTTATCGGTTTCGGTTCAGTTGGAAGACGCCACTCCGAAGCTTGCTTGCTTGAAGCTTGCTCGTGACCAGTAACAATGCGTTTTATGAATGTTGATTCGAAATTGACTCGTTCTAGCATGTCCTCAGTGACTCTCTCATATGTGATTGAGTTTTTGGAGAAAATTCAGGTCTTCTGGGACTAGCCGAGCGGCAACAGGTTTCATACCCAATTGAATATTTAAAATGTCATAGATTGACTTGTGAGACACAAAAAGTTCAGCGGCTATCTCTTTCAAATTTGAATGAAGATTTTCAGTCACTATTTCCCTCAATTTTACGATGTTAACTTCAGTTGAAGACGTTGATGGCCTACCAGACCGAGGCAAATGTTCCATCACATCCCGACCGCTTTGAAACGCTTTATACCATTCATAAGCACGTGTTTCTGATAAAGTATTTTCAACGTAAGCATTTTGTGACCGTTTTAGGGACTCCGAATACGAAATACCATTGGCGATGCCAAATTTAAGACAAACTCTTTTTCGATGTTTTTGTCCATTATGAAATTCGCAATAGATAGAGAACTAAAATATCACTATTATGTAATATAAATAACAGATGCAAATCAAACCCCCCGCCAAAATGTAAAACAGTTGTGCCAATCTAACAAACACAAAAATTGAATTTCGAACCATAAACTAATTATCCGTTCCCGATACTTTTTTGACAGAATGTATACCATATAACTCTGCAGCTTCTTCATCCCACGAATTTTATGTTATACTTAAATTAAACCCAAGGAAAATGATTTGACTCACCAAATGCAAACACAGAACATATCACCGACGACCGAAACATGTCTGTTGCTTTCGACGAACAGATTATACTCGTCAAAATAAATGTGATGCTTTTATATACGCCTGTATTGGTACCTAATAGTGTTTTTTATCTTAATCGATGAGAGATTCAGTGTTGATATGTTTTCTCATTTCTAATGTCTATTGTATAAGGTTGTGAAATAATTAAATTGGTATCAACAGCGGTTTACCTATCGATTAGGGCTTAAATATGTAATCACTACAATACGAATAAGTAGTGTTATTACATATTCTTAAGCCACTACCAAGGTTAGCATAAGCTGCTCTGCCGAAGAAGCAGCGGCCCAGCCTTACTCCTGCGTCTCAAGATGTGAAGTCACCAGTGTGTCAAAGCAAGTAGCGTCCCCCACGTAGAGGTCTCTTTATCTTCCAGGATCAGATTTTACTATCTTCACACTTCAGAACATTCGGTTCGAGAACAGCTTTCACATTGTCAAAATCAAAGGATTCATTGTAAATAGGCAAAATAATAGCGTGTTTACAAGTCAAAAATTAACATCTCATGAACAAAGAGAAAAACATAAATTATTATAATTAGGTAAATCAATAAAATTAGGTTCACTATGAATATGTTATGGTTCACTTTGTGTTTGAAAGGAAAATTTCCCTTTCATGTGCCAACTCAGAGTTTAATCTCAGAAATACCTTTCTGACTCTACGGGTGCTTCGGAAATACGCTGTTAGAAAAGAGAGCCCTAAAAAACTCTACGGGGATGTCGGTTTCACAATTGTTTACAATTCTTTATATATATATGTATATATATTTTTATTTCAGAAACATAATAGGCTACATGTTTTACTATTATTTATTCAGTGGTACATTTAAATGTCAACTACAAAAGATTAAAGTGGTAAATATATTTTTTCTGAAAGTGCTCACTCACGTCTGTATTGATGTCAGACGTTTGGTATTTGGATCGAGGTATATGTTTTTTATTGTGTTTTTATATTATATGTATATGAATATATAAGTGTTTCGATACTTGTATTTGGGTAGGGTTTGTTTAGCTTGGAGGTTTTTTATTGTGTATATATATTTATATATATTATTTGTATATAAGTGTTTTTTCTGGCTTCCAGGCCTTAGCTTTTCTTTCATATTTTTTTTTTCATTAGTTCAATCTGGGCTAGGGTTTTGTTTAACGTAGGGTTATACTTGTGTTAATTTTACCATTTATCATTTGTCTGACTTACAGTTTTGGCGGAAGTAAGTTACATATTTTTATTTTGTTCATTTTAAATATGGATTTCCGCAAAGTAAAGCCTGAATCTATCAATTACTTTGAATGGTATTTAAAAAAAGAGTTGAATAGAGACAAAATGAGTCGAGTATAGTCAAATCGAATCGAATATTAATATTAATATCAATAAGTATTAATGTATTTTCAGTGGATTGGCGGTATAGAAAATTATTGAATAGAAAGGTTTGAATTTTAAAATCTTTCCACGCTAGTGGTTAAAATGCACTTTTGCACTCAGATTTCGAATGACAAAGAATCTTTCCGAGCTTGTGAGGTGAAAAATATTTTTGTGAGCATGACCATAAAAAGTAGATATGTGGTGAACCTGGGCCGGTAAGCCCCATTAATGACATAGTTAAAGCTGGATGGCGCGATGAGAAATTCGACCAGCATTTCTGGAACAAGCGATGTCCTAAATTTGATTTGTCATAACAGTACTTTTTCGTTATACACTCACAAAATTTTGAAAATAATTAAGATGCGTGTTGATTGTCTAAATCTTTCCAACGTAGTGTACCTACTTATCTACACATATACCCATAGGTAGAGTCGAATCCATTCTATATCTTCTTATAGAATATTATTTATTCTCTGCTTATAGCAAGTAGATATCTCCCTAAGTAGGATTCTCATGCTACTTAATTATTATTCTACTTACTCTATCTCCTCTAATTGTGTTTTTATCAAACGGTAAGAAAAGTGTTTCTAAAAAGTCTGTTTAATTGGTAACCCACTAACCATTGTGTTATCTAATCGATACCATGGTAAATTCGAATATTTTAATTTAAAAAAAAACCTATTCACCTATTTATGTACCTATAAATTGATTGAAATAGCCATTGAAATCATTCATTAAGTGCATCGAAAAGCAAGTGAACAGAACTGAATAATGTTTCGTCACTTCTGCTTGGTGCTGTTCCTTGCAGCAAGTATCTAAGTTAATTACAAATCAAGAAATTAAAAATAAATTAAATACTCAGCCGAACACTGAAACGTCTCTTTGGCCCATAGTACGATTAAGCTGTCCGGTCAAACGGACTACGGAATAAAAATATTTTCCATAGTACAGTTCCATAGTTTAGTAGTTTCCTGTTGACCGTACCACGGAAAATCTTGATTAAACTCTTTGTTGGTTTGAACTTTTTATTCAAGTTATTGTCAAGAAATATTATAAAAAAAGTTAGACGTATTTTAATTAAGTTTGATAAAGTTTGTTTTTTTTCGTCATTCATTTGTTTTTCCGGCATTCATTTGTTTTTTTTTGCCATGTTTTTTTGGTCACGCAAACACGTTTTTTTTTAAAATTCTATTGAATAAGAAATAAAAACTAATTACAAAAAACACTTTAAATGGTATTTAAAAAAATTAACAGAATCAAATTATTATATTTTTGGGATCTGTGTGACGCCCAGAACGATTAAAGTAATTAAGTAGGGCCTAAGAAAATGAAGTACTTTATTCCATTCGCTAAGAACAATAACACTAGCCATGGCAAATATTGTAATTATGTAAGCACAACTTTGAGTAGGAAGACAGAATATTTCAGCTGGGTTGGGCAGCATTCGGCAAGCTTCGTCAAGTCTTCTTGTCGTCTATACCACAGTGTCTTAAGACAAAAAGTCTTTAATTATTAGTGTATCCTACCAGTTCATGACGTACGGAGTTGAAACGTCGACAATCACGGTAATACAAGTCCAACAAATTTAAGGTCGCTGAGAGAGGTATGCTTGGTGTTTCCCTATAGAAAAAAAATCTCAATGAAGTGTTCCGACTGAGAAACAAAGTAAAAATGGAGCTCTATGGATAAACAAACTGAAACGGGGTTGGGGAGGGGTGGGAGGGATCAGGGAAGTCTCCCTTGTAGTAGACAAGACTTCTCGCTCGTGGTTGGGGCCCCGAGCGGGGGATGGAAGGTGAGGGCAGAAGCCTGACTTGGCCGTGCTAGGTTAGATGGCGAAACCTTTTTTTTTTAAACTTTAAAACTATAATCATGAAATAGAACTGTTGCATTTTTTTTTTACACTAGGTACTATTTTACTAAAAAAAAAACCTTAAAAACTATACACTCCTGGGCAGGTGGAGGATTGAGGGGGACTTCCCCGCTCCCCCCTTTGTTTTCCACCTCCTCCCCACACTCTACGCCATTACTGGATATCTATAGTTTTACCACGACCTACGTCAGTGGACAAGTATAAGCTGATAATAACAGTAAAAACGAAGGATAATAATTGTTGGTTAAATGACTTTAATAACAAAGTTTGATTTGACTCTAAGATACATCACTGAAATAAAGCTTGCAAAATAATAATTATTAGAATCGCTTGACACTTTCACAATCTTTCACACGAGTTGAATCAGCACAAGTTTTTGTTTCCACGTCGAAAGACTTTCCTTCATCGCAGCCCAGTAGCCGCGGGATACCTCTTTGGCAAGCTATGTAGTACTTGCATTGGTTACCATACCTGAAAGCACACCATTCGGATTAAGAATGAGGAAAATGTTTCTAAAGTAGTAAACGTACCCAGGATATATACGCTAATTAATTATGGCTGTTCATTTTGTTAATTTTAAGCCTATTACTTTGATTGATAAGTCGAGCAAGTCACTGGCCTAATGGTAAGCGACATGCCTGTCCGTAGCAGTTGCAGTGCCACCCAGGTAGGTACTTTCGTTGTAAAACGTCACCGTGAGACATTGTTTTTTTAAGCCTCATTGCCCAGTACCTAACTGGCACCTGGCTAAATAGACTTAAAAAACTATTTAAATTATCCAATTGTCTTAATTGTCTTTTCTCCCCACGCAAAAAGGGGTTTCACCCCCATCTTAATTATACTTTTTAATAATAAATTTAAGTGTTTAACACTCTGTAAAAGTAAAAACAATCTTGATCGAAACATCGAGGTATATAAATATTAAGTTTCAGCGCGATTAAGTCCCGTGTAAATATTTAACTATGTGTTCGAATCGCGAAAGTTTAAAAGTTACTCTGTAAAAGTCTATTTTTTCTATTTTGGTTACCTATCTTTCAATTTATTGGTGGATTTGCTTTCTATTGATTACTAGGGTTACCTAAGAATAACACAGGAATATCAAATAGATAAATATAAACAAATACTTAGTAGTTACGAGTAAGTACCTGTATTTGAATGTATACTCTTCGTAATTTGGTGGTGGTTTCGGGCACGTAAAGTCTTTGACTACTGAAAAAGAAGATAAATTTGATTTAAAAACAAAGGTTGAAAGTTTTATTTTAAAAGATTTTATTTAACTTCACTTGTATATATCTATGTATATATCTATTTATGTATCTATGTATGTAATTTATCTGTCCTGGTATCTTGCAATTCAAACTTCGAGCACTTCCCGATTAGCTATCTGGCTGAAACCTTCAGGGTAGTACACAAACCGATGATAAGGCAAAAAAAACCCCTTAAAAATGTTAAAAGTGAAAAGGAAAGAACAGGAAAAAAAAACTTAAAAACGTAAAAGTTACAAACCTTTTCTTTTAATATTTTTTTTTTTTTTTTTTTTTTTTTTTTATTTATAAATTTTAGGAAAACTTACAGCTTAAACAACATAGTATCATATATGCGAAAATGTACAGAAGGCCAATTAAAAGTTTCCACAGATAAGTATATAGAAAGAATAGAATAATTACAAAGTAAACGGACACACAAGATACTTATTACTTTGTAGGTTATTTAAAAGAAAAATATCCTCCAGGAGATCCTCAAGTCTCCTGGTTAAGGTAGCCAGCAATACCCCTGCAGGCAGTTATCATATTTTTATCTACTACTAGGTAGTGAAAGTTATCTGTTAGTAAAACAACCATATTAGCGGCTTACCTTAGCCTACTGTCACAGTATATTACCTATCTATATTACTATTTCAAGCAATTAAAAAAAAACATTCATTTAAGAGACAGAAAAGTTAAGGTACTTACGCTTCAATGCTCCCTTTTGACAATCTACTTCGGATGGATGTGCACATGGGTGTAGTGATGCCTTGGGGTTGAAATATAGGCCATCTGGGCAGATCTGTTTCCGCGCAATGGAATCCTGCAATTTCAGAATCAGAAAATATTTAAACATTACAAATATTAGCAGCTTCAAATAAGTCAAAGGACTTATTTGAAGCCGCTGTACAAACATTACAAGGGGGATGGATCTACGTTAGGAAACTTAGCTCCCAAATAGGTTCAGAACCTACCTAGGAGTTAGATAACAAACATTACTGTACATAGTATTTAAGAAAGTGTTATAAGCATATCTGTAGACAGATATAAATAATCAATGACCTGGGCTTTCTCACCTGGCAGTCAACGTAGGCTTCGCATTCATCAATAATACCGTAGTATCCGTTTCCATGGTCGCAAGTGAAACTGGTCTGGTTGAATGTTGTTGGTAGTAGAGGCTTCACCGTAGTTCGTAGCGGGTACCAATTAGAATTGAAGGGGCTTAGCGTAGGGCCCGGCTTTGGGAACCGATTAGGATTATAAGGGCTTAGCGTGGGGTCCTGCTGTGGGTACCGATTAGAGTCGTCGTCGGGACATGGTGTAGGTTTTGGCTGTGGGTAGCATTTAGGATCATAGGGGCTTGGCGTTGGGTCCGGCAGTGGGTACCGATTAGAGTCGTCGTCGGGACATGGTGTAGGGTCTGGCTGTGGGTAGCAATTAGGATCGTAGGGGCTTGGCGTTGGGTCCGGCTGTGGCAACCAATTAGAGTCGTCGGGGCATGGTGTAGGGTCTGGCTGCGGGTAGCATTTAGGATCATAGGGGCTTGGCGTTGGGTCCAGCAGTGGGTACCGATTAGAGTCGTCGTCGGGACATGGTGTAGGGTCCGGCTCTGGGTAGCAATTAGGATCGTAGGGGCTTGGCGTTGGGTCCGGCAGTGGGTACCGATTAGAGTCGTCGTCGGGACATGGTGTAGGGTCCGGCTGTGGGTAGCAATTAGGATCGTATGGGCTTGGCGTTGGGTCCGGCTGTGGCAACCAATTAGAGTCGTCGGGGCATGGTGTAGGGTCTGGCTGCGGGTAGCATTTAGGATCATAGGGGCTTGGCGTTGGGTCCAGCAGTGGGTACCGATTAGGGTCGTCGTCGGGACATGGTGTAGGGTCCGGCTGTGGGTAGCAATTAGGATCGTAGGGGCTTGGCGTTGGGTCCGGCAGTGGGTACCGATTAGAGTCGTCGTCGGGACATGGTGTAGGGTCCGGCTGTGGGTAGCAATTAGGATCGTAGGGGCTTGGCGTTGGGTCCGGCTGTGGCAACCAATTAGAGTCGTTGGGGCATGGTGTAGGGTCTGGCTGCGGGTAGCATTTAGGATCATAGGGGCTTGGCGTTGGGTCAGGCAGTGGGTACCGATTAGAGTCATCGTCGGGACATGGCGTAGGGTCCGGCTGTGGGTTGCAATTAGGATCGTGGGGGCTTGGCGTCGGGTCCGGCTGTGGGAACCAATTAGAGTCGTCAGGGCATGGTGTAGGGTCTGGTTGCGGGAACTGGTTAGAGTTGTAGGGGCTTAGCGTAGGGTCAGGCTGCGGGGACCGATAAAGGTTGTAGGAGATTGGCGTAGGGTATGGCTGTGGGTAGCAATCAGGATCGTAGGGGCTTGGCGTTGGGTCCAGCTGTGGAAACCGGTTAGTGACGTCGGGGCATGGTGTAGGGCCTGGCTGCGGGAACTGGTTAGGGTTGTAGAGGATTAGCGTAGGGTCAGGCTGTGGATACCGATTAGTGTCATCGTCGTGACATGGTGTAGGGTCCGGCTGTGGGTAGCACTCAGGACTACAGGGGCTTGGCGTTGGGTCCAGCTGTGGGAACTGATTAGAGACATCGGGGCATGGTGTAGAGCCTGGCTGTAGGAACTTGTAAGGGTTGTAGAGGATTAGCCTAGTGTCAGGCTGTAGGTACCGATTAGTGTCGTCGTCCGGACATGAAGTAGGGTCCGGTTGTGGAGAGCAATTAGGATTGTAGGGGCTTGGCGTTGTGTCCTGCTGTGGGAACCAATTAGAGTCGTCGGCGCATGGTGTGGGGTCTGGCTGAGGGAACTGGGTAGGGTTGTAAGGGCTAAGCGTAGGGTCAGGCTGCGTGGACCGATAAGGGCTGTAGGAGATTGGCGTAGGGTTTGGCTGTGGGTAGCAATCAGGATCGTAGGAGCTTGGCGTTGGGTCCAGCTGTGGGAACCGATTAGATTCCTCGGGGCATGGTTTAGGGCTTGTCTGCGGGAACTGGTTAGGGTTGTAGAGGATTAGATTAAGGTCCGGCTGTGGGTACCGATTAGAGTCGTCGTCGGGACATGGTGTAGGGTCCGGCTGTAGGTAGCAATTAGGATCGTAGGGGCTTGGCGTTGGGCCCGGTTGTGGGAACCGATTAGAGTCGTCGAGGCATGGTGTAGGGTCCAGCAGCAACTGATTAGGGGCGTTGGAGCCTAGCGCTTTATCATTTTGCAAAAACCGGTTCGGGTTATAAGGGCTTAGCGTAGGGTCTGGCTGTGGGAACCGTATTGAGTCGTCGGGGCATGGTGTAGGATCTGGCAGTGGGTACCGATTTGGGTTGTAGGGGCTTAGCGTAGGTTCCGGCGGCGAGATATGATAAGCATCGTCGGCGCATGGTGTAGAGTTGTTTCCGGAGTCGTCATAAATTGGTTGAGGAAGTAATTTGACGTTGAAGTTGTAATTGGCAGCTGGCGATGCTCTGCTGTAATCAAATGAACGCCAGAGTCTATTGCCAGCTGTATTTCCGTAGGGTTGGTAGCTATCGGTGCGTATAGACAGGTCCCGTGGCGCACCCTTGTAGTGAAGGTTGGATCCGCCATTATATTTTTCGGAGCTCTGAACAGCAACTGCTGAAAATATACATATATAACTTTAAAGATTTATACTAAGTAGTGCTCAGAAACTGCCCCAGTCCTATTATTTCGTGATTTTGTTTTTAAGGACAGATAGACAGATAGCACTTTATTGCTACAAACGAAACTCAATTCCAAATTAACTTACAAACAGCACAATCGCTACTCTGTCAAGAAAGTACTGGGAAACGTCAATATTTTTGACACAAAATGTTAGTTATGCTTACAAATTTATTTTATCGCCTTCAAATTGTGCTCCTTCAGAAGCGTTAAACTTACGCCAACGAATAATCCAATCATCAAAACATTTTATAACGCTTTTTCCAGAATTGAGTTCAGTTCTTGCCTCGGATTCTCCTTTATGTCTTCTACTGAATGAAAACGGGTACCATGAAGTTGTAATAAGAAAGAAGTCCGTTGGAGTCATATCTGGTGAATATGGATGTTCCTCGATGTATTTGTTGAATTTTTGGTCAACAATTCGTTCACAATGATGGCCTTGTGGGTCGGCGCATTATCGTGGTGCAAAATCCATGGATTTTCTATCCACAAATCTGGCCTTATTAGTCGTAATTTACTCTCTTAAACGCCGCATAACACTCAAATAATATTCATTTTTTATCGTTTGTCCTTTCGGCGAGGATCCTAAGTGCACAACATCGCGATTGTCAAAGAACACAGTCAACATGACTTTGACTTTTGATCGACTTTGGCGTATTTTTATCGGTTTCGGTTCAGTTGGAAGACGCCACTCCGAAGCTTGCTTGCTTGAAGCTTGCTCGTGACCAGTAACAATGCGTTTTATGAATGTTGATTCGAAATTGACTCGTTCTAGCATGTCCTCAGTGACTCTCTCATATGTGATTGAGTTTTTGGAGAAAATTCAGGTCTTCTGGGACTAGCCGAGCGGCAACAGGTTTCATACCCAATTGAATATTTAAAATGTCATAGATTGACTTGTGAGACACAAAAAGTTCAGCGGCTATCTCTTTCAAATTTGAATGAAGATTTTCAGTCACTATTTCCCTCAATTTTACGATGTTAACTTCAGTTGAAGACGTTGATGGCCTACCAGACCGAGGCAAATGTTCCATCACATCTCGACCGCTTTGAAACGCTTTATACCATTCATAAGCACGTGTTTCTGATAAAGTATTTTCAACGTAAGCATTTTGTGACCGTTTTAGGGACTCCGAATACGAAATACCATTGGCGATGCCAAATTTAAGACAAACTCTTTTTCGATGTTTTTGTCCATTATGAAATTCGCAATAGATAGAGAACTAAAATATCACTATTATGTAATATAAATAACAGATGCAAATCAAACCCCCCGCCAAAATGTAAAACAGTTGTGCCAATCTAACAAACACAAAAATTGAATTTCGAACCATAAACTAATTATCCGTTCCCGATACTTTTTTGACAGAATGTATACCATATAACTCTGCAGCTTCTTCATCCCACGAATTTTATGTTATACTTAAATTAAACCCAAGGAAAATGATTTGACTCACCAAATGCAAACACAGAACATATCACCGACGACCGAAACATGTCTGTTGCTTTCGACGAACAGATTATACTCGTCAAAATAAATGTGATGCTTTTATGTACGCCTGTATTGGTACCTAATAGTGTTTTTTATCTTAATCGATGAGAGATTCAGTGTTGATATGTTTTCTCATTTCTAATGTCTATTGTATAAGGTTGTGAAATAATTAAATTGGTATCAACAGCGGTTTACCTATCGATTAGGGCTTAAATATGTAATCACTACAATACGAATAAGTAGTGTTATTACTTATTCTTAAGCCACTACCAAGGTTAGCATAAGCTGCTCTGCCGAAGAAGCAGCGGCCCAGCCTTACTCCTGCGTCTCAAGATGTGAAGTCACCAGTGTGTCAAAGCAAGTAGCGTCCCCCACGTAGAGGTCTCTTTATCTTCCAGGATCAGATTTTACTATCTTCACACTTCAGAACATTCGGTTCGAGAACAGCTTTCACATTGTCAAAATCAAAGGATTCATTGTAAATAGGCAAAATAATAGCGTGTTTACAAGTCAAAAATTAACATCTCATGAACAAAGAGAAAAACATAAATTATTATAATTAGGTAAATCAATAAAATTAGGTTCACTATGAATATGTTATGGTTCACTTTGTGTTTGAAAGGAAAATTTCCGTTTCATGTGCCAACTCAGAGTTTAATCTCAGAAATACCTTTCTGACTCTACCGGTGCTTCGGAAATACGCTGTTAGAAAAGAGAGCCCTAAAAAACTCTACGGGGATGTCGGTTTCACAATTGTTTACAATTCTTTATATATATATGTATATATATTTTTATTTCAGAAACATAATAGGCTACATGTTTTACTATTATTTATTCAGTGGTACATGTAAATGTCAACTACAAAAGATTAAAGTGGTAAATATATTTTTTCTGAAAGTGCTCACTCACGTCTGTATTGATGTCAGACGTTTGGTATTTGGATCGAGGTATATGTTTTTTATTGTGTTTTTATATTATATGTATATGAATATATAAGTGTTTCGATACTTGTATTTGGGTAGGGTTTGTTTAGCTTGGAGGTTTTTTATTGTGTATATATATTTATATATATTATTTGTATATAAGTGTTTTTTCTGGCTTCCAGGCCTTAGCTTTTCTTTCATATTTTTTTTTTCATTAGTTCAATCTGGGCTAGGGTTTTGTTTAACGTAGGGTTATACTTGTGTTAATTTTACCATTTATCATTTGTCTGACTTACAGTTTTGGCGGAAGTAAGTTACATATTTTTATTTTGTTCATTTTAAATATGGATTTCCGCAAAGTAAAGCCTGAATCTATCAATTACTTTGAATGGTATTTAAAAAAATTAACAGAATCAAATTATTATATTTTTGAGATCTGTGCGACGCCCAGAACGATTAAAGTAATTAAGTAGTAGTAGTATTAGTTTTAAGTAGGCCTGGGAAAAGCCATTTTTTTCCTTCATGTTTTGTTCTATTTATGTAAAGTTTTTTTGAATTGGTTACATATAAGTTTCGTTGAAGTGGGCCTAAGAAAATGAAGTACTTTATTCCATTCGCTAAGAACAAAGACACACCGGAAACAGATAACAGTCCATATGTTTTAAACAACTGAACTTATTTTGATGAAACAATTCCCAAGTTGAAAGATACTGAAACTATTACAAAAATAATTATTGCAATCGGACTTGGTTTCCTAGAAATATGTGGAAAACATACATACATACATAAATTTGCGAAAGGTCGACACCACAGATCTCAGAAACTAAAGGATCAACACACATACATGAATAGACTAATATATAAGTAAATTATGCATTTTCAACAATATTACATATATATCAACATCAACTTGATAACATCCTTTTTTAGAAGTCGTTTACAAAACAAACTTATAACATTACCAAACTTTGAATACTTCTAATTTATATTTTCTGAGAATATAGTTACTTGACACTTAGTTGAGCGTGCAATGGAGAGAACTATGCTCGGTGTTTCACTACGTGATAGAATCAGAAATGAGGAAATCCGTAGAAGAGCGAAGGTTACCGACATAGCTCTCAGAGTTTGCAAGTTGAAGTGGCAATTGACAGGCCATATAGTTCGCAGAATCGACAACTGCTGGGGAATAAAGGTTCTCGAATGGCGACCATGAACAAGCAAGTGAAGTGTGGGGAGACACCCCACACGATGGACCGACGAAATTGTAGCCATCGCAGGAAGTCGGTGGATGGAGGTGGCACAGGATCGCTCGTCATGGCGCTCTTTGGGGGAGGCCTATGTTCAGCAGTAGACTTCTAAAGGCTGACATGATGATGATGATGATGAAGTTGAACAAAAGGTCAAACCAACAAAAAATTATAACTAGATCTTCCGGTGGTCCAGTCAATCGGACAGTGAAAGAAAAAAAAACTTGCGTGGTCCGGTCACTGTACTATGGAAACGTTTTTTTCCGTAGTCCGGTTGACCGGACAAATAAACCATACAACGGGCTTGTACTATTATTTATTCTGTGCTACGGGCAAAGAGTGGAAACATCACAAAAAACACTTTAAACTGTTTTAATTTGCTAAAAACTAAAAAACATATAATATCTTGGGGCGAGTCAAATCGAAGCGTAACCTGAGTAATAGATCGCCCCACGATTTTATTTTATTTTTAGTTTTCAGCACATATAAAACGGATATTATTAAAAAAAAAAAGAAACAAAACACTCCTTGATTATCCAGGCAGAATTTTGTTAAATACCACTGAAATCACAAAAATGACCAGTTCAGGAATCATCATCACTTGCAGGTAAGAATTAGAAACAGTAATAAAATAACATACGTATATATTAACAGTTTAATTTATTAAAAACTAAACTGGATGTTTGATAAATTGATAAACGATAATTGAGTACACATCCAAAGCGCAGATCCAGAATAGATCATGTGTATTATCATAACTATGGAGGCTATTATAGATCTATTCTTGAACATTAGCCTCTTCGGAGAATGAAGGCCTTTGCTCCCGGCGATCTTGTGCCATTGCATCCAGTATTGGCGTCTGTTTCGCCTAATGTCATCAACACAACGCTGAGGTAATCTTTTAATTCTGTCTTTTTCCCAAGGGTACACTCGGACCGCTCCGCCGTATGGTTCTAAAGTTTGATAGTGTGTACACTGTGTACCCTCTTTTCCTGTTAGTTCTGTTTTCACTCTCTTTTTAGTCGTACTCTTGAGTGGTCATTCGTCATCCCTCTCCTTGGCGAGGTTTGCCACTCCTGCAATCATTCATTCTCCACTTTTGGTGTTTGGTAGAATTGCGAGCACATTGGACCATTGTGGAATTCGTTGCCGTCTTGATGAGATCCATCAAGCGAGGAGGTGATCTGCCGCGTGCTCTTTTTCTTCCAGCTGGCCTTTGATCACAAGTCTCTTCATTGAATCTCACTAGCCATTCTGAAATTATCTACCCATTCCTGAAATCATTTGAAATTAGTCGAGTCGATTTTATATACAAGTAGTTTTCCCGCCCGCGACTTCGTCCGCGCGGACTACTGTTATCGCGAAAAAAAGCACCCTATGGTCTTCTAGGATATCAACAACGAATGCAAAAATAGGTATAGCACCACTCTTGATGTTTTTGTCAGATTTGTTATTTCGTTTCCATGGCAAACGTTTCTTACATAGAGTAATCAACATTTTTCCAGTTTTTCCAGTTTTCCCGTGGAAACTTAGAATTTTCAGGGATAAAAAGTATCTTATGTTTTATTCCAGGGTAAAAGCTAACAATATGTTTATCTTGGGCAAATATTGTAATTATGTAAGCACAACTTTGAGTAGGAAGACAGAATAATTCAGCTGGGTTGGGCAGCATTCGGCAAGCTTCGTCAAGTCTTCTTGTCGTCAATACCACAGTGTCTTAAGACAAAAAGTCTTTATTTATTAGTGTGTCCTACCAGTTCATGACCTACGGAGTTGAAACGTCGACAATCACGGTAATACAAGTCCACAAATTTAAGGTCGCTGAGTGAGCTATGGAGAGAGGTATGCTTGGTGTTTCCCTATAGAACAAAATTCTCAATGAAGTGTTCCGACTGAGAAACAAAGTAAACATAGAGCTTTATGGATAAACAAACTGAAACGGGGTCGGGGGAGGGGTGGGAGGGATCAGGGAAGTCTCCCTTGTAGTAGTGTGACGAGGTCAAAACCTCTTTCATAATGATACTCTTTTGATCTCTTTATTCTTTCGTAATCCATTTCTTTTCATTTTGATAGTTCATTATTCATTCTAAATACAAATATCCTGTCATTCACACATTGATTTTTGGAGAAAAAGGAAAATATGATATAAAATACATAAATAAGTTTATAACCAGTCGAATTACACTTGTAAATATATAAACGATAATACCTACCTACATAAGAGGTTATTTTAATCCTAATCGTGTTAGTACAAAAGTCTGATCATCTCCTCCTGTTCCTGTGCTTCCAATAACTCCTGTAATTCTGTGTCACTGAGGTTTGTGTCCTGGGCTAGTGGGAGCAACCCAAACCCTGGGACCGCCTCGTGACAGTAGGCAAGACTTCTCGCTCGCGGTTGGGGTCCCGAGCGGGGGATGGAAGGTGAGGGCAGAAGCCTGACTTGGCCGTGCTAGGTTAGATGGCGAAACCTTTTTTTTTAAGCTTTAAAACTATAATCATGAAATAGAACTGTTGCATTTTTTTTTATACTAGGTACTATTTTACTAAAAAAAAAAACCTTAAAAACACTCCTGGGCAAGTGGAGGATTGAGGGGGACTTCCCCGCTCCCCCCTTTGTTTTCCACCTCCTCCCCCCACTCTACGCCGTTACCGGATATCTATAGTTTTACCACGACCTACGTCAGTGGACAAGTATAGGCTGATAATAACAGTAAAAACGAAGGATAATAATTGTTGGTTAAATGACTTTAATAAAAAAGTTTGATTTGACTCTAAGATACATCACTGAAATAAAGCTTGCAACATAATAATTATTAGAATCGCTTCACACTTTCACAATCTTTCACACGAGTTGAATCAGCACAAGTTTTTGTTTCCACGTCGAAAGACTTTCCTTCATCGCATCCCAGTAGCCGCGGGATACCTCTTTGGCAAGCTATGTAGTACTTGCATTGGTAACCATACCTGAAAGCACACCATTCGGATTAAGAATGAGGAAAATGTTTCTAAAGTAGTAAACGTACCCAGGATATATACGCTAATTAATTATGGCTGTTCATGTGGCCTAATGGTAAGCGGCATGCCTGTCCGTAGCAGTTGCAGTGCCACCCAGGTAGGTACTTTCGTTGTAAAACGTCACCGTGAGACATTGTTTTTTAAGCCTCATTGCCCAGTACCTAACTGGCACTTGGCTAAATAGACTTAAAAAACTATTTAAATTATCTAATTGTCTTGATTGTCTTTTCTCCCCACGCAAAAAGGGGGTTTCACCCCATCTTCATTTTACTTTTTAATAATAAATTTAAGTGTTTAACACTCTGTAAAAGTAAAAACAATCTTCATCGAAACATCGAGGTAAATAAATATTAAGTTTTCAGCGCGATTAAGTCCCGTTTAAATATTTAACTATGTGTTCGAATCGCGAAAGTTTAAAAGTTACTCTGTAAAAGTCTATTTTTTCTATTTTGGTTACGTATCTTTCAATTTATTGGTGGATTTGCTTTCTATTGATTAAGTACTAGGGTTACCTAAGAATAACACAGGAATATCAAATAGATAAATATAAACAAATACTTAGTAGTTACCTGTATTTGAATGTATACTCTTCGTAATTTGGTGGTGGCTTTTATATACGCCTGTATTGGTACCTAATAGTGTTTTTTATCTTAATCGATGAGAGATTCAGTGTTGATATGTTTTCTCATTTCTATTGTCTATTGTATAAGGTAGTGAAATAATTAAATTGGTATCAACAGCGGTTAACCTATCGATTAAGGCTTAAATATGTAATCACTACACTACGAATAAGTAGTGTTATTACTTATTCTTAAGACACTACCAAGGTTAGCTAGATAAGCTGCTCTGCCGAAGAAGCAGCGGCCCAGCCTTACTCCTGCGTCTCAAGTAGCGTCCCCCACGTAGAGTTCTCTTTATCTTCCAGGATCAGACTTTTACTATCTTCACACTTCAGAACATTTGGTTCGAGAACAGCTTCCACATTGTCAAAATCAAAGTATTCATTGTAAATAGGCAAAATAATAGCGCCTTTACAAGTCAAAACAACAGTCTCATGAACAAAGAGAAAAACATAAATTATTATTATTAGGTAAATCAATAAAATTAGGTTCACCATGTATGCTTTGTGTTTGAAAGGAAAATTTCCCTTTCATAAGCCAACTCAGAGTTTAATCTCAGAAATACCTTTCTGACTCTACCGGTGCTTCGGAAATACGCTGTTAGAAAAGAGAGCCCTAAAAACTCTACGGGGATGTCGGTTTCACAAATGTTTTTAATTCTTTATATATATATATATATATATATATATATGTGTATATATATTTTTATTTCAGAAACATAATAGGTTACATGTTTTACTATTATTTATTCAGTGGTACATGTAAATGTCAACTACAAAAGATTAAAGTGGTAAATCAAAATTTTCTGAAAGTGCTCACTCAATGCACACTTACATAAATGAGACGTCCTTTAATCATCACACTGATAAAAATAAAACAAATGACTAAAAAGAAACCAGGCTGGACCAGTTCCACAAGCAGTATCCGTTCACGAGTAGGTATGACTTGTGTACCAGCCATCAACCATTTTAGAGGGAAGTGAGAGCAGAGAGCCACCGCAAGACAATAGTTGTTTGTTATGCAAGGCTGCGAAGTTATTTTTTGGCGCGAGTACTTGTACTGAAACCTGAGCAAGCGAAGGATTCTAGGATTGAAACACGAGTGAAGCGAATTCTGAGCGTAGCGGGAGTTTCAAAAGTACGAGATGCAGAATAACTTTACAGCCGTGCGAAACACACAACACTACAGCGAGGAAAATGCTAGGTGCAAGAAAAACAGCTAGAATAATATATTAAATGAGTGTTTATAATAATAATAAATAATAAGCCGTTGCGGGATGTCTGGCAGATGTGTGAACATAATAGAATACAGTCGAAAAGAATCGAATAGAATACAATCGAAAAGAGTCGAGTCGAGCCGATTAGAGTCGGACAGAGTCGAGTAGAGTCGAATAAAATCGAGCAGAGTCGAGTAGAGTCCAATAGAGTCGACTATATTCGAGTTGAGTCGGAAAGAGTCTAATAGAGACAAATAGAAACGAAGAGTTAAATAGAGTCGAGACGATTAGAATCGATTAGAGTCGAGAAAAGTAGAGTACAGTCGAGTAGATTCGAGTAGAGTTGAACTGAGTCGAATTTATTCGAGTAGAATCGAAAATAGTCCAATATAGTCCAGTAGAATTGAAAACAGGCGAATAGAGGCGAATAGAGTCGAAGAGACGAATAGAGTCGAGTAGAGTTGTTTAAAGTATAATAGAGTCGAAAAGAGACGAATATAGTAGAGTCAAGTAGAGTCGAGTAGAGTCGAATAGAATCGAGTAGAGTTGAGTAGAGTCGAATAGAGTCGAATACAGATGAGTATAGTGGAAAAGAGGCTTATAAAGCCGAACAGAGCCGAATAGAGACAAAGTGAGTCGAGTAGAGTCAAATCGAATCGAATAATAATATATCAATAAGTATTAATGTATTTTCAGTGGATTGGCGGTATAGAAAATTATTGAATAGAAAGGTTCGAATTTTAAAATCTTTCGACGCTAGCGGTTAAAATGCACTTTTGCACTCAGATTTCGAATGACAAACAGAATCTTTCCGAGCTTGTGAGGTGAAAAATATTTTTGTGAGCCTGACCATAAAAAGTAGATATGTGGTGAACCTGGGCCGGTAAGCCCCATTAATGACATAGTTAAGGCTGGATGGCGAGATGAAAAATTCAACCAGCATTTCTGGAACAAGCGATGTCCTAAATTTGATTTGTCATAACAGTACTTTTTCATTATACACTCACAACATTTTGATAATAATTAAGATGCGTGTTGATTGTCTAAATCTTTCCAACGTAGTGTACCTACTTATCTACATATATACCCATAGGTAAAGTCGAATCCATTCTATATCTTCTTATAGAATATTATTTATTCTCTGCTTATAGCAAGTAGATATCTCCCTAAGTAGGATTCTCTTGCTACTTAATTATTATTCTACTTACTATATCTCCTCTAATTGTGTTTTTATCAAACGGTAAGAAAAGTGTTTCTAAAAAGTCTGTTTAATTGTTAAACCACTAACCATTGTGTTATCTAATCGATACTTGGGTAAATTCGAATATTTTATTTAAAAAAAAACCTATTGACCTATTTATGTACCTATAAATTGATTGAAATAGCCATTGAAATCATTCATTAAGTGCATCGAAAAGCAAGTGAACAGAACTGAATAATGTTCCGTCACTTTTGCTTGGTGCTGTTCCTTGCAGCAAGTATCTAAGTTAATTACAAATCAAGAAATTAAAAATAAATTAAATACTCAGCCGAACACTGAAACGTCTCTTTGGCCCATGTTACAATTAAGCTGTCCGGTCAAACGGACTACGGAATAAAAATATTTTCCATAGTACAGTTCCATAGTTTAGTAGTTTCCTGTTGACCGGACCACGGAAAATCTTGATTAAACTTTTTGTTGGTTTGAACTTTTTATTCAAGTTATTGTCAAGAAATATTATAAAAAGTTAGACGTATTTTAATTAAGTTTGATAAAGTTTGTTTTTTTTCGTCATTCATTTGTTTTACCGGCATTCATTTGTTTTTTTGCCATGTTTTTTTGGTCACGCAAACACGTTTTTTTTAAATTCTATTGAATAAGAAATAAAAACTAATTAAAAAAACACTTTAAATGGTATTTAAAAAAATATATTTTTGAGATCTGTGCGACGCCCAAAACGATAAAAGTAATTTCGTAGGGCCTAAGAAAATGAAGTACTTTATTCCATTCGCTAAGACCAAAGACACACCGATAACAGTCCACATGTTTTAAACTACTGAACTTATTTTGATGAAACAATTCCCAAGTTGAAAGATACTGAAACTATTACAAAAATAATTATTGCAATTTGACTTGGTTTCCTAGATATATGTGGAAAACATACATACATACATAAATTTGCGAAAGGTCGACTACTATATAAGAAAATTATGCATTTTCAACAATATTACATATATATCAACATCAACATCATAACATCCTTTTTTAGAAGTCGTTTACAAAACAAACTTAGAAAATTACCAAACTTTTAATACTTCTAATTTATATTTTCTGAGAATATAGTTACTTGACACTTAGTTGAGCGTGCAATGGAGAGAGCTATGCTCGGTGTTTCACTACGTGATAGAATCAGAAATGAGGAAATCCGTAGAAGAACGAAGGTTACCGACATAGCTCTCAGAGTTTGCAAGTTGAAGTGGCATTGGGCAGGCCATATAGTTCGCAGAACCGACCACTGCTGGGGAATAAAGGTTCTCGAATGGCGACCATGAACAAGCAAGTGAAGTGTGGGGAGGCCCCCCACACGATGGACCGACGAAATTGTAGCCATCGCAGGAAGTCGGTGGATAGAGGTGGCACATGATCGCTCGTCATGGCGCTCTTTGGGGGAGGCCTATGTTCAGCAGTGGACTTCTAAAGGCTGACATGATAATGATGATGATAAAGTTGAACAAAAGGTCAAACCAACAAAAAATTATAACTAGATCTTCCGGTGGTCCAGTCAATCGGACAGTGAAAGAAAAAAAAACTTGCGTGGTCCGGTCACTGTACTATGGAAACGTATTTTTCCGTAGTCCGGTTGACCGGACAAATAAACCATACAACGGGCTTGTACTATTATTTATTCTGTGCTACGGGCAAAGAGTGGAAACATCACAAAAAACACTTTAAACTGTTTTAATTTGCTAAAGACGAAAAAAAATATAAGATCTTGGGGCGAGTCAAATCGTAGCGTAACCTGAGTAATAGATCGCCCCACGATTTTATTTTATTTTTAGTTTTCAGCACATATAAAACGGATAAAATTAAAAAAAAAAGGAAAAAAACACTCCTAGATTATCCAGGCAGAATAATGTTAAATACCACTGAAATCACAAAAATGACCAGTTCAGGATTTATCATCACTTGCAGGAAAGAATTAGAAACAGTAATAAAATAACATACGTATATATTAACAGTTTAATTTATTAAAACAAAACTGGATGTTTGATAAATTGATAAACGATAATTGAGTACATATCCAAAGCGCAGATCCAGAATAGATCATGTGTATTATCATAACTATGGAGGCTATTATAGATCCATTCTTGAACATTGGCCTCTTCGGAGAATGAAGGCCTTTGCTCCCGGAGATCTTGTGCCATTGCATCCAGTATTGGCGTCTGTTTCGCCTAATGTCATCAACACAATGCTGAGGTAATAGGGCTCAACCTCTGGTGTCAGCCCTGGCCCTGAGTCTATATTCGTTCTGCTTGCGGGTACGCAGCAACCATAGAGTTTTCTCCATTTCGCTCCGCTCTGCGTGTCTCTGATACGTGCCATAAGTGAGCATAGGCATAGTTTCTCGTTCCACATCCATAGAAGCTCTGCCAGTTGGGGTGTACCCCCTTGAGGGCGCTATAGAAAAATGAATTAGAAAAAAGTGCCCCCATGGCTACAAATTATTCTGTCTTTTTCCCAAGGGTACACTCGGACCACTCCGCCGTATGGTTCTAAAGTTTGATAGTGTGTACACTGTGTACCCTCTTTTCCTGTTAGTTCTGTTTTCACTCTCTTTAAGAGTGCGACTGCACTCTTGAGTGGTCGTTCGTCATCCCTATCCTTGGCGAGGTTTGCCACTCCTGCAATCATTCATTCTCCACTTTTGGCGTTTGGTAGAATTGCGAGCACATTGGACCATTGTGGAATTCGTTGCCGTCTTGATGAGATCCATCCAGCGAGGAGGTGATCTGCCACGTGCTCTTTTTCTTCCAGCTGTCCTTTGATCACAAGTCTCTTCATTGAATCTCACTAGCCATTCTGAAATTATCTACCCATTCATGAAATTATTTGAAATTAGTCGAGTCGATTTTATATAGGTATAGCACCACTCTTGATGTTTTTTGTCATATTTGTTATTTCGTTTCCATGGCAAACGTTTCTTACATAGAGTAATCAACATTTTTCCAGTTTTTCCAGTTTTCCCGTGGAAACTTAGAATTTTAAGGGATAAAAAGTATCTTATGTTTTATTCCAGGGTATAAGCTAACAATATGTTTATCTTGGGCAAATATTGTAATTATATAAGCACAACTTTGAGTAGGAAGACAGAATAATTCAGCTAGGTTGGGCAGCATTCGGCAAGCTTCGTCAAGTCTTCTTGTCGTCCATACCACAGTGTCTTAAGACAAAAAGTCTTTATTTATTAGTGTGCACTACCAGTTCATGACCTACGGAGTTGAAACGTCGACAATCACGGTAATACAAGTCCACAAATTTAAGGTCGCTGAGTGAGCTATGGAGAGAGGTATGCTTGGTGTTTCCCTATAGAACAAAATTCTCAATGAAATGTTCCGACTGAGAAACAACGTAAACATAGAGCTCTATGGATAAACAAACTGAAACGGGGTTGGGGGAGGGGTGGGAGGGATCAGGGAAGTCTCCCTTATAGTAGACAAGACTTCTCGCTCGCGGTTGGGGTCCCGAGCGGGGGATGGAAGGTGAAGGCATAAGCCTGACTTGGCCGTGCTAGGTTAGATGGCGAAACCTTTTTTTTTAAGCTTTAAAACTATAATCATGAAATAGAACTGTTGCATATTTTTTTTTTATACTAGGTACTATTTTACTAAAAAAAAACCTTAAAAACTGTACACTCCTGGACAGGTGGAGGATTGAGGGGGACCTCCCCGCTCCTCCCTTTGTTTTCCACCTCCTCCCCCCACTCTACGCCTTTACCGGATATCTATAGTTTTACCACGACCTACGTCAGTGGACAAGTATAGGCTGATAATAACAGTAAAAACGAAGGATAATAATTGTTGGTTAAATGACTTTAATAAAAAAGTTTGATTTGACTCTAAGATACATCACTGAAATAAAGCTTGCAACATAATAATTATTAGAATCGCTTCACACTTTCACAATCTTTCACAAGAGTTGAATCAGCACAAGTTTTTGTTTCCACGTCGAAAGACTTTCCTTCGTCGCATCCCAGTAGCCACGGGATTCCTCTTTGGCAAGCTATGTAGTACTTGCATTGGTAACCATACCTGAAAGCACACCATTCGGATTAAGAATGAGGAAAATGTTTCTAAAGTAGTAAACGTACCCAGGATATATACGCTAATTAATTATGGCTGTTCATTTTGTTAATTTTCCTTTTCCTAGCCTATATTACAATCTAGCCTTAAATTACGCCAATACGACCCCCAGTTAATGCCAGCATTTTTTATTAGTATGGTAGGTACTAGACAATATCGATTTACAGATATGAAGACTTCCATAGATATGAATTATTGTAGACTTTTTTTTATTACTTTGATTGATAAGTCGAGCAAGTCACTAGCCTAATGGTAAGCGACATGCCTGTCCGTAGCAGTTGCAGTGCCACCCAGGTAGGTACTTTCGTTGTAAAACGTCACCGTGAGCCTCATTGCCCAGTACCTAACTGGCACTTGGCTAAATAGACTTAAAAAACTATTTAAATTATCTAATTGTCTTAATTGTCTTTTCTTCCCACGCAAAAAGGAGGTTTCACCCCATCTTCATTTTACTTTTTAATAATAAATTTAAGTGTTTAACACTCTGTAAAAGTAAAAACAATCTTTATCGAAACATCGAGGTAAATAAATATTAAGTTTTCAGCGCGAATAAGTCGCGTTTAAATATTTAACTATGTGTTCGAATCGCGAAAGTTTAAAAGTTACTCTGTAAAAGACTATTTTTTCTATTTGGTTACCTATCTTTCAATTTATTGGTGGATTTGCTTTCTATTGATTAGTAGGGTTACCTAAGAATAACACAGGAATATCAAATAGATAAATATAAACAAATACTTAGTAGTTACGAGTAAGTACCTGTATTTGAATGTATACTCTTCGTAATTTGGTGGTGGTTTCGGGCACGTAAAGTCTTTGACTACTGAAAAAGAAGATAAATTTGATTTAAAAACAAAGGTTAAAAGTTTTATTTTAAAAGATTTTATTTAACTTCACTTGTATATATCTATGTATATATCTATTTATGTATCTATGTATGTATTTTGTCTCTCCTGGTATCTTGCAATTCAAATTTCGAGCACTTCCCGATTAGCTATCTGGCTGAAACTTTCAGGGTAGTACACGAACCGATGATAATGCAAAAAAAAACCCTTAAAAATGTTAAAAGTGAAAAGGAAAGAACAGGAAAAAAAACTTAAAAACGTAAAAGTTACAAAGCTTTTCTTTTAAATTTATTTTTTTAAATTATACTTATTACTTTGTAGGTTATTTAAAAGAAAAATCCTCAAGTCTCCTGGTTAAGGTAGCCAGCAATACCCCTGCAGGCAGTTATCATATTTTTATCTACTACTAGGTAGTGAAAGTTATCTGTTAGTAAAACAACCATATTAGCGGCTTACCTTAACCTACTGTCACAGTATATTACCTATCTATATTACTATTTCAAGCAATTAAAAAAAAACATTCATTTAAGAGACAGAAAAGTTAAGGTACTTACGCTTCAATGCTCCCTTTTGACAGTCTACTTCGGATGGATGTGCACATGGGTGTTGTGATGCCTTGGGGTTGAAATGTAGGCCATCTGGGCAGATCTGTTTCCGCGCAATGGAATCCTGCAATTTCAGAATCAGAAAATATTTAAACATTACAAATATTAGCAGCTTCAAATAAGTCAAAGGACTTATTTGAAGCCGCTGTACAAACATTACAAGGGGGATGGATCTACGCTAGGAGTTAAATAACAACCATTACTGTACATAGTATTTAAGGAAGTGTTATTAGCTTATCTGTAGACAGATATAATTAATCAATGACCTGTCGTAGGCTTTCTCACCTGGCAGTCAACGTAGGCTTCGCATTCATCAATAATACCGTAGTATCCGTTTCCATGGTCGCAAGTGAAACTGGTTAGGTTGAATGTTGTTGGTAGTAGTGGCTTCACTGTAGTTCGTAGCCCCTACAATTCTTATTGGTACCCCAATAAGAATTGTAGGGGCTTAGCGTAGGGCCCGGCTTTCGGAACCGATTAGGATTATAAGGGCTTAGCGTGGGGTCCTGCTCTGGGTACCGATTAGAGTCGTCGTCGGGACATGGTGTAGGTTTTGGCTGTGGGTAGCATTTAGGATCATACCTATGATAGCAATACCCCTGCAGGCAGTAATCATATTTTTATCTACTACTAGGTAGTGAAAGTTATCTGTTAGTAAAACAACCATATAGGAGTTAGGCTAGGCCGCTGCTTCTTCGGCAGAGCAGCTTATGCTAACCTTGGTAGTGGCTTAAGAATAAGTAATAACACTACTTATTCGTATTGTAGTGATTACATATTTAAGCCCTAATCGATAGGTAAACCGCTGTTGATACCAATTTAATTATTTCACTACCTTCTACAATAGACATTAGAAATGAGAAAACATATCAACACTGAATCTCTCATCGATTAAGATAAAAAACACTATTAGGTACCAATACAGGCGTATATAAAAGCATCACATTTATTTTGAGGAGTATAATCTGTTCGTCGAAAACAACAGACATGTTTCGGTCGTCGGTGATATGTTCTGTGTTAGCATTTGGTGAGTCAAATCATTTTCCTTGGGTTTAATTTAAGTATAACATAAAATTCGTGGGATGAAGAAGCTGCAGAGTTATATGGTATACATACTGTCAAAAAAGTATCGGGAATGGATAATTAGTTTATGGTTCAAAATTCAATTTTTGTTTTTGTTAGATTGGCACAACTGTTTTCCATTTTGGCGCGGGGTTTGATTTGCATCTGTTATTTATATTACATAATAGTGATATTTTAGTTATCTGTCTATTGCGAATTTCATAATGGACAAAAACATCGCAAAAGAGTTTGTCTTAAATTTTGCATCGCCAATGGAATTTCGTATTCGGAGTCCCTAAAACGGTCACAAAATGCTTACGGTGAAACTATTTTATCAGAAACACGTGCTTATGAATGGTATAAAGCGTTTCAAAGCGGTCGACATGTGATGGAACATTTGCCTCGGTCTAGTAGGCCATCAACATCTTCAACTGAAGTTAACATCGTAAAAGTGAGGAAAATAGTGACTGAAAATTCTCATTCAAGTTTGAAGGAGATAGCCGCTGAACTTTTTGTGTCTCACAAGTCAATCTATGACATTTTAAATATTCAATTGGGTATGAAACCTGTTGCCGCTCGGCTAGTCCCAAAAGACCTGAATTTTCTCCAAAAACTAAATCACATAAGAGAGAGTCACTGAGGAAATGCTAGAACGAGTCAATTTCGACTCAACATTCATAAAACGCATTGTTACTGGTCACGAGCAAGCTTCAAGCAAGAAAGCTTCGGAGTGGCGTCTTCCAACTGAACCGAAACCGAAAAAAATACGCCAAAGTCGATCAAAAGTCAAAGTCATGTTGACTATGTTCTTTGACAATCGCGATGTTGTGCACTCGGGATCCTCGCCGAAAGGTAAAACGGTAAAAAATGAATATTATTTGAGTGGTATGCGGCATTTAAGAGAGCGAATTCGACTAATAAAGCCAGATTTGTGGATAGAAAATCCATGGATTTTGCACCACGATAATGCGCCAACCCACAAGGCCATCATTGTGAACGAATTGTTGACCAAAAATTCAACAAATACATCGAGCAACATCCTTATTCACCAGATATGACTCCAACGGACTTCTTTCTTATTACAACTTCATGGCACCCGTTTTCATTCGGTAGAAGACATAAAGGAGAATCCGGTTCGAGAACTGAACTCAATTCTGGAAAAAGCGTTTAAAAAATGTTTTGATGATTGGATTATTCGTTGGTGTAAGTTTAACGCTTCTGAAGGAGCAAAATAAGAAGGCAATAAAATAAATTTGAATGCATAACTAACATTTTGTGTCAAAAATATTGAACGTTTCCCGGTACTTCTTGACAGAGTAGCAATTGTGCTGTTTGTAAGTTAATTTGGAATTGAGTTTCGTTTGTAGCAATAAAGTGCTATCTGTCTATCTGTCCTTAAAAAAAAAACATGAAATAATAGGACTGGGGCAGTTTCTGAGCACTTCTTAGTATAAATCTTTAAAGTAATATATGTGTATTTTCAGCAGTTGCTGTTCAGAGCTCCGAAAAATATAATGGCGGATCCAACCTTCACTACAAGGGTGCGCCACGGGACCTGTCTATACGCACCGATAGCTACCAACCCTACGGAAATACAGCTGGCAATAGACTCTGGCGTTCATTTGATTACAGCAGAGCATCGCCAGCTGCCAATTATAACTTCTACCGGTTTCTGCAGAATGATAAAGCGCTAGGCTCTAACGCCCCTAATCAGTTGCTGCCTGACCCTACACCATGCCTCGACGACCCTAATCGGTTCCCACAGCCGGGCCCAACGCTAAGCCCCTACGATTCTAATTGCTACCTACAGCCGGACCCTACACCATGTCCCGACGATGACTCTAATCGGTACCCACAGCCTGACCTTAAACTAATCCTCTACAACCCTAACCAGTTCCCGCAGACAAGCCCTAAACCATGCCCCGAGGACTCTAATCGGTTCTTACAGCTGGACCCAACGCCAAGCTCCTACAATTCTGATTGCTACCGACAGCCAAACCCTACGCCAATCTCCTACAACCCTAATCGGTCCACGCAGCCTGACCCTACGCTTAGCCCCTACAACCCTAATCAGTTCCCTCAGCCAAACCCCACACCATGCCCCGACGTCTCTAATCGGTTCCCACAGCTGGACCCAACGCCAAGTCCCTACGGTCCTGAGTGCTACCTACAGCCGGACCCTACACCATGTCCCGACGATGACACTAATCGGTATCCACAGCCTGACCCTACGCTAATCCTCTACAAGCCTAACCAGTTCCCGCAGCCGGGCCCTACACCATGCCCCGACGTCTCTAATCGGTTCACACAGCTGGACCCAACGCCAAGCCCCTACGATCCTGATTGCTACCCACAGCCAAACCCTACGCCAATCTCCTACAACCTTTATCGGTCCCCGCAGCCTGACCCTACGCTAAGCCCCTACAAATCTAACCAGTTCCCGCAACCAGACCCTACACCATGCCCTGACGAATCTTATTGGTTCCCACAGCCGGACCCAACGCCAAGCCCCCATGATCCTAATTGCAACCCACAGCCGGACCCAACGCCATGTCCCGACGATGACTCTTATCGGTACCCACTGCCTGACCCAACGCCAAGCTCCTATGATCCTAAATGCTACCCACAGCCAAAACCTACGCAAATCTCCTACATCCCTAATCGATCCCAGCAGCCCGACCCTACCCTAAGCCCCTACATCCCTAACCAGTTCCCGCAACCAAACTCTACACCATGCCCCGACGACTCTAATTGGTTGCCACAGCCGGACCCAATGCCAAGCCCCTACGATCCTAATTGCTACCCACAGCCGGTCCCTACACCATGTCCCGACGATGACTCTAATCGGTACCTACAGCCTGACCTTAAACTAATCCTCTACAACCCTAACCAGTTCCCGCAGACAAGCCCTAAACTATGCCCCGAGGACTCTAATCGGTTCCTACAGCTGGACCCAACGCCAAGCTCCTACGATCCTGATTGCTACCCACAGCCAAACCCTACGCCAATCTCCTACAACCCTAATCGGTCCACGCAGCCTGACTCTACGCTTAGCCCCTACAACCCTAATCAGTTCCCTCAGCCAGACCCCACACCATGCCCCGACGCCTCTAATCGGTTCCCACAGCTGGAACCAACGCCAAGCCCCTACGGTCCTGAGTGTTACCCACAGCCGGACCCTACACCATGTCCCGACGATGATACTAATCGGTATCCACAGCCTGACCCTACGCTAATCCTCTACAACCCTAACCAGTTCCCGCAGCCAGGCCCTACACCATGCCCCGACGTCTGTAATCGGTTCACACAGCTGGACCCAACGCCAAGCCCCTACGATCCTGATTGCTACCCACAGCCAAACCCTACGCCAAACTCCTACAACCTTTATCGGTCCCCGCAGCCTGACCCTACGCTAAGCCCCTACAACTCTAACCAGTTCCCGCAACCAGACCCTACACCATGCCCTGACGACTCTTATTGGTTCCCACAGCCGGACCCAACTCCAAGGCCCCACGATCCTAATTGCAACCCACAGCCGGACCCTACGCCATGTCCCGACGATGACTCTAATCGGTACCCACTGCCTGACCCAACGCCAAGCCCCTATGATCCTAAATGCTACCCACAGCCAAAACCTACGCCAATCTCCTACAACCCTAATCGGTCCCAGCAGCCCGACCCTACGCTAAGCCCCTACATCCCTAACCAGTTCCCGCAGCCAGACCCTACACCATGCTCCGACGACTCTAATTGGTTGCCACAGCCGGACCCAACGCCAAGCCCCTACGATCCTAATTGCTACCCACAGCCGGACCCTACACCATGTCCCGACGACGACTCTAATCGGTACCCACTGCCGGACCCAATGCCAAGCGTCTATGATCCTAAATGCTACCCACAGCCAAAACCTACACCTTGTCCCGACGACGACTCTAATCGGTACCCAGAGCAGGACCCCACGCTAAGCCCTTATAATCCTAATCGGTTCCGAAAGCCGGGCCCTACGCTAAGCCCCTACAATTCTTATTGGTACCCGCTACGAACTACAGTGAAGCCACTACTACCAACAACATTCAACCAGACCAGTTTCACTTGCGACCATGGAAACGGATACTACGGTATTATTGATGAATGCGAAGCCTACGTTGACTGCCAGGTGAGAAAGCCTACGACAGGTCATTGATTATTTATATATGTCTACAGATATGCTAATAACACTTTCTTAAATACTATGTACAGTAATGGTTGTTATCTAACTCCTAGCGTAGATCCATCCCCCTTGTAATGTTTGTACAGCGGCTTCAAATAAGTCCTTTGACTTATTTGAAGCTGCTAATATTTGTAATGTTTAAATATTTTCTGATTCTGAAATTGCAGGATTCCATTGCGCGGAAACAGATCTGCCCAGATGGCCTACATTTCAACCCCAAGGCATCACAACACCCATGTGCACATCCATCCGAAGTAGATTGTCAAAAGGGAGCATTGAAGCGTAAGTACCTTAACTTTTCTGTCTCTTAAATGAATGTTTTTTTTTAATTGCTTGAAATAGTAATATAGATAGGTAATATACTGTGACAGTAGGTTAAGGTAAGCCGCTAATATGGTTGTTTTACTAACAGATAACTTTCACTACCTAGTAGTAGATAAAAATATGATAACTGCCTGCAGGGGTATTGCTGGCTACCTTAACCAGGAGACTTGAGGATCTCCTGGAGGAGATTTTTCTTTTAAATAACCTACAAAGTAATAAGTATAATTTAAAAAAATAAATTTAAAGGAAAAGCTTTGTTACTTTTACGTTTTTAAGTTATTTTTTCCTGTTCTTTCCTTTTCACTTTTAACATTTTTAAGGGTTTTTTTGCATTATCATCGCTTTGTGTACTACCCTGAAAGTTTCAGCCAGATAGCTAATCGGGATGTGCTCGAAATTTGAATTGCAAGATACCAGGACAGACAAAATACATACATAGATACATAAATAGATATATACATAGATATATACAAGTGAAGTTAAATAAAATCTTTTAAAATAAAACTTTTAACCTTTGTTTTTAAATCAAATTTATCTTCTTTTTCAGTAGTCAAAGACTTTACGTGCCCGAAACCACCACCAAATTACGAAGAGTATACATTCAAATACAGGTACTTACTCGTAACTACTAAGTATTTGTTTATATTTATCTATTTGATATTCCTGTGTTATTCTTAGGTAACCCTACTAATCAATAGAAAGCAAATCCACCAATAAATTGAAAGATAGGTAACCAAATAGAAAAAATAGTCTTTTACAGAGTAACTTTTAAACTTTCGCGATTCGAACACATAGTTAAATATTTAAACGCGACTTATTCGCGCTGAAAACTTAATATTTATTTACCTCGATGTTTCGATAAAGATTGTTTTTACTTTTACAGAGTGTTAAACACTTAAATTTATTATTAAAAAGTAAAATGAAGATGGGGTGAAACCTCCTTTTTGCGTGGGAAGAAAAGACAATTAAGACAATTAGATAATTTAAATAGTTTTTTAAGTCTATTTAGCCAAGTGCCAGTTAGGTACTGGGCAATGAGGCTCACGGTGACGTTTTACAACGAAAGTACCTACCTGGGTGGCACTGCAACTTCTACGGACAGGCATGTCGCTTACCATTAGGCTAGTGACTTGCTCGACTTATCAATCAAAGTAATAAAAAAAAAGTCTACAATAATTCATATCTATGGATGTCTTCATATCTGTAAATCGATATTGTCAAGTACCTACAATACTAATAAAAAATGCTGGCATTAACTGGGGGTCGTATTGGCCTAATTTAAGGCTAGATTGTAATATAGGCTAGGAAAAGGAAAATTAACAAAATGAACAGCCATAATTAATTAGCGTATATATCCTGGGTACGTTTACTACTTTAGAAACATTTTCCTCATTCTTAATCCGAATGGTGTGCTTTCAGGTATGGTAACCAATGCAAGTACTACATAGCTTGCCAAAGAGGAATCCCGCGGCTACTGGGCTGCGATGAAGGAAAGTCTTTCGACGTGGAAACAAAAACTTGTGCTGATTCAACTCTTGTGAAAGATTGTGAAAGTGTGAAGCGATTCTAATAATTATTATGTTGCAAGCTTTATTTCAGTGATGTATCTTAGAGTCAAATCAAACTTTGTTATTAAAGTCATTTAACCAACAATTATTATCCTTAGTTTTTACTGTTATTATCGGCCTATACTTGTCCACTGACGTAGGTCGTGGTAAAACTATAGATATCCGGTAACGGCGTAGAGTGGGGGGAGGAGGTGGAAAACAAAGGGAGGAGCGGGGAAGTCCCCCTCAATCCTCCACCTGTCCAGGAGTGTATAGTTTTTAAGGTTTTTTTTTAGTAAAATAGTACCTAGTATAAAAAAAAAAAGCAACAGTTCTATTTCATGATTATAGTTTAAAAGCTTAAAAAAAAAAAGTTTCGCCATCTAACCTAGCACGGACAAGTCAGGCTTCTGCCCTCACCTTCCATCTCCCGCTCGGGACCCCAACCGCAAGCGAGAAGTCTTGTCTACTATAAGGGAGACTAGAAGAAGAAGAACTAGAAGGGGACTTCCATGATCCCTCCCACCCCTCCCCCAACCCCGTTTCAGTTTGTTTATCCATAGAGCTCTATGTTTACTTTGTTTCTCAGTCGGAACATTTCATTGAGAATTTTGTTCTATAGGGAAACACCAAGCTCTCCATAGCTCACTCAGCGACCTTAAATTTGTGGACTTGTATTACCGTGATTGTCGACGTTTCAACTCCGTAGGTCATGAACTGGTAGTACACACTAATAAATAAAGACTTTTTGTCTTAAGACACTGTGGTATGGATGACAAGAAGACTTGACGAAGCTTGCCGAATGCTGCCCAACCCAGCTGAATTATTCTGTCTTCCTACTCAAAGTTGTGCTTACATAATTACAATATTTGCCCAAGATAAACATATTGTTAGCTTTTACCCAGGAATAAAACATAAGATACTTTTTATCCCTAAAAAGTTTCCACGGGAAAACTGGAAAAACTGGAAAAATGTTGATTACTCTATGTAAGAAACGTTTGCCATGGAAACGAAATAACAAATATGACAAAAAACATCAAGAGTGGTGCTATACCTATTTTTGCATTCGTTGTGTCCTAGAAGAACATAGGGTGCTTTTTTTCGCGATAATAGTAGTCCGCGCGGACGAAGTCGCGGGCGGGAAAACTACTTGTATATAAAATAGACTCGACTAATTTCAAATAATTTCATGAATGGGTAGATAATTTCAGAATGGCTAGTGAGATTCAATGAAGAGACTTGTGATCAAAGGACAGCTGGAAGAAAAAGAGCACGCGGCAGATCACCTCCTCGCTGGATGGATCTCATCAAGAAGGCAACGAATTCCACAATGGTCCAATGTGCTCGCAATTCTACCAAACGCCAAAAGTGGAGAATAATGATTGCAGTAGTGGCAAACCTCGCCAAGGAGAGGGATGACGAACGACCACTCAAGAGTACGACTAAGAAGAGAGTGAAAACAGAACTAACAGGAAAAGAGGGTACACAGTGTACACACTATCAAACTTTAGAACCATACGGCGGAGCGGTCCGAGTGTACCCTTGGGAAAAAGACAGAATAATTTGTAGCCATGGGGGCGCTTTTTTCAAATTCTTTTTTCTAGAGCGCCCTCAAGGGGGTACACCCCAACTGGCAGAGCTTCTATGGATGTGGAGCGAGAAACTATGCCTATGCTCACTTATGGCACGTATCAGAGACACGCAGGGGGGAGCGAAATGGAGAAAACTCTATGCTTGCTGTGTACCCGCAAGCAGAACGAATATAGACTCAGGGCCAGGGCTGACACCAGAGGTCGAGCCCTATTACCTCAGCGTTGTGTTGATGACATTAGGCGAAACAGACGCCAATACTGGATGCAATGGCACAAGATCGCCGGGAGCAAAGGCCTTCATTCTCCGAAGAGGCTAATGTTCAAGAATGGATCTATAATAGCCTCCATAGTTATGATAATACACATGATCTATTCTGGATCTGCGCTTTGGATGTGTACTCAATTATCGTTTATCAATTTATCAAACATCCAGTTTTGTTTTTAATAAATTAAACTGTTAATATATACGTATGTTATTTTATTACTGTTTCTAATTCTTTCCTGCAAGTGATGATGATTCCTGAATTGTTCATTTTTGTGATTTCAGTGGTATTTAACAAAATCCTGCCTGGATAATCTAGGAGTGTTTTGTTTCTTTTTTTTTAATTTTATCCGTTTTATTTGTGCTGAAAACTAAAAATAAAATAAAATCGTGGGGCGATCTATTACTCAGGTTACGCTACGATTTGACTCGCCCCAAGATCTTATATTTTTTTTAGTCTTTAGCAAATTAAAACAGTTTAAAGTGTTTTTTGTGATGTTTCCACTCTTTGCCCGTAGCACAGAATAAATAATAGTACAAGCCTGTTGTATGTGAACTGACACTGCTGAACATAGGCCTCCCCCAAAGAGCGCCATGACGAGCGATCCTGTGCCACCTCTATGCACCGACTTCCTGCGATGGCTACAATTTCGTCGGTCGATCGTGTGGGGGATCTCCCCACACTTCACTTGCTTGTTCATGTTCGCCATTCGAGAACCTTTATGCCCCAGCAGTTGTCGGTTCTGCGAACTATATGGCCTGCCCATTGCCACTTCAACTTGCAAACTCTGAGATCCATGTCCGTAACCTTCGTTCTTCTACGGATTTCCTCATTTCTGATTCTATCACGTAGTGAAACACCGAGCATAGCTCTCTCCATTGCACACTCAACTAAGTGTCAAGTAACTATATTCTCAGAAAATATAAATTAGAAGTATTAAAAGTCTGGTAATGTTCTAAGTTTGTTTTGTAAATGACTTCTAAAAAAGGATGTTAGGAAGTTGATGTTGATATATATCTAATATTGTTGAAAATGCATAATTTTCTTAAATATTAGTCTATTCATGTATGTGTGTTGATCCTTTAGTTTCTGAGATCTGTGGTGTCGACCTTTCGCAAATTTATGTATGTATGTATATATGTTTTCCACATATTTTTAGGAAACCAAGTCAAATTGCAATAATTATTTTTATAATAGTTTCAGTATCTTTCAACTTGGGAATTCTTTCATCAAAATATGGTCATGCTCAAAAAAAAAATTTTTTGTGAACATGACCATAAAAAGTAGATATGTGGTGAACCTGGGGCGGTAAGCCCCATTAATGACATAGTTAAGGCTGGATGGCGAGATGAAAAATTCGACCAGCATTTCTGGAACAAGCGATGTCTTAAATTTGATTTGTCATAACAGTACTTTTTCGTTATACACTCACAAAATTTTGAAAATTATTAAGATGCGTGTTGATTGTCTAAATCTTTCCAACGTAGTGTACCTACTTATCTACATATATACCCATAGGTAAAGTCAAATCCATTCTATATCTTCTTATAGAATATTATTTATTCTCTGCTTATAGCAAGTAGATATCTCCCTAAGTAGGATTCTCATGCTACTTAATTATTATTCTACTTACTATATCTCCTCTAATTGTGTTTTTATCAAACGGTAAGAAAAGTGTTTCTAAAAAGTCTGTTTAATTGTTAAACCACTAACCATTGTGTTATCTAATCGATACTTGGGTAAATTCGAATATTTAAAAAAAATACCTATTGACCTATTTATGTACCTATAAATTGATTGAAATAGCCATTGAAATCATTCATTAAGTGCATCGAAAAGCAAGTGAACAGAACTGAATAATGTTCCGTCACTTCTGCTTGGTGCTGTTCCTTGCAGCAAGTATCTAAGTTAATTACAAATCAAGAAATTAAAAATAAATTAAATACTCAGCCGAACACTGAAACGTCTCTTTGGCCCATGTTACGATTAATCTGTCCGGTCAAACGGACTACGGAATAAAAATATTTTCCATAGTACAGTTCCATAGTTTAGTAGTTTCCTGTTGACCGGACGACGGAAAATCTTGATTAAACTTATAGTTGGTTTGAACTTTTTATTCAAGTTATTGTCAAGAAATATTATAAAAAAAGTTAGACGTATTTGAATTAAGTTTGATAAAGTTTGTTTTTTTTCGTCATTCATTTGTTTTTCCGGCATTCATTTGTTTTTTTTTGCCATGTTTTTTTGGTCACGCAAATACGTTTTTTTTTTAATTCTATTGAATAAGAAATAAAAACTAATTACAAAAAACACTTTAAATGGTATTTAAAAAAAATAACAGAATCAAATTATTATACTTTTGAGATCTGTGCGACGCCCAGAACGATTAAAGTAATTAAGTAGGGCCTAAGAAAATGAAGTACTTTATTCCATTCGCTAAGAACACACCGGAAACAGATAACAGTCCATATCTTTTAAACTACTGAATTTATTTTGATGAAACAATTCCCAAGTTGAAAGAGACTGAAACTTTTACAAAAATAATTATTGCAATTTGACTTGGTTTCCTAGAAATATGTGGAAAACATACATACATACATAAATTTGCGAAAGGTCGACACCACAGATCTCAGAAACTAAAGGATCAACACATATACATGAATAGACTAATATATAAGAAAATTATGCATTTTCAACAATATTACATATATATCAACATCAACTTGCTAACATCCTTTTTTAGAAGTCATTTACAAAACAAACTTAGAACATTACCAAATTTTTAATACTACTAATTTATATTTTCTGAGATTATAGTTACTTGAAACTTAGTCTAGCGTGCAATGGAGAGAGCTATGCTCGGTGTTTCACTACGTGATAGAATCAGAAATGAGGAAATCCGTAGAAGAACGAAGGTTACCGACATAGCTCTCAGAGTTTGCAAGTTGAAGTGGCAATGGGCAGGCCATATAGTTCGCAGAACCGACAACTGCTGGGGAATAAAGGTTCTCGAATGGCGACCATGAACAAGCAAGTGAAGTGTGGGGAGACCCCCCACACGATGGACCGACGAAATTGTAGCCATCGCAGGAGTCGGTGGATGGAGGTAGCACAGGATCGCTCGTCATGGCGCTCTTTGGGGGAGGCCTATTTTCAGCAGTGGACTTCTAAAGGCTGACATGATGATGATGATGATGAAGTTGAACAAAAGGTCAAACCAACAAAAAATTATAACTAGAACTTCCGGTGGTCCAGTCAATCGGACAGTGAAAGAAAAAAAAACTTGCGTGGTCCGGTCACTGTACTATGGAAACCTTTTTTTTCCGTAGTCCGGTTGACCGGAAAAATAAACCATACAACGGGCTTGTACTATTATTTATTTTGTGCTACGAGCAAAGAGTGGAAACATCACTTACAGCCGAATACTGAAACGTCACGTCAAATATTTGAGCGGCTTGACCTGTTTGCAATCCCCTCAATATGGGTATCAAAGGAAAGGGAGAACACAAGTAGAATACAGTACATTTTTAAAGATAACAAAATAAAAAAACCTAAAACTTGAAAATATATGAGCAATTTTTTTTTTTAAGTTATACTGTTTTAATTTGCTAAAAACTAAAAAAATATATAAGATCTTGGGGCGAGTCAAATCGACGCGTAACCTGAGTAATAGATCGCCCCACGATTTTATTTTATTTTTAGTTTTCAGCACATATAAAACGGATAAAATAATAAAAAAATAAGAAACAAAAGACTCCTAGATTATCCAGGCAGGATTTTGTTACATACCACTGGAATCACAAAAATGACTAGTTCAGGAATCATCATCACTTGCAGGAAAGAATTAGAAACACAGTAATAAAATAACATACGTATATATTAACAGTTTAATTTATTAAAAACAACACTGGATGTTTGATAAATTGATAAACGATAATTGAGTACACATCCAAAGCGCAGATCCAGAATAGATCATGTGTATTATCATAACTATAGAGGCTATTATAGATCCATTCTTGAACATTAGCCTCTTCGGAGAATGAAGGCCTTTGCTCCCGGCGATCTTGTGCCATTGCATCCAGTATTGGCGTCTGTTTCGCCTAATGTCATCAACACAACGCTGAGGTAATAGGGCTCGACCTCTGGTGTCAGCCCTGGCCCTGAGTCTATATTCGTTCTGCTTGCGGGTACGCAGCAAGCATAGAGTTTTCTCCATTTCGCTCCCCCCTGCGTGTCTCTGATACGTGCCATAAGTGAGCACGGGAATAGTTTCTCGCTCCACATCCATAGAAGCTCTGCCAGTTGGGGTGTACCCCCTTGAGGGCGCTATAGAAAAAATAATTAGAAAAAAAGCGCCCCCATGGCTACAAATGTTTTTTTCCCAAGGGTACACTCGGACCGCTCCGCCGTATGTTTCTAAAGTTTGATAGTATGTACACTGTGTACCTGCTTTTCCTGTTAGTTCTGTTTTCACTCTCTTCTTAGTCGCATTCTTGAGTGGTCGTTCGTCATCCCTCTCCTTGGCGAGGTTTGCCACTCCTGCAATCATTCATTCTCCACTTATGGCGTTTGGTAGAATTGCGAGCACATTGGACCATTGTGGAATTCGTTGCCGTCTTGATGAGATCCATCCAGCGAGGAGGTGATCTGCCGCGTGCTCTTTTTATTCCAGCTGGCCTTTGATCACAAGTCTCTTCATTGAATCTCACTAGCCATTCTGAAATTATCTACCCATTCCTGAAATTATTTGAAATTAGTCGAGTCGATTTTATATACAAGTAGTTTTCCGACCCGTGGCTTCGTCCGCGCGGACTACTGTTATCGCGAAAAGAAACCATCATATGTTCTTCTAAGATATTAACAACCAATGCAAAAAGTATTTTTCAAAAAAAAAAACGACTTCATAATAAAAATGTTATTTGGAAATAACCACTAAAAAGAATTAAATAATTACAATTGAGCCAGTACAGTATCACTTTTTCGAAATTACCAACGTAATAATAATGCATAAATACAACATATATTAAGAAAGAGTTTTTTGAAGGCGGTGCCAAACCGAGCCATAATTATTAATATGGTTGAGCTGATTCAAAAAGAAAATGTCTTAAACGGCTTGACGTGCTAAATAAAATAATAAGCTTTTAAAGTAATTATGTACAAAAACTTTATCATTTACTAGATTGCTGTATACGTGTCAATCGGTTTGTGAACATGTGAAATTCAAAATCTGCTCGTGTGAGTCTCTTGTTTTGTCTCTTCTGCGTTTCGTGTTTTGTATGAGGGGCGTCATAGACAACTGCATATTAATTCGTACGTAGATAGGTATGCATTAATTTTGTAAAGATATTAGATTTAAATAATGCCTGGGTTTGGCACTGCCTTCAAAAGACTTTTTCTTATCATAAGTTGTATTTATGCATTATTATAACGGTAATTTCTAAAAAATGATACTGTTCTGACTCAATTGTACTTATTTCATTCTTTTTAGTGGTTATTTCCAAATAACATTTTTTTAATACGTTATTTTTTGTTTTTTAGTGGCCTAAGAAAACATCGGAAAGAATATATGCCAAAGAAAATAGTAGACACTCACTCACTTTAGTGAATAAAACCTACATATATAACAACTGAATTAGTTTTAACCATTTTCCATCATTTTGTTGTTGCGTTCCTGTGACTACCTTCCGGCTCCATCATCAAACCCTGATAACCACATAAAACCAGAGAACTTGTGGCGTAGCAACGCCACTATATAAATAAATACAAACCAATATCACATACTTAAATACTTCGTAACATTACACACATACATATTAATAAACATATAATATATCAGTTACCTACAATTTATAAATCTATATCAATAAACTACATACATTAAATATATGTATGATATATAAAGAAATAAATATTTATGTACAAACACTTACCATCAACCGGCCCTCGTCGAATCGTTACGTCGCATTGTGTCGTACGCGCGAAGCATTCCTCTACAACTGCAATGTCATGTGCGCTGCGACCTGCGACCCACCCCGACGGCTGACGCCAGCGCAGCGAGCACCGGGCCAGAGCGGGTTCCTCCCGCAGTGCATATCAAGGTCTCAAGGCGAGTGCATGTCGCTCGAGCTCGCCAATTGGTGTTTATTACAAAGACTTAGTGGTGATTTGTGACTGTAAAACTGTATACATACCTGTGAACCTCCAATATACGGGTGAACAGTGCTTTAGATTTTTATTCTGTTCCTCATTAGAACTAGGAAGAAGACACATACACCGAAGTGCGCACGCAGGTTAGTCGATTTACCCACAAACTCACCAAGACAAACCAAATGAGCACAAACTCGAAAGGGTTCTATCATTTTGTTGTTGAGTTCTTGTGACTGCCTTCCGGCTCCATCATCAGACCCTGGATACCACGTAACACCAGATAACTCATCAAGACAAACCAAATGAGCCCAAACTCGACGAGGTTCCATCATTTTGTTGTTAATTACCTGTGACTACCTTCCGACTCCATCATCAGTCCCCAGATACCACATAAAACTAGAGTACTCATCAAGACAAAGGAAATGAGCCCAAACTCAAATGGGTTCCATCATTTTGTTGTTGAGTTCCTGTGACTACCTTCCGGCTCCATAATCAGACACTGGATACCACATAAAACTAGAGAATTCATAAAGACAAACCAAATGAGCCTAAACTCGAAAGGGTTCCATCATTTTGGAGTTGAGTTCCTGTGACTACCTTCCGGCTCCATCATCAGACCCTGAATACAACATAAAACCAGAGAACTCACCAAAACAAACCAAATGAGCCCAAACTCGAAGGGGTTCCATCATTTTGTTGTTGAGTTCCTGTGAATACCTTCCAGCTCCATCATCAGACCCTTGATACCACATGAAAGCAGATATGATCTCATCAAGACAAACCAAATGAGCCCAAACTAGAAGGGATTCCATCATCCGATTGTGTAGTTCTTTTTACTACTACTACTACTGCTGCTGCTGCTGCTGCTGCTGCTGCTGCTGCTGCTACTACTATTGTAGTTTTTAATTGTCATCAGAACTACACCCATGTGCAGAACTTCAGCATCTTTGGACGTCCATAAATTGTTCAAAATTGACTTGCAATCCAGTCCTAAACATTATAACACAAAGAATTAAATTAAAGCTTGATTAAAGCTACTAAACCAATTTTGATGAAACTTATACAGTACCACACTAAAGGTCTTCTTACTCAAGTAAAAACAATAATCTAATTCAGTTCAGAAATCCCAAGATATTAGAAAACATTAACTATAAAACAAATTGATTTTCTAATAAACTAGTGAACCAATTTTGATGAAACTTGTATAGGACTACATAGAAAGTTTACCCTTTTGAATAAAAAAACAACCATTTAAATCGGTTTAAAAATCTCAGAGATAAACACAAAATAAAGGCAATATAAACACAAAATCGAATGGATTTACTCAACAAAACTATTTGTTCTCGAATAACTGCTGAACCAATTTTGATACAATTTATACGGAACTATTTGGAAAGTACACTCTTTAAAAAAAAAAAGAATTTTTAAAATCGGTCCACACAATTGACAGAGATATCGACCGACATACATAAAAAAAAAACATACAGCCGAACATATAACCGTCTCCTTTTGTGAAGTCGATTAAAAATAGGTATAGCACCACTCTTGATGTTTTTTGTCATATTTGTTATTTCGTTTCCAGGGCAAACGTTTCTTACAAAGAGTAATCAACATTTTTCCAGTTTTCCCGTGGAAACTTAGAATTTTCCGGGATAAAAAGTATCTTATGTTTTATTCCAGGGTATAAGCTATTTCTATTCCAAGTTTCATCAAAATCCGTCCAGCTGTTATCGCGTGAAAGCTCCCCAAACAAACAAACAAACAGACAACGTTTCACTTTTATATATTGGTATGGATGCGCTTCAATTACGAATAGGATTGAAAATGTGCCATCTTGAACCTCGATTGTCAACAGCTTTAGATTTTTACACGACTGCCCAAAAAAAGGAGTGTATTGTTTTTAGGATTCATGCATGAATGTATGTGTGTGAGTTTCTTTATTCCATCATAACTTTTAAATGCCTGAACAGATTTAGACGTATTAGTATTGTTAGAATCCTTACATTCTCTCAAGTAACTTAAGATATTATTATGGCTCCATTTTCAAATTTCCATTTTTTCCGAAAAGTGGAAATTCGTAGAAGAACCAAGGTTACCGACATAGCTCTCAAAGTTTGCAATTTGAAGTGGCAATGGGCAGGCCATATAGTTCGCAGAACCGACAAATCAGCAAATTCCCTAGCAATAAAGGTTCTTTAATGGCGACCACGAGCAAGCAAGCGAAGTGCAGGGAGACCCCCCAACCGATGGACCGACGACATTGTAGCCATCGCAAGAAGTCGATGGATGGATGTGGCACAAGATCGCTCGTCATGGCGCTCTTTGGGGGAGGCCTATGTTCAGCAGTGGACTTCTAAAGGTTGACATGATAATGATTTTCAAACGCGAAAAAACTTCGAATTTTACAATATGGGTATCAAATTGAAGCCTTGATAAGCACATTCCAACAGTATATAATTTATTGTCATAAGTTATTTTTTGGCAGGGTAGGCATGTTTTTTAGCTTCTAAGCTAGTTATTTACTTTTAGCCGGTCATTGGGGAGTATACTCCCCAATATAATAAACATAATAAAGCCACTAGGGAGTATACTCCCCAACGGGTTCAAGCATTATTTGTATACTAGTTTTTTCGCCTGCAACTTCGTCCGCGCGGACTACTGTTTATCGCGAAAAAAGCATCCTATTTTCTTCTAGGATATTAAAAACCAATGTAAAAGCATTGAGGTATTATTACTAGGTATATTATCAATGCTCTTGATGTTTTTTGACAGACTTGTTATTTCGGTTCCATGGCAACCACAGATTATTCTGTGATGGCAACTGTTCCTTACAGTGATTAATCAACATTTTCCAGGTTTCCCGTGGAAATTTTCCGGGATAAAAAGTATCCCATGTTATGCCAGGGTTTCTAAATTTTATCAAAATCCGTCCAGCCATTATCGCGTGAAGGCTCTCCAAGCAAACAAACAAACAGACAACGTTTCACTTTTAGATATTGGTATGGATACTTAGAATAGTTTCCTATGAGTGTTATATATAAATGAACAGAACTTGCACCGAGGGATTTAACTGGTTGATAAAATCGGTCGATGTCTAAACATTTCATGTAAGTACATGAAGTTGGAAGTCAAACTTGCCCGTGCGACGTCATCGACAGTCATTGTGATTTAAAGAATCACAATGACAACAATTTGTGTTGTTTTTAGTTATTTTGGGGTTGTATTTTGTGTTATTACGTCTAATAATACTGTAAGGAACATATCAAAATAGTTTAGTGCGTATAGTGTTCTGCGACTGACAATGGTCACAAACTACCTAAAGTACCGCGACTGCCTTTTGTCACTTTTTTCGAATCTTACTGCTGTAGTTTATTCAATAATTATTTATATGATATTATTTTTACTTCTACATATTGCTATGTTCAATAGCTTTCTAGAACAGTAACTCAAAACATTCTAATCGTAAGCATTCAGCAATTAGCCCCTGAAACCTGCGGTTACGCCTGCTGCCGAATGTTAGTCACGGTAACCGTGGCTTTTACGGTTTTGAGCATTGCGGGGCTTGGCTAGTCCAATTTTTTGCCAATTTAATTTGCACATTAATTCGTCTCATTGTGTTTATTTCATAATAATATACTTTGAAACTAAAGAAGTAACACGCCTTTGAATTTCAAAATTAATCAATCTAATCTAACCCCGTTTTACGGTATAAGGTATGCCCCCTGCTCGAAACACATTCGATCTTGAAAATGTTGTTGATGAGGGACTTGTGGACGTGAAATCCGATACCGTGTTTGGACTGCTGATAGCCCTCCCGGTAATAGAGAAAGTTGCCGGAATGGAGGGTCATCGTATCCTTTCCGTCTCTTCGGACTTCTGATAACCCTATAATACCCCAGCGCAACTTACTACTTCTTCCAGCTCTGTCAACTTCTCATCGGTCCTCAAGGTGCGTGCGTGAGATCGTGGGGGTAGCTGGGTAGAGACTATCCCGGCAGAGGCCGGGGATTCTTAGCACCCCCTGTTCCGTCATTACCGTGGCTGCTACCGGTACCAAAAATAACGGAGGCGCTGGGGACTGGGGGTCGTCTTTGCGGGAAGGGCTGACTATATTTTTTTATTCCGAAATCTGTGAATGCAGTTCAGAATCATTTCAGAATATCTCAAAAGTTATGGATGGTCTTATAAGAACATTTCCTGTAACAATAACGGTTAAGGTACCTGCCCCTGACTGTCCCGTCTCAAAAATCCACCCTGGGCCTGCAGTCTCGACTTACAGATAGTGATTGGTTTACAACCACAAATTATAAAGTATTATGTACATGTATTTTTACTTTGATTTTTTATAGCTTGATCGCCATGACAGCTGCCATCGAGAACACGCGCATGAAGTTTCATATATTTTACAGTCAAAATGTACCCAAAACAATGTCGTACTTTATTGGTGTGACGGAAAGGGATGTTCAATTTTAATTGCGACAACTTTATCGCAGACTATAAAACAATAATAATCAATTATGAAATATTTCGAAGTATGGTTAGTTTACCTAATTTATTGAATTGGTCTATCTATACTTATAATAAAACTGTAACGAGTCCAGTTCTGTACATTGAAGATATTTTGAATAAAAAAAATTGAGTTGAGTTTTTTTTTCATTTTTGTCTGTATGTCTGTCTGTCTGTCTGTCTGTCTGTCTGTCTGTCTGTCTGTCTGTCTGTCTGTCTGTCTATCTGTCTGTCTGTCTTCTGTCTGTATCTTGGCTAGGCCGAAACTACTGAATGAATTGAAATGAAACTTGGTATGATTTGAGTTCATACTACGAGGTAGGACGTAGGATACTTTTAATCCCGAAAAATTCAAGGGTTCTCGCAGGATAGGCGTTGTAAGTTATTTAAAAGAACACGTATCACGCCGAAACTACTGAACGGATATTGTTGCAACTTAGCACAGTTACAGTTTATATAATGGGTAAAAATTGAGGATATCTTTTATCCCGAAAAAATAAAGAGTTCCTGCGGTATAATGTCCCAAATTCTGTAAATTGAAGATATTTTATAAAAAAATTGAGGCCTTTCTATGTTCAATTCTGAAGCCAAAACTGTATTTTTTTAATTTTTGTCTGCCCGTCTGTCTGTCTGTATCTTGTAGCGCATCACGCCGAATATACTCAATAAATTCCAATGAAATTTGGTATGATTTGAGTTCATACTTCGAGGTACTCGTAGGACATTGAATACTTTTCATCCCGATAAATTAAAGGGTTCCTGCAGGATAAGGCTGGAAAATTATTTAAAAGAAAACGTAGCACGCTGAAACTGTTGGACCAATGTTGATGCAACTTGGCACAGATATAGTTTATAAAATGGGTGAAAATTATAGATACTTTTTAGACGTAAAAAATAAAGGGTTCCTGCGGGATATGGGTCCAAATTCTGTACATTAAATATACTGTTTTTTTTGGATGTGACTATATGTTCTATAATGAAGGTTAAACTGTATGTTTTTTTTAATTTTGTCTGTATGTCTGTCTGTCTGTATCTTGGCCGCACATCACGCCGCCGCAACTACTGGGTGAATTTAAATGAAACTTGGTATGATTTGAGTTCATACTACGAGGTAGGACATAGGATACTTTATATCCCGAAAAATTAATGGGTTCTTGCAGGATAGGGGTTGAAACTTATTTAAAAGAATTCGTACCACGCTGAAACTAATGGACGGGTTTTGTTTTTTTTGGCACCGTCTTAAGTTATATGATAAAATAAATAAATATATTTGGGACAATTCCACACCAATTACCTAGCCCCAAACTATGCCTGTAATATGGGCACTAGATAACGGATAAACATACATAAATACGAATATCAACATCCATGACTCGGAAACAAAAATTTTCTGCTCATCACACAAATGATTGCCCCTTGCAGGATTCGAACCCGCGACCGTTTGATTTCGTTCCTAGGGTTACTAGCCACTAAACCAACCAAAATTGAGCCGTCAAAATTGAGTTTTATCCCGAAAAAGTAATATTTTTTTTGGGATATGGGACCAAAGTAATGTTAATATTGAAGTAATATATTTTTTTTCTCTATATTCGATACTGAAGCCAAAACTGTTTTACATTTTATATTTGTCGCCCTGTCTGTCTGTTTGTCCGTATCTTGACCGCGCATCGCACTGAAACTACTGTATGAATTCAAATGAAACTTGATTATGATTTGAGTTCATACTAAGAGGAAGGACGTTGGATACTTTTCATCCCGAAAAATTAAAAGGTTTCCGCAAGATATGGGTTGAAAGTTATTAAAAATAACACTTTTCACGCTGAAACTACTAGACGGCTTTTTGATGCAAATTGTAAATTGACATAGTCATAAATCTATACTTATAATAAAGCAATAGGTTCGAAATAGGCTATACAAAGAAGATAAATAAAAAATGCTCTTGGGTGCTTAAAAAAGGTATGGAACAAGAATAATACTTTTAATCGTGTCTTTCTGTCAGTTTGTCTGTATGTTTGTTCACGCATCACGTAAAAACTATCGGACCGATTGCAATGCGGTTTTCATTGTTAGATAGCTTAGGGTTTGATTTAGAAATGGGCGTAATTGGTTTCTCAATCCGGTGAGTTAGAAGCCGAGAAATTGATTAAAGCGTTTTTGACGGCTGAAGAAATTTCGATCATATGTTGGTATTTTGGTCCTGGAATAGCATATTATGGTACTTTGAACCTAAAGAAAAGAGCACGCGTGCGAAGCCGCGGGTAAAGATAGTTTATAATATTAAAGTTAGTCAGTTAAGTTTTGACTTGTAAAAGTGCTATATTATGTTGTACATTTTACATTACCCTATTTACAATAAATTACTTTGAATTTGAATAAAATTGTCTTATAAAAAATAATTAACATTTACTGGAGTACTGCGCGTTCTCGGTGGATGTATAGGGTCCACCCAGTTCCTGAGGGTGGCTCAGGCAGCACAGGCTATTGGACTAGTTTTTGAGTCCTAAATGTCAGAATAGTTTATGTATCCTTTAGGGGTTGAAAAAACATACATAATTAATTTTAGTCTGTGCATTGAATATTACAAAATAAGCCTTTGTTTTTGTTTATAAATCAGTTGCATCTATCTCTTCCATGCCATACACAGCAATCAGGATCCATAACAAACAGAACCAGCTCCTCAATATCCGACGTTTGTATGGTTGATGGACCATTGCCTGTGCTGCCAGGATCATAGCCCCAGAACTCATACCTCATATTTTACATTATTTTTCAGATCCCGCCATGCCTAAAATGATAAAATAACAAAAGCCCATAAAGCGGGTTGCAGACCAAAAACTAAGCTATGCCGAAGCTAAACTATGCCAGCTAAGCTAAACTAGAAATATATCCCGTGCACACCAAGAACTAAGCGAAAGCTCAGTATTTTTTGTGAGGGTAGGCGGGAGGGGCTTAGTTTGTGTAGCTGCGCATCGGCAAACACAATTAGTTTTGCTAAGTTACCTTAGCTTCACATATTTTAGTTAGCTCACATAGCTTAGTTCGCAGTCTGCACACAAGAATGAAAAACTGCATCAGCTATGCGAGCTGAGCTAAACTAAGTTAGCTTAGTTGTCAGTCTGCAACCAGCATAAAGGTCTTCTAGATACTGAAAATTTACTTTTCAAAGACCAATTAGATGTGAGTCGTCCTTTCCATCTAATTTAGAAAAAAAAACACATGTTAATAAAACGATCCAAGAACATAATGTAAATAATAAATTAAACCTTTTACACACTCATAGCCCTGCACTAGGATTCTGTTGCAGGTGTAATGGCATGGACATTTATGCTCATTACACAAATGTTTGCCCCGGTCAGGATTTGAACCTGGGACACTAAGCTCAGCAGGCAGAGGCACTACCAACTCTCAATAGTACAAAATCCAAAGTAAATGCTTAGGTAGGGTCTATGTACATAGAGTTAATAATAATATGGAAAGCCGCAGCTATTTTAAGTAAGTATATACTTGCTTCGACTTAGTCACTGTTTTGACTGAACCTGCTAATTTATTTAATACTAGCTGTGCCCGCGGCTTCGCTCGCGTGGTCATTTATCTAGGTTAAAAGTACTCTATGTGCTATTCCAAGATCTAAAATAAACATATGATCAAAATTCCTTCCGCCGTTACAAAGTTTTTTATCGATTGCTTGGCTTCTAACTATTGGATTAAGATACCAAGTACCCCAGTTTTTAGGTCAAATCCTAAGCTACCCAACACTGAAAACTGCATCGCAATCGGTCTAATACGTTTTTTACCTGATGCGCGAACAAACATACAGACGAACTAACAAACAGACAGACACGAATTTAAAAAATGTTCTATTCATAGACCATTTTTTTTTGTAAATTATCATCTTTGTATAGATTTACGTTCTTATTGCCTTATAGCTCTGCTGTGCCGATTGGCTTTATTGGTCGATTCGTTTGAAAGGTACGATTCTCACCTACTTTTTCTGGAAACTCCCCCTTATATAGATATAGAAAATATAGAATATAGATAAATATAGAATACAGAATATAGATAATAATAATATCTTATAACTACAAATAAAATAAACAAACATAATTCAAAACAATCTACCAAATCAATCAACCAACGAATCTAATTAGAAACCGCAAATACTTTCGAACACATTCCTGTTTTTTTTCCTATACTGTCCTACGACTGTCAACAACGCCTGCCTTCAGGCCTTCGGGTCAATCAAATACTTAGCGATGTTCCGATCCCCGCCACACCGCACGTTTGCACGTTTATTCCCCCGGGGCCCCTGCCTTGGCGCTCGGCTGGGCGGCGCGGGCGGCGGCACGCAGAAAGTACAGAATAAATATTAATAGCACCCTGATACAGTAGGTAGGTACATCGCGCGAAAACGAATGCATTATAATAGCATTGAGCTGTTTTATTTCATTTTATTACGTTATAATTATTACTTCATAATTTAATATAACTTTCGACCCCTATCCCGCAGGAGCCTTCTAGTTTTTCAGTATGTATTCTGAATTTTAACCCTTATTATAAGTTACAACTGTGCTCAGTTGCATCAAAATCCATCCGATAGTTTCTGCGTGGTGCGTGCGTTTTACCATAACTTTATTAAAAATATGAAGGAAAATGTAAAAAATAACGCATAAATAATGTAAAAATCTTTTAACTAAAGAGCAAAACATTTCTACGGCGCGTGATTTCGATCCACGTACGTCTGGATGACGCACCTATGCATTTGTCCAACTGGGCCAGTGAGCCTCGTAGCGAAATGACGAAATTCGGTACCAGTCTATAAACGGATGTATGATCACTTTAAATTTAACACAACTTTGGACCCATTGGCTGCAGGAACCTTTTAATTTTTTCGGGATAAAAAGTATTCAACATTTTAACACATTATATAAACTTTGACTGTGCTAAGTTACATCAAAATCCGTCCAGTAGTTTTAGCTTGATACGTGTTATTTTAAATAACTTTCTACCCCTATCCTGCGGGAACCGTTGATTTTTCCGGGATAAAAAGTATCCTAAATGTTAATCCAGTACTACAGCTATGATTCTGCCAAGTTGCATCAAAATCCGTCTGGTAGTTTCAGCGTGATGCGTGTTCAAAGAGACAGACCGACAGACAGACAGACAGACAGACAGTTAGATATAAATTAAAAAAAAAACTTTTTGCACTCCATATCGATTTTGAAGTTTATCTCAAATATTTAATGTACAGATATAGCCCAGTTATAGTTTTATTATAGTATAGATATTTGTGAGTTCCGTTCACTGTTGCTCCAAATTAGCCCATCCTTGCAGTGTATTCCGAGTGGATTTTCATTATGCTTACTTAAAAAGTTAGCTGGATTGTTGAGGCCTTGGTTTGGTTCATTTTGACTGCAAACAATACTACAAATCAAAATGGGTACATACTTACATCATATTAGATATACCTACTTACTGCATAGAAAATGAAAAATTCACACAACTACAATTATCCACTGCGTGGACATTGTTCCGGGAAAAATAGCTTATCGGTTCAGCAATAAGTTTAGCGGCATGAAGATCGGTTCAGCTGTTTATTCATGAAAAGATGGGAAACAGACTTATTATTAGTTTGGCGTGATGATTATAAACAAAACACAATAGGAAAGCATAACGTTTCAGTAGCAATATATATATTTAATTAAGTAACTTCTATGTATTTACCTTAATAAGTCTGCATTAATTCGAACAAAATAGTTTTGTTTCATAATATTTAAATCGCATATGTAGGTACAAGTTGTGGTTGGTGCTTTTGACAATATGAGCTATAAAACAAAAGTTTGGCCGAAAAAAGTAATTTTTCAGATACTTTCTTAGAGCAGTAAACTAACAAACAAATCTATTCTACGTCGAATTATTCGACGAAATAACTCGTGATAGTCGTAATATATATTTATTTAATTAATGAATCACGCTCACATTAGTATAAATAGAAATAAATCTATATCTCTCAGAAAACTCTACTATTGTTTGACAACAAGCTCCATTTTTTATTGTTCCATAGATAGTATAGAGTATAACGTGCGCGTAACGCGCCTTGTCGCGTTTCTCAAATTTGACAGTGGCTTACAGAATAGTATTTTACGTTACACGACAATTCCACGCAGATATCTTAACGCGGCGCGTAACGTGTCTTATTGGCAATAGAGAATAATGGCCTAGAACTTTGATTTCGTCTACCTAAGATTAAAATATACTAGCTTTCGCCCGTGACTTCGTCCGCGTGGAGTACAGTTTATCGCGGAAATAAGCAAACATCCTACGTTCATCTAGAATATTAAAAACGAACACAAAAGTAAAGCAGCAACGCTCTTGATGCTTTTTGAAAGACTTGTTATTATTTCGTTTCCACGGCAACCGTTCCTTACATTGAGTTATCGATATTTTCCAGTTTTCCCGTTGAAGTTTATCATTTTCCGCGATAAAAAGTATCCTAAGTTGGTCTCTTTATTGTACAGTACCTATTCACAAAGTTTCATCAAAATCGGATCAGCCGTTTTGGCATGAAAGCTCCCCAAACAAACAAACAGACGACGTTTCACTTTTATATATTGGTGAGGATTATTGTGCGTTTTTTTGTGATAAACAGTTAGTCCGTGCGGACGTAGTCGCAGGCGGGAAAACTATCAACTATAACTTTAATATTTCTAAACCGATTTGGATGATGTTGATTTATTCAAAAAAACTCAACTCAACAACTCAACTTACTGAAGATAGGCTACCATTCGACTCGCCCCACGATTTTATTTTATTTATTTGTTTTTTGCACATATAATACCGTCTACCTTAACAAATATTTTACATATTTTATTTTCAAGTTTTTAGTTATTTTTGAAAATGTACTGTGTTCTATTTGTCAAGCCCTTTCATTTGATACCTATATTGAGGGGATTGAAAACTAAAAAAAGTACCCGCCATCTTGAATTTAGAATTCCCATAGTGTGCCGTATTCAAATAGTTAAGGCCTTTCATTTGATATCCCTAATGAGGGATTTGAATAAAAATATGTAATCCGCCATTTTGTGGCGGCGACCATCTTGGATTTACTATAATACTAAATATAAATAATTGTATTGTTAGCAGAATTAAAGGCGTGTACCAAATTTCAAATCAATCGGTTAATAGGAAGGGGTTAATATTTAATTTACTAGAGTTGACGCAAACAAACAAATAAACAAAAAACAAACAGGTCAAGCTAAATATAATAAATAACAAGAGCTCGCTACCACACGAACTGATTTTGACTTTCACACGTCCACAAACTGATTGACACGTATACAGCTATCTAGTCTACACTAATGTTATAACGTAGAAAGATAATGATTTTGTATGTTTGTATTTTTATTTGTAATGAATAATTTCAAAAAAATACTGAACCGATTTTAAAAATCCTTTCACTTATAGAAAGCTACATTATCAGCGAATAGCATGGGTAGTGTTTTATTTTTTTCCAAACATTAGACATCCATGGTATCAAAAATACAGAACGGAATGACATGTTGCCATGAAAACTAAATAATAACAAGTCTGTCAAGTACGTGAGTAATAACTCAGTTGTCTATGGTCAAAAACCGCCACGATCGTTGCTGCCAATGAATTACCCTTAAAGGCCTTTTTTAGAAGTTACGAGGTCTAAAATTACTAAAATTAAGAAAAATGCCGCGGTGTGAGCGCTACTCGTGCGAAGCTGGGACGAGTTATTAATAAATGATATAGTATTTGTAAAAAATACTTTAATAGGTTATTTAATTACCTCGTCAAGCCATTTAAAAATCATATTTAAAAAAGGTTAACCATTTTTATATGATGGGTTCGGTTTTGCACCGACTTACATACCACATAACACCAGAGAACTCATCAAAATAAACCTAATGAGCCCAAACTCGAAGGGGTTCCGTCATGTTGTTGTGGAGTTCCTGTGACTACTGGCTCCATCATCAAAATAAACCAAATGAGCCCAAATTTGAAGAGATTCCGTCATTATGTTGTTGAGATCCCGTGACTACCTTTCGGCTCCGTCATCAGACCCAGAACACTACATAACACCAGAGAACTCACCAAGACAAACCAAATGACTCCAAACTAGAAGAGGTTCCATCATTTTTTGTTGAGTTCCTGTAATTACCTTCCGGCTCTATCTTCAGACCTTGGATACCACATAACACCAGAGAACTCATCAAGATAAACCTAATGAGCCCAACCTTGAAGGTTCCATCGTGTTATTGTTGAGTTCCTGTGACTACCTTCCGGCTCCATCATCAGACCCTGGATACCACATAACACCAGAGAACTCATCAAAATAAACCAAATGAGCCCAAATTCGAAGAGGTTTCGTCATTTTGTTGTTGAGATCTTGTGACTACCTTTCTGCTTCATCATCAGACCCTGAATACTACATAACACCAGAGAACTCATCAAGACAAACCAAATGAGCCCAAAATCAAAGGGGTTCCATCATGTTGTAGTTGAGTTCCTGTGACTACCTTCCGGCTCCATCATCAGACCCTGGATACCAAATATCACCAGAGAACTCATTAAGATAAACCGAATGAGCCCAAACTCGAAGGGGTTCCGTCATTTTTTTGCCGAGAGTTCCTTTGACAATCTTCCGGCTCGATCATCAGACCTTGGTTACCATATTAGACCAGAGAACCCAACAGACAACCAAAATGGGCATAACTTGAAGGTGTTCCATCATCTGATTGTTGAGTTCCTTGGACTCCCTTCTGGCTCCGTCATCAGGTCAGCTCAATTTTCTACCATAATTGTCATCAGAACTACACCCATGTGCAAAACTTCAACATCTTTGGACGTCGTTAAATGGTTCAAAATTGACTTGCAAACTAGTATCAGAATTATTCGAATAGAGACGAGTAGAGTCAAGTAGAGATGAATATAGTCGAATAGAGTCAAATATAATCTAGTAAAGTCGAGTAGAGTCAAATAGAGTTAAATAGAGACGAATAATATGTAATATAAATAAGTATTAATGTATTTTCAGTGGAGTGGAGGTATAGAAAATTATTGAATAGAAAGGTTCTAATTTTTAAAACTCATTATACGCTAGCGGGTAAAATGCACTTTTGCACTCAGATTTCGAATGACAAACAGAGTCTTTCCGAGCTTTGTGAGGTGAAAAAATATTTGTTACTTTTTTTTCGTTTTACCCTTATTGTTACCCTCAAATTATCTACTAATTAACTATTAAGTGGATACTTCGCTTAGGCACACTTAGTGTGGTCAGGGCCCTCTGTGGCCAGGTGGAGTGACGACCTTCAATAGCCGGCAGACATAAACTGGATGCAGAGAGCTGAAGACTGAGCTCAGCGCCGTGTATTATGGGGCCTACTAAATGCAAAAATTTTGCATTTACCTCTTGTCATTACAATTGTTTTAGTAGAGTAGTATTTTAGTAGGGGTCCAGGTATAGGCTGATGATGTGATGTGAATGTGTGAATGTCCCATGATAACAATATAAACGAAAATATAATGTTTAAATGACTTTAATGACTGTACCTTTGTACAGTACAGAAATAATTCAATTCCTAACGTACAACCACACTTTCACAACCTTTCACACGATTAGAATTGACACAAGTTTTTGTTTCCACGTCGAAAGACGTTCCTTCATCGCAGCTCAGCAGCCGCGGGAATCCTCTTTGGCAAGCTACGTAGTACTTGCATTCGTTACCATACCTGAAAGCACACCATTCGGATTAAGAAGGAGGAAAAAAGTTTATAAAGTAATTATCGTACATGTCTGATCCTTTTTTCAATGAACTATAATTTTCATATAATGGCCTGCAGTCTCGACATTGACAGCGATTGCTTTACAACCAAAATCGAATCAAACCAAGCCGCAAAGTCCGATTAGAACGATATTTGGTAGTCTCTGCCAAATATCGATGTCACTCATGATCAATGTCAGTACAAATACCGATGAAAATCGATACCTTTTGACAATAACTGTCAATCCTAACAGTTGCCATCGGTATGTACCGATTTCGGTTGCAAAGCAATCACTATAGATATGTCGAGACTTGGCGGTTTTTTCTAGCATAGAGTATACGTTAGGATATCAATAGGGAATATTACGTATACTCTATGGTTACGTATAATCTGGTCTTAAATTAAGCCATTAGGCAATTATCCCTGTTAATGCAAGCATTTTTATTTAATTATTTTTCTTCAATAATTTATATCTACAGCAGTAGAGTCCAGACATCAAAATGGATTATTTTAATAGTGACAATAAGATAACTTTCTATAATTAAAAATATTTACAATCACGGCAAAACGGTTAGGCTCTTATGTGAAAATTAGTGTAAGAATTATAATTACATATATTAATGATTTTCTAATATATTTTTTTGTATGTAACTGATAGCTTATGATGGTACTTGACGATATCGATTTACAGGTATTATGAAGACTTCCTACGACATGAATTATTGAAGACTTTTTCTAGTTTGATTGACGAGGCAAGTAAGTTGCTCGCCTTATGGTAAGCGTCACGCCTGTCCATAACAGTTGCAGTGCTACTCAGACTTAACTTTAGTAATAAAATATTGCGCGTCACTGTACTGCACTCGTCACCCTGAGACATTGTTTTTTTAAGTCTCATTGCCCAGTACCTAATTTGAATTATCTAAGTGTCTTAAGTTCCCCTACCCCCGCGCAAAAAAAGGGGGGCTGGCCCCACTTTGTGTTTCACTTCTTAACAATAACATTGTTAGCACACTGTAAAAGTATTCGTGTCTCGTGTCCAGACACACTGTATAGGTTACCAAGCTTTCAATTTATTGGTGGATTTGATATATATTGATTATTTGGTAACAGAAGAAATACACACGAATATCATATAGATGGATATAAAAAATAACTAAGTAGGTAGTTACTTGTATTTGAATGTATACTCTTCGGCATTTGGTGGTGGTTTCGGGCACGTAAAGTTTTTGAATACTGAAAAAAAGGTAAAGTTGATTTAAAAACTAAGGTAATCGGGTTTATTTTATATGGTATGTTATTAAAAGAAGAAACAGTTTAAGGTAAGCAGCAATACCCCCTGCAGGCATTGGGACAGAGGAGTTGAAAATCGGAGTGCAATGACAAAGTCTGCTTCATATCCTCTTTAATATCCTCGTAATTAAAATCAGGAGTTTAGGTAGACAATATCCCTGCAGTACCAAGTTAAATTTTATTTAAGTACAAAATAAGCAGAAAATTTAGGTAAAAAACTAATCTAAAAATCATGTTTTTTTGTCATTGTCATCGATTTTTGGGGTACCTTGCAAGTTTTTTTTTTAATTCCACATTAATTATCTGGCCCAAACTAGGATACCCTGTAATATGGGCACTAGATAACGGATAAACAAACATAAATACAAATATCACATTCATGACTCGGAAACAAACATTTCTGATCATCACACAAATGATTGAACCTTGCAGCATTCGAACCCGCGACCGTTGATTTCGTTCCTAGGGTCACTAGCCACTAGACCAACCGGCCGTCAAAAAGGTCAACCCGGTTTCAACCGGATATCTAGTCGGGAAGTGCTTGAAATTTGAGTTGCAAGATTCCACCCAGAACGACAGACCGACAGACAGTCTGACAGACAGACAGAGACACTTACAGACAGACAAACAAGAAAGTGACCTAATAAAAACGTGGTAATAATAAAAACATGTTATTTATTTACCATCGGGGTTGCACTGCGGCACGTTCTCAGGCCAGTCGCAGACTCTTAAGAGCTCGTTGAACACCAGACCAGCACTACAAGGCCTGCGAGTGGCCCTCCGTCCTTCGCACATGATGTACCAGTTGCAGTCTCCGTCAGGGGATGGATAGACCACGGTCCCGTTCTGCTTAGGGCACACGAAAGAGGAGCGAGGGTCCTCTGAAAAAAATTGTAACCATATCTGTTAGCCGATTTTGTGAAATATCAATCTTCCGTTTCTCTATTATGTAGTCGCTGCGAGTCTTTGTGTTTGTGAAGTTAGGCTGTGTGAACGATTGCTCAGGTACTGCTGTGAGGATACAACAGAATAAGGTAAGAACGAGATAGAAAATACGAAAAACGTAAGCGAGTGAGGGAGGCAGTTATATTGTATAACTGCCTCCCTCACTCGCTGTCTTCACCTTCAATATTGGGATTGCAACTGAAAAATAGCAGTTCGCGATTCGAGCACGTAGGTGTATAGTTGATTATGCAAAAGCAAAGACATTCATAAGTAATTATTGAAATGGGACTTAATCACGATAAGACAGCTTTTAGGGTTCCGTAGTTTAACAAGGAACCCTTATAGTAAGTCATGTTTGCCTTTCCATCCTTCTGTCTGTATGTCACAGCAATTTTATTCAAAAACGATTAACAATAAAAAGTGGAAATTTGGCAAATATGTATAGATATTTTGTGTGTGTGTGTGTGTGTGTGTGTGTGTGTGTGTGTGTGTGTGTGTGTGTGTGTGTCTGTCTGTCTGTCTGTCTGGGGAATCGTAGCTGCCAAACGAATGGACTGACTTTGATGCGATTTTTTCTGTTAGAAAGCTGATGGATCGAGATGGTTCTTAGATATATGGGGAGAGGTTGGGGAGAGGGGAGAGGGAGGGGAGAGGGAGGGGAGAGGGAGGGGAGAGGGAGGGGAGAGGGAGGGGAGAGGGAGGGGAGAGGGAGGGGAGAGGGAGGGGAGAGGTTGGGGAGAGGGGAGAGGGAGGGGAGAGGGAGGGGAGAGGTAGGGGAGAGGTAGGGGAGAGGGAGGGGAGAGGGAGGGGAGAGGGAGGGGAGAGGGAGGGGAGAGGGAGGGGAGAGGGAGGGGAGAGGGAGGGGAGAGGGAGGGGAGAGGGAGGGGAGAGGGAGGGGAGAGGGAGGGGAGAGGGGGGGGGGGAGAGGGGGGGAGGTGAGATAAAGGGGGTGAAAATCGTAGCTTCCATACAAATGGTCCAATTTAGCTGTGGTTTATTATGTGTAAAAGCTGGGGTAAACGAGATGGTTCATAGGTATAATGGGGAGAGGGGAATGGTGAGGGGGAGGGGAGGGAATGGGGGTGACGATCGTAGCTCCCAAACCGACCGATTTTGATGAGTTTTTTTATGTTTGTAAACCATTTCGATCACGTCAGCTACTGAACAAGAATGTCACATTTAAAAAATGGTGTCTGTCTGTTTGTCTGTCAGTTCGCGCATCACGTTAAACCTACTGAGCCGATTGCGATGCGATTAATCCGATAGGTAGAAGCCGAGTAAGCGATAACAAACTATTTAACGCCAGAAATAATTTGGATGAAAAGTGGTATTATTGTACCTACTTTCGAAGTACTCTAGGTTCTGGTGGACGGTACAATTAGGTTACTTTTAACCCCGCGAACTGACCACGCGGGCACAGCTAGTATCAAATAAAAGGCCCAAGACCTGCTGTGCAAAATTTGAAATTTGACTTTTTGTGCTCCCTACCCCAGAATAACTAATAATATCCATATGCTGTACTGCTAAAGCAATGAAAGTTACTCCACTTTATTAAAATGTTGTTAGGGACACTTCATATTTATGTTCCTATTTTTTTCTTTCCTTCCTTTTATATACATGTTAACACGGTCACCGTACCATAGCGAAAACCTGTTTTTCCAACAAAAGAAAAGGAGGGGTAGCGTAAAAAAAACATAACTCGCAAAACCACTGCATATCACCAAATAAGGTTTTTGCCATGCCTTTAAAGCATGGTATAATTTTTCAATCGTTCAGTAGACTTCCGGCTTTTCAATAAGCAACACTTCCAAGATCTGAATATTGATATATATATAATATTGGAGTATCACAAGGATCATCACTTGGTAATACAATGTTCTTAATATTTCTAAATGATATGGCTTAATTGAATATAAAAGGTGATCTTATAGAATATGCAGATGATACATAAGTCATATTATCTGGGGACACTATAGAAGATCTTAAAAATAATGTTAAAGATACAATACATATTCTAGGAGAGTGGTTTGAAATGAATGGGCTGGAATTCAATACCACTAAAACAAACATTGTTTGCTTGAATGCTGTTTCTCCAGTACAATCCGTCATGTCCATACTTAGTAACAACGGAGAATTCATAGAGTGCACTAACGCGGCCAAACTCCTGGGATTCGAATTAGATCCAGCACTGACATGGAAAAAACATGTTAATACCACGTGCATTAAAGTGGCTAGAGAAATATATGCACTCAAACAATTAAGACAGATAACATACACGTGTCAATTCAGGGAAATTTACTTTGCATAATTATGTTCACTCCATTATGTCCTACAGAATTATAATATGGGGTTGTTCCACTGTTTATGAAAAAGGTACTAAAAATGCGAAAACGACCAGTCAGAGTTCTTGCTAAAGCCAAATGCAGGGACTCATCTAGGGAGTTTTTCAAAAGTTTTAATATAATGACGTCAGTCTCCGTGTACATATTTGAAGTCCTAAATTATGTGAGGCGTAATTTACATGTCTTTAAAAAGCGAGGTGAAATAGCACATAGGAGCTTCTTGGTACCGATTCCTCATCGTTTACATATGTCGAATAAACTACCCAAGTTTACTGGACAAAAACTTTACAATAAACTGCCAGAACACATTAAAGATATCAAGACTGAACGTATGTTTCGGAATAATGTAAAACGCCTCCTTATTTTAAAAATTATCTACAGTATCAAGGAATATCAAACCAATAACTACAGTAATTTCAAACTGTTAAATCCTGATGCTGATTACTATTAAATATAAATGGACATTTATATTTAATTTAAATGCTAGTCAAATTAAAAAAAAAAACATTTTTAACCAAATCTTTTAATCATTTTATATTATTATTATTTTTACAACAAGAATCGCAATTTAATTAAATTTTAGTTATATTAATTTATTTTATACTAGCTGTACCCGCGGCTTTGCCCGCGTGGTCATTTCATTTAAAAGTTACTCATACGTGTTATTCCAGGACCAAAAGTACCTATAATATACAATAATATACTACATTTTTTCAGCCGTCGAATAGTTTTTTATCGATTTCTCGGCATATAATCATCAGATTAAGATACTAAGTAGCCCAGTTTTTAACTCAAACCCTAAGCTATCCAATAGTAATTGCATTGCAATCGATCAAGTAGTTTTTACTTGATGCGCGAACAAACTTACATACAGACCTTCAGTAGTGACCCGACATGGCCGTGATAGGTTAGAAGACGAAGGTGGGAGCTCGCTAAGCTTCGCTCTCGCCTTCGTCTTCTAACTTTCACGGCCAAGTCGGGTTGCCACTGAAGGCTGTTGGCAGAAATCTATCTGTGTTGCAATAGCAAATAACTAATTAATAGGTTGGTCTAATGGCTAGTGTAATGACCCTGGGAACGAAATCAAACGGTCGCGGGTTCGAATCCTGCAAGGTGCAATCATTTGTGTGATGAGCAAAAATGTTTGTTTCCGAGTCATGGATGTGATATTCGTATTTATGTACGTTATCTAGTGCCCATATTACAGGGTATCCTAGTTTGGGGCTAGGTAATTGGTATGGAATTGTCCCCAATATATTTATTATTATTTATTATGTACAGCCACCAAGACACTTTGTGGAATATAATAGAATAGTATAGCGTTATGTGGAGCGTTATTCGAAACTACCTATACCCGATCGCAGCTCGGCCAGTGACGTCATAAATGTTCGAAACCTTTACGGTGTACTTTCGAAGAATACATTTTTGCTTTCTGGATTTTAAAACATACTGGATGCCAACCACGAACCTCTACAGAGTCATGATGCCAACACGGTCTCTGACGTCAAGAGCGTTGTGTACGTAATGTATATTTTCGAAACATTATGCAACAACGTCGGCTTTCCTTTAGTTAGTGCATCAGACAGTTCTGTTAGTACAACATGTAAAACATTAAGGATTCTGGCACAGAGTACTATGTATATACGGAAATAGAGGCCTATCTTCGCGCCCAATAGGGGTAAAGCTCAGTGGCGCCTCTGTATTTAGCTAATGGAACTATTGCTTCATGAAAAGTTTTTGTTGAGTGCAAAAGTTTTTGAGGCTTCTCGGATACGAACCTGGGAATGACGGCAGATCAGTTGGGTACTGATACCACTGTGCCACAAAGGATCTTAAACACTGGCCGAAAATTTAGTGTCCGCTTCTGTTTTTTCACTTTGTTTGTAAACAATAAAAAGTGCGAAAAAGGCATAATATTGAGGCAAAACATTCATAGCAGCGCGTGGATTCGATCCATGTGCCTCTGGGTTGTAAGCCAGGCACCGCTTCCACTGTGCCACTCTGACTTGTGGCATAGGTGCCGAATTTACGGTACCGTTTTATAAACGGATGTGCAATTATTATTCCTTTCAAATTAACATAACTTTAGACTCATATCCCGCAGGAATCCCGTATTTTTTCGTGATTAAAAGTATGATTCATTTTAACACATACAATAAACTTTGACTGTGCCAAGTTACTTCAAAATCCATCCGGTAGTTTCAGCGTGATATGTGTTTTTTTTAAATAACTTTCAACCCCTGTCCTGCGGGAACCATTGCTTTTTTTCGGGATAAAAAGTATTCTAAATGTTAATCCATAACATAAGCTATGATTGTGCCAAGTTGCATCAAAATCGGTCGGGTAGTTTCGGCGTGATGCGTGTTCAAAGAGACAGACAGACAGACAGACAGACAGACAGACAGACAGACAGACAGACAGACAGACAGACAGACAAAAAAAAAAAAAAACCTTTTTGCAATCCATATCGATTTTGAAGTTCATCTCAATTAAAATTTTCAAAAAATATTTAATGTACAGATTTAGCCAAGTTACAGTTTTATTATAGTATAGATAGATAGATAGATGTTTATTAATATGTTACGAAATTATATTATTTGATAACGAAGCCTCTTTACAACTGACTTTAAAATTAAATATTATCCTATTTACTAAGCATGGGCTATATACTGATAAATTACTGCTGTTATGTTCGGTTGGAGCAACATTGTTGTTTGTTCTTAGTGCATCTTCGACGAGTCTATTGTCGGCATTACATTTTGGGACTTTTAATTTTTTAATGTTAAATGTCACAATGATAATAAACGACATTTTATTCTATATTTTTATAGAGTTCACAATATACCACTGGAATTAAAGGTGTGTACGAAGTATGTGCAAACTGATGATCCATCTTCACATTGGGAAAGCTGATTGCTGACTAACTGACAAACACCAAATGAATGAGTAATTTTAAGTTATTATTTGAACATGAAGGGTTTAACAACCATAAAGTTATAAGCGGATGAACCGGTTATTATAACCAGTTAAACCGGTTATAATAGGCAGTTCAACCGCTTCCAACAGGCGGTTGAAGAAGTTATAATAACCAGTTGATGTGGTTATAGGTAGTTGAACCGGTTATAGGCGGTTGAATTGAACCAGTAATAATAACCAGTTGAAGCGATTATAAGCGGTTGAACCGTTATAGGCGGTTGAAGAGGTTATAGTATGTGGTTGGAGTGGTTATAGGTACTTGAACCGATTATAGGTGGTTGAATTGAACCGGTCATAATAACCAGTTGAAGCGGTTATAGGCGGTTGAACCATTATAGGTGGTTGAAGAGGTTATAGTATGCGGTTGGAGTGGTTATAATAACCGGTTTAAGGGTTATAATAACTGATTACTGGTTCAACTGGTTATAATAGGCTGTTGAATAGCAAATGGGTTTAGTGGTTCAATTTTCTAACTGTATTAGATAAGATGGGGTACTCAAAGAGTGAATCATAGATCATTAGACAATAAGCTGTTGTATTACTTGGTATATTATTTTTAAACTCCAGATTTAGTTTGATGTCTATTGAACCACCGCTTGAGTGAAACGTGTCATGTTGTCTGGAACAGTTGATAACAATAAATTATGTCTTGGTTTTGAATTGAACTGGGTTGATTTGAGCACACAGATTGTATAAGCCATAGTATGTTCTTTTAAAATCAGTGAAAGCGTCGTATAAAACAGAACATATACCTTTCTCAAAATCAAAATCAGCCATGAACCCATCGTATGGGAAGTACTGAGAATTTAAATAAAGGTGAGCATTATGAAAATTAGTATGATCAAATAAACTAGCATCTTTTTGTAGTTCATTGTGACGTCCATGTTGTAGTCCTAGTATGACATAGCGAGGCTTTTCCAACTGATTAGTTGTATTTACACTCCACACGTGTCTTTGTGAAGTAGCCAGCACCCGATATTCATCCCAAGAACGGAATGCAATAGGAATGGGTACATTAATTACCACATATTTCAGCAAGTTAAGCTTTTCTTTATCAGATACTTTAACCACAGGCATTTGCCATGCCACACGAGTCACATCAATGGTAATGGCATGTTTACTGGCCTCCTTGGAAAGGGCACAATTCAAATTTGTAGAGCTCCTGTTCAATACCAACTCGTGCTTTGCATTCACAATTACTTTTTTATAATCCTCAGCGAAGCCCATCATGTGACAAAGAGTTATGGTATAAGAGAATTCTCCTTCAAACTCTTAAAACCACCCAAATTCCAACAGCGATTCTCCAAATCATTGTTCCTTATCATAAGATAAGAGTAGAGTTTATTCTATCAATCTCCACTCCATTTAATTCATAGCGAATGTCTTCAAAAAGAAATGCCAACCCATTGTTTGTAAAAGTAAAATCATTGTTAATCTTACCCTAAATAATGAGGTGACTCTCGCTGGCGAGAACAATCAGATCTTGAAGATTGATACATATACGAATCTCAGCGTTGTTTTTGTATGATTCATTATAATAATTCATTAATATTAAATGTAGTATTCAATGCTTTCAATGCTGGCATCAAATATCACCTTCTAACCAATATTCAAAATTGATTTCGCGCAAGCCATTGTTGTATTTGCAGTCTTAACTATTGTAGATATAACAAGTTCTCTTTTCGTAATTTGAATTTGTTTCTCAAAGTATTTGCAGCAAAATGTGGGGGTGTTCTCTCCAGCACGTCACCAGGTGTACTATGCTTTTCCCCACCATCACCATTTATTTTAAAGACAATCGTAATGCCTTTCTGATGTGTAAACGAACTGACACGTTCTCTTTTTTAAAGTTGACTGGATTTCCTTGCTCATTCACTATGCGTACTTGAAGATTTTGAAAAGTCTTCACCTTCAAGGGTAAATAAATGGGGTTTGAAGGGCACTAAAATTTAATATCCTGGCCGCTCTGATGATGAAAATTCATGTAGTACATGCGATGATTAATAACTGATATTAATGAATGAACCCTGAATAATATTACACTCCACTCTTATAGTGTTTGTAATCAGTATGTTGATTGGTTCATTGGAAAAATGGGCCTCATTTTTTGAGAGATTTTTGCGGGAAAATCCAAAAATACTACCAATACTGTCCTTTTTCTCAAAGTGTACATCATAAGATGGTGAAAAAAATAAACACTTTAATGTATACGTCTTTACTTCCATATCAATTAATTTACCGCCATCACCTACATCAGTAGATGATGGAGGTGATTGCTGGAAATTGTGATAATTTTATCCTCGACATAGTGAAACAGATTATTGCTGTGTCAAAATTCGGTATGGAATTGAATGTTTTAAAATAAGTTACTGCACATTCATATCGATCGCAACAATCCAACTCTACAGGTGGTAAAAAATGTGCATTTAAAATAGAATCATTACCATTTAAAGTAAAGGTGAACGAAGATATTGTCACCGCTAAACTTGAGGATGTGAAATGAAATTGTTTTTAATATATATATATATATATTTTATTGAATAATTGATTACAAAAATTTGTCAAGAAACGTAAATACAGGTGTCCACATTTATATATATTACCTTTTTGTATATTATTGTAATTATAAGAGGGGGTGACGTCACTTTTCAACATGTATATGAGAAATTTTTGAGGGGGTCTCAAGTCCCCATAGCTGTCAAAGTATTCGCAGTGTTGGTTTTTCTTAACATACTCCACCCAATGTGTTCCTGCTCCAGACGAATCATCCAAATTTATAACTCCAGTATCACACCTTCATGGTGATGATTTCCTCTGCAAGATGTAATCACTCCAAAGAAAATGTGGAATATGAAATTGTTTAACATAGTTTACAATATCATAATCATAAAGAGCACGATTCGGTAGGGCGAGATTTAGTTTTTTTGATAAGGTGCTAGGTAGAGACCCATACCTTTCTTGTATGGTGCCATGAACATACCTCTTTCCACCGCTAACGGAAAAAAAACAAACGTAGGCGATTTAATCATCAGTTTATTTTAATTGTCTTGGATCATCTTGATTTTTCTTTCTTACCATTTCATATATGTTTTTAGCAGCAGTTGAGACTCCACCTGCCAACGTTTCCGCAGCTGCCAACGACACCAATATTGGTATGAGTGGTAGAAATCCACCTCTTTTGGGCAATCGAATCATTCTCGGTTTTTTAATATGCTTGTTTTTCACATATTTCTTGGCCACCTTCACTGCTGCAACAGTGTAGTGTGGTTAGCAACATAATTATTATTCTAACCCTGTGTTTTTTTTTCTTTTTGGGTGTCAGTTATTACTTTTGAGAGGGAAACACCCATACCACGTTTCACTTTGAACTTCATAATTTTATTTACGCCAAGAGCCAACAATCTCTCAGATAAATTGGGTGATTCTCTCCGTTTCTCAGCTACTGGCGCTAATTCCAAATCAGCTTTATGTCGTTGTTCTAGCGATGTTGGATTTAGATCATATGCAATATCATGCGATTTACAAGCTTCATCCAGGGGATTGATGCCGCGGTCACCATGTTTCAAACGGTTTTGCAAATTTGTTCCAGGTCCACAATAATTATAACCAGGTAGGTGTAATTGAAATGGTAGATTGTTGATAATTGAGTAAGTAAACTGCCACCCTTCTTTAGGTGAATTCTACGAGTGGGAATATTTTTACGATGTAAAATAACTTTATTAAGCGAGAGCGAGAGAGTCACTAATATTTAAAACACACGCATACAATTATGAGATTCAATTAAAAGTGTTTCTCCGAAAAATGGTGGTGGTAGCGGCAGTTGTGGTGATGTGTATAAACATGGAAAACTGCTAAATACCATACACCTAAAAATTTCACGTCCTTTGATAAATTACGATTTAAGTTGATACTAATTCATTCCTCGACACATTTATTAGACATTTTATTATGCCGCGATCCTAACGCAAAATTAATTATATGTGTCTTATCTACGTTCAATAACATATTGTTTGCAGAAAACCATTTTTGAAGTAACATATTGTCCCAATATTTTTTGCACCTATAGCATCGCTTCATTTATCCTTTACAACTAAGCTAGTATCGTCAGCAAATAAGACTTTTTCAACATTTTCAAGAACAGTCAAGATATCATTTACATAAATAATGAATAACAAAGGTTGATCCTTGTGGCATTCCTAGACATTGTGCTTGTATTTCAGATCTACAGCCATTTAATTCTGTAACCTGAATTCTATTTTCAAGATATGTTCGATAAATACTCAGCTCTTTATGCCTAACACCATAATGTTCTTGGTTCTTTTTCTTGTGTGTTATCTGTGAAGACGCAAAATGCACTAATTCACGCCGGTCACCGCAGGAACGAAGCAAGGAAGCATACCACGGTGACGCACTCATTCAGTCATTCAAGAGATGGACGCCTACGTTCGCTAATCCGCGCCACAACCAAAAATATGGATTTTTGGTTATACTTCCGCGATGGCTGCTTCAGCCATAATATAAGACTATTCGCATGAATAATAATAAATAATTTTTATAACACGCCGTAAAAATCCAGTGATTTTACATTGAACTAGCCTGTGTTGTGCAACGTGTCCAGGTGGAGTCTTCGTCCTACCTTGGAAGAAAGATCCTGTGCAGTTCATGCAACTGGCGCTGAATTGGTACGTACAGCCTTTTACATACATAACATATAGGAAAGAAACAATTTTGCCGGCCTTCCCTGTAACCGCATCTATATTTTCAAACCCGTATATGAGACACCCCCATTTTGTCGGGACCAGCCATCGCTCTCTCCGGTGGGAACATTTAATTTTCTATTATTGACGGCCCTCAGGCCTGATTTCCCACCATGTTCTAACGTACCGACTATTATTTCGTGCGAAACACAGTCGAATGCCTTAGACAGGTCACAAAATACCCCGTAGGTCTTCTTTGATCCCTCCAAACCTGAGTGGATGTCCTGAATAAGCTTTAGAATGACATTTTTTGTAGACATTTGCTTTTGAAATCTAAATTGTCTTTTATTTAATCATTTGTTTTCTATCAACTAGGTCATAAGTTCTTCAACTAAGTATTTTTAGAAAATCTTGCTCAAAGTTTTGAAAAAAAAAACTATTCAGCGCATATTCAAGAAGAGAATTTCATGTTACTTATGTGCTAAATACAATTTATTATTTATTGTTTATAGAAAGAGGTGTATTTAACGTTGGATTTATTTATCAAAAACTATCGAAATGAACGTACGAGTAAAAAAAATACTCAGATTTAGCATATATTACGGATAATTACATTTATTTAATCACGTAAAATCTTCGATATTCAATTTTGACCCAAGTCTTATGTGAAACAATTCTGCAATTTTTTGATGTATTAAATTAAATGTCATAGTCACACTCCACAAGGTTGAAAAATCTTTCTTGGTCATACTCTTAATGTCTCCGAAATTCGTGATCAGATATTAGGTAAGTACCTACCTATTATACTGTATTATCAAAATATTTCTTCCAAAAACTAAGCTTTTTACGTCCAAAGGCACAAAGGAAATATATACAGTAGGTACAATATCCAACATAATACGCGTAGGTACCTAACAAGTAAGCAGGGGAGGCTGTGGACGCGTTACCAGACATGTATCTACCTAACTGAAACAATCAACAAAAGGTTACTTACGATTCAATGCTCCTTTTCGACACTCTACTTCGGATGGATTTGCACATGGGTTTTGTGTATATGATGCCTTGGGGTTGAAATGTAGGCCACCTGGGCATATCTTTTTCCGCGCAATGGAACCCTGCAATTTAAGAATCAGTAATTATATAAATATTAACTAGGTAAATAATGTCAAAGGACTTATTTGAAGGAAATAGGATTGGATGGCAACTGACACATGTACAGAATACAGAGTATTTTAGAAAGTATAATTATCAGATTTGTAGACAGACAAATAATCAAAGACCTGAAGAATAAGTTTTTCTCACCTGGCAGTCAACGTAGGCTTCACATTCATCAACAATGCCGTAGTATCCGTCTCCGTGGTCGCAAGAGAATCTGGTCAAGTTGAGTGTCACCGGTAGTTGTGGATTCACCATAGTTCGAGCAGGCTGAGATGATGGTCTGGGATAGGGCCCAGGCCGCGATGGATGTGCGGTGTCTAGATCTGGGTAGGAAGAGGTGGCTTTTGGTGAAGAGATGTATCTTGGTTCAGGAGCGGGAACTGGTAATGGGTATGGGTCACTTTTTTGTGGTGTTTGAGTTTGAGGGGGAATAGGCTCTGCAAACGATATAGGCTGGTTGTAGGAGCCTAGCGTAAGGCCCGGTGGCAGAAGCCGATTAGGGTCGTAGGAGCTCTGCGTAGGATCAGGCTGCAGGAACTTGTTATTGTCGCTGGAGCGTGATGTAGGATCAGACTGTGGAAGCCAATTAGGGTCGTAGGGGCCTGGCGTAGGATTCGGCAGCGGATACCATTTAGAGTCGTAGAGGCTTGACGTAGTGCCAGGCTGTGAGAACCGATAAGAGTCGTAAGGGCTAGGCGTAGTGTCAGGCTGTGGGAACTGATTAGAGTCGTAATGGCTTGGCGTAGTGCCAGACTGTGGGCACTGATTAGGTACGTAAGGTCTTGGCGTAGTGCCAGGCTGGGGTAACTGATTCGGGTCATAGGAGCTTGGCGAAGTGCCAGGCTGCGGGAACTGATAAGAGTCGTAGGGGCTTGGCGTAACGTTCGGCTGCGGGGATCGATTAGGGTCGTAGGGGTTTGGAGTAGAGTCCGGCTGCGGGAAACAATTGGAGTTGTTGGTGCATAGTATAGGGTATGTCTGCGGGTACTTATCAGGGTTGTAGGGGTTTGGCGTAGGGTCCGGCTGCGGGAACCGGTTAGAGTCGTAGGGTTTCGGCGTAGAGTCCGGCTGCGGGGTTGAATTAGGGATGTAAGGACTTGGCGTATAGTCAGACTGCGGTAACTGCTTAGGTTCGTAAGGTCTTGGCGTAGAGTCCAGCTGCAGGGACCGATTAGGGTTGCAGTTGCTTAACCTAGGGTCCGGCTGCGGGTCCCGATTATGGTCATAGCGGCTTGGTGTAGGGTCTGACTGCGGGTACCGGTTGGGGTAGTAGGGGCTTGGAGTAGGGCCCGACTGCGGGAACCGATTAGAGTCGTCGGGGTATGGTGTAGGCTCACGCTGCGGGAACTGATTCGGGAAGGAAGGCAAGGAGCTTGGCATAGTGTCAGGTTGCCGGAGCCTGTTAGGGTCGTAGCGGCTTGGCGCAGGTTGCGACGGTGGAAAATTATAAGAATTGTCGGCCCATGGTGTAGAGTTGTTTCCGGGGTAGTCATAAATTGGCTGAGGAAGTACGTTGACGCTGAAGTTGCCAGTAGCAGCTCGCGATGCTCTGCCGTAATCAAATGAATTCCAGAGTCTATTGCCAGCTGGACTGCCGTCGGGTTGGTTGCCATCGCTGTTTATAGATAGGTCCCGCGTTGCACCTTGGTAGCGAATGTGGGATCCGCCATCATATGTTACGGAGCCCTGAGCAGCAACTGCAAATAAACACATATAATGGTTCATACTTAGTAGTACTCAGAATCTGTTTCAGTCTTATTATTTAGTTGTTTTTTTTTTCAACGACCACAGAAGATAACTCTTTATTGCACCAAACGAAACACAAATAAAAATAAATTTAACAAATAGTACAATCTCCATATACCATTTAGCTCTGCAGCTTCTTCATCCCACGAATATTAGGTAAAACTTAAATTAAAACAAAATAAAAGGAGTTGACTCACCATATGCTAACAGAGAACATATCGCTGACAACCGAAGCATGTCTGCTGACTTCGACGAACAGACTATACCGCAAAATAAATGTGATGCTTTTATATGCGCTTGCGTTGGTATATAATTGTTTTTTTTATCTTAATTGACGACAAATTCAATCATAATATGTTTTTTCATTTCTAGTGTCTATTGTATCACGTGGTGAAATAATTAGGTTCATATCAACAGCGGTTTACCAATCAATTAAGGTTTATATGTAATACTACCATATGAACAAGTAGTATCCTCTTGCAACTTAATTATTATTTTACTTATTATATATCTGCTCTAATGGAGTTTTATCAAACGGTATGAAATGTGTTTCTTTAATGTCTGTTTTATTGTTAAACCACTAATCGTTGTGTTATCTAATCGATATTGGACAAACTATTTTTGTATAAATTGATTGAAAGATCCATTTGAATAATTTCGATAAGTGTATCAAGAAGCAAAAGAACAGAACTGAACATGTTCCAACACTTCTGCTTGGTGCTGTTCCTTGCAGCGGCAAGTAAGTTATCTTAGTTTATGACCTATTTACAAATCGAGAAAAAAAATAAGAATTTAATAGTCTCGTGTGTGTACTAGTGTAAAATGTACTAGGTGTGTCTCAGACACACCTAGTACATTTTCAATATTGAGCGGGTATTTTGGTTTTGAATACGATACGATACGATACGAAAGACTTTATTGTATACCAAAACAAAGAACAAACAATATTAAAACTTAAATAAGGTAATACAATTGGCGGTCTTATCGCTTAAAGCGATCTCTTCCAGACAACCTTTGGATGTACAGTATCAGAGGAAGCAGAAATAGACGGTGGTGTACAATTAAGAATAATTATTAATTACTTAAAAATACTTAAATATATATAAAATATATGACATAAAATGTATATATATATATATATAATATTTATAATTAGTAAATATATATTACATAAAATAAATATATAATTATAATAAATTAATATATATCAACTTAAGTAGTTAGATGAAAATTTATAAGTAGCTGTGTTGTCATATGTTAGACAAACAGTGGTTTTTCACAATTTTTTTGCAAATTGACAAGGGTTTAGCGCGCCGGATTATCTAGCGGCAATGCATTCCACAGTCGGACAGCTTGTATTGTGAAGGATTTGCTATATGGGAAGTGTGGATAATATTATACTATATAATAGTTTTTGAACCAGTAAAGTCGATTTCACATTGAATTATTACTTCTGCTGCCACAACGGAGGACAAACTATTAAAAAAAAGAATCATCAAAATAGTTTCATAGAAATTCCGGAGATATGAAGTAACAACCATAAAAATACAGAAGAATTAAAGACCTTCTTTTTCTGGAATAACCTCATTTCGACTCACTGAGAAATGTTGACTTTATGATATTGTTTCATCAGGCAAAGGCCAGCAATCCAGCTATGGTCAGCAATTTGGATATGGTCAGCAATCCAGCTATCGTCAACAACCCAGTGTCAAACAGCCAATTCCACTGCAAAATAAAAAAGGACCTGGCCTCGTGCATGCAACGATTTGGCTATTACCAGACTAACGGAACATGTGACGCCTACATCGAATGCCGGATAAGTCGTATTCAGGAGCAGTGACTCATAGATAGATAAATAGATAAACTCTTTATTGCACACCAAAGAAAACAAACACTAGAATGTACATTTAACTTAAATCGTGTACAATAGGCGGTCTTGGCGCTTAAAACGTTGAATTACCAGACAACCGTTGAACATAACATCTTATTGTCTCTTATTGTCTGCGAAAACTGGAAATGTTATTCAAAGTGAGTTTTTACTCATTTTATCCTGATCGAGATAGTAGATTAATTACTTTTGGCACTTTGTCGAAAACTTTGGCGTTATTATATCCTACGTATATAAGCAGATAGAAATAGGTGTATTGACCAAAATAAATTCCTCACATAATTAATTATTGTGATATGGTCCTAATAACTTACGAGTATGACACAATTGCATACTGCACGGAACTGCATTTCCAAAGCGCCGCGCCTCGTTTTGGTGATGATGATCATGTCAATCTTGGGTCCTTAAGGTATACTTATGCATAAAATCATACCAATACAGATTGTTGATTTTATTAGATTTTATATACAAATACGAATAGGTTGCTTGCAAGCTTGTCATATTATGTAGTGCTGGCCTCTGGTTTCAGAATTTGTCAGGCTGTCCAAGGGCTGCCCTGACATGGCTTAGTTAGTGATAACGTTGCTTATAAGACTTTATTAACGGGGAAAATATTGCATAATATTGTCGTTTCTTTTTGTTAGAGCTTCCAGCAATTTGCGAAGTTGTGCCCAGATGGCATGAATTTCAACCCCGACACCAGCTGGCCCGAGTACCCTTGCGGCTACCCTAAGGACGTCCCGTGCCGCGGTCGGGCATCTCTTCGTAAGTAGCAAACAACAAGCATGCTAACTTCGTAAATAGCTACTTACTTCTGTTAACCCGTCGAATGTGATTTAAGCAATTCTTTTGTTTTTCAAGGGCTATAATAAGCTTGACCTGTTTGATTTATGTTTGTTTGTTCGGGTCAAATCTAGTAATTGAAATTTTACCCCATTCCTGTTGACCGATTGATTTGAAATTTGGTACACTCTGCTAACAATACAATTATGTATATTCAGTATAATTGTAAATCCAAGATGGCCGCCGCCACAAATTGGCGGTTTTTTTCAAACTCTTCAATATGTGTTTCAAATGAAAGAGGTTAACTAGTAGAATACAGTACACCATGAAAATTCTAAATCCAAGATTGCTGCCACCACAAAATGGCGGAATACTTTTTTTCCAATCCCCTCAATATGGGTATCAAATGAAAGGGTTTTATTAATAGAATACAGCATACTAAGGAAATTCCAAATTAAAGATGGCCCTCACCACAAAATGGCGGATTACTTTTATAGTTTTCAATCCCAAAATAAAACAAAATCGTGGGGCGAGTCGAATCTTAGCGTAACCTGAGTAAAATAAATTCAACTCGCCTCATATAAAATCATTTATAACATAAAAAAAAGAAGTTAAATGCTCACGCGTCAGGCGAGGGTGCATTAAAGTAATTATATTTTAGAAATGAAACAAGAACTGCTATTTCAGAACCAGCTTAGCCAACAACGGGATGTCCTCACCAATACGGCTTCTTCCCTATCGCCGAGGGCGCATTATCTCCGCGTGAGCGGTGCAGCAAATACCTGAAGTGCTCAGAAGGCAAAGCCGTCGTCATGGACTGACCATTTGGCTTAGCTTTCAATCCTACGATCCGACGATGCGTCTGACCCGAGCAATATCCATCTTGCAAAGGTACTCGTAGGTTTATTGAAAAGCACTTTACAGATTTTCTGCCTTAAGAAATTGGAATACCATTACCGTTTGATACTCATTTCTAAAACGTAGTGGTTGTATTCTCATTGCCATACCTTATGTGCAACATTCAGACAAGCTTTTTAGTATGAATCTCCCCATAGGTAATGAGCCATTTAATAAATAATTTGGAAATAAAAACTGTTTGTTAATTTACTTTTTGCAGATTTGGATTCAAATGTCCTGCTCCTCTACTAGGAAATGATGGCCTCTAGACATTGTCCAAAACTATCAGTGAGTTTATTTAAAATAAGTCCTGATCTATCATGCATGCCCTAGCTTACATTTTTAAGATTTACCCGCCAATTTATAATTTGGGGCATGCTTGTATGTTTTTCCGGAAGGAATGTTGCAACTTAAATTTTATGCACTTCCCGATTAGGTATCCGACTGAAACTATGTATTTGAAAAAAAAAACGAATAATCTACATTTTAATCTACTTTTGCTGCTTGAAGACGATGCTCTTAAAAAAAGAGAAAAATAAAGCTTCATTATTGTATTTATGTTTTAAAGTAAACTGACATGAGGAACTTGCTAAAAATAGACCAACCAGTCTAGTACCGAAATTGTACGGGTTTTTGAGTGACTTTTCAGCAGCGGAACTCCTTTTCGGAGTACTGTGCTTGTACACAGTACTCCTCTAAGGAGTTCCACTGCTTAGCAGTGCGCAATAAATGACGCATAATACGCGCGGAAGCTAAATACTGCGTGCATTTAGGTGAAACATTCACGATAATAAAGGTGGCGCATCAACGTACGTCTCGTCTGATGATTGGATAGGCTTGGGGGAATTAAATTGTATATTTCTCTCATTATTAACGACTTCTATTGCTGATCCTCTTTTTCCTATGCTTTTCCAGGTGCAGCTCAGGAGAGTGCCATTACTTCTGGTCTTGCCAGCAAGGCCGCGCGCGGGTGCTCTCCTGCGACTTCGGGCTCGCGTTCCCCGCAAGGGACGGTGCGAGCTGGAGGAACTGGCGGAGTGCAAACACCTGGAAAAATCATCTGGAAAAAGAGATTTAACATAATAGTTGACACCTCCCACCCCGTGGCGTAGCTGGGTCTATGTTCAAGTTGAAATAAATGGAAGATGCATTATTTTTGATTAATTTCTCGCTATTAGGGTCAGACAGTATACTTCATTTTCTTTCCACTTTTGAAGTATTTTTATTATTGTTTTGCCACAAGTTTAAGCTCTTGGAACTCATATAAAGACAAGTGTGTTAATTAGAATACATTACAATGAAGGTTCTCAAATGGCGACCACAAACAAGCAAGCGAAGTGTGGGGTGACACCCCACACGATGGACCAACGACATTGTAGCCATTGCAGGAAGTCTGTGGATGGAGGTGGCACAAGATCGCTCGTCATGGCGCTCTTTTGGGGAGGCCTATGTTCAGCAATGGACTTCTAAAGGCTGACAAGATGACAATAAAGAAAAATCGACAGCGCACCCATGCACACACGCTTGGCGGCCTCCGGAATCGAGCGCCAAACGTAGCGTATTTATGTTACTGTAAAAGCCAGAAATAAAGTAAATCTTAAGATTTATTAGCAAAATCTAAGATTTACCAAATTTAAAGGTAAATGACCGAATGATTCTGTGATCATTCTGTGTTCATTTCGTTCTTCTACCACTTTCACTTGTAAATTGTAAATCTTAAGATTTACTTCAGGTACACGATTAGTATTGAATAAGACTAACGTAACCTTTTTTTTTTTTTTTTTTTTTTTTTTTTGAGGGGGGAAATGCCTGCGCACTTCCCTTCCACCACGGGGGTGATGGAAGGGGGTATGTGGGGCTCGCACCCACTAAAACCCCCCCCGTGAGCCGTCCGCCACCGAGGTGGGGCAAGATGGGGTCGCGGTAGCATTGTACCATCTTGCCCCAGAGATAGTCTAACCTAACCTTACCTTTACATAATTGTCATTTTAAATAACCGCTTTCCTCGGTATCCATAAGCTCATGAAGCTATACCTACCACATTCACGGCAAAAAAACTAGCCTTACCTATTTATTTTTTTACCGAGCTGTGAGGACAGCCAGGTGGTTATTTCAGATTCTAACCGATTAAAATCCCACGGTGTTCCACACGACGCTCTGTGTCGGAGCTACGGGCACGCGTACGCACTCGTCCGCGGCCCCGACGGCGTTGGTCCTATAGAGCGTGTGGCGTTTCGTCGAAGCCGGACAAATATACACCTCATCGCGTAGTCTTCCTAGCACGACTAGCGATGCAAGAGCCCGTTTGACCCGTCATTATACCGAAGATATCCTGGACGTCAGCCTATACGAGATCAAAATGGCTCTCAAAGAGCTTAAGAGCAACAAGGCATCAGGGGAGGACGGAATAACGACAGAGCTACTGAAAGCGGGTGGAACACCGGTACTTAAAGTCCTTCAGAAGCTGTTTAACTCCGTTATCCTCGAGGGTACTACGCCAGAGGCGTGGCACAGGAGCATAGTGGTTTTGCCCTTTAAGAAAGGAGATAAAACCCTCTTGAAGAATTATAGGCCCATTTCGCTACTGAGCCACGTTTATAAGTTGTTTTCGAGAGTATTTACAAACCGTCTCGTTCGTAGGTTTGACGACTTTCAGCCTCCCAAACAAGCTGGATTCCGGAAAGGCTTTAGCACCGTAGACCACATCCATACGGCAAATCGGCCACTGTGTCTAGCGTTTGTGGACTAAGAGAAAGCCTTTGATTCAGTCGAGACCGACCTGGGCAGTGCTACAGTCATTACAGCGGTCCCAGATTGATTACCGGTACATCGAAGTGTTGAAGTGTTTTTTTTTTGTCCGGGCGCTATTGGCCACGGCCCGCGAATCCTCTGACATAATCAGAGACTTTATTTTACATTTAAAATGGTGTTGTTGTAGGGTTTTATTTAATAATTTATTCAAGAATGCTTTGTTAATTTATACATTTTGGAATGAGCAGCAAGGAGACAAGAAGCTCCTTCATGATTGTTCTGGTAAACACTATATTCTATTAACAATTTTGATTACATAACATTTTCTAAAGGGTTTAAACAATAAGTTCTATTAAATATAACAATGTATCTGTTTATGCTGGTAATATATATACTACATTATATATATTCAACATAAGGTTTATATCATTTGTTTCTTTTTATTACTATTCTAGCAATTTCTGTACAAATGTTTAAGAACTTCTGTCCACCGTCCATGTTAGACATCAATACATTTACATAGTCAGGTGAGATTTCTTGGGGTGGGCTAACTGGACCGGCAATAACTGTTGAGCACATTTTGCCTTCCACACCATCGCAGCTGCTCACTGTAATAATAGGAAAGCTTGCTTGTTTTTCCCAATATTTCTACATAAAAACGTCGCGACAACTCCAGCTTTTAAATACAAAAATCATATTGAAATCAATTCATCCGCTTAGGAGCTACGATGCCATAGACCGACAAAGGCTTCAAAATAACAACAGTTTTCACGATGTGCTAGCCACATTCAAACATTTCACACCACAAACAAAACAGCAAGCAGTGCCCCTGCAGCATCAGAATTTAGGAGTTGGAACCCCGATTTCAATGACAAACCTTTTGATATCCACCCACAAATAAAAATTACCAGATCCTCAATAAAATATACAGTAACAAATTAACAGTCCATATCTTACTGTACACTTACGTATTCACTTACGTATGCATTAATTTTACCGAATACTTAGCCCAACTACAACTCACACCTGGCGAGCTTTTATTCGTTGTTTTACTATAAGAGAATGCAGTATAGTCACACCAAGTTTGTTTGTATAACAACAAGACATAAGTTCAAAAACTAAAGCCCGACAATGGTTGTGTAAATAACAGTCTATGACACTCTTGCGATGAAGACGAATCGATTTGATACCTCGCTTGTTAAACTCGAACCAAGTTATTATTTTTAACACATTTATACTTTACTTTGCGTATCCGTAGTCAAGAAAAATAATAGCCTATGACACTCTTGAGATGAAGACGAATCGATCCTCGCGTGTTAAACTCAAAGCAAGTTATTATTTTAAACACATATACCTTACTTTGTTTAGCCGTAGTCAAGTATAAATGACAGCCTATGACACTCTAGCGATGAAGACGAATCGATTGATACTTCTGTGACGATGTCAAACCTCTTTCATCATAATCATACTCATTTGATAGTTTGTCTATATTAATTCTAAATTCAAATAACCTGTCATTCCTACATAGTCATGGATTGTCTAATCTCGATGGGGTCGAGAAAAAGTTATCAAGAATTGTAATTATATATTTACTTGTTTCATCTCTCCTTGTCGATTTATAAGTTTAATATGCTTCTCACTAAGTATTGCAACGTGTTTGCTACTAAGATTTAAACATTTCGATGTAGATACCAGTAAAAATGTGAGTTAAAATAAACCAAGTATCTCTAATCTGTGACATCTTTCTTCACATCTTCAAAAATAGCAAGATCTTCAAGCAACTTCAGCTGCGAGCCTATTATCTTCTATGAGAGGGAATATACTATCCAACAGTTCTATCCAAAACTAAAAGGATGGCTCGCACCACTAAGTTTCTTCTGCACCTACTATATCTTATTGTGAGCAAGGAGTCCTTTTGAGCTGGTAGACATCCTCGGGGGGCTACGGCCACACCTCGCTTGTTAAACTCGAACCAAGTTATTATTTTTAACATATATACCTTACTTTGCTTAGCCGTAGTCAAGTATAAATAATAGCCTATGACACTCTTGAGATGAAGACGAATCGATTGATACCTCGCTTGTTAAACTCGAACCAAGTTATTATTTTTAACACATATATCTTACTTTGCTTAGCCGTAGTCAAGTATATATAATAGCCTATGACACTCTTGCGATGAAGATGAATCGATTGATACCTCGCTTGTTAAACTCGAACCAAGTCATTAGTTTTAACACATATACCTTACTTTGCTTAGCCGTAGTCGAGTAAAAATAATAGCCTATGACACTCTATACATGAAGACGAATCGATTATTAACTCGCTTATCAAACTCGGACCAATAGTGAGCGGCGATATGGTGGAACATCTACATACTCACGTTCATACAAACTGTTACTGTTAAACTCATTACCCTTCCCTTGCTTGGCCTTAGTCGAGTTAAAATCCTTTAACTTTTGTACGGAACCCCAATTTTTAGTATAACCGCCCTACTAACACATTATTTGTAAATTTCAGCTATTAAGGTTAAAAAGATAAGTCCATTAGACGGACAAAGACGGTGTAATAGATACATACCTACAATCCATTAGACGGACGAAGACGGTGTAATAGATACATACCTACAGTCCATTAAACGGGCGAAGACGGTGTAATAGATACATACCTACAGTCCATTAGACGGACGAAGACGGTGTAATAGATACATACCTACAGTCCATTAGACGGACGAAGACGGTGTAATAGATACATACCTACAGTCCATTAGACGGATGAAGACGATATAATAAATACATACCTACAGTCCATTAGACGGACAACGACGGTATAATAGGGCTCCGTTTGAACCCTTTTGGTACGGAAACCTAAAACATAATCCATTTAAAGTTTTACTTCTAATAATAAAGCAGTAGGTATCAAAATATCAGTACAAAGATTATAAACTCTAAAAAAATTGGGGCAAAAAGGGGGCATGAAATAAGCTACCAAAGATGAATGTAACATTTTTACCCAACTGAGCGGAGGGTATTGTGTTTATCAATCCATGTATGTATCTATGTCTGTTCCTTTGTGGCACTATATAGACCAAACGCGTGGACCGATTTTGATAGTTCTTACGTCAATCGATTTGTCGTAGGTATAGGTTAGGTATTTAAAAAAACATTTTTAGGTTTCACTTATAATTTTTCATTTCGAATGACCATTGAGGATCTATAACGATTTAAAGTTGATTAGCAACCATTCTCACTGAAAAAGTAGAGTTATAGTGAAGGTGGCCTTGTGTGTCTATGAGTGTGTGTGTTCTCGCATCATTATATACAACTGGACTGTTTGAAATGCGGCTTTAATTATTTGATAAGTTTTTAGCGGATACATACCATTATAACTGACTTTAAATGTACATGAAACTCCGTCAGTTTACACAACCTCAGTTTTCAGGCCAGAAAAAGTAAATACCTACTTGATAAAATGTTGATGTAAATTGGTATATTGTACTTTTGGTCATGACACAGTTACCTTTAGAGCAAATTTCTCACATGATTTGTTTAGATAGCGCTAGCTCACCTGACACTAGCGCTATCTGAACAAATTTATGAAGTAATAAAAAGTAAAACCTGAATTAACAGATACTGCAGGTCTCTTCTCGGCAGGGCAGCCTTGAGAATTATTATTCAAACTACGTTTCTTGTTCGACGACAGAGCCCCTGTGACATCATGAGGAATAACCCCGCTGCGGATTGTAAACAACGTGCGCGCCACCCCGAGGCCCTATCCTGGAACCTAACCTAACCAAAAGCGACATTTACCAGCCGTCACTGGTAAAACCTGCACTAAATTCAGATGGTAAAAGTCCAAAAACAACGATTGACCAACATTTTATGATGCTTTGGTCATTGCTTTTATACTAAGTAACATCTAGAAATAAAATTATAACCAAGAAAACTTAGACTCGAGAATATAAATGTAATGTTAAATGTTAATTATAGGTTTTACCTAATAGTTTTTTTTTTATTACGGACTAGGCAATCGTTTGACAACGATCTCACCTGATGGAAAGCGATGATGTGGTCGAAGGTGTAGCACGCTTGCCTAGTAGATACCTATTCACTCTTGACTTGAACACACCGGGGTTATAATTTACCGGAAACACTGACGAGGCCAGGGCATTCCACTCCTTTGCAGTTCTTATAATAAATGAAGAAGCGTAACGCTTCGTTCTTGTGCGAGGTATTTCAACCATAAATGGGTGGCGCTTTGCTGATCGTCTAGTCGTACGGTGATGGAAAGGTGATGGGGGAATCAGGTTGTGCAGTTCTTGTGCACACTCTCCATAGTGTAATCTGTCGAATACCGCCAGGCTTGCTACCTCACGTCGATGCACCAGACTTTGAAGCTTACATTTTACCAGAGTGTCATCCCCAATAAGCCTGATAGCACGTCTCTCAATTGAATCCAAAGACTCGAGCTGATACTTGGCAGAACCATCCCAGAGGTGGCAGCAGTACTCCATACAAGATCGGACCTGTGCTTGATAAAGATTCAAAAGCTGTCCCGGTGTGAAGTACCGCCTAACCTTAGACAAAATACCAAGTTTTTTTGCAGCTACCTTGGCTTTGGATTCAATATAAGACCCAAAATTCAGGTTTGATCTGAGTTCGACACCCAAAAGCTCCAAAACTGGCCTTGTTCACATCTAGAGCTCGAAGCGTTCTGAGAACCTCCTTCTGGCGAATGGGAATTTCGGGCATAAAAACCCCGCAATGAGGAAGGCAGGAAGGTGTCAGAAGGTTCTAGGTTGCCAGAAGCATCTAGATGCGAGGCTTCTGTAAAAAGAGAAGCAAATAAATTCGCTTTGTCTCCAGCAGTGTGAGCTAGTGTTCACTCAGGTTTCAGCAATGGTGGCAGTGAGGGGCGGCAGAAGTTTTCTTCGACCGACTTGGCCAGGGACCAAAAAGCTTTGCTACCCGCGGGGTATGAAGCCAGTTTGGCCCCAATTCGACTTACGTGATCAAAATGGGCCTTCCTAAGTATCTTCTTGCAGGTCTTAGCGGCAACGTTAAATTTTCTTTTCTTAGCCCGAATATCAGATGACTTGCGCTTTCGAGCATCAGCCCAGTCTAGATATGCCGCACGCTTTAGAACCACAGCATGACCACAGTTGGATCCAAACCAAGGCTGAGCTTTGCTGGAAAGAGTCTTGTCACTGAATGACATGAAATATTCCATTGCCTGACATATTATCTCTATAACAGCAGACGCGCAAGTCGACGGGTCCTGGGAGGTGAAACATGTTTGCCGCCAAGGGTATGATGCAAGGAATTGCCGCATCTCGTCCCAATCTGCTGAGTTGTATCTCCACACGCGCCTATTTCCCTTAAGGCTAGGATCAGGTGGGGAATACACTGAGATGGACTTAACCAGGCAGTGATCAGAGCTACAAAGAGGTGGCGATACTGATACGGAGTATCGGTCTGGTTCAGTCGTCATCAACAGGTCGAGACAGTTGGCAGTGTCACCGTATCGGTCAGGTACCCGTGTCGGCTCCTGCACCAGCTGAGAGAGATCTAACGCCAGAGCAGGCTTCCGCGTCTCTCTACCAGCATGGTCGGTTTTTTGGTATGGGACAAGCCACTCCTTGTGGTGGGCGTTAAAATCCCCCAAAAACACCAATTGAGCAGACGGGTAACGCTGTTGGGCCACACTTACCGCCTCACCTAGATAGTCTACCAATAAAGTCGCCCCCCGATCTCCGCTGTGTGAGCGGTACACACAAGCATACACAATTTTCTCTATTCCCGTGTCCATCAGCACCCAAATCACCGAGAAGTTAGGGTGCTCAAGATTTCGGAGACGCAGACAGCAAATGTGATCACGGGCGTATACACAAACGCCGGCATTTGGGACAAATAGAATAGATAGGTAATTCAAATTAATATTAATGCAGAATTTAAAGGCTTTACTTTATTAAAGGCTTTAATATCATTATCATCATCATCATCATCATTAGCCTGTGTCAGTCCACTGCTAGACATAGTAGGCCTCTCCCAAAGCACGCCACTGAGCTCGATGTTCGGCTCTTTTCTTCCAACTGCTCACAAGTCACACAAAACAGAACACTCTCTATATAAACATGATAGATACCTAGGTAGGTACAAAATAGTTTTGGACTAGACAGTGTCCCTAAAAATGTACACTCAGCATGAAACAATTTTTATTAACAAGCAGTTACCCAACGTATAATGATATCTAATATAAATAATATACTTGAAAATAGAAATTAATAAAATAAAATACTAAGAGTATTAATACTTTCGCAGCAACAAGCATTGCAGTGAAAGTATGCGCAAAAATATGAACCAACAATTTCACCATATTTGGAGAGGATAGCAAATCACCCCAAGGCATGGTTTGGCATCCTCTCAGAAGAAAGGATGGTTCAAATCTGTTTCTTTAATTTATAAAGATTTGAATTAAAGACATTCTTCATTGTTGTGTTTGACTAGAAGATCATTGTACTGGCAACACATCCGTACAATGGGATTGTAGAAGTATGTATTATTTTTATAAACCATTAACGAAAATACATATTTAATGGGGATGACGTGATATTGGTCTAATGTTGGTTTAATATAAGATGAAAGAATGTAAGTTAGATTATTGATTATAGCAAATGTTCCTCAAAGGAAACATTCCTTTATTTTAAAAAATAATTATAATTTAAGCCTTACTGACCCCGGTCAACGAATAGTCTAGCTATTCAACGAGGTAATATCGCCAGCTTTTTGGGCATCTTAAATGCAGACAGCGATCCAAACCACTTTTTTTTTTAATTTCTATTGTTTAGTTTCTATTTTCTTCTTCTTTATTCAGTCTCTCGTCGCGCGCCGTATGCGCCGCACGCACGATGCCTGTGTTGCCGTCGCCTCCGCGAAGCGCAAAAAATCGCGGGACTGCAGTGGCATCATCGGACATGCAGTGTCCAGGATGCAAGATAGTTACAAGCGAGCTCCTTGCTTTTCTGAGCAACAAGGTGGATGTGTTACCCGAGACAGCGATCCTTGAAATATGTCTCACCGAGTTCTCCAGTGACGAAATTGAAACGGCTCGTAGTATTGTACTTAAGTTGCTTGCACCGACTAAGAAGTTAAGAATAAGAAGAAAAGAAGGTAGTGAACAGAAAAGCTTACAAGAAATGATTAAGTTGATAAAAGAATTTGACCCTGATTGTTTACCGATATTTGTGGCCAAAGATCTCAACAAAATACCGCCCGTCTCATTTAATTACATTGACTCGACGTCCTTTTTGAAGGAAATAGCTATATTAAGGAATGACGTGGCTAGTATTAAAGCCGAAAAAAGTACAGGCAGTGCTAGCTCTAAATCAGTACCTGAGATTGAAGCACTTAAAACGGAATTCGAGGAAGTCAAACTTAGCTTAAAAGAACTACAAAAAATATCCAAAGCTCGAACCAGATTATGCAGCGCTTCGGAAGTGATGTCGTATGTACTACACAACAAACTCAACGGGAAAACAATGCTTCACAATCGATTGCTTTTGTAACGCAGAAATGCGGTCATAATGGTAATAGTAAAAAGCTACTAAATGAGAAATCACGCGGATCCGGCGCCAGCGCATCAAGTAAACAAAGCGCAGCTCACTCACACATGCGCATCTCACCGAGCCGTTCACCGCCTTTAGCTGATAATGAACAGCAGTGCGATTACGTAATGTTGATCATGACGGTTTCAAGCCGTCAAATTCAATAATGCTTTGCGATAGAGTTGATTTTGCTATGAAAAAAGTGACAATCTGATTGAAGCCAAGTTCTATGGTCGGGCCACAGGTGCATGCACCGTCACATCGAGATATGTTTATCAGTGAAAACGCAAGGGAAGGAAACGAACTCATTTTATGCCGAAGGATGATAGGAAAGAGGATAGTTTTATAGTAGTAGAAAGTAAGAAACGAAAGAAAATAAATTATTTTACTGGCACTGCAAAGTGTTCGAGTAAACTACAGATAGCGGACTTAACATCATTTGTTTACATTTCTAGACTGAAAAATTCGACCACTGCCGACGATGTAAAAGAATATATAAAAAAAGGAGAAGAATGTCTTAAAATAGATTTGCTGACGCAGAGACACGACACTGACTTTTGTTCTTATAAACTATCAGTACCTAGGCGCAAATTAGACACCTTTTTGAGCAATGAGTTTTGGCCTGAAGGTGTAAAGTTCAAATTATTCCATGAGTACACGGCGAGAGGAAACAAACAAATACATAATTAAAATGGATAGTACGACCACTAGAATAATAATTTCATCTTTTAATTGTAGGAATATTAAGAGATCAATACAGATCATACATGACCTGACTGTGACCTCGCAGCTGCTAGTTCTTCAAGAAACATGGTTATTAGAACATGACTTAAACTTTGTCCATGAAATCAAAAAGTCATTTGGATGTGTAGCTAAGTCCTCAGTAGACTCATCTGTGGGTGTTCTGCGTGGGCGGCCCTACGGTGGACTCGCCATCATGTGGAATAAGGACGTGTTTCCTAACGTGTCTCCGGTGGTCTGCTCGAATAATAGGATTCGGGCTGTTCGTGTATGTGTGTAATCAGGTTTTTTTTTTATTAGTGAATGTGTACATGCCGTTTGATGTTGTTGAGCATGTCACCGAGTTTACGGATTGTTTAGCCAAGGTCAGGGCTATAATTGAGGAATCTAATGTTCAATTTGCTTACGTTTTAGGGGACTTGAACGCACATCCGACTGCGCGGTTTGGTAAACAGTTAGCAAAATTTTGTAATGATATGCTTTGGGAGTGGGCTGACCTTAAAATACTTGGAGTCAATTCTGATACGTACACTTTTCAATGTGAAGCCAGTGGTAGCAGGAGATGGCTGGATCATTGCATTACCACGAGTGCCGCGTCGGATACCGTAGTCGGCGCTAGGGTTACGCATGACGTCAGATGGTCAGATCATCATCCGCTGAGCATTGAATGCGACATCTCGGGGGTTGCAATTGGTCCAGCTACCTCCTGCATATCGCTCATGTAGACAGAAACGTCATGAAAAGGTTGCTGGTTGGAATTACCATGTCAGCGATAGTCACAATAAGGCTAGGCTTTATTTTGCGTGCTGTGTGGTTGCTGGGAAGCCGTCTGGAGGTTTGGGGTATGAGAACATGCGCAATAGTCGAACTGTTTTTAAGAATAAAATTAGATGGTGTCAGAAAAATTAAGGAATGATTAAAATGAATGGCTGTACAAAGAAGAAATAAAAAATTTGCAAAATTTTGGAATGCGACGAAAAAGTTAAACTATAAACAAAGCTTACCTGTTTCCGTAGAGGGTCTCCAGGAACCATCCGCTATAGCCGAGCTGTTCGCACAGAAGTTTAGGGTGAGTCCGCTGGCCGCAGAGTGTGTGCTCGATGCTGAACCACATCAGAGCGGTAAAGCCATAGAATTTACACGTAAGGATATTTCCAAGGTCATAATGAATATGAAACGTGGTAAATCACCAGGGCACCATGGGCTCAGTATTGAACACATACTTTGGGCCAGTGATAAGATCTATAATCACTTGTGTTGTTTCTTCAACCTTTGTATTATATATAGCTATAAATAGCAGGTAAACCTGAGCCTTTAATGCGGACGGTGGTTGTGCCCATCGTAAAGAACAAGACTGGCGATCTTAGTGCTACATCTAACTATCGTCCCACATCTTTAGGTACTATAATATGTAGGTCAAATATTAGAGCGATTAATCCAACCTGAACTGCTTAAAAATATTAAGATTAACGACGCGCAGTTTGGTTTCCGTCCCGGTCTTTCAACGGACGCCACTATCGCTAGCCTGAAAAGCACTGTCGGCTACTATAAGACGCGCAAAACTATCTATGCGTGCTTTCTTGACCTCAGTCGCGCATTTGACCTGGTCAACTATGACATTTTGTGGGCCAAATTAAGAGCGTCAAAGGTGCCTAGCTCTGTGGTGAGTCTATTGAAATTCTGGTACGGAAATCAAACTAATTGTGTTAAATGGGGACACACAACTTCTAGTCAATATAGACTGGAATGTGGAGTTCGCCAAGGGGGGGGGGGGGGGGGGTGACCTCTCCGGACCTTTTTAACCTCTACGTGAACGGTCTGATCGAGAAGCTGAGGAGCACTGGGGTCAGCTGTCATTTAGGGAATGTATGTGTAAATAACCTAAGTTATGCGGATGACATGGTGCTCCTTAGTCCCTCGATCAAGGGGTTGAGGAAGCTGCTTGGAAATCCCGAGATTCTCTTAGGGAATGTTTTAAAGAGATCAATATTCTTACAGTGGCTTGTCAATATATATATGAAAATATAATGTATGTTCGGAAGTATATCAATACCTTTGTTAAAAATAGGGATGTTCATAATTTTAATACTAGAAATAAAAATAAACTAAAAGTGTCTGGATTTCGGTTAAAGAAAGTTAGTGGTTCATATATGGGGAACTGTATACGATTTTTTAATAAGTTACCTGACGGCATTGATCAATTACCAATGCATAGGTTTAAAACTTTTGTTAAAGTAAATCTCATAAAGAAAGCGTATTACAATTTAAATGATTATATTAATGACAGAAATGCATGGCCTGATGTCTCCAATCTCCATGATGATAATAAGTGATAGCTTCGATGTTAACGTTAAGTGAATGAAATGTTCAAAGTACTTTGTGAGACGTCTCAAACATACCATGAGATCACGTTGTTTTATACAACATAATTATCGAGTTAGAAGTTTTTACCTTATTTTTTTCCAGTATGATTGTTTGATGTTTTTGGGATATCTCATTGTCACTTTTACCTTTTATATTTGTAGTTTACATGTTTTGTTATAATTGTGACATTTGAAAAAAATATAAAGAATGAACAAATATGGAAAAAATACATCCCCGTAGAGTTTCTCGGTGCTCTCTTCTCTAACGGGCGTATTTTCGAAGCACCGGTAGAGTCAGAAGGGTATTTCCTTTTCCAGTGTGAGTTTTAACTCTGTTGGCACATGAAAGGGAAATTTCCTTTTCAAACTCAAAGAATACTTAGTTTATCTAAATTTGGATTGATTTGATCTTTTTATAATATTTTATGTATATCTCTTTGTTCAGGAGATGTTAATTTTGACTTGTAAAAGTGCTATTATTTTTGCCTATTTACAATAAAATACTTTGACTTTGCTTTCGGTCTGTGAGCACTATGCTAATGCTCACGGACTGAAATACAACGTTTCTAAGACAGAGATGGTGGTGTTCGCTTCGGGTCGGGGTCCGGACTGTGCCATTCAAAAACACTTCGGGTACCCTGAAGTGTTTTTGAATGGCACAGTGATAAACATTGTGAAGCAGTTAAGGTATTTAGGGCATCTGTTGACGGAACGACTGCACGACGACGCTGATATTGAGCGGGAACGCAGGGCTCTCGCTGTCAGAAGCAACATGCTCGCTCACCGATTCGCTAACTGCAGTAGTGAAGTTAAGACCACACTCTTTAAAACGTACTGCCTATGCATGTATAAGTGCCAGCTGTGGATCACGTTCACGCAGAAGGCAATAAGCACCATAAGAGTCCAATATAATGATGCATTCCGGGCTCTTATGAGACTGCCACGGTACTGTAGTGCATCAAGTATGTTTGCTGAAGCGGGGGTTCCTGACTTTTTTGCTGTTGTCAGGTCGAGAGTGGCGTCTTTTTGGAGTCGCTTGCGTCGTTCCAGCAACGGGATCCTCGTGGCTGTCTCTGACAACATTATAAGTGGTCCAATATTTAAAAGATGGGTTTCTGTCCACATGGATGAAAACAAAAAGTGACTCAGCACTATTGTGTAAAGCGTAGGTAACAAATTTTTATTTTATTTCTACTTTTGACTGCACCTTTTTACAGTGTTGCTATCATGTTTTACTTTTAAGTTTATTTTACGCTTGTATGGGTTGTATACCTAAATAAATAAATAAAAGACTTTTATTTATTTATTTATTATTTATTGTACCTATAAATAAATAATAAAGAAACCCTTAGCTACCCGAGCGAATTTTTGTATGAAATATAATTTTGTGATTTAGATGCCGAATCGGAAATGTAAAGATTCGGTGTTAACCATAGACCAAAGGGAATGTAAATACCAAGGAAGTTCTATGTACTTACGTACAACTGGAACGATCTGTTCAAAGAAAATGCGGGGTATCGATTATTTGACCTTGAAAACGATTTCAAAATAATAAAAGACAAGGAAGTTGAGCAGTAGCCCTTGTTGTCTCTTTCTTATTTAT